>CM057351.1:319305977-320505977 GCA_030015575.1 Agapanthus africanus | reverse complement strand
TAGAACTAAAATTGGCACTTAAATTTGCTAACTTTGACTAAAAAAACAAAGGAATTCTAACAATAACAAAGAAACCCTAAATTTCATAAGGATGGATCAAAACAACCTAAAGGATCGATCAACTCACCCGACCTTCACGGCGAGAGCCAGAGCAGCACGCATGCGAGGCTTGGGGTTACATCGAACGTAGTAAGTGAGGCCATTCTCCAGGACACCGTAGTCGACGCCGACAGGCTCCTGAGCGAGGACCTCGTCCGCGTCGACGTTGACGAGCTTCAGCGATCGGAACTTGTGCTTGATGAACCCCATCGATGGGGTCTCGGTTGGAAGCAGATCCATTCTCGAGTATTCGGGAGCTCGATGATGAGGAAGAGGAGAGGAGAGGATTGACGATTGATTGGAAAGAGAGTGAAGCGAACTAGAGAAAGCGGGACTCGCTTCTGTTTCTTTCTTTCTTTCTTTCTTTATATTATTATTGGAGTCGTCGGCGGGTTGGTTATTGCTGGTCCTTGGATCTAAGATTCTGGACTTTAGTTAGCTGGTCATAGAGTGATTCGAGTTTAGAGTTTAGTACAAGTTGAAATTTTGTTCTCACGGACAGGAACGGAGCCAAGCCTCGACATGTGTGGGCAATTGCCCGTACTTGATGCCCGAAATTTATTATGATACTACTAAAAAATTCCCTCGGTTCCTTGAATTTTATGCCATGATCCCTAAAAATAGCTCATACTCCGTTATTCTTAAGACATGATTTGTTAAATTTATTTTTTGCATATTTAATGATTCCTAAAAATTACCTTATTTAATAGTTTGTTACGATATTTTGTAGCTCGTTTATTGTTATGGGCATCAGTCACGGACCCATTTTTTTGTTTAAGCCGCGGTGCATGCCAGGCCAGTACGTTTGCATTATCAGCTGGTTTTAGTTGACGGTCAGCTTACATTTGGTTGTTACCGCACCTTCTTTTAGTTGACGGTCAACTTACATTTGGTTGTTACCGCACCTATACCTATGTTTTTTTTCATGTAGTAAAACATAGTATAATGTTACATTCTGATCATGGGCACTTTGATCCATACCGTTTTAACATGCAAACTGCTATGAATGGCACATCGGTGGTTTAACTTGCTCCTTTGGCACCGCTAATTTAGCAAAACTCGTGTGGGCCTTATTATACGGTTCATGGTGTTATTTCATGTTCTTTTGAAATTAAGAAGCCAAAAAAAATGTAATGTTGCGTGGATTATGAATCTGCGGGTTTCATCTTGTTTATCTGATTTTTCTGTCATTTGTTTCATGATAATCATATTTTTGTATGGCGAGAAGCGGGGCTTGAACTTCAACCCTCCTTTTCAATCGCTGAAAGCTTTGTCGGCATTGAGGTAAAAGGGGATCACAATTTTGTTTTTGGGCTCCGATAATAGCCGATTTTTTTCAATAATGAGAGAGTCACTCTCTTCTCTCTCTTATAGGCATTTCTCCTATACTCTTCGCCCGCGAAACTGCCTACATTTTCCTCCAAGAGATCGCTTCCCACGATCCCTCTATCTCCCGCTTGACGCGGCCACGAGAGAGAGATTCAACGAACGCGGTTTTTCTCAATACCCGATAATTGGGTCGGGTCGATATTTGACCATAAGGCCACAATACTTACATCTCCCGCTTCGAAATGGCCAAATGCTTTCCAAGCATACTCCCACTATTCGTGAGATGTGGCTCAATATGTAATTATATATACTCTCACTATCCAAGAGATATGTGCACTTTTCACTCTTCGTGAAAACCGAGACCACCATTATCCATGATTTGTCACCTTCTCATCATTCATGAAAATTCTTCAACTTAGACATTTCTAAGTCCCATAAAACAGATATATTTGATGAATATTTCTGCTGGGATGCTCTTCGTCAAGGGATCAGCTAATATATCACTAGTAGGAATATAACTCACCTCGACTTCTTCCTTCTCCACAATATCATGAATATAGTGATATTGAACTTCAACATGTCTTCCTTTTGAACTATTTGCACCGCTGTGAATTAAGCTGATGGCCGCTTGATTATCACAGTAAATCTCAATTGGTCTATCCACCAGATTGAGATCTAAGTCCTCAAGAAACTATCTAACACAGACTGCGTGGGTAATTGCTATACTACAAGCTATGTACTCAGTTTCTTGTGTGTACCTACCTACACATTCCTGTTTCTTGCTACCCCAAAAAACAGCTGCACCTCCAAAGATAAACAAATGTCCTGAAGTGGACTTCTCGTCGTCTTTGTCTCCTGTAAAATCAGCATCGGAGTAACCAGGGACCTCAAGCGAGTTTGCTTGATAAACTAACTTATAGTGCACAGTATCCTTCAGATACTTCAAAATCCTCTTAACAGCTTCCCAATGTGCTGGACCAGAATTATTTTGGTATCTACTGACTAGACTCACTGGGTACGCTAAATCAGGTCCAGTGCACAATATTGCACACATCAAGTTTCCTACAGTTTGAGCATATAGGACGTTAAAGTGGTTTCTGCCCCTCTCCAGGACATTGTTCTTTGCTTAAAACGCTTTCTTAAGACCAATGGTGTAGGAGCAGGATTGCAATTCTGCATTCCAAATCTTCTTAAAACAGTATGCAGATATTTCTTTTGATTTAAACTCAACATTTTTCAAGAACATAGGATGTGTCACGCCCCGCTTCCCAGAATGCGCTAAGATCGACACGTGACAGAGCCAACCATGCTACCTGTGGCTAGGAAACATCCCTCCACGGTCACATTACGGCTGTCTATAGATATCAAGAACAATAGAAAATAAAATAAACTATATAGTACATGTCCATGAGCCAGAATAAATGAGTCAAGAAATAATATGCGAAAGCAATAGATCCAATAAACAATAACAATCTGGAATGTACATCCCAAATACGGGCTCACATCAGGAATGAAAATGCTGAAAGAAACTAAACTAAAATACTAACAGGTCCTCGCTGCTCGGCCTGTTGACCGAAGTACTCCTGAACGGCTTGCTGCAAAGGTAGAGGATCTGGGCCATGCAAAACCCAGACGTCAGTGCGTCATAATATCAACAATAATATAATCAGGGGTAGCAAAACATGCAGGCACGAGTATGAACAGTAATAAAGGTATAATAGTAACACGAATGTGGAACAGTGAAGGGTAAAAGCATATGTGACGTATAGTGGGTAATCTGGACTAGATTACTGGGTAACTACTCTCAATTCTGTGAAATCAATTTAATGAATCGTCGATGTAACTCAATAGTATCCCGTGCATGCCCGGGACCACGGTCAAGACTCTCGAGCTGAATCCGAGACGTGCCGCTAGGCAGTAAACAAGTAACATGTACAGACGAATGATATCAGCAGCATTATCCCGGGGCTGGCCTAGCCCGTAAAACCAATCAGTATAAGCATCGAACTGTCGAGTTACAAGTCAGGTTTCATCATTGATTTCCCCATACCCCCAAGTTATGTGTTCAAGTAATCTGGAGTTAATGCCAACATAGGATCAAGAAGATACATGTTTGTCTATACAGACAACATGATGTGTCCAGCGGGACAACATGTCAGGATTGCCGGCATTAGAAACAGGATCTGGTAACATGTCAAGTAGTGATATATCAGGTCATGTCAGGTAGTGTACATGTATCAAGTCATGTCAAGTAGGGGTGTATCAGGTCATGTTAAGTAGTGCACAGGTATCAAGCGGGTGCTCATAATCAAACTGTAGCAAGTATTGAATCAGGGTGAAAGTACGGATGTACAATAAAAGCATGGATGCACAAATATCGATCAGGGGTTACATCATGGCTAAGTAGGATGCACAATATCAAGCATGGGGTACTAATGTAATAATAATATGAGTTAATGTAATATGGGATGCAACTAGTTGTGCAGAATTAATGGTATGGATACACAAATAAACATGGATGCATAAATAACTATCAGGGGTTATAACTATAGCTTCATGACTATGTAGGATGCACATTATTAAGCCCGGGACGTCCTTACAATAATAACATGAACTAATATGATAAGTAGATGCAGCTACATGTATATTAAATGTTATGGATGCAAACGGGTATCCGAAAACTGTAAAACTTTAATATGGATGTATAATGTGATAAACGGGTAACATTTTACAAATATGGATGCATAATATTATAACTAGCATGTAGCAAGATGAATTCATGCGACTATATATGTAAATAATAATATGGATGCACACGGACATCGTATAACAGTAACATGATAAAATGGTAATGTTGGATGTACAAATAAGCAATATGAAATGTTATTATTCAATTGGGTGCATTATATAGTAGTATAGCATGTAGCAAGATAAACTTGCCTCGATGGATCACAATACAGATACGTATGGTATGTCCGACGTTGGTAAACGTCGCAACGCATGCACGGCACGCGGGACGGGTCCAAACAATGCAAGAGGGTGATCACACAGGTAAGGTACGTCCACTGGGTCGTCTGGAACGGCAGCGATGGTCACGGCTCCGGCGATCTCTAAAAACAAGATTCAAGAAAAATAAAGAAAAAGAAAAGAAGAAAAGGAAGAAAATGGGAGAAGGGGTTGTGCTCATTGGGGTTATGGTGCTCTGTGGTTTCTGGGGACAGAAAGGAGGTGATGGTGTCGAGGAGAGGAGGTCGTTGGCGGTGGAGGGGAGTTTGAGGAGCTAGGGTTAGGTTAAGGTTTGGGCTGGGGTGTTGGTGCAGGCTCGGGGAAGGAGAAAGAAGAAGAAGGAGACGACGGGGAGGAGAAGATGGAGGCTCGGTTGAGGTTGAGGGTGATGAGGAGTTAGGGTTAGGGTTTGAGGAGGCAGGGAGCTTGATGGATTTCCTCGTGGGGTGCTCAGGGTTTTAAAGAAGAGAAGAGGAGAGAAAATAGGAGGGAGGCGACGATAGCGCTCGGGGAGGTGACCACACTCGAGCAGTGTACAGTGCCTCCGAGAGGAGAGAGAGGGGCGCGAGAGGAGAGAGACTCTGCGAGGGGGAGAGAGTGAAAGAAAGAGAAAGAGAGAAGAGAGAGCTGGGTTGTTAAAAGGTTAGGATTTTAATTTAAAATGATTTTGTTAGTTTTATAAATTTTAAACCGTCGATATAATTTAATAAAGATATTATATTAAATAAAATTGGATTTTCTGGTAAATACAAATTTAGTCCAAAACACGCCCGGGTCGGTTCTAAAAATCCAGTTTCAAAATACGAAAAATATATGTGTCGACCAAAACTAAAATTAGATATCCGGGTAACGAAAATGCATACCCCCAAGAACGGATGCACGTACGTGCGCGTAGCCATCCACACCAGTCCGTTTCACTGAACGGGACGAGAACAAGATGCGCGGATGCTACTACAGGGTCAGGGGTATCATACAGGCCATGCAATGTATTTTTTAAAAATATTTTATGTGACTTAAAATGTTATATTTAAAAATGCAGATGCTAGATAAATGCCAATATGCAGTATGTAAATATGGAAGTGCACGAGTCTGCGTAACAAGTCAGGATAAAATACAAACATGAATCAAGACAGGTTTCAAGCATGCGGGTCGGGTCGGATGTAATACAAATGTCAAATACACTATTCGCACCCAAAACACAGTAAATCAGGAAAATACCATAAATAAAGAAATACTTGAACTAGAATGGTATAAATGAACTAGGGTGTTACAGGATGTTTCTCCCATATCTTTCATCTCAAATTCCCTACTGAGTTCAAACTTAACTCTATTTAACAGTTTTATGTCATTTTCAGTAAGCAAAATATTATCCACATAAAAAGATAATTGTCACGTCCCGCTTCTCTAAGTGCACTAAGATCGGCATATGACAGAGCCAACCATGCTACCCGTGGCTAGGAAAAATCCCTCCACGGTCACATTACGACTGTCTAGAGATATCAAGAACAGTAGAAATAAAATAAACTATCTAGTACATGTCCATGAGCCAGAATAAACGAGTCAAGAAATAATATGCGGAAGCAATAAATCCAAGTAACAATAACAATCTGGAAGGTACGTCCCAATACGGGCTCACATCAGGAAATGAAAAGTGCTGAAAGGAAACTAAACTAAAATACTAACAGGTCCTCACTGCTCGGCCTGCTGACTGAAATACTCCTGAACGGCCTGCGACAGGGAGAGAGGATCTGGGCCATGCAAAACCCAGACGTCAGTGCGTCATAATATCAACAATAATACAATCAGGAGGTAACAAGACATGCAGGCATGAGTATGAACAGTAATAAGAGTATAACAGTATCACGAATAAGGAACAGTGAAGGGTATAAGCACATGTGATGTACAGTGAGTAATCTGAACTAAGCTACTGGGTTAATCACTCTCAAGTCTTTGAAATCAATTTAATGAATTGTCGATGTAACTCAATAGTATCCCGTGCGTGCCTGGGACTACGGTCCAGATTCTCGGGCTGAAACCGAGACATGCCGCTAGGCACTAAATAGGAAACATGCACAGATGAATGATGTTAGCATCATCATCCCAGGGCTGGCCTAGCCCCTAAAACTGATCAGTATAAACATTGAACTGTCGAGTTACAAGTCAGGTTTCATCATTGATTTTCCCATACCCCCAAGTTATGTGTTCCAGTAAGGTGTTGATAAATCTGGAGATAATACCAACGCAGGATTAAGCAGGTACATGTTTGTCTATACAGACAACAATGTATGTCCATCGGGACAACATGTCAGGATTGTCGGCATTAGAAACAGGATCAGGTCTTAAGTCAAGTAATGATATGTCAGGTCATGTCAGGTAGTGTACATGTATCAAATCATGTCAAGTAGTGGTGTATCAGGTCATGTCAAGTAGTGCACAGGTATCAAGCGGGTGCTCATAATCAAACTGTAGCAAGTATTGAATCAGGGTGAAAGTACGGATGTACAATAAAAGCATGGATGCACAAATATCGATCAGAGGTTACATCATGACTATGTAGGGTGCACAATATCAAGTATGGGGTGTCAATATAACAACAATATGTAATAATGTGACATGGTATGCGAATAGATATAGAATTAATGGTATGGATGCACAAATATCGATTAGGGGTTACATTTACAGTTTCAATACTAATTAGGATGCATTTTATTAAGCATGGGGTGTTCCTACAATAATAACATGAACTAATATGATAAGTAGATGCCGCTACATGTATATTAAATGCTATGGATGCAAACAGGTATCCGAAAACTGTAAAACCTTAGTATGGATGTATAATATGATAAACATGTAACATTTTATTCATATGGATGCATAATAATATACATAGCATGTAGCAAAATGAACTTGCCTCGATTGGATCTCACGATGGGGTGTACGACACGTCTGACGTTGGGTAAACGTCGCAATGCACACACGGCGCATACGGGACTGAACCAAGCAATGCAGGAATGGACCACGCTAGATAGGGATGTCCACTGGGTAGCCTGGATCGGTAGCAACGAGCACGACTCCAGCGGGTGATCACCGGAAAAGAAACGTGAATTCAAGAAAAGAATGAAGAAGATATAAGAAGAAGAAGAAGAAGGAGAAAGGAGGAGAGGTTGCTTCTGGGGTCAGGGGTCGACAAGAACAGAGGGGTGACGACGACGAGGCAACGTCAGCGATGGGGTCGCCGGCGATGACCGGGAAAACAAGAAACAAGAAGAAGAAAAGAGAAGGAGAAGTAGAAGAAGAATAGAAAGAAGAAGAAGAAGGATGAAGAGGAAGAAGGGTCTGGGGTTTTAGGGACAGAGGAGAAGCGAGGGCGTGGAGGCAACGACAAGGTCGGAGCTCCGGTGACGTGAGGGTGCAGCGAGGGTTGCAGTGTGAAGGCTGTGGGTGTGCAGGCTCGGGAGAAGAGGGATGGTGGTTGTGGTGTTCGGAGGAGGAGGTGGTGAGGTGGAAAGAGAGGGGAGCAGGCGAAGGTGGTAATGAAAATGGAGGCGACGATAGTGGTTGACGGCGAGGCAGGGGCTGATAGGTTCGGAGAAGGTGGGGCGTCGGGGTTCTCGTCAGGACAAGGTAAGATGGGAGAGGAGGTGGTTGTGGAGGTGAAGGAGGAAGAGGAGGTGGAGATGAGAGGAGAAGGCAGCGACGGAGACGAGGCGAGCTAGAGACAATGGGTTGCTGCAGTTGGGTTCTCGCAACGAGGGCAAAGGTGGGTGCGTCGGAGATGAAGGAGGAAGAAGGCGAGGAGGTGAAGACGAGGGTGAGGGAGGTGGCGGCGTTGGCTGCGATGGTGATGACGACGAGACGACGGGCGCGGTGCGGGTGTGGGTTCGAGCGCGGGAAAAAATGAAAAGAAGAAGATGAGGACGAAGAAGAGAACGTGGGGATGGAAATAGGGTTAAAATATAGGAAAATAATAATTATATAAGAAGAGAGAGAGGGAGAGAGACAAATCGAGAGGAGAGAGAGAGGAAGAGAGAAACAGATAGAGAGAGATCGAGAGGAGAGAGAGAGGGAGAGAAAGAGAGAGAAAAAGAGAATCTGTTAAATTGTTTAGTTAGGAAAATATTTTTAGTTAAAAATATTTTATAAAATCGTATATATTATATTTAACAGTTAGAGAATATAATATTGATTATATTTAGATTTTGGTTAATACAAAAATAGTCCAAAACACGTCCGGGTCGGGTCTAAATATCCAGTTTTAAAATACGAAAAATATACATGTCGACCAAAACTAAAATAGGATATCCGGGTAACGAAAATGCATACCCCCAAGAACGGATGCACGCACGTGCGTGTAGCCATCCAAACAAGTCCGTTTCACTGAACGGGACGATAACAAGATGCGCGGATGCTACCACAGGGTCAGGGGTATCATGCAGGCTGTTCAGTTGATAAAACTGCACATTTAATATGACATTTTTCCTACTATTTCTATATAATGAAAGATGTTTATTATAATATATGATACATATGAGGGTTTATCTGTAAAAATACTATTTTCATGTGTTTATATATTATAATTAACATTTGGTAGGAAAAAGTAAGCATATATTATCCATGTAACATTTGGCCCATTTAAATATGCTTACCATATTAATACCTTTGACCAATACTTAATGGTTAAGTAAATATTTCAATAAAACAAACGCTACTAAATATTATTTGTTGAGTTATTGTGCAGAATTTGTAGGACTGAAATCAAGGAAATCAAAGTTGGTAAAACAAACCTGCCTAATTAAGAAATTAAACTAAAGAAATCAAGACTGGCAGTAACGAAGAGAAGATTTTCAGTTTCCAAAGATGTTAAAAGATCACCACGTGTCAGATAAACAAAGCCCCAGAGACACAAAGCAAAGATCACACCATAAGGCCGCGGATCCGCGGCCAAACCCATCTATTGGCCACGGATCCGCCGCGGTTTAGAAGATTAGGAAGTTGATATTTCTCTGTTAGGATCTTAACCTCAGGCTTCCAAATTAGGCATCTAGGGTTCTGACTCTGGGACTATAAATAAGGACCGAGAGCCTCTTGGAAAAACCATCAAGCTGAAGAGATCACGAAGTCCACGACATGCTCACGCATCCAGGCCGATCATCAACTGTTCGTCTACCTCCTATAAGAGATCGAGAAGCAAACTAGCATTTTGTAATCATTTTCTAAGGGAACAAAGTGTAAATGATTTTTGTTGATTAATAAAGATAGTTGTTTTCTTATTTTATTTCTTTATAGTTTTTCATTATGTTTTCCCTCTCTATCTCTTCTTATCCCAACATGCGCGAGTAATTCTTCGCTTGTTAGGGTTCATGAGATTAGGATAGATTAATGGATGATGAAGATCCTTAAACTCTTTTTACGTCTTATAAAGTTTATAAACTTTATCAAAAGAATAGTTAACATCCTAATCGGGCGCGCTACCAATTCATTGCTAGTCTTGGCCGCGATTAGAGATTAGATTAACAATTGTTTTGGTAAAGGCTAGATATGAACGGAGATCCATGTCGAGGTAGGGGTTAAGAGTGGGAACCCTTTTCCCTCCAGAAACCCTAATCTACATGCATCACTGTCGTTCTAGTTTTAAATCTATTAAAGGATAAAAATAGTAATCTTTAATTAATCATCCATAACTACTAAATCCTAATGAACCCTACAAGCCCCCTTCTACTATAAAACCTACATCCGTAGTTAATCTAGATCTATATTTTGCATCCGTGTTTAACGTAGATCTAGATCCTACAACCATTCTTTATTCTTCTTCCTTTCTTTCTCAACACGCCTAAAATAAGAATAAAATATTCAACGTTTCTCAGAGGATGACCCGTACTCATCTCGGTCTAGCTACACGCGACACCGTTATTGATTGCGGTTAACTACTACACATAAAAATACAGACAAATCAAATGGCGTCGTTGCCGGGGATACGCACGTAATTTTTTTCTTCTTACTATTCGTGTTGAATTCTTATTCGATCTATATCATAAAAATAAACAAAACTGTAAATTGTATATTTAACGATTATTGTGTGAATTTTTGCGAGGGAATCTGGAGCCACAGACTTGAGAAAACAGAGATTAAGAGACATTCATCAAGATCCAGAGGAAAAAGGGAGTCCACGTAGCAAAAATATTCATCAGATCTTCCTAGTCGGCGGCGGAACCGCGGCACAAAGAGCATATTGGCGGCGGAACCGCGGCGCATTAGGGGATTTAGGGTTTCCAAATTCTCTGGTATCTTTTCTATATCTTTCTCTCTCCTCTGAAATCCAATAAAATATCTTTTCTGCAGGATTCTTTGCAAAATATCGCCGCCCAAAAATCTTTTTGCAAAGTTTTGTTATTAGTTTGTTGTTGCATATTTTAATACGGACATTAAGATGCAAAGACCAAATTCAGATTAGGTGGAAATTTTATCACCCTTCCAAGGTCCCACAAATCACAAAACGAGCATCCGCATAACCCTACATTAATTTAAAAAATATCTACACCAAGACTCTAAAGACTGTCGCGCTCAATAAGGACAGAGGAAGGTCGTGGGTAATCTATCGCTTATCTGCATTTCTTTTGTGGTGCCTAGGCAAGTGTGTCTAAGGCAAGTGGTTATTTAATTAGGTCCGCTATTTTCGGTGATTCGTATAGCGGATACCTCCCACTTACTTGGCACTTACCTGGCCACAAGAGCAATAAAGAGGTGGTAGAGGATTTATCATGCGGCTTGTCCTTTGGAAGTTTAGGAGCGGTCTAGTGCTTGACCTAGGTAATCTTAGTTCTAGGGTTTGCTTGTGCATTTTTTGATTTGTGAGTAAACCCCCAAATTCACTTTCAAAGCAAAACAATCCAAATAGAGCTTAAATCTTTTCACCCTCTTTTCTTTTCACCTTCTTATAATGGGTAACCCAAATAAAAGAACTCTTGCCGAGCTTTGCTATCCACAACCAGATATTTCTTGTCTTCGTAATCGCTTCGGTATACCATTCGACTCTACCATGTCTTTAAGAGATTGGATAGAGCAAACGGAAAGAAACAGTTGGCCACCTCACTCCAGGTCCTGTCAACCGTATCCAAATTCTACATCTTCTTATGTTGATACTCCTAGTGAAGGAACTCCTAAACGCATGTCCATCGCTGAGCATATAGCGAGGGCTAACGGCCAAAGTTTCAATCCGGACCAACATCAACCATCATCACCACTTTCTAAAGAAGAATTTCATAATCGGTTTGTGGCATATATGATGTCTATTGAGAATAGCCAACTAACCAACCAATATCATTCTTCTTATCATAATGTTGATCCTACTCCTGCCCAATATTCGCAACCACTCTATTCCTATCAATCTTATTCGGCTTTTACACCTTCTCTAGATAGTCCTTCTAATCAGTCATTTGGAAGTTTTACTTATCTACAAGAATTTCAATCTTATGCTGAAACCCCTTATCAACCCAAGTCTAGTCTTGAGCGGAAATTAGAAGAAGGTGTGGAATTGATGTGCCACCTCAGAGAGGAATGGAAGGGAAGCATGGCTAAATATGAAAGAGCAACCAGTTCCGAACCAGCTAAAAAAATTTCAATGTCTAATACAGCCATAGAACAAAGTGAGAATTTGGGTAGTGAGAGAGAACTATACACCTTTCCTAATCAAACCTCCCCATTCCAAAACAAATTCCACAACTCCAGTTTCACAGATTCATCGAGTACACCAAATGATTCATCAATTGAAGATAGAATGTCTGATGAGTTGTGTGACTTTGTAGTGTTTGATTTACCCGATTGTGAAGGGTCCATTTCAAGTGAAACCATACCCAACCTTTGTGATCTCTATACCTCCACTCTTGAACCAAAATTGATTGAAAACCATAATTTTAATGAGGTATTTGAGAATTCTAACCTTCACTTGAATGAGGAGATCGACGTTGGGGATATATTGAATGATGAACCCGAAATTTTGGATGAGTTTGTCCCACCAATTCATCAGGTCCTTTCACTTCCTTGTGGTCATCATCTTGAGCCTTTAATTCTTCCCGAAACCCAAATACGTCTTGAAGTTGATGATAATCGTATACCCGAAGAGCAAACCGAAATTCAGCCTGCATCTTCCACATCTGGTTCTGCAATACTCGACACACCAATAGGTTTACCCATTTCACCTTCCACTCTCTCTGGTTCTTCTTCTGTTCCGGTAATGATAGTGAGTGTTGATAAATCACAATCCGTTAATTCAAGTTCAATAATACCAGAAAGTCAACTTGATTTGGATACTTTTGAAAATGAGGTAGATGGGTTTTTCGAGTCTTCTACCTCCATAATTTTTGACGAATCAAGTATGATAAATTCTGGCACAAAACTTATTGACAGCAAAATGTTCGATCACATCATTGATGAAAGTTTTGAAGAACTTTTTGCTGACGAACTTGCATTCCTAAACAGTACGGATTTTGTGATTAATCAACCTCCACTTATAGAAGTTGAACCGCCACCACTCCTTCTTCCTAATCATTCACATTCATCCTCATTCTTTCATTTCTATAATTTAAAACTCAAACCTTTTCCAGACCACCACTTATCTCTTCCCCACTTTTTTCTGACTCGATACAACATGTTCTTCCACTGACCTATACGCTACACCGATAAAATCTTTGAATGGTTGGTATTAATTTTTGGTCTTTGTAAAGTCTTATTTTGACCAAATGACTTACCCCCTCTTGAAATGCTTAATATTGTCTAACTCATGTTTGAGGGGTTTTTTATATTTTTGGCTCTTGAACATAACTTTTGTCCTCAAATTTGTGAGCCAAAAATAAGTTTGGGGAATGATTTTCACTTTCACTTATTCTTGCCCCCATTAATAATGTCCTCCCAAGCTTATAGGTTTTTGTGATCCAGCAGATAGCAACAGTGAGGACACTGTTGAAAACAAGTTTGGGGGAGGTTTGTGCTTTATTTACGCATCACTTTGCATCATACTTTGCATAAGCACAAAACAAAATATAATTAAAAAAAATTGTACATAAATAAGATAATAAAAGATTAGATAGTGAAAATTTACATCCAAAAGATTGAAAAAATTTAAGAAAACCAAGAAAATTAGAAGTTTTCTTAAACGAACTAGTAATAAGTAGTTATGAGCCGTTGTCCCAAGGGTTAGTAAGATGAAGGAAGTCACTAATCCGAGGATAAAAATAAGTCTGAAAAATAGTTCATATTCTGGAAGCCAAACATTTGAACGTTGATACCCTACTATACGCACTTACACACGTCTTGAAACTCGGGATAGTAGAGGATACCTTGAAATGCTCTTGTCTAAAAGCCAAAGTATGAAGGAAATAATAAATGAAGAAAATATAAAAATGGTAAAGAAAAATGAACACGGGTTTTGTTATCGCCAAGGCAGCAATAAAAAATATAGCGAGGGTGCTTCATCACCTAGTGCCTTAGACCAATTGGTTTGGGAGTCACTGCTAAGCCTTAGGTGGTGCAAGACGGGGAAAATACTATCACCTAATCAGCAAGCACATGAGTAATCGGTCGGTTAGTACCTCAAGAAGTATTAACGGTCGCATGAAAATTATGTGAGCAAATTCAACTAAATATTCATCGATTAATAAGTACTGAGGCAGATGGACAAGAGTATGATAGCTTGAATTGAATTCTCTAAGTGTAGGGATGTTCTTTACACACACGTAGGGTTATATGATCGATATTTGGAAGAAAGGTAGGAATGAAGAATAAAGGCAATGTTTTATTAAGGGATAATGTGCTTTCTAACATTTTTTCACGACCATTAAAATATGGCTCATAGCAACTGAAAAACTGGTATAGTTGAAAACTCTTATTTTCAAGTTCTTTCTTTTATAATTCTTATCTTTATATGTAACTTTCACTATCTTTCTTTTATTATGGGATTTTGTGGGTGTAATCCGCCGAAAACCCTCAGGAGACAACACTCCTCCTACTAGGGACACCTAGAGGTTTAACGGCTTGTTGCACGCGCTCAGTGCAATCGTGTTGCCTACGAAAGTGTGCTTAACTTTCTCCTTTCTTTTTCTCCTTCTTTTGAATAAACTAGTTTGCTCGGGACGATCAAAGATAAGTTTGGGGGTATTTGTTCAGTTGATAAAACTGCACATTTAATATGACATTTTTCCTACTATTTCTATATAATGAAAGGTGTTTATTATAATATATGATACATATGAGGGTTTATCTGTAAAAATACTATTTTCATGTGTTTATATATTATAATTAACATTTGGTAGGAAAAGGTAAGCATATATTATCCATGTAACATTTGGCCCATTTAAATATGCTTACCATATTAATACCTTTGACCAATACTTAATGGTTAAGTAAATATCTCAATAAAACAAACGCTACTAAATATTATTTGTTGAGTTATTGTGCAGAATTTGCAGGGCTGAAATCAAGGAAATCAAAGTTGGTAAAACAAACCTGCCTAATTAAGAAATTAAACTAAAGAAATCAAGGCTGGCAGTAACGAAGAGAAGATTTTCAGTTTCCAAAGATGTTAAAAGATCACCACGTGTCAGATAAACAAAGCCCTAGAGACACAAAGCAAAGATCACACCATAAGGCCGTGGATTCGCGGCCAAACCCACCTATTGGCCACGGATCCGCCGCGGTTTAGAAGATTGGGAAGTTGAGATTTCTCTGTTAGGATCTTAACCTCAGGCTTCCAAATTAGGCAGCTAGGGTTCTGACTCTGGGACTATAAATAAGGACCGAGAGCCTTTTGGAAAAACCATCAAGCTGAAGAGATCACGAAGTCCACGACAGGCTCACACATCCAGGCTGATCATCAACTGTTCGTCTACCTCCTTAGAAGAGATCGAGAAGCAAACTAGTATTTTGTAATCATTTTCTAAGGGAACAAAGTGTAAATGATTTTTGTTGATTAATAAAGGTAGTTGTTTTCTTATTTTATTTCTTTGTAGTTTTTCATTATGTTTTCCCCCTCCATCTCTTCTTATTCCAATATGCGCGAGTTATTCTTCGCTTGTTACGGTTCATGGGATTATGGTAGATTAATGGATGATGAAGATCCTTAAATTCTTTTTACGTCCTATAAAGTTTATAAATTTTATCAAAAGAATAGTTAACATCCTAATCGGGCGCGCTACCAATTCATTGCTAGTCTCGACCGCGATTAGAGATTAGATTAACAATTGTTTTGGTAAAGGCTGGATATGAACGGAGATCCATGTCGAGATAGGGGTTAAGAGTAGGAACCCTTTTCCCTCCAGAAACCCTAATCTACATGCATCACTGTCGTTCTAGTTTTAAATCTATTAAAGGATAAAAAGAGTAATCTTTAATTAATCATCCATAACTACTAAGTCCCAATGAACCCTACAAGCCCCCTTCTATTATAAAACCTACATCCGTAGTTAATCTAGATCTATATTTTGCATCCGTGTTTAACGTAGATCTAGATCCTACAACCATTTTTCACCATTCTTTATTCTTCCTCCTTTCTTTCTCAACACGCCTAAAGTAAGAATAAAATATTCAACGTTTCCCAAAGGACGACCCGTACTCATCTCGTTCTAGCTACACGCGACACCGTTATTGATTGCGGTTAACTACTACACATAAAAAAACAGATCAATCACAGGCCATGCAATGTATTTATAAAATATTTTATGTGACTTTATATGTTATATTAAAAAAATGCAGATGCTAGATATATTGCCAGTATGCAAAATAAATAACATGAAAGTGTACGAATCCATGTAACAAGTCGGGATAAATCATAAGCATGAATCAAGACTTGTTTCAAGCATGTGGGTCGGGTCGGATGCAAATACAAATGTCAAATACACCATTCACACCCAAAACACCAATAATCAGGAAATACTATAAATAAAGAAATACTCGAAATAGAACCGGTATAAATGAACTAGGATTTTACATTATACCCAACTACAAAAAGAATTTCGTCCTCGAAATTCCAAGAACAAGAAAAGATAAAGAAACATGAAACTATAAGAAGACATCTGGAAACTTCTGTCGAATCTCGTCTTCTTGTTCCCAAGTCGATTCTCCATGCGAGCGATTTCCCTAAGAAACAAGTACGAGAGGGGTAACCTTGATCTTAAGGACCTTTTCTCTTCGATCAACAATCGACATCGGTCGCTCCTCAAAGGTCAAATCCTCCCTTACAGTCAGCTCCGAGTGATAAAGCACGTGTGTTTCATCTCGAACATACTTACGGAGTTGAGATACACGAAACACGTCATGAACATTCGCCAAAGATTGTGGTAACGCTAATCGATAAGCCACTTCTGCAACACGCTCCAAAATCTCGAAAGGCCACACGAATCGAGGACTAAGCATGCCTTGACTCCCAAAACGAATCACTCCTCCAGTTGGTGATATCTTCAACAATACCAGATCATCAAAAGCGAACTCTAAAGGTCTTCTCAATGTGTCGGCCCAGCTCTTCTGCCGATCTTGTGCTGCATTCATGTGATTTCGGATAGTGTTAATCTTCTCCACGGTTTGCACGATCAAATCCGGTCCCAACAATTTTCATTCTCCAACATCGTCCCAACAAACGGTGAGCGACACTTTCGACCATGCAATGCTTCGAATGGAGCCATCTGAATAGTCGCCTGAAAGCTGTTGTTGTACAAAAACTCCACAAAGTGTAGATTGATCCTACCACGAACCCTTGAAGTCTAACATGCAAGCTCTCAACATGTCTTCAAGAGTTCAGCTTGCTCCTCTAGGCTTCTCGAGTAGACCAGAATATTATCGATAAACACCACTATAAACTGGTCCAAGAACGGTGAAAAGATTCGGTTCATCAAGTCCATAAATATCGCCGGTGCATTCGTGACTTCGAATGGCATTACTAAATATTCGTAATGTCCATACCGAGTTCGGAATGCAGTCTTGCAAATATCCTTTGATTTAACTCGGACCTGATGATATCCGGATCGTAAATCCAGCTTCGAGAATACCCTCGCGCCACTAAGTTGCTCGAACAATTCGCCAATGCGGGGGATCGGGTGCTTGTTCTTAATAGTCACCCGGTTTAATTCTCGATAATCGATGCACATCCTCCTTATGCTATTTTTCTTCTTTACTAGAAGAACTGGAGCTCCCCAAGGTGAATTACTGCTACGAATCCAGCCATTCTCTAGCAATTCGGTAACCTGCTTCTTGATTTCTTCCAACTACACTGGTGCCATTGGATAGTACGCCTTTGAGATTGGCGCTGCATCAGGAACAAGATCAATCGCGAACTCCACATCTCGTTTTGGCGGTAAACCCGAGATGTCCTCAAACACGTCCATGAACTCTCGAACTATAGCTGGCGCTTCCTCCTTATCAACTTCCATCGACGAAAAAACATTGTTTGTCGGCCTAGCCCTAAACTCGACTGGCCTGACAGAACTGCTACCTCCAGCAAAAAAACAAACTCCGGATGTCCGGGAATATGGAAAATCACTTTCTTTGCCCTACACTAAATATGAGCATGGAAAGTGCCGAGAAAATCCATTCCCAAGACAACATCACAACTGCCGGTAACGATCACCAAGAAATCTGCAAATAACTCTTGTCCATAAATAACAACTGAACAATCCTTACACTCTCTACTAGCTATGATCTTCCCATTCCCAGTGTGTATGTCCCAACAACTAGACAGGGTTGTGCAATAAATTGAATGTGCAGCAATAAACTTGGACGACATAAACAATGGGATGCACCAGAATCGAATAATGCTAATGCGGGAGAATCATGAACAAGTAAGGTTCCTGTAACAACTTCATCTGAGGCCTTAGCCTCTTCAGCCGTCAGGGTAAAGGCTCGAGCTTGATTAAGTCCCTGAGTTAACTGCTTCTGCTCCTGAAACTGCCTCTGCGATGGCTTCTGAACATCATCCTTCAAACAAATCTTCGACGGACAAGTATTGATAGTGTGATCCGCTGATCCATAAACCAAACAAAGTCCCAACATCCTTCGACAATCTCTCCTTAGGTGCCCAGGTAGATGGCAAAAGTTACAAATCACGCCCTTTCTCTGATCTGCAATGACGGGCTTCTTCATCGGTACTACGCCACGTCGGTTTACTGGAATACCTCTGCGTATAGGCGCTTGGTTTGGCGTAAACGCCGGCTTCTGTACTACAACTGCTTGCTGCTGCGTACCCTCTGTCTTCAATGATAAACTCTGTTGCTCCCTGGCTGCTTTAAGCACTTGCGAGAAAGTGGTCAAACCCAGAGATATAATGTGCTTCTGGAGTCCACGTCCAAACTGCGCATGAACCTCCTTACCCTATCAGCATCATTGGCAACTAAAGGTCCAGCGAAACGACTGAGCCATGCCCACTCAGCCGCATGCGCATCCATGAATGCGCCATTCTGCTTCAAGCCAATAAACTTTTCTTCCATTTCTTTCCGTGCAGTCCGCGGAAAGAAATTTTCCAAGAAACTCTGCGAGAAAGTAGCCCAACTGATCGGCTTAGGAAAACGGGTCTCTTCCACGAGCCACCACTCGCGGGCATAGTCCACCAATTGGATGCGTACGACATCCACTCTCTTGTCCTCCGGAATCTATGCCGAAACGAGCAAATTCTCCGTATCGACCAGCCACTGCTCTGCTGGCAACGGCTCCTCCAAACCAGTGAAAGTGGACGGACCAAGTCTCCTAAAATCCACCACGGTACCCACATGCTCTACCGGTTTGGCCGCAACATTGTTCACGGACTGCTGGACGGTCCGCAAACCTTCCTGAAAAGCCTCGGCTTGCCGCTGGTTCAGCTCGGTTTGCCGCTTCTGGTTCTCCAGCATCTCATGAATTACTCTAAGCAAAGCGGCGTCATCAACACGCTTCTGGTACGATCGCAGATTCCTGTCTGCCATGATCCTGAAACCAAGACACCGAGGAGGATTAGTATGATAAACAAGATTCAAAACTTGCGATGAATAATGACCATAAATCAAGGATATGAATCAAGACTAGAACTCCAAGTTATTTAAATAGAGTACTGCATTATAACCATGCCACGGTACATAGTTACAATCACATTACTCCACTCAAGTCGCCCAAATCCTAGTATCAGAATCAAAGGAACAAGGAGAAACAATAGGGAACCAAAAGGTTTCAAGTCGAGATGCAAAGTTGTTTGCATATCATCAAGACAAGGGTCAAGAGAAAGATATAATTCAAGAATCAAGATAACAATGTAGCAGGACATGTTCCTAATCACGAGTATTCTGATTCGTGTATTGGGTCCAATACCCAACTACAAAAGAATCAAACCCGATTAACCTAAATCCTAGGGCTCTGATACCAAACAAACCCTGTCACGCCCCGCTTCCCAGAGTGCGCTAAGATTGGCACGTGATAGAGCCAACCATGCTACCTGTGGCTAAGAAAAATCCCTCCACAGTCACATTTCGACTGTCTAGAGATATCAAGAACAGTAGAAATAAAATAAACTATCTAGTACATGTCCATGAGCCAGAATAAACGAGTCAAGAAATAATATGCGGAAGCAATAAATCCAAGTAACAATAACAATCTGGAAGGTACGTCCCAATACGGGCTCACATCAGGAAATGAAAAGTGCTGAAAGGAAACTAAACTAAAATACTAATAGGTCTTCACTGCTCGGCCTGCTGACTGAAATTCTCCTGAACGGCCTGCGACAGGGAGAGAGGATCTGGGCCATGCAAAACCCAGACGTCAGTGTGTCATAATATCAACAATAATACAATCAGGAGGTAACAAGACATGCAGGTATGATTATGAACAATAATAAGAGTATAACAGTATCACGAATAAAGAACAGTGAAGGGTATACGCACATGTGATGTACAATGAGTAATCTGAACTAAGCTACTGGGTTAATCACTCTCAAGTCTTTGAAATCAATTTAATGAACCGTCGATGTAACTCAATAGTATCATGTGCGTGCCCGGGACCACGGTCCAGATTCTCGGGCTGAAACCGAGACATGCCGCTAGGCACTAAACAAGAAACATGCACAGATGAATGATGTCAGCAGCAGCATCCCAGGGCTGGCCTAGCCCCTAAAACTGATCAGTATAAGTATCGAACTGTCGAGTTACAAGTCAGGTTTCATCATTGATTTCCCCATACCCCCAAGTTATGGGTTCAAGTAAGGTATTGATAAATTTGGAGATAATGCCAACACAGGATCAAGCAGGTACAAGTTTGTCTATACAGACAACAGGATATGTCCATCGGGACAACATGTCAGGATTGTCGGCATTAGAAACAGGATCAGGTCTCAAGTCAAGTAATGATATGTCAGGTCATGTCAGGTAGTGTACATGTATCAAATCATGTCAAATAGTGGTGTATCAGGTTATGTCAAGTAGTGCACAGGTATCAAGCGGGTGCTCACAATCAAACTGTAGCAAGTATTGAATCAGGTTGAAAGTACGGATGTACAATAAAAGCATGGATGCACAAATATCGATTAGAGGTTACATCATGACTATGTAGGGTGCACAATATCAAGCATGTGGTGTCAATATAACAACAATATGTAATAATGTGACATGGTATGCGAATAGATATAGAATTAATGGTATGGATGCACAAATATCGATTAGGGGTTACATTTATAGTTTCAATACTAATTAGTATGCACTTTACTAAGCATGGGGTGTTCCTACAATTATAACATGAACTAATATGATAAGTAGATGCCGCTACATGTATATCAAATGTTATGGATGCAAACGGGTATCCGAAAACTGTAAAACCTTAGTATGGATGTATAATATAATAAACATGTAACATTTCATTCATATGGATGCATAATAATATACATAGCATGTAGCAAGATGAACTTGCCTCGATTGGATCTCACGACGGGGTGTATGGCACGTCCGACGTCGGGTAAACGTCGCAATGCACACACGGCGCTGTTTCCCCCAATCAGAGCAAAGCTCTGTTTGAATTTCAAAAATTCAAAATTGAAATAACACTTCAAATCCCGTGCGCTGCGCGCAACGCGCCACGTATCAGAAGTTGATACGTCAGCGCAGTGCCCAAGGCAGCACGCCCAATCAGAGCAAGGCTCTATTTAAAACAAAATTAAAAGAAGCAATGCTTCAGTTGCGCAAGCACTGCACTGTGCGACACGTGTCAGCGCAGTGGCGCAAGCGCAGTTGCGCTGCGCGACATTTGTCAAGCGCTGGGGCGTTTGCGCCAAACAGAATTAAAATTCTAATAAGATCCTTCTGTTTTTGTTAAAACAAGAAGATTGTCTTCTTTAAAACAGAAGCCCTTGGATCAAAGATCCAACGGTGGGGAAAATTCCCCAAATCACTTAGAGAATGATCTCTTTAACAAATTTATGGGAACTATATAAAGGCCCCTAGACCCCAATTCAAAAAGATCATCAAGATAAAAAACAACAGCACAGAGAATAGAGAGAACTCTGAAGAATTTTGAGAAAAAGAGAAAAAAGATAAAAACCTCTATTCAATAAGAACTTCTTCTGAATTGATCATTGATCTAAGAACAAGATCAATGATTTTCAATAAAAAATAAAAAATAACAGTGCCTTGCACTTTTTTATGAACCATTGGTTCTGGAATCTTAAGGATTCTTTTCTTGAATCCAAAATTGGATCAAATTATTGAAACAGTGCCTTGCACTTGCAAAAACTGCACTGTTGCGCTCCTGGGTTGGCGCAAGCCACCAGAGAGCGCCACGTGTTAGCATCAGAATAACTTGCGCTATGCGCTTTTAAGATAGAGCATTGCTCTTTAAAGTTGGCGCAACCCACCAGAGAGCGCCACGTGTCAGCAGCGCAACAGCGCAGCGCACTGCGCTGTTGCGCTTGCGCTCACCAGAGTGTGACACGTGTCACCACGACAAGCGCTTGCGCTCAGTAATTGGCGCAAAGCACCTGACAAGCCACTGTCAAGTAATTAATGCACTGCATTATTTACAGAAGGGCCAAGCCCAATTAAAAAAGGCCTAACAGGCCTAATAAAATACAACGCATTATTTTAATAAAGGGCAGAGCCTAAACAGATGTTGTGCATCATTTAAAAAGGATAGAGCCCAAATCAAAAAGGCCTAGCTGGCCAGAATAAAATGCAGTGCATTATCAAACAGGGGCAAAGCCCTAGCACAGGCCTAATAGGCCAAAGATAAAAACGTTGAATATTCTCAACTGGACTTAGCCCAATCATGGCCGTAAGTCCTCAAATTAAATTGACTGAGCACGACTGCTCCCTTAAATCAACTTACATCCGGTTCAAGGATACATCTCTGAACACCTCTGACACCTATCGTTGTAATCCTTCAACGATGTCAGAGAGGTGACGGGTCCCGACAACCACACACCCATACGAACTGTGGGGTCCTTAAACCCATGGACTTATGCGTCTTTAAACTAATGGACTTATGCGTCCTTAAACTAATGGACTAATGCGTCCTTAAACACACTAATACGGACTGTGGGGTTCTTAAACCCATGGACTTATGCGTCCTTAAACTAATATCCATCCCCAAAACCGGCAATGGATCGCAATGTCCCTAAGCTACCTACGGACCACTACGTCCCTAAACTGGAACAATAGAGCCCCCAAACGCTCTTTTGTCGGATCTAAACGATCCCGTTTAAGTTGATCTTAGCCTCAAATATGGCCAACGTATCCTTAAACATTCAAACAGACTTTAGTCCCAAATTGGACTATAAGACCCCCAATCAACTTTGGTTCAAGGGTACATCTCCGAACTCCTTTGACATCTGTCGTTGTAATCCTTCAACGTCGTCAGAGAGGTGACGGGTCCCGACGACCATATATTAAATGGACCACTATGTCCCTAAACTGGAACAATAGAGCCCAAACGCTCTTTTGTCGGATCTAAACGATCCCGTTAAGTTGATCTTAGTCTCAAACTGGACTAATCTATCCTTAACAAACGTTTAAGTTGATTTTAGCCTCAAATACGGCTAACGTATCCTTAAACCAAACCCCAAACCCAAATCTAAGAAAATACGGATTTGGACTAATCCACGTCCTACGGGCGACGACATAAATTAGTCTCCGTATACAATCCACGGGCAACCACAAACAAAACAAACACCCACGACACGAAGTGAAATTCTGGAGAAGGAGAAAGTTGTTACCGCGATGCGGTAGCGTAATTAACTGCAGGGGCTTGCGCCTGCAGGGAAGAGCGTCCCCACAATAAAAAAACCCTCGAACGAGGGGGAATCTGATGAAGTCTGCTATATCGGCCGCATCCGTCTAAACCTTCGATACACGGTGCCATAAATCAACTTGGCATCTTCGGAGAGGTGGACGGATAAAACCAAATAGCATCTGCCCCGAATTTCAGGCAAGACGTTTATCGCGTCTCCGCCGCGTCATTCGGAGGGGAACAGATTCTGGCACGCCTGGTAGGACCTTTTCCTCTTTCCACTCCACACTTCGCGTGTCGTGTTCGCGAACAAATCGCGGTTTGCTGTGGTTGCCTGTGGATTCGAGTTACTAAGATTTGGTGTCTTGCTCCGTGCAGAAAACAGAAGATCAATGGTTTCAAACTACACTACCTGCAACTGCAACTCTCGCTCCGTCCTTGCGGGAGGAGTGATTATGGGCCCCAAGCGGCCTCCCTTTTCAAGATGCCAGTGGAGAAAGTAATTCAAGCCACCACTGGATTATTCTTCGGGACCATGCTCCCACCGATGAACTTCAATGCCCCAATGATGTTGCAAGAAGCCCCAAAGAAGTCGGTCTTTGATCGACTTACCACTGTCGCGGTCCCTCTCAACGGGTCGCCCAACTCCACTGCGTCAGTTTTTAACAGGCTAGGTCAGAGCTCCAACGGGCCCTTGAAAAAGCCAGCAATACCAGAAGATGTTATCCCGAAGCGGATAGCTATCCCTACTCCAGTTTCAGGCGAGATCACCAAGGTTGCTTCCCCTGCTCGGAAGTCTGCTTTTGACAGGTTGGCCGTCCCCATTCAACGGACGTCGGTCTTTAAAAGGCTGATACCAGCAGATTCTGGCCAACACAGGGGGCATGAGGAGGTCACCCCTGCGGCTCAATCAATTCCCCCCGCACGACGCGCTCGACATCGCCACTGGCATCGAGTAAGGAAGGCTGGGGGCAACTCCCCCTCTGGATTTACGCCACCAGCTCCGATGGTGGGGATCGAGGCTGCTGTTCCAACCGGGAACAATTTTGAATTGCTGAATACGGTGCGCAGAAACTCTCCTACTGCGGTGTTGAAACGAACTCCTTCATCTGTGAAGAATACTCCAGAGAAGAAGCTAGAGCAGCTCCCTCAACGGATGTCCTCTAAAATTTACAAAGTCTGGCGACAGTTCCAGGAGTCGGTGATTGATGAAAACTATCTCCGCCGACAGAAAAAGATGAAGGTTCGGCAAGAGAAGGATTACTCCGTCAAGCCACATAAAGCAACAGCTACTTGGGTGCCCACTGCAACGGCCCCCTCATCTCCAATCCCTCAAAGGAAAAGGAGGCCGCAAAGAGCCTCTGTGAACATGGCGAAGCGTAAAAGCGCTGAACACAAACGCCCCAGGTCTGGGGGCATGGTGGTGCACACTGTTTATATGGCTTCCGGAAAGGAGGAAAGCCGCACTTCGACGGGTCACCGACCGCTCACCCGATCCGTGACAAAAGCCCAGGAGCAGCAACAGAAGCTTCAGGAAATGATGACTGCGATGACTGCACTTACCGAACCAAAAGAAAGTTCGGAAGTATCATCAGAGCAGCGTCACGAACAAGAAACCGATGCTGACTTCTTACGTAGAGTCCTTGAAAAGAAGAACAAAGAAGCCGCAGAACAAGCGGCTAACATAAAACAAATGGCACTCCTCTTCCAAGACATGGTAAGGATGATGTTACAGCCGGACCTTCCAGCTGAAGACCCTCCAGTCATTGTCGGAAACGACGGAGGGGAAATATTTGATCCTCCTCCGGCCCTTTCAACAGCCAAAGAGGAAACTGTCTCCAAGGCCGTCCTGGATGATTATATAGCTCAACAAATACGAGCTCATCAGGCGAGTGAAGCGGCTGGGCAAATTATTAAAACTGGACGACCCTATCCGGGCTGGTATGACCAGATTAGTTACCCGCCGGGATATACGATCCCTAAATTCCATGTGTACAAGGGGACAAGGAATCCACATCAGCATGTCGCTCAATTCAGAGCCTTATGCGGCAATACTGGAGGCGATGACAAATTGTTGCTTCACCAATTCGTCGGCAGCTTAGCAGAAACAACCTTTGAATGGTATTCGGAGCTACCTAACGACTCTGTCAAAACATTTGCGGAGATGGAGCTACTGTTTACACAAAGATTCGCGAGTGCTAGTGAACGCACCCCGATAACGTCACTGATAAATGCCAGGATAAGGCCAGGCGAAACGTGGGTCCAATACGCAACACGATGGCGGAACCTATGGTCGAAATGCGAACAACTCGTAGAAGAGGCACCTGCGGTAGGCATGTTCGTGGGCACTCTCGATCCGCAAGCGACCATCTCGCAATTCATGATGTTCTTCAGGCCGACCACCTTCCAGGCCTTGATCGACAAATTAGCCCAAATGGACCAGATGGGCCATGGACCGTCTCCTCCAAATCCGGACTCTCGAAAGGAGAAGGGGAAGGGAAAAGCGATCGTCGTCGCCAGTGCTCAATAACAGCCAAGAAACTCAAAGCCAGTTGTTCGCCAAAACAACGTGCGTCCACGCTCATTCCTCGAGGAAAGACTGGGACGTCCTTACTCGTTTCCTCAGAATAAAACGAGAAGACTGTTTGAGCTGGCAGTGCGCAACGGACTCATCAATCTGCCGAGTCCAAAACGTCTGTCGCAGCCAGGCGATCTCAATAATCCCGATTATTGCCCTTACCACCAAACGGTCAGTCACCCGATCGAGAATTGTTTCGTCTTTAAGGGATGGATCGAGGATCAGTACCTACAAGGCAAGTTTGCCCTGTCTGAAAAGTGGAAGGTAAACCCACCACAGCCACACACTCCAAAGAAGACGGATGCACCGGTGGCAACTTGTCATGTGATCTCTCACTCATTGGCGGATGATAAAGAGGCTCCTTGCGCCGAGAAACCGAGGGCGGACCCTGAACCAGAAATTCCGCGGCCGTCAGACGAGTTGATCGATGCTTTCCTAAATGAGAATCGTCTGAAAGTTAAAGCCAATCAAGAGCGTGAGATGGCCGTACTGGAAGGAGCCAAACACCGACGCCTAGACCAAAGAGTCGAGGCACTCCCGTCAAATCAAAAGCCATCCGCTGCGGATAAAAATAAATTCAAGACTAGGAAAAGGTTTGCTAAAGCCCTCTCAGCGGAAATGAAGCTACCAACCTCTGAAGAAAATACTCTCGGTGGAGTAGAGATGCATCCTAACTTCTGCTTATATCATCAGAAGATCATACATCCTACCGAAGACTGCGACTCCTTTAAGTGTTGGTGGCAAGGGTATGTCGCTCAAAAGCAACACTTCAACAGGACAAAGCGTGAAGCTCGTAGACATCAGAAAAATGCGATAGATGAGAGCAAAAGAGCCGCCGCCGACTGTCACATAGCCGACTCCAAGGGATAGCAAATTATCACCTTCGGAAGCGACTCTGACGAAGAAGCTGCCCTCAACTCTCTCCTCAAGGAATCCATTTTAAAAATGAAAGAATTGAGAAGTTGCGAGAACGTTCAGCCGTGCAATCGCACGCTACTCAGAAAAAATCTCGGCCTCACGAACAAAGGATCGAGCAAAAAGGAAAAAGAGAAGGGAAAAACAGCCCTCGTAGCCAATACTCAATAGCAATCGAGTGGCCCTAAACCGGTTGTTTGCCGAAACAACAAGCGGCAACCCCTCCTGGAAAAGTTGAAACGTCTTTACTCGTTTCCTCAAGATAAAACAAGGAGACTGTTCGAACTGGCAGTGCGCGACAGACTCATCAATCTGCCGAGTTCAAAACGTCCGTTGTGGCCAGGCGATGTTAACGATCTCGATTATTGCCCTTACCACCAAACGGTAGGTCACCTGATCGAGGATTGCTACGTCTTCAAAAACTGGGTTGAAGATCAATACCAACAAGGCAAGTTCGTCATCTCCGAAAACTAGAAGGTGAGCCCGCCACAACCGCACGCGCCGGGAAAGATGGAGACGCCGGGGGCATCATGCTCATTCATAGAGAAATCCCCATAGACCGAAAAGTCAATAAACTAGAGCTTCGCCTCAAATACGGCGATGACGGACCGAAACGTCCTTAAACTAATGATGGACCGCAATGTCCTAAAACTTGCAAACGATCGAAAACGTCTTTAAACTACTACTGCAGCATCCTCAGGCGGACGAGATAAAAAAAAATAATAAAAAAAATAATAAAAATAAAAAATAGAAAAACGGTATGTCCATAAGCAGAACTGGCACGGATGAAAACCCGAAAGGGCTCCGTGAGTAAAAACAGCAGGGCTACCGGCAAGTGTTCGTGAAAACCCGAAAGGGCGCGACCTCGTAAAAAAAGAGAGAATAAAAAGAATAAAAAGAAAAACGGTATGTCCATAAGCAAAATGGGCACGGATGAAAACCCGAAAGGGCTTCGTTAGTAAAAACAGCAGGACTACCGGCGAGTGTTTGTGAAAACCCGAAAGGGCGCAACCTCGTTAAAGGACACTTACAGGGTCCTCTCGACCTTGTAAGGAGAAATCACCCGCGTGAGATCCTTACGACTCACAAGGGAGCAACACACTTAGGGATCCTCATGATTCCTAAGGAGAAAATACATTTACGAGATCTTCACGACTCGTAAGGAGAACTCCCTTATGAGACCCTCACGGCTCATAAGATTTGAAAGTCTTAAGTTACAGAGACCCAAACCTATGCTTAAGCAACCCCCACAACCTTCGATATTGCCCTACAAGTGGCTCAACACTGACCCTTGTATACAATCCACGGGCCCGAATAAACATTTCCCTAACCAAGTCCCATCCGTGACTAGGGATATGTTCATACAGTGAACAACCCTTGTAAGCCCTCTCGACTTATAGGGAGAAAACCCTTTTGTAAGATCCTTACGACTTACAGGGGAACATACAGTTAGGAATCCTCACGATTCCTGAGGAGAAAACACACCTACAAGATCCTCACGACTCGTAGGGAGAAATACCTTTGTGAGACCCTTACGGCTCATGAAGTTAAAAGCCTTAGTCGACAGGACCTTAACCCTGTTCGCTAAGCCATCTTTGTTTGACATCGACAGAGGCAAATGATGATTCGCTCCTGGCAATATCCTAGTTGTAGCGATGCTGATGCCGAAATCGGTGTCTAATTACAGGCTTACAGCGAAAAGCCAGCATGCCGCACATGCATACGAAATAGCCGAAATGATGGGGCGACTTGCAATAAAGGCAGCAAGTAAAAAACGTATGCACACAAAATAGCCGAAATGATTGGGCAACTCGCAATAAAAAGCAGCGAGTGAAAGTAAAATAAATAGCCGAAATGATTGGGCACCGCGAAAAATAGCCGAAATGATTGGGCAATCGCGACCTTCGCGATATAAAAGCTGAAATGATAGAGCATCGTGGAAATAAAATAATAATACAAAAAAATGATGAATGAAATTTAAGCCCTACAGGCGATAGCATAGCAATCCCTGTATACAATCCATGGGCGCAAACAAAGAAGGAGACACATCTTCCCTCCCTATGCTCCATCAGAAAATGGAGCCAAGTCTTGACAGTAACTCATATAAAATCTGAAAGACGATCGGAGATCATCCCACACCAGCGCGGAGTGATCACCACCTCGACGTCCGTCTCAATACAACAGACGAGATGTCACAACAGCGTTCTTCCTCCAACAGGACTCGGACGTGACAAAACAAACGAAGCGAAGGCCAAATTCCTAGCTTCAGGGTCTTAACGGCAAGTCATATAAAACCTGAAAGACAATCGGAGATCATCTTGCACCAGTGTGGAATGGTCACTACCGCGACGTTCGTCTCGATACAGCAGACGAGATGTCACCCCAACGTTCTTCCTCCAGAAGGGTTTAGACGCGACAATCAAACAAACGGAGCCACGGCAAAATCCCTAGTTCCAAACCTCGACGGTTCACCAACAACCTAGAGACAACCACGACGTTCGTCTCGATACAGCAGACAAGATGTCACCCCAGCGTTCTTCCTCCAGCAGGGTTTAGACGCGACAATCAAACAACGGAGCCACGGCAAAATCCCTAGTTCCAAAGCTCAACGGGTCACCAACAACCTAGAGACAACCGCGACATTCGTCTCGATACAGCAGACGCGATGCCAGCAAACGAAGCAAGGCCAAATTTCTAGCTTCAGGGTCTTGACGGCAACTCACATAAAACCTGAAAGACTATCGGAGATCATCCCACACCAGCGTGGAGTGGTTATGACTCATCGGTGCTCTCCAAAATGAGCCTAACCTCAAGTAAAAAGCGTCATGGCAAAATTCCTAACGCTTACTCTTCCGACGGTCAAACTGCCAAGGAGGATTGCTTGAAGACGTCTTGTTCAGCCCCCGAAGGGATCAGAGACACGGCAGTTGCAGGGCTACTCGAACAGCACGATTGCCTATCGAGGAATATATCAGCTGATGCGATGGTACGACGGCCAAAACCCTAAGTACCACAGACCCTAACGGACTTTTGTCGTAAAGAGCAGAGGTTAACAGTGACGTTAGGATATTCTTTCGAGAAATGCTCGATTCGTCTCGACTTGTGAGGAAATTGATCTTTACGAGAACTTCTCGATACGGCTCGACTCGTAAGATAAAGCCTTAGGCAGCAGGGATTAAAAAACCTGTTTCCTAAGCACTGGGACCCTGCGAGTTGGCCCAAAACGGTCTCTTGCGTACTATCCACGGATCTCACTCTCCAAAGTCGAATCTCGACAAGGAGGGAAACAACCGCTTACGAGCCCTCTCGACTCGTAAGAGGGAAAATTCTCTTATAAGATCCTTACAACTTATAAAAGAAAACGCACTTAGTAATCCTCACGATTCCTAAGCAGAAAAATCCACCTATGAGATCCTCTCGATCCGTAGGGTGAAAAGTCTTTATGAGACCCTCACGGCTCATAGAGTTGAAAAGTCTTAGGCAGCAGATCTGAACCTGCAGCCTAAGCCATCGCTATCCCTTAAAGAAACTAAGATACTTACTCTATTATCTGTCAACCCTGTTTATTAAGACAGCATGCTGATAATAAGAGAAAGGGAGAAAGCAAAAGAGCATACAAGACATTGCACAGAAAAATGTGTATCTTTATTTATTAATTCAATCAAGTACAAGGTGAATCGTACAAAAGAATAAAGAATGGATACATCTTATTCGAAAAAGAAATTTTTTACAAGTATATTGATACAAAGGCAGCTACTGGGAAGGAAGCGTCTTAAATAGCCCTATCAGTTGTTCGCGCACTTCCTTCCATGCCTTTTCCTGATCGGCCACCACCGCCAGTTCCGCCTCCACTTGAGTCCGTTGTTGCAAGAAGGATGCAAGCTGCTCCCTAACGGCCCGCTGAGCTGCTTCGCGGCCTTGGGCATTACGCTCGGCAATATCGAGTTTCTGCTTCAGGTTCAACCCATCTGGGATGCGTTCCAGAAGGCCCTCGAAGATAACCTTCACCTGGGCAGCGTTCGCCTCAACTTCAGCACGTAGGCAAGAAGTCTCGCTTGAAGACTCTTGACATTCCTTCAGCCTTAAAGCTGCTCTTGTTCCAAATGGCGGAAGTAAGAAGCGTTTTGCTCGATCCATGCTGCCCGTTGAGTACTCACGGCCAAAACCTCAGGGACAGGACGCATCGACTCCAGCTGATGCAGGCGGGCCTCGATTTCCCTGCAGTGATTAACCCAAGATTCGACGACGCCTTCATTATGAAAATTTACAAGCGCCGCCAACATTGGGTTAACCTCCACAGCGAAATCTACGGCAGATGGGAGAGCATCTGCGTCAAGCTCTTCGATGTATCCGCTCAACATGCCCAAACTCATCACGACACCCTTTGAAGATGGACGTTTCAAGAAGGGGCCTGCTGGCATTAGGATGCGGGACTCAAGAGGGACCGGGATCGGAACGACAGCTGAAAAAACAAAATACGATTAGATGACGGTTCAAGAAATACAAATAAAAAAGTCATCGATGCGACAGTTTACTATACCAGCTGCAGCAGGTGACAAGGCTGGAAGGGCCGGTGGCACGACCGATCTCTCATCCCCTCCTTCGATTTGTAGCACTGCAATCAAGACAAGGGAAAGTTAGAGATAACTCCATCACTAAAAAAGGAAAAACATCAGTTGGAAACTATACTCACTAGCGCCACTGGAGGAAGAAGCGAGTTCAGATGGGAAGGAGAAGTGCGGGTGCAACACCTGATAGAGATGACCAAAAAGCACTCCTGAAAAGACGCAATAGTACGACATTAGTACATAAATTATGCGGCTGAAAGATAAAACTAATGGGTTGCAAATTCATACCTTCCAACATCTTTGATGGTACAAGGGAAGGCTGAGAGGTGACCCCCGCCAAGGCAGTAGTTGGCAGCGCTCTCTCGAGCAATGGAGCATCGGCACTGGCCGCATCTGCGTTAAAAACAAAGATAAACTTGTCAGAAAGGATCGCAAGATATAAAAAAAGGGGGGGACAATAACTCGAAATTTACCTGATGAGCCGCCGGCCGAAACAGAGGCGTCTCCCCCCTCCATCGATACGAGCCCACCTCCCGTGGCCTCATCACCGGACTCGACAGGGGCTGTCGTCGTGCTCGCATGACCAGGAGACGGCGGAGGACCGCAGACGGGGAGAGCAATGATTGGAGCATTGCCAGACTCTTGAGAAAGAGCGGCTGGCTCGTCCCCGGGAGTCACGCCCATCTCACCCGCTACTTCTTCAGGCTTGGCGGTCACCATTGTCTCGTCCATGGGATCAGCAGTTTCAGATGCTCCGCCCGCCGCTGCCCCAGGCTCAGTTGCCGCCACCTCAGGCTCGGCATCAACAACTTTCTCTGGTGCAGCTCTCTGAGCCCCCAGCTTAGATTCAGCAACCCCGGCGACGTTGCCCACCGTCGGCTCAGGTTCGGCCGGTGCCTCTTCCTCTATCCCCTTAGGCTCGACGGTTTCCGCCTCCCCTTCGGTTGGACTTGGCCCTGCAGGACGAGATATATGAGAACTGATAGGTTTACAATTCTTACAACAAAATCTTGAAAGACACACTACCTGAGGTGGACTGGTCGTTGGTTTCCCGAGCTGCACGCAACGCCCGCCTATGAGCAGTGGACAGGGCAACCGAAGACTCTTTCGAGGGAGTAGCAGCACGAGGGACGGTGCTTGGGCCAGCTCCCATGGCCAAAGCAGCCCTGCGTGCCTTCGTCTCGCGCCTTAGCCGCTTTCTCTCCTCCTGGGCCATTGAGACAGACCTTTTCAAAGCCTCCTTCATTGAGACGTCCTCGTCTGTGAACATGGATGCCTCCAAATCCTTCAAGGAATCCCTCGTCGACTTGTCGAGTTGAGGCTCTCGCGGCAACCCCGAGGAGACTAGGACTTCAGTAGCGGGCCCGGGGAGAGTCCCCGCATCAGCTGGCGCAGCCCCTGTAAAGAAGCAAAGGAAGAAGGTTAGGTTGAACATCAGAAAAGAGGATAAAAACTTAATAAGGCGAGACGTACCGATGCCCGTTAGAGCACGCTTCTCTTCCTCCTCTTGGAAGGTTTTCAAAGAGGCAGCGACGACTTCTTCGGTAGTGACACCTGTTAAAAAAGGGGGAAAGCATTAGTCGAAGATAATAATAAAAATGCTATAAAATGACGAAGAGTACAGCTAATGATTACCTGCTTGAGCGAGTTTATCCAACCACTCTTCGAGCCTCGCTGATCGCGCAGAAGCCGCAATGGCAGCCGCCAGGTCAGTGTCTGCGGGGTTTACCGAGAAGCTTTTATTGCTGCCATACTCGCTTATACCTTCGGTAAGAGGGGCCTGAGGCTCTAGACCGAGGATAGCATCGAGAGAGAGGAGCGACTTCTTCTTTCTCTTCTGCCTGCCAGCCCTGGGTGCACCCGAGATCGACTTGCGCTTTGCAGGCACCTTAGGGCGGCGGGTCCCGATATCCGCGCCCATGCCGGACTCCGGCGAAACCACATTTACCGTCTCTACTGGAGCACGGGGCGCTGGTGGCGCATCCACAGTATCACGGAGCGGTAATCCGCGCGGAGGGCTCAACACGCACGGTGGCACGGTTCCGGCATCTTTCAGCGGAGGAATGACCAGGGTCCTTGACTTCAAGGGAGCCTTGCGATCGCCGCCGGGAGGCGCACCCTTGCGGTCAACCAGCATGCGCTTCTCCATAAGGATAACTGGACCCATTGCATGCGCGTACCAAGCCACGTACACGTTGAGCACCTTGGGGATGCAGCTCGGCTTGCTGATGAAGAAATAAGAACCTGTGTTAAGCCGCATGAAATGGTGTATGGCATTCCTTATCCCCTCTCGGCTGGCCACGGGCTTTTTCAAGAAAGCTTCCATCGGGATCCCCTGGTGATAGCTCGATTGCTGAGCGAACCGGTGAGGGTTATACCTCATGAAGAGTGTCGTCTCATTCTGCCTAAACACCAGATAGCCCGGCCGAATAGAGTAGAGGTGAAGGATCTCCCGAGCTTTCAATATGGAGGCCCCATCCTTAAAATCATCGCGCAGCGGCACTACCGACTTGGTAGTCTCCGAGCCTATGGTTATGACTTTATCCAAAAAAGAAACCTTCGCTCCGACCAGGTGTGGACGAAGGAGTAGACCCCTAGCCTCCCGCGGAGGTGCAACCACGATTGAAGCGCCGACCAACCGCATGACTCTTGGGAGTCTGCACTTCTCAAAAAACGGAGGGATCTTGTGGGCGCCGAACACCCCGTGCACATGCATTTCCATCCAAGAGGTGAAATAGTGCATCGGGAAGTTAGCAGGCTGCACCCCAGGCTCATTAGCGTCCGCCACTACGCTAAGTCCATTATAAAGGTAAGCCAGCCCGGCGATTCCTACTGTCAACTGCAGACTAGCCACCATCCGATGCGCTGGATAGAAAACAGATGGCCTCATATGGCGCGGGTGCATGGGGAGCGCAAAGCTGCACAGCCACAATCCCAGGAACCCTACGAAAAAGGTCTCCTCATCCATGCCCGGGATGGCGATTTCTGATAAAGGGATGACGGCGGCGCCAGGGAGATAAAAGTCCTTTTGATCATCCTCCGATGTGGGTCGACGGTCCAAGCCGAAGCTAAAAGGGTTATCAAGCTGGGCGAACTTCTCGCTCCGCTCTGATAGAAACTCCGGTCGAATGAAGCGGGCGATAAAATCTGCGAAACTGACTCCCCGGATGCCCGATTCCAGATAGAGCCCTTCATAGATGTTTAGCACCTTCACCAGGCCCGGAAACTGGTGCTGAATAGCGTTCTCCGGAGTCAGATCAAACACCAGCGGCTTGGTGGCAAAGACTTATTCGTCAGGAGGAAGCAGCTCCTCGTAATGCTCCCCTCATCGGCAAACCCGAGATTTCGGCAAACTCCTCCAACGAGATAGAGACCTCCCTTTCCGTCATCAGGAAGGTGTGGGTGGGAATGTTCCATTGTTCGATAAAAGCCTTAATCCACCACGTTGGAGGAGAGGGATACTCAAAGAGCGAGACGTAGATGGCCGAATACAAACCAATCTTCGTCAAATGAGTCCTTTTCGCCGATAAGATGTACCGGGCCCACTGCAAATATCCGGTGGTCGGTCGCGGGACCAATCCAATGTTGTAGGCCTGTCCCCAAGGGCGTGCTTCACCCTGACAGATTCGACTCCCCAAAATGTCTATTGCCGGCGGCGGCTGCACGGGAATAGCACCAATTGCAGGCTGAAGGATGTCATCCGAGTTCCAATTTTTGACCTCCACGGCATACTTCACCGGGGGTTCATCCGCATAAGGGATCGAAAATATTGGCTCGGACGACGTAGCAAAACCGAAGCTTCGGCGACCCTGGATGATATCGTTATACCACCTACCCCACAAGTGAAGGTTCTTGTGTTCGGGGTCATGAGCCTTGATGAGAGCGAGCACCTCTCGGTCCACTGGCGCCTGGGGAAAGCCTCCTTCCGAGCGAACAAACGGGAATGATAGGTCAGCAGGCATGTTTTCTGTGGAGGGGCAAAAATTAGCCGTCGGTGTTGTAATTCCAATGCTTGTCATTTTTTAAAATTTTTTTACACTGCAATGCAGTGGGTAGGGGACCAAATGGGGACCCACAAAATCTGGATGATAGTGAATCATTTAATAAGACAGCCCCCATCATTGGATGAGACTGTCAATTAATGAAGAGACCCTAAGAGAATATTCTCATTAATGGGAAATCCCTAGAGACAAGGAGAAAATCTCCTCTTTCAGAGCAAAGCTCTGTCACAGAGTGACATTTGTCAAACTCTGGTCTCAAGGGAATATAATTTCCTTAAAAAGGAGCCTAGCTCTGTAATAATGATGGAAAGATCCATCAAAAGAAAATTTTAACTCCTAAAGATTAAAAATTTGGGGTCTTAAAAAAATCCATGGAGACTTATAAAAAAGTTCTCCATTTTTGGATCAAAAAAGATCTACATTTGATCTATGAGCAAAGCTCTGTTCATGGGTTAAAACCCATGAACAAGATCTCTGTAGATCTATAAACTTTTGAGAGCAAGGCTCTGTTGATAAAACCCCAGAAAGGTTTTCTTTAGATCAAAGATCTATGAGAGTAAGGCTCTGTTAATTAAATTAAATTAAATTTAATTTAATTTTACCTTAGATGATTCTAGGTTCTGAACTCTGAAGTTCTTGGGAAGAAACGAGAGCAAGGCTCTAAAATTCTTAAACAAGAGCAAGGCTCTGAAAATTTGAGTCAAATGGTAAAACATTTTCCAAGGACCAAGGGTCCTATTTATAGGCGCCTGCGCCCCTTCAACTCACCCGTTGATCCAACGGCCAAAATCTTGCCACTGCTGCACTCACGTGTGCGCCACGTGAGCGCAACGGTGGGGGGGCATTTGTTTCCCCCAATCAGAGCAAAGCTTTGTTTGAATTTCAAAAATTCAAAATTGAAGCAACGCTTCAAATCCCATGCGTTGCGCGCAACGCGCCACGTGTCAGAAGTTGATACGTCAGCGCAGCGCCCAAGGCAGCGCGCCCAATCAGAGCAAGGCTCTATTTAAAATAAAATTTGTCACGCCCCGCTTCCCAAAATACGGAATACGAGGGGTTGACAAGGCCAGCCATGCTCCTACGGTCAAGGAAACATCCTGCCGTAGTCACACTTCGGCTTCTAGCTTTACATGGTAATCAGTAAATAATGCGCAGGTAAAGAGAAATGCAGTAACTGGAATAAAACAGTATAAAGAACTGACCTGATGGAAAACAAAAGGTATAACCCTGGATGGCTAATCAAGATGTCCGTGATGTACGTCTAGTCCTGGTCCAGGCTAAATCTTCTCCTCACACTGAGCATGCATATTCAGGTCGTGTCACGCCCCGCTTCCCAGAGTACGCAAGATTGGGCACGTGACATAGCCAACCATGCTACCTGTGGGTAGGAAGTATCCATCCACAGTCACATTACGGCTGTAGAGATATCAAGAACAAGAAAGTAAACTAACTACCTAGTACATGTCCATAAGCCAGAGTAAAAGAGTCAAGAGATAACAATATGCGGAAGCTAAAAGATATAATAAATGAAACACCTGGAGTGAAACTACGTACCGACAGGAACCTCACCGCTCGTCTAACAGCGGCAAAACTCCTAATCAGTCTGCAGCAAGGTAGAAGAATCTGGGCCATGCAAAACCCAGACGTCAGCGCGTCAAGTCATCAAGCAATATAATATGAACAATGTAACAGGAAATGCAAAATAAACATGAATAAAGCAATAATGTGAAACAAGCAGTGCAAGTGCAGGATAGTGTGCAGTGGGTAACTAAACTGTTCTATCAGGTTTTCTAGTCTAAAGTCTTTGAAATCAATTTGAGTAATCCTCCATGTAACTCAAAGGATATGTCCCGTTACCCCCCGGGACCACGGATCAGGAATATGTGAACCAATAGTGGTTTTGTCCCGTTAACCCCCGGGACCACGGACCAGGAAAATGTTAGAGTCACGAATGGCTCAGTCCCGTTACCCTCCGGGACCACGGATCAGGAAAATGTAAGAGTCACGAATGGCTCTGTCCCGTTACCCCCCGGGACCACGGATCAAGTAATACCCTTTTAAGTTTCCCCATACCCCCAAGTTATATGTGTCAGGTCAGGTATTCAGTAATCAAGAACTAATGCCAACACAGGATCAGGTAACAGCAGGTTTTGTCTGGATAAACAACAGGAATGGTCCATGAGGACTTCATGTCGGGTTTGTTGGCATTAGGCACGAGATCAGGTAACAGGTCAGGTCATGGTACATCAGGTCAAGTCAACAGTAAACGGTACCATGTCAGGTGTATCAATATATATCATGTGTAACAAAGTCAAGTCAAGATGTAACAATATCGTGGGTGTGCTCACAACAGATATATAATCGAACAGGGGATTAACAGCAGGAAATAAGCAATAACTTAAACAACAATAAGCAGTTCATTCAATCACAATAGTGCATTAATATAGTGCAGCCGTTTTATTATATTAACAGATTTTGGGCACCCTTAGCGGTGCAACAGTTTAAATGATGATGCAATACAGTTATATCAAGCCTTTGAATATGAATATCCGAATGTAATAGAACAACATGGGAAAGTGCTACAATCTATTAAACGGTAAAATGTGATTAACAGGTAAACTGGGTTCTTAGGTTAAAAGTGGCAAACTGTAATTTCTATGTTAAGTGTAAAAAAATGATATATGTCATATTGCAACCAAATGAGAAAATAACTATACCGAGTTAAGTTTTGCAGGTTTAATGAGTCAAACATAGATAATTGTATAGTATAGCATATAGCAAGTGATACTTGCCTCGACGGGTCGCGAACCGGGAAAAACGGAACGTAGAATGTCGGCGGGGAAAACTCGCGACGGCGCACGGTTCACGGAACGAATCCAAACAACGTACAAGGGGATCACACGGGTCAGGTATGCTCGCTGGGTCGTCGGAATCGTCGACGTCGTCACGGATCCGGCGAACTCTGGTACGACATATTACGCAAAATCTCGGTTGTCATAATTAGTAATTGGCATCTTTGTTGATCACGGAATCTCCAGTTAAAAGGCCAACATTCTTCTCACCAAAAGTTTTCCATCACAATGCGTCAACTGAAATTCCCGAAATTTTTGATTTGATAAAGCCTTCAAAAGGGTCGTGTAAAGTAGTCTCCTTCCTTTGGCAACAACAGCTATAGTTGCAGCCTCTGCAATTAGCTTTTTTTTTTCTTCTTCCACTGCTCGATGGTGCAGAGACCACAACAGAAGAACCTCCCAGAATTGATTGAATTTCCTGGCGCTGAAAAATTTATCGATGGGGAAGTCAAAATGTAGGCAAGCTCCTGGTAATCGATGATGCCCTTACCAAGCTCCCTGGCTTGAGCAAGAAGCCTCTCCACTTTCTGCCACCTATCTTCGTCCGCCTCTCTGACCTCAGTCGACGTCTGAGGATCGGGAAACCCCCTCGTCTCCACTCTCCTCCTCGTCCTCATCAGAGGCTGCTGCCGCCAGCAGCGGGTCGTCGTACTCCTCGGCTGCGACTTCATCCTCTCCTTCGTCGTCATCGCTGAGATTTTCTGCGGTTGGTGGTGGTTGTTGATGGGTTGAAGGGAGAAGAGAATCGGCGTTGGTGAAGGTGGTTGCGGCTTCAAGGAAGAAAAGCTCGGGTGTGGGGTTTGGCTAGGTGTCGATGAGGAGATAGAGGGCCGGTAATGGTGATTGTGTTGGATGCGGGTGGTTGGAGGTGGACGATGTCTTGGTCGAAAGGGAGGAGATGGGTATGGCTGCGACAAGGGCGAAAAGGCGAGGATTCCGGTGGTGATGGCGTCGGCGTTGGGCTACGGCGGCGAGGGTGCGCGACTAGGGTTGCGACGAGGTTTGGGTTGCTGTTCTCGTGGGGAAAGAAAACGAGATGAAGGGAAAATATATATACGAGGGGGAGAGAGAATGAGATTAGAGAGAGAGAGAGAGAGATTGAGAAAGAGAGAGAGAGAGAGACGGTGAGGGAGAGAAAAAGAGATGTGAGAGGTAGAGAGAGAGGTTGAAGAGGTGGGGCCCACGGGAACTTATGTGCCTCGTGATTGGCTGAGGAGAATGTAGAGGTTTTAAAAATATATTAAAAGATTTAACGCAACAGTAAAATCTACATACGTTAAGGAATATATATATAGTTTAAATATTATTAAAATTTGGGATTTTGGCGCTAAATAAAACATTTCCAAATCACGCCCGGATTGGGTCCAACAATTCGAAATTTAAATAACAGGATTTTAAGCGGGTTCCAAATTTTGAAATTGAGTGTTTTATGATTAAAAAGCATACCCCCAAGACGGACACCTGTACGCGCGCGTAGTCGTCCAAACTCGCCCGTTTCTCCGAACGGGACGAGAACTCGACGCACGGACGCTACCACGCGGTTAGAGGTGACGAGTAGGCCAAGATAGATATTTTTAATTTTATTTTAGGTGCTAAAATTTGTTATATGCAGAAATGACTTTGCCAGATAAAATTTTACAGTAAGACCCAAACAAGCAATATAAATGAAATGAGTAATTTCTAACACTCAGCCAGTAACAGAAAATAGTAGTATTGGGCTCGGGTGTTACATTATACCCAACTACAAAAGAATTTCGTCCTCGAAATTCCAAGAATACAAGATAGAAAATTACTGGAAAAGGTGAGGAAACTTCTGCCGGATCTCATCTTCTCGCTCCCAAGTGGACTCTTCATGCGATCGATTACCCCAAGAAACGAGCACAAGGGGGATAACCTTGTTCTTAAGGACCCTTTCCCTTCGATCCATGACTTCAACCGGTCGCTCCTCAAAAGTCAGGTCTTCTCATACTGTTAGCTCCGAATGATCCAACACGTATGTTTCATCTCGAACATACTTACGGAGTTGAGATACGTGAAACACATCGTGCACATTTTCCAAGGACTGCGGTAACGCCAAACGATACGCTACCTCTCCAACGCGCTCCAATATCTCGAAGGGTCCAACGAATCGAGGACTAAGCTTTCCTCGACTCCCAAAACGAATCACCCCTCTAGTCGGTGATATCTTCAAGAATACCAATTCACCCACGGTGAACTCTAGAGGTCTTCTGTCGGTCCTGTGCTGCCTTCATATGATTTCTGATAGGGTTAACCTTCTCAACTGTCTACACAACCAAATCTAGTCTCAATAATCTTTGTTCACCGACATCGTCCCAACAAACAGGTGAATGGCATTTACGACCATACAAAGCTTCAAACGGAGCCTTCTGGATAGTTGCCTGGAAACTGTTGCTGTAAGAAAACTCCACCAAGTGTAGATGATCCTCCCAAGAACCCTTGAAGTCCAACCTGCATGCTCTCAACATGTCTTCAAGAGTTTGGATCGTTCTCTCCGACCGACCATCAGTTTGAGGATGATAAGCTGTGCTAAAATTCAATCGAGTCCCCAAACTTTCGTGTAAACTCCTCCAGAAGTTTGATAAGAACCGAGTGTCCCAATCGGACACGATGCTCACCGGTACTCCATGCAATCTTACAATCTCCTGCATGTATCGCTCTGCCAAGGTCTCTGTTGATTGACCAACCGGGAAAGGAATAAAGTGAGATGCCTTGGTCAACCGATCAACAATCACCCATACTGCATTGTTGCCCTTTGGACTCCGCGGTAAGGCCGTCACGAAATCCATGGTTATATGTTTCCACTTCCACTGAGGAATCGGAAGTGGTTGCAATAAACCAGCAACCCTTTGATGTTCAGCCTTAACTTGCTGACACACCAAGCACTTAGACACAAAGCGAGCAATCTCACGTTTCATGCCTTCCCACCAGAAATGCTGTCGAATATCTCGGTATATCTTTGTGCCTCCTGGATGTACAGAATAAGCCGAACTGTATGCCTCCTTCATAAGCTCTTCACGAACATCTCCCTTTGGCACACACAAACGGCTACCATACCTCAACGAACCATCTTCGTGGATCAGTAAATCTGTTCGTAGTCCAGCTTCAACCTGTTCTCGAAACTTTTGCAGTCTAGGATCCCGCGATTGTGCCGCTTTAATCTTCTCAACCAAGGATGACTGTACTTGCAACTGCATTAACTGACCTGTAGAACGCGGTAGCACAACCTCCAAGTCAAATCTTCGAAAATCTGCAATGATCTCCCTCTGCGTAGTTAACACCTGAATTGCTGGTAACCGACTAAGCGCATCCGGCACGACGTTAACCTTCCCCGGATGGTACTTAAGATCAAGATCGTAGTCAGCCATCAGCTCCAACCATCTACGCTGCCTCATGCTAAGCTCCTTCTGTGTGAACGCGTACTTCAAGCTCTTATGATCTGTAAAAACTTCGTGATTTTCGCCCAAAAGGTAGTGTCTCCAAACCTTCAAAGCGAAAATCACAGCCGCAAGCTCCAAGTCATGAGTTGGGTAATTCTTCTCATGGGTCTTCAACTGTCTCGATGCGTATGCTACAACCTTACCATGCTGCATCAAAACACATCCCAAACCTTTCCCAGATGCGTCGCTGTGAATTACCAATCCTCCGGAATTGTCTGGCACGGTCAGAATAGGGGCGGTTATCAACTTCTGCTTCAACGTCTCGAAAGCTAACGCACACTTATCCGTCCGTACAAAAGGTACCTCCTTGCGCGTAAGCTTGGTCAACGGTTCTGCCAGACGAGCGAGGTTCTCCACAAATCTCCTGTAATATCCGGCTAATCCAAGGAAACTTCTTATCTCAGCGACATTCTTTGGAATCGGCCAATCTCGAACTGCTGCAATCTTTTCGGGATCGACGGCGATTCCATTGCCCGACACAACATGCCCCAGAAACTTCACTTCTTCCAGCCAAAATTCGCACTTACTCATCTTCGCATACAGTTTCTCCTGTCTCAATGTCTGCAGTGCGATCTTCAAATGCTCAGCATGCTCCTCAAAACTCTTCGAGTAAACCAGAATATCGTCAATAAATACCATAATAAACTGGTCCAAGAACGGTGAAAAGATTCGGTTCCTCAAGTCCATGAATACTGCCGGCGCATTCGTTACTCCGAAGGGCATCACTAAGTACTCGTAATGTCCATACCGAGTTCGGAACGCCGTCTTGCAAATATCTTCTGTTTTCACTCGGACCTGATGATATCCGGATCGCAAATCCAGCTTCGAGAATACTCTCGCGCCACTAAGCTGCTCAAAAAGTTCTCCAATGCGAGGGATAGGATACTTGTTCTTAATAGTCACCCGGTTTAATTCTCGATAGTCGATGCACATCCTTCTTATGCCATCCTTCTTCTTTACTAGAAGAACTGGAGCTCCCCAAGGCGAGTTACTGCTTCGAATCCAACCCTTTTCAAGCAATTCAGCAACCTGTTTCTTTACTTCTTCCAACTCTACTGGCGCCATTGGATAATACGCTTTAGATACTGGCACTACACCAGGAATAAGATCAATTGCGAACTCCACGTCTCTCCTCGGCGGTAAACCCGATATATCTTCAAACACGTCCATAGAATCACGAACAACAGCCGGCTCTTTACTTTCATCACTTTCATTGATGCAAGAATATTGTTTGTCGGCCTAGCCCTAAACTTGACCGGCCCGACCGAACTGCTGCCTTAACGCAACTGCTGTCTGCTGCAAACTCCCTTTCATCCCAGATAAACTCTGCTGCTCTTGGCTGCTGCAAGTATTTGTGAGAAAGTGGTCAAACCCAGGGAGACAATCTGCCTCTGGATGTCCACGTCCAGTCTGCGCATGAACCTCCGTGCCCTGTCTGCATCGTTGGCAACTGAAGGTCCAGCGAAACTATTGAGTCTCGTCCATTCTGCTACATGCACATCTACGGGTGCTCCCTTCTGCTTTAGTCCGATAAACTTCCCTTCCATTTCCTCCCGTGCAGTCTGCGGGAAAAACTTCTCCAGGAAACTCTTAGAAAAATCCGCCCACTTGATCGGCTTGGGCAAGCGGGTCTCCTCAACAAGCCACCATTCTCGGGCGTAGTCCACTAGCTGAATGCGTACCACAACAACTTTTTTGTCATCTGGAATCTGTGCCGCAAAAAAGCAATTTCTCTGTGTCAACTAGCCAATGCTCCACTGGCAACGGCTCCTTTAAACCAGTAAATGTAGACGGACCCAACCGCCTGAAATCTGCTACGGTCCCTACTCGGTCAACTGGTCTAGCTCCAACATTGTTCACAGACTGTTGAACGATCTGCAAACCTTCCAAAAACGAGTCCGCTTGCTGCTGGATCAGCTTGGTCTGTTTCTTTGATTCTCCAGCATTCCTCTTATCACTCCAATCATGGCGGCTTCGTACACACGCCTCTGGTACGTCTTCAAATTCTTACCTGCCATAATCCTGAACTCAAAACACCCAATATTAGCATGATGATAGATTCTGAATATGGATCAAGGCTAGAACTCCAAGATACTTAAATAGAGTACCGCATTGTAACTATGCCGCGGTATCATAGCCACAATTACATAACTCCATCCAAGTCGCCTAAGTCCTAGAGATAACAAGGAATCAGGTTTTCGAATCGATATGCAAAGGAAGTTTGCACATCGTAAAAAATATAATCAGGAAGAATGTGATTCAAGAATGGTAAAACGGTCAAGGTGGCGGGACATGTTTCCTAAACACGGGTATTCTGATTCGTGTATTGGGTACAATACCCAACTACAAAAGAATCAACTCGACTATCCTATGTCTCTGATACAAAAAGAACCATGTCACGCCCCGCTTCCCAGAGTACGCAAGATTGGGCACGTGACATAGCCAACCATGCTACCTGTGGGTAGGAAGTATCCATCCACAGTCACATTACGGCTGTAGAGATATCAAGAACAAGAAAATAAACTAACTACCTAGTACATGTCCATAAGCCAGAGTAAAAGAGTCAAGAGATAACAATATGCGGAAGCGAAAAGATACAATAAATGAAACACCTGGAGTGAGACTATGTACCGACAGGAACCTCACCGCTCGTCTAACAGCGGCAAAACTCCTAATCAGTCTGCAGCAAGGTAGAAGAATCTGGGCCATGCAAAACCCAGACGTCAGCGCGTCAAGTCATCAAGCAATATAATATGAACAATGTAACAGGAAATGCAAAATAAACATGAATAAAGCAATAATGTGAAACAAGCAGTGCAAGTGCAGGATAGTATGCAGTGGGTAACTAAACTGTTCTATCAGGTTTTCTAGTCTAAAGTCTTTGAAATCAATTTGAGTAATCCTCCATGTAACTCAAAGGATATGTCCCGTTACCCTCCGGGACCACGAATCAGGAATATGTGAACCAGTAGTGGTTCTGTCCCGTTACCCCTCGGGACCACGGACCAGGAAAATGTAAGAGTCACGAATGGCTCTGTCCCGTTACCCTCCGGGACCACGGATCAGGAAAATGTAAGAGTCACGAATGGCTCTGTCCCGTTACCCCCCGGGACCACGGATCAAGTAATACCCTTTTAAGTAACACTTTAGTTTACACTTTTGATTTCCCCATACCCCCAAGTTATATGTGTCAGGTCAGGTATTCAGTAATCAAGAACTAATGCCAACACAGGATCAGGTAACAGCAGGTTTTGTCTGGATAGACAACAGGAATGGTCCATGAGGACTTCATGTCGGGTTTGTTGGCATTAGGCACGAGATCAGGTAACAGGTCAGGTCATGGTACACCAGGTCAAGTCAACAGTAAACGGTACCATGTCAGGTGTATCAATATATATCATGTGTAACAAAGTCAAGTCAAGATGTAACAATATCGTGGGTGTGCTCACAACAGATATATAATCGAACAGGGGATTAACAGCAGGAAATAAGCAATAACTTAAACAACAATAAGCAGTTCATTCAATCACAATAGTGCATTAATATAGTGCAGCCGTTTTATTATATTAACAGGTTTTGGGCACCCTTAGCGGTGCAACAGTTTAAATGATGATGCAATACAGTTATATCAAGCCTTTGAATATGAATATCCGAATGTAATAGAACTACATGGGAAAGTGCTACAATCTATTAAACGGTAAAATGTGATTAACAGGTAAACTGGGTTCTTAGGTTAAAAGTGACAAACTGTAATTTCTATGTTAACTGTAAAAAAATGATATATGTCATATTGCAACCAAATGAGAAAATAACTATACCGAGTTAAGTTTTGCAGGTTTAATGAGTCAAACATAGATAATTGTATAGTATAGCATGTAGCAAGTGATACTTGCCTCGACGGGTCGCGAACCGGGAAAAACAGAACGTATAATGTCGGCGGGGAAAACTCGCGACGGCGCACGGTTCACGGAACGAATCCAAACAACGTATAAGGGGATCACACAGGTCAGGTATGCTCGCTGGGTCGTCGGAATCGTCGACGTCGTCACGGATCCGGCGAACTCTGGTACGACATATTACGCAAAATCTCGGTTGTCATAATTAGTAATTGGCATCTTTGTTGATCACGGAATCTCCAGTTAAAAGGCCAACATTCTTCTCACCAAAAGTTTTCCATCACAATGCGTCAACTGAAATTCCCGAAATTTTTGATTTGATAAAGCCTTCAAAAGGGTCGTGTAAAGTAGTCTCCTTCCTTTGGCAACAACAGCTATAGTTGCAGCCTCTGCAATTAGCTTTTTTTTTTCTTCTTCCACTGCTCGATGGTGCAGAGACCACAACAGAAGAACCTCCCAGAATTGATTGAATTTCCTGGCGCTGAAAAATTTATCGATGGGGAAGTCAAAATGTAGGCAAGCTCCTGGTAATCGATGATGCCCTCACCAAGCTCCCTGGCTTGAGCAAGAAGCCTCTCCACTTTCTGCCACCTATCTTCCTCTGCCTCTCTGACCTCAGTCGACGTCTGAGGATCGGGAAACCCCTCGTCTCCACTCTCCTCCTCGTCCTCATCAGAGGCTGCTGCCGCCAGCAGCGGGTCGTCGTACTCCTCGGCTGCGACTTCATCCTCTCCTTCGTCGTCATCGCTGAGATTTTCTGCGGTTGGTGGTGGTTGTTGATGGGTTGAAGGGAGAAGAGAATCGGCGTTGGTGAAGGTGGTTGCGGCTTCAAGGAAGAAAAGCTCGGGTGTGGGGTTTGGCTAGGTGTCGATGAGGAGATGGAGGGCCGGTAATGGTGATTGTGTTGGATGCGGGTGGTTGGAGGTGGACGATGTCTTGGTCGAAAGGGATGAGATGGGTATGGCTACGACAAGGGCGAAAAGGCGAGGATTCCGGTGGTGATGGCGTCGGCGTTGGGCTACGGTGGCGAGGGTGCGCGGCTAGGGTTGCGACGAGGATTGGGTTGCTGTTCTCGTGGGGAAAGAAAACGAGATGAAGGGAAAATATATATACGAGGGGGAGAGAGAATGAGATTAGAGAGAGAGAGAGAGAGATTGAGAAAGAGAGAGAGAGAGAGACGGTGAGGGAGAGAAAAAGAGATGTGAGAGGTAGAGAGAGAGGTTGAAGAGGTGGGGCCCACGGGAACTTATGTGCCTCGTGATTGGCTGAGGAGAATGTAGAGGTTTTGAAAATATATTAAAAGATTTAACGCAACAGTAAAATCTACATACGTTAAGGAATATATATATAGTTTAAATATTATTAAAATTTGGGATTTTGGCGCTAAATAAAACATTTCCAAATCACGCCCGGATTGGGTCCAACAATTCGAAATTTAAATAACAGGATTTTAAGCAGGTTCCAAATTTTGAAATTGAGTGTTTTATGAATAAAAAGCATACCCTCAAGACGGACACCTGTACGCGCGCGTAGTCGTCCAAACTCGCCCGTTTCTCCGAACGGGACGAGAACTCGACGCAGGGACGCTACCACGCGGCTAGGGGTGACGAGTACGCCAAGATAGATATTTTTAATTTTATTTTAGGTGCTAAAATTTGTTATATGCAGAAATGACTTTGCCAGATAAAATTTTACAGTAAGACCCAAACAAGCAATATAAATGAAATGAGTAATATCTAACACTCAGCCAGTAACAGAAAATAGTAGTATTGGGCTCGGGTGTTACAGGTCATCAGAGCGACACAATAGCAATATAATATATAAATTCATGTGACAACTCTAACAGTGATAATAGATATATATAACAGTAAATCAATAACGGTATAGGTATGAACATGCAGTAATCAATGCAGCGGAACAGTAAAAGCAGTACAATGATTTGCCACGTATGTCAACACAGTAAGTATGTATATCGATGCTATCATCCCTATCAGTCTCTAAGTCTCACTGTACAGGTCACTAAACCTATCGTCAGTCCAAGTGTGAGAGTCAACCACTCGCGAGTGTCCTCCACCCAAGGGTAGAACCCAAGGGCAAGGGACCACGGGCCCAACATGTAACTCACGGTAATAATCATGTACCATGTAAATCTCCATATGTCTCCATATATATAAGCCGGCAAGGGACTCCCGAGATTCTGTTGAATTCACACTCAAACTATCCCACACCCCGTGGTCTACATCAAACGCTAACCATAACCTCAAATACCAATCGGTCTGTGACAAGTCTGCGCGAGAACTGGAGGCAGGACCTCCATCAAGCACATCCCGACTAATACCTAAGATAAATGGCAGTGTCTGGTGCCTTATCTGTGACACCCATGCAAGAGCTTCCATAAGTGTCCCATACCACTTATAGTTACACGTACACGCGTCCCACAGACGTCGACAATGCAATAGAATAATAAGGTTCACTGATTGTGTACAAGTACGTATCACTTTCACTTATTCACGGATACACGAACACTAACGTACTTGCCACAATCATCACTAATACCTAACACTGGGTAATGCACGTTATCACCAGGTTATCAATACAGTGACATGTGTATGATATGATGCGTAAACAGTATGTAAAGCATGGTTAGGGTGTCATGAATCAATAATCTACCACTTGCATAATTTATCATAAATCATACGGTTACAATTTAGTGAAACGATGAACAGGGAATAAATAGTATGTTCAGTTATCTATCCAGCGAATTTGGTTTCATGCCAATCGGGTTCCAGGATCATTAATTATAGCCATTTCATTTTCAGCATTCACGGCTGGAAATCCGGTTTCAGAATCGGAAGTCCGTTTCGCAACGCATTTTAATCCCAGTTGGGATCAGATTTTTGCGAAAATACTGTTGAATGAAATCTAGGATTTTCAGTAAGGTTTTCAACGCAATAGACGGATCTTCAATCGCGTCTGTACGTCAGGAGATATACACTATTCAATACTAGTATGTAAATTCTGATTTTGTTGGGACTGTTATACGTCCCCATCTTTTAAATTGCAGATTAAATAGAAAATGATGACGAAACAGGATGAAACCACTTGTTTTATCTAGCTAATGGATTCACCTTTCATAAACAGCAGAGTTCCGTAGTCTACGAGTTAAGGAAACAGGGTGATGCTCATTACGGGACAGCACACAGTAAACTGAGTCGCTCTGGACTGCAGTCCAGAGTCGCACTCCGATCCAAATATTGTCACAGTTTAAGTACAGAAATATTTAGAAACTTGCATAGGGTTATAGTTAGTCGAGTCGGCTTCGATTTAAGCCCTCGAACGCATCATTCCAATATGTATATAATTTATGGTAATTTTAACGGTTTTCAGGTACAAGAAAATTCCAGTTTTACGAGTAAACTTGGGGGTATTCATTTTAGGTACTAACATTCGTATTTTCCAGTAAGATTTATACACGATATTCATCCCCATATGGGCCAACAGAAAACATCTATTTCCGTCGAAATAGATAAATACTTTCATTGGGATCACACATCGAACAGGTATGGCCCATAATTGATCTGAAATTGTAACTTTATGATCTATGTAATTTAAATTTGTAACTTGAATATATAGCATGTAGCAAGTAAATTACTTGCCTGGAAACGTTGAATTGATAGCACGGTATCCACGGGCACGACCACGCGGCAATTGTGATGGTAATAAGCGTTCGATGAAATGCCGGGGTTGGATAGGCTTCGATGATGGCGATGGTTACAGCAACAGTGTTGACGGTGATGACCACTGTGACATTGTCTGCTATGGAGACGGCGTCTGTGACTTGTACGGATGCAATGGCGGCAGCGGCACGGTGTCTCGGTTGTAATTGAGGGGCTTAGGCTCGACGAAGGCAACGGTAGTTGCGACAACAACAATGATGGCGATGACAGCTGAGATGAAGGCTACTGCGGCGACGGTGGCTAGGTGGTGGCCGCGGTGAGGTCGCAGAGGAGGTTGCCGACGAGTTTGGTGGCAGCAAAGTGGACGGCGACGGTGATGATGGATTCTGCGTGGAGACGAGGGCGATGGTGATGGAGGTTTGGGTTTAGAGTGTTGAGGAGAAGGAGATGGTTGCGTCGTTGATGGAGGAAGAAGGAGGTGTCGGTGAAGGAGACAAGGCGATGAGGATCTCGAGGAGAGGATTCACCGCCAGTGGGTTTAGGAGCCGCGGTCAATAGGTTTAGGTGCTTGGATGCTCGGTGATGATGGGGTGCAGCGATAGCAAGGGCTGAGGAGTTTGTGGTTGTCGGAGGAAGCACAAGTGTAGATCTTGGCTTGAAGTTGAAGAGAGGAGGTCGGGAGAAGGGCTTGGCTTTCCCAGAGGAGAGGGAGAAAGGTGAGTTCGACGTGGATAATGGAGGGGGATGGTGATGCGATGTGGGCTGGGGGTAAGGGTGAAGACGGCGAAGACGAGAAGGAGACAACGAGGTGGAGGCGAGCGACGTGAGGGGACGGCGGCGAGCGCGACGCGCTGGCGTGAGCGTGGGTTCGAGGGAGAAACGGGAAGGGAAGGAGAGAGAGGGAGAGATCAGAGAGAGAGAGAGAGAGAGTAGTGGGTAGAGGAGAGAGATGGAAGGCACGTGTCGTGGGTAACGCTCGCGAGCGGGGCGCGTGACGAGCAGCGATGTGGGCGCAGGCGTGGGGTGCGGCGGAGGAAGGGGTCGCGAGCGGGAAAAATAGAAAGTAGCCGTTGGGGAGAAGAGAAGGGTTGTGGGCCGGGTCGGGTAGGAGCGCGGGAGAGGGGGAGTGAAGCGGGCTCGGGCTGGGTGTGGGCCAGGAGAATAAAATAAAAGAATTGTGGGAAAAAAGGAAGTGAAGGCTGGGTCGGGGGCTGAAAGAGAAAAAAAGATTTAATGGGAAAAAGAGAAGTGGGCCTGGCTTTTAGAAAAGAATGGGGAAAAAGAATGGCTTGGGGTTTTATTTCAAAAGCTTTTACATTTTAAGTGAGCTTGGAAAAATAGTATATGGGCTGAGGGAAATAGGTTTTGGGTTTAAATAAAATAAAGTAAACTAATGAGAAAATTACAAAGGCTGGGCGGAAGGAATGGTGCTGAGGGTTATTGTGTGGTGATTTTGGGTTTAGTTTTAAATGAATAAAAGGAATGGGTTGAAGGGGAAAGATTTGGGTTTGAGAAAGGAGAGGAGAAGAACTAAAATAGATTGGGAAATTTTAAAATAATAAATAATTATAAATAAAATTTTATAGGTGAAAAAGAAATACGGATATAGGTGTACAAAAGGGGCTGGGTATTACAAAATTAAAGGAAGCAACGCTTCAGTTGCGCAAGCACTGCACTGCGCGACACGTGTCAGCGCAGCGGCGCAAGCGCAGTTGCGCTGCGCTGTGCGCTGCGCGAAACGTGTCAGTTGCGCTGCGCTGTGCGCTGCGCGACACGTGTCAGCGCAGTTGCGCTGCGCTCTGCGCTGCGCGACACGTGTCAATCGCTGGGGCGTTTGCGCCAAACAGAATTAAATTTCTAATAAGATCCTTCTGTTTTTGTTAAAACAAGAAAATTGTCTTCTGTAAAACAGAAGCCCTTAGATCAAAGATCCAACGGTGGTGAAAATTCCCCAAATCACTTAGAGAATGATCTTTTTAACAAATTTATGGGCACTATATAAAGGCCCCTAGACCCCAATTCAAAAAGATCATCAAGATAAAAAACAACAGCACAGAAAATAGAGAGAACTCTGAAGAATTTTGAGAAAAAGAGAAAAAGGTAAAAACCTCTATTCAAGAAGAACTTCTTCTGAATAGATCATTGATCTAAGAACAAGATCAATGATCTTCAATAAAAAATAAAAAATAACAGTGCCTTGCACTTTTTTATGAACCATTGGTTCTGGAATCTTAAAGATTCTTTTCTTGAATCCAAAATTGGATCAAGTTATTGAAACAGTGCCTTGCACTTGCAAAAACTGCACTGTTGCGCTCCTGGGTTGGCGCAAGCCACCAGAGAGCGCCACGTGTCAGCATCAGAATAACTTGCGCTATGCGCTTTTAAGATAGAGTATTGCTCTTTAAAGTTGGCGCAACCCACCAGAGCGCGCCACGTGTCAGCAGCGCAACAGCGCAGCGCACTGCGCTGTTGCGCTTGCGCTCACCAGAGTGTGACACGTGTCACCACGACAAGCGCTTGCGCTCGGTAATTGGTGCAAAGCACCTGACAAGCCACGGTCAAGTAATTAATGCACTGCATTATTTACAGAAGGGCCAAGCCCAATTAAAAAAGGCCTAACAGGCCTAATAAAATGCAATGCATTATTTTAATAAAGGGCAGAGCCCAAACAGATGTTGTGCATCATTAAAAAAGGACAGAGCCCAAATCAAAAAGGCCTAGCAGGCCAGAATAAAATGCAGTGCATTATCAAACAGGGGCAAAGCCCTAGCACAGGCCTAATAGGCCAAAAATAAAAACGTTGAATATTCTCAACTGGACTTAGCCCAATCATGGCCGTAAGTCCTCAAATTAAATTGACTGAGCACGACTGCTCCCTTAAATCAACTTACATCCGATTCAAGGGTACATCTCTGAACACCTCTGACACCTATCGTTGTAATTCTTCAACGATGTCAGAGAGGTGACGGGTCCCGACAACCACACACCCATACGAACTGTGGGGTCCTTAAACCCATGGACTTATGCGTCTTTAAACTAATGGACTTATGCGTCCTTAAACTAATGGACTAATGCGTCCTTAAACACACTAATACGGACTGTGGGGTCCTTAAACCCATGGACTTATGCGTCCTTAAACTAATATCCATCCCCAAAACCGGCAATGGACTTATGCGTCTTTAAACTAATGGACTTATGCGTCTTTAAACTAATGGACGAGGCGAAGGGCGCGGCGCGGGCATGGGTACGAGCGCGGGAGAAAATGAAAAGAAGAAGATGAGGGCGAAGAAGAGAACGTGGGGATGGAAATAGGGTTAAAATATAGAAAATTAATAATTATATAAGCAGAGAGAGAGAGAGGGAGAGAGACAGATCGAGAGGAGAGAGGGGGAGAGAGAAAGAGATAGAGAGAGAGATCGAGAGGAGTGAGAGAGGGAGAGAAAGAGAGAGAGAAAGAGAATCTGTTAAATTGTTTAGTTAGGAAAATATTTTTAGTTAAAAATATTTTATAAATTCGTATATATTATATTTAACAGTTAGAGAATATAATATTGATTATATTGAGATTTTGGTTAATACAAAAATAGTCCAAAACACGCCCGGGTCGGGTATAAATATCCAGTTTTAAAATACGAAAAATATACATGTCGACCAAAACTAAAATAGGATATCCGGGTAACGAAAATGCATACCCCCAAGAACGGATGCACGTACGTGCGCGTAGTCATCCAAACAAGTCCGTTTTATTGAACGGGATGATAACAAGATGCGCGGATGCTACCACAGGGTCAGGGGTATCATGCAGACCATGCAATGTATTTTTAAAATATTTTATGTGACTTTAAATGTTATATTAAAAAAATGCAGATGCTAGATATATTGCCAGTATGCAAAATAAACAACATGAAAGTGCACGAATCCATGTAACAAGTCGGGATAAATCATAAGCATGAATCAAGACTGGTTTCAAGCATGTGGGTCGGGTCGGATGCAAATATAGATATCAAATACACTATTCGCACCCAAAACACCAATAATCAGGAAATACTATAAATAAAGAAATACTCGAAATAGAACTGGTATAAATGAACTAGGATGTTACAATAATATGGAAAATTTTCTCCCACTTTTCAAAACATATACACAGTTATCCAATTTGTTTGCAACGAAACAAAACTGAATAATTGCGTTATGGAATTTGAGATACCACTTTTTAGAAAACTGTTTCAAATCATATAGAGATTTCTTTAACTTATACACTTTGTCTTCCTGTCCTTTCACCTGAAATCCTTCAGATTGCTTCATATAGATTGCTTCCCTCAACTCCTCATTGAAGTACGCGGTCTTGACATCCATTTGAAAAAGTTTCAACTCAAGATACACAACTAATGCTAAGATCATCTTGATTGATGAAAACTTAGCAACCGGAGAATAAGTCTTCTGAAAATATATACTTACCTTTTGAGTAAATCCCTTAGCAACTAGTCGGGCCTTAAACTTATCAATCAATCCGTTTATGTTATACTTCTTTTTAAACACCCACTTGCATCCTATGGACTTCCTCTCTTCTGGTAAGTCACATAGTTCCCATGCATTGTTTTTTTTATAGAGTCAATTTCTTTTTTTATAACTTATAGCCATGATATTGACTCATGCGATTTCATCGCCTCATTGTAAGACAAGGGATATGTCTGATCCTTAATGTCTACATCTACTGAAAAATAAGATAGTTCGCATGAATACAGATAGCAATCATCCATCCATGCAGGTGGTTCTATGTCTTTTGTTGCCACTCAAATTTGCAGGATGGACAGATTCAGGTAGGTTATCTTTTATAGGTATATTCTCATTTATAGGTTCATCTTCCATATTTGTGTTAGTGAGATATGCCCTGGAGGCCATTATTGTATCATACTGGATTGTATATTATATATTGGAAGCTTGGGATATTCACAGTTATAATAACAGTCTTGCTCGAAATAGTAGTATGCTACTTGGTTTGATTTTACCTCAATATGTGCATGTGTTTCTTTTAACATATCGCTTATACATATTGGTAGAGCCCTTATGATCTTTGCTTGACTACCAGCATTGTGATGGTAGTCACACTAGTGGGGGCTGGATAGTCTATAAGCACATCCTTATACATGTCTCTAGTCGTAGGATTATCGAGACGGGGCATCAATACTCCAGAGTAAACTAGTGTATACGCTTCTCATCCCAGCAGGGAAGATGGTCTGTCCCACAGCCATTAGTACGTCGTACTGGAGATAGTATGCATGTGCCCATTAGGTTATGAGTTACACTGGACATGACTCGTTGGGAACTGCTGGTTGGTATTATACCTATCGTCAGGTAGCAGTTCCCGGATGACATGAGTACAGCTTGGTCCGTTGACTTGACATCGCACTTTGCCTCGAGTGTGTTCCCACCGTTATTTGATTACTACCCTACGACGACTCAAAAGAGTCGTGTAAACAGGTAGTAGTTGGGTGCAGTCCCAAAGCATTTGGAGGCAGTAGCGGTTAGATATAATTCGTCTCTCCCGGTATTGGGGGTTGATATCGCGCTGTGTTCGGAAAGCCATTACACAAAGTCACTGGCCAGGGCAAGCGAGATTTACTGGTAGGTACTCCAGTACTTTCTCAAGATGTATTGGGCTCTGCTCCGGCACGACTTATTGCTCTATTAGGGGTCTGACGTTTACCATCCCCCTAGGCACGATATGTGAGTATCTTAGACGAACATATCGGACTGTACGTAGATTGTCACAGATAGGCTCAGTAGGAGTTCGGATGAGTTTGCTCATCGGCTTTCTTATCGACAGATATCTGGTACCCGTTACGTGCAGCTAGTACCGCTAACGTGCTTGTGGTTAAACCTACTGCCAGCGTACTGTCGAGTCTTTAGAGTCTCACACAGAGGGTTTCCCTGCTTTAGGCGAAATAATGTAGAGGCCGTATGGTTTTTATGGCAGGGTTCGATCACATACGTATACTTGTGTATGGATGATGTTCGGACGGATAATACTAGTGGGCTTTGGTTTAAGCCGGATCTTAGTATCGTATTATTGGATTGTTATCATCTCATTGTATTCGTATTTTTCGAAATATGAATATGGGTATGTTTATACGGTGAGGGCATTCTTGTAATTTGGCAAGACATGCTTCTAGAAGGGGACACCTCATTATTAATTTATCTATTTTCTTAAATGGATTAATGAGGTGGAAATTGGAGGAGATTTTTGTGGTATGGTGTGAGGAATGGCTTAGGTATTTATTTATTGGTTTGACATTACTATTGAAGCATGGTGGGGATTTAATATTGTGATTTATTTCCATGCTTCAATGAGTAAAAGTCTTGAGCCATTCTTCACTCATTGAAACTAGCTCTTTGCAAGTTTTCATTCTCTCTCTTCATTTTCTCTCCTTTTTTCTCCAGTGATTCTTACCCTCACATGTGTTGTGAAACAAAGGATCTAATGAGATAAAACAATCTATTAGCTACTCTACATCACCTAGACTACTTAGATTAGCGAACTAAGTACCCTAGTTACTTCGGTTTTGAAGTTGAAGCTTGAAGCACATACTCTCGGGTGTATCATCTTTGACACGAGGAGGTCGACGTTGCAACCTTCATCCGCTCTCCAAGGAGCTCAAGGAGAGGAGGCAAAGAAGACCCGAAGGACTGGATCTTGGAGGTATAACTTTTTACCGAGTAGTTAGAACCTCCTAGTTAATTGTTAGTTAAGGTTTACGTATCGATCCAGGAGTTTAGTCGGTGTTGCGAGCTTTATGAAAATCGTCTTTTTGAAAATTCCGCCTCCCCGTGAACCCGCGGGTTGCGCGATATCGACTTACAGTGGTATCAAAGCCTAGTAAACCTTAACTAACAAATTAGACGATAAGTAAAACTACGAAACTGAAAAAACTTCGAAACACGAAACCAAGAATCCAAGTTTCTGTCAAAATTTTCAGAGCCTCTAAAATTTTTTTAAAACAACAGCGGAGTGCTCCTTTCGGTGTGAGATGAACACAGAAGAAAAACAGGACAAAATCACCTTACTTTGGCCGGCCACAGGCTTAAATAAACCAGCCTGGCCGGCCCAAGTGATGAGTTTTGTGTCGTGTTTCATTTGGTGTTCTAGTCACTTGGATTTAGGGTTTCAGGATATGTTTGATTTTGCCCAGGTTTCATATTTAGTTATCTTTCTGTTGGGGCAATTTCGGAGTGTTTCGAAGTCGCAGTTTTAACATCGTTTACATATTTCGGTTTATATATATGATGCTAAATGTCTGCTAATCGCTATATGTCGATTAGTGGGGGTTGCACATATCTGTGATGTTATGATGGTTTGTGTATATGAAATATTGGATCGTCGTGGATGAATAGCCGGGGGGATGTGAGAAGAGTGTTTTCTTTTCTTTCATTCATGTAATTTGTAAATGTAATGTAATATTATTTTGCGGGGCACATTCGGGTTGAGGTTGTAGCCATCGTTGTATTATTTTGTTTACTGTTTTTTGCTCCTAGGATAGACCCAAGGTGGGGTGCACAAACTATCGGGTTCTTTGAATTGCCGAGTGGCCTACTCATTTTACTGAGGGAGGTTGCTTCACTTCGGGAATTTGGCGGGTAGTTTGCCGCATCCGTAGGGGTCTAGGATGGGGTTTGGCTATTCATCACGACTGTGGAATCCGTTTTTCGTTATAGGCTTAAACGAAACGCGGAATTCCTAGTATATCCAATATATTCATCTATGATCTGGAATGCCTATTATTGCGTAAGACGAATGTGTGTGTGTGTATATATGATATATATGATATATAGTAGGCGTTGCTTATGTTTTGCACCCGCGCTAGTCCAGCCCCCGCTCTGCCGTTAGTTAAGTAACCTAACGGTGCATAATGGGTCCCCGTGGCGAATGCGGATAGCATAAGCGTACGTTGTATTTTCGTTTCTTTTCTGCAATGATAGGATTAAATGATGAGACCGCATTAACATTGATTAATACAAGCAAAACAAAACAAAGCTTAATCGTTGGAACAGTTTCAAAACCACTCGGTTTTCTTCAAAAAGCAACTTTTAAATGCGGAGCTTAAACCACTCCTTTTAAAAGCTATCATGGTTCCTTCAACTATATCAAGTTCATTACGTTCATGGTTTCGCCAAAACCATTCGTAGCCCTCCGTCATTTCAGATGGGTATTCAGTAGTATTCAAGCTATGTATTTTGACCTTCGCCAAGGCATAGTGATTGGCAGCTGCTGGGTATTCATCGGTAGCATTGATAGATGCGTTGGTTTGGGACAGTCGTAGTACCATATTGGCCTTTGTCAAGGGTATGTACGGGTGGGTTCAAATTATCCTGGACAATGACGGATAGAACTTGACTTGCGACTTATGATACGTTGGCCTTCATCAAGGTCATAAGAGCTTGGGGCAAAAATCCGCATCGGGAATTTCTAAGGAAATTGAAACTTGCTAGTATTGCATACCATTTGGAGTGTGATGATTTTGTTAGGATTCCTTCAAGGTTATCACACGATGATATTTGGATTCTGATCCTACTGTGAGTATCCGCTACTTCTCGGGAGATTTTTTCACTAAACAATCAATGCTATAAACCAAGTAGGTGTCTAGAACGGTGTTAGCAGGGCTACGCCTTCAGGGAAAATAGGTTATGTAATTAAGGAACTTCGCGAAAACGTTGAAAAACCTCCCTCGAAGTACCGACACTAGCATGGATGAAAGGTTAAGCAAGAATTGTAAGAACGAGATTAATCCTGACTAATTCTTCTTTTATGGTTTGAGGAAAGATTCGAGAAACAGTGAGAGCCATCCTGTTTAGATAAACTAATAACCAATCTAAACTTGCAAGAGTATCATACTGAGTGTTTCTTCTTTCTCTCTTAATTGCAGCGACCATAATGACCAGACTTAGGTTACTACTAGATAATAATAAATCGAGTGGGCCAAACTATAATGATTGGCTAACGAATGTCCAGATGGCACTTACCTATGACAAGTTGGACTACCTCTTTACTACCAAATCCCCTACCGTCTCAGGTCCAGATTCCACCGTCGCGGATATTGATATCCGTAAGACATGGGAAAAGGATTGTGCGAGAGCCAAGTGCCTCGTGTTAGCTTCAATAGATTATGAACACCATAGGCAGCACGAGAAGATGGACTTAGCTTCTATTTTCCTCTATACCAAAGTTTTATATGGAGAGCAATCTCGTATCGTAAGATATGAGACCTCGAAGATATTGTTTCAGACGAGATTGGCTGTCGGGTCATCTGTAGGGGACCACGTCCTTATGATGATTAGCTATATTGAACAACTCATGGACCATGGGACCACGTTGGAGAACGAGTTATGTATTGACTTGATTCTACAGCCCCTCCCCTCTACCTATGCCCAGTTTATCTTGAACTTCAAAATTCAAGGGAAGGAAGTTACACTTCTAGGACTCCTCGACATATTGAGGAGCAATGAGGGCACCCTGCAGGAATCCAGGGAGACACCCGCTCTGCTTATTGGGGAATCTTCCTCTTCTAGATCCAAGGTGAAAACCAAGGGAGAGTAGAAGAATGCCTCCACCAAGCCAATAAGCGGTGTCGGTATAGTAGAGAGAAACAGCAGCTCCATCTCCGTGAAGGTCTTGATGGAGTCGTTTGGGAGCTCAGAGTACCACTCGAACGCTGTATCTGACAAGCTACCAATGAACTAGCGAAGCAACAACTTATCATCACCGCCGGTGTTGCCGCAGAGCGCCCTGAACTGGGCAACATGCTGGTGGGGATTGCCCGTCCCCTTATAGACGTGGAATTTGGGTATTGTATAGCCCGGCGGGTACTTGATTTGATCGTACCAACTCGGATATGGTCGTCCTGTTTTTACGACCTGACTGGCTGCCTCAGTCGCATGATGAACCCGTATTTGTTGGGCTATATACTCGTCCAAGTCAGCTTTGGAGATTGTTTCCTCCTTGGCTGTTGACAGAGCTGGTGGAGGACTTGACGTTTCTCCCCTATCGTCTTCAAGGACGATTGGGGGATCTTCAGCTGGAGGATCTTGTTGGATCATCATCCCCACCATGTCTTGGAACAGGAGGGCCATACGATTTATGTTGGCTGCTTGTTCAGCAGCCTCTTTATCCTTCTTCTCCAATATCCGACGAAGGAATTCAGCGTCAGTTTCTTGCTCCTGGCGTTCATCCGAGGACGCTTCGGGGCTTTCTTTTAGCCCAGTGAGTGCGGCCATCGCGTTCATCATCTCCTGGAGCTTTTGCTGTTGCTCCTGAGCTTTGGTCACTGACCGTGTAAGCGGTCGATGACCTGTAGATGCACGGCTGTCCTCTTTACCAAACGCCATGTAGACGGTATGAACCACCATGCCCCCAGACTTAGGGCTTTTTGGCTCGCCGTCCTTGGCATTTGCCGCGGGCGTGGGAATTTTCTCCGGCCTCCTTCTCTTATGGGCCGTTGAAGTTGAGGGGCCCGTTGCAGCAGGCACCCTGGTGGTGGTCGTCCTTTGCTGTTTGTCCGGACGGTTCTTTTCTTCTTGCACTTTCGCCCTTTTCTACTGACGAGAGTGACCTTGGTCAATTACGGAGTCTTGAACCCTCCGCCAGACTTTATAAATTTTGGAGGATAGCCGTTGAGGGGGCTGCTCCAGCTTCGATTCCGGAACCCTCTCTGCAGGTGGAGGAGATCTTTCCAGCATAGCAGTTGGAGAGTTCTTACGCACCCTCCTTTACGGTTCAAAGCTGTTCCCAACTGGAACAGCAGCATCAACATCCATTATTGGAGCGGGTGGAGTTAGTCCCGAGTGGGAGTTGCCCCCAGCCTTTCTTACTCGGCGCCAGTGGCGACGTCGAGCATGACGAGCCGTTGGGACTGACTCGGCGATAGGGACGGCTTCATCTTGCCCCCTGTCCGAATGAGGCGCTGCTGGTGTCAGCCTCTTAAAGACTGAGGTTGTCCTTTAAGTGACAGTATTCAATCTGTCAAAGACAGATCTTCGAGCAGGGGCAGGAGTGGGAATAGTCAGCCTTGCAAAGACTGACTCTTTGATAGGAGAAGCCGCCTTGGCGACTTCGGGAGCAGTCGTCTTCTTTGGGATGGCCTTCTCAGGTATCATGGGCTTTTTGGCGGGCCCTTTGGAGTTCAGGCTCAGTCTGGAGAAGACCGAGGGGTTGGACGACCCGTTGAGAGGGGCCGTAGGAGTAGCAAGTCGATCGAAGACCGACTTCTTTGAAGCTTCCGGTACGGGTATTGACAGGGTGAAGCTTGCAGGAGGGATCATGGTCCCCAAAAACAGGCCAGTGGTGGCCTGAGTCACATTCTCCACAGGCATAATAAGGACGGAGGCCACTTGAGGCCCATATGCTACACCTCCAAGTGAGGTGGAACGTTGGTTGCATTGGCACTTCGAGCACTTCGAGCAGTTAGAGGCCATTGATGCTTGATTTCTGCGCCAGGCAAAAGACCAAATCTTAGTAACTTGCAACCCAAAGGCAACCATTAACAAACCGCGATTCGTTCGCGAAGACGACACACGAAGTGTGGAGTGGAAAGAGGAAAAGGTCCCACAGGGCGTGCCAGAATTTGTTCCCCTCCGAAAGACGGCGGCCAAGACAGGGACGTTTTGCCTGTGATTCGGGGCAGATGCTATTTGGTTTTATCCGTCTACCTCTCCGAAGATGCCAAGTTGATTTATGACACCGTGTATCGGAGGTTTAGACGGATGCGGCCGATGTAGCAGACTTCGTCAGATTCCCCCTCGCTAGAGGGGTTTTTGATTGTGGGGACGCTCTTCCCTGCAGGCGCAAGCCCCTGCAGTTAATTACGCTACCGCATCGCGGTAGCCACTTTCTTCTTCTCCAAAATTTCACTTCGTGTCGTGTGTGTTTGTTTTGTTTGTGGATGCCCGTGGATTGTATACGGAGACTAAGTGATGCCGTCTCCCGTAGGACGTGGATTAGTCCAAATCCGTATTTACTTAGATTTGGGTTTGGGGTTTTTAGTTTAAGGATACGTTAGCCGTATTGAAGCTAATATCAACTTAAACGTTCGTTAAGGATACGTTAGTCCTGTTTGAGACTAAGATCGACTTAACAGAAAGAGCATTTGGGGCTCTATTTAAGGACATAATGGTCCGTTTAATATATGGCCGTCGGGACCCGTCACCTCTCTGACGACGTTGGAGGATTACAATGACAGGTGTCAGAGGAGTTCGGAGATGTACCCTTGAACCAAAGTTGATTAAGGAATATGTGGTCTGATTGAATGTTTAAGGATACGTTAGCCAGACTTGAGGCTAAGATCAACTTAAACGGGATCGTTTAGATCCGACAACAGAGCGTTTGGGAGCTCTATTGTTCCAGTTTAGGGACATAGTGGTCCATAGGTAGTTTAAGGACATTGCGGTCTATTGCCAGTTTAGGGACATGATGGTCCATTGCCAGTTTAGGGACATGGTGGTCCATTGGTAGTTTAAGGACGCATAAGTCCATGGGTTTAAGGACCCCACAGTCCATATGGATGTGTTTAAGGACGCATTAGTCCGTTAATTTAAGGACGCATAAGTCCGCGGGTTTAAGGACCCCACAGTCCGTATCTTGGTTTAAGGACGCATAAGTCCATGAGTTTAAGGACCCCACTGTCCGTGTTGATGTGTGGTTGTCGGGACCCGTCACCTCTCTGACGTCGTTGAAGAATTACAACGATAGGAGTCAGAGGAGTTCGGAGATGTACCCTCGAACCGGATGTAAATTGATTTAGGAGAGCAGCCGTGCTCAGTCAATTTAATTTGAGGACTTAGGGCCATGATTGGGCTAAATCCAGTTGAGAATTTCAACGTTTTTATTTATCTTTGGCCTATTAGGCCTGTGCTAGGGCTTTGCCTCTTTTTAATAATGCACTGCATTTTTGTTTTGTTTGGGCTCTGCCCTTTTATAAATGATGCAGAGCATCTGCTTTGTTTGGGCTCTGCCCTTTTAATGCATTGCATTTTATTTGGTCTGTTAGGCCTTTTTTAATTGGGCTTGGCCCTTCGGTAAATAATGCAGTGCATTAATTGTCTGATATTGGCTTGTCAGGCGCTTTGCGCCAATCATTGAGCGCAAGCGCATGTGGAGGTGACACGTGTCACGCTCTGGTGAGCGCGAGCGCAACAGCGCAGTGCGCTGCGTCAGTGCGCTGTGCTGTTGCGCCGCTGACACGTGGCGCTCTCTGGTGGCTTGCGCCAACCCAGGAGCGCAACAGTGCAGTTTTGCAAGTGCAAGGCACTGTTTCAATAACTTGATCCAATTTTGGATTCAAGAAAAGAATTTTTCTGAAATTCCAGAACCAATGGTTCATAAAAAAGTGCAAGGCACTGCTATTATTTATTTTTTTTACTGAAGATCATTGATCTTGTTCTTAGATCAATGATCTATTCAAAAGAAATTCTTCTATTATAAAGGTTTTTACCTTTTTCTTGAATTCTTTTCAAAATTCTTCAGAGTTCTCTCTGTTTTGAAGTTCTTGATGTCTCTCGATGTTGATCATGTTTTGAGTTGGGGTTTAGGGGTCTTTATATAGTGCCCATAGATTTGTTAAGTTTGTTAAAGAGATCATTCTCTGAGTGATTTGGGGAATTTTCCCCACCGTTGGATCTTTGATCCAAGGGCTTCTGTTTTACAGAAGACAAACTTCTTGTTTTAACAAGAATAGAAGGATCTTACTAGAATTTTAATTCTGTTTGGCGCAAATGCCCCAGCGCTTGACACGTGTCACGCAGCGCACAACGCAGCGCAACTGCGTTGACACGTGTCGCTTAGCGCACAGCGCAGCGCAACTGCGCTGACACGTGTCGCGCAGCACAACTGCGTTTGCGCTGACACGTGTCGCGCAGCGCAGCGCTTGCGCAACTGAAGCGTTGCTTCCTTTAATTTTTGTTTTAAATAGCGCCTTGCTCTGATTGGGCGCGCTGCCTTGGGCGCTGCGCTGACGTATCAACTTCTGACGCGTGGCGCGTTGCGCCCAGCGCACGGGATTTGAAGCGTTGCTTCAATTTTTGAAATTCAAACAGAGCTTTGCTCTGATTGAGGGAAACACGTATTAAATCAAGCTCAGGTTTTCAACGTCCAGAACACAATTAAAAGAAAGTCTCCAGAATTAAATCAGTCTTTCTTATGGCATTATAGACCGGGTCACATTAATGAAACACGATTGATGAAATTACATAAAAATGGATATTTGGATCCGTTCGAATATCAGTCCTATGCAATTTGTCAATCATGTCTCAAAGGAAAGATGACAAAGACTCTATTCACTGGACATGGAGAAAGAGCGAGCGAGCTCCTGGGATTCATACACAGCGACGTATGTGGTCCAATATCTACACATGCAAGAAGTGATTATTCTTATTTCATTACTTTTGCGGATAATTTCTCAAGATATGGACATATATTCTTGATGAAACATAAATCCGAGGCCTTTGAGAAATTCCAGGAATATAATAATGAAGTGGAAAAATAAACCGGCAAAAGCATCAAGACACGTATATCTGATCGAGGTGGATAATATTTAAGTGCCGAGTTCCTGGATTACTTAAAAGAGAATGGTATTCTCTCTCAGCTTACTCCTCCATACACACCTAAACACAATGGTGTATCGGAAAGACGGAACAGAACACTATTGGATATGGTACGTTTCATGATGAGTAACGCTAAGTTGTCATGATCCTTCTGGGGATATGTACTAGAACCAGCTGCATATCTTTTAAACAAGATTCCTACCAAGACTGTGCCTACCACACCATATCAGATGTGGATTATATAGAGTGGGAAAGAACCCAATCTTAAGTATCTTAAGATATAAGGATTTCCAGCTTTTTTAAAAAAGCAGCATGAGGACAAAGCTCGAGGCACGCTCAGTACTGTGTAAGTTTGTGGGATACCCAAAGAACTCCACGGGGTATCTTTTCTATTACGCAGAGGAACAAAAGGTTTTTGTTTCTCGGCATTCCCACTTTTTGGAAACTCAATATTTAGAAAAAGAGATAAGTGGGAGAGCAATAGAATTGGATGAAATTCCAAAACCACAAGTTATTACTGAAAGCATGGTGGAACCAGAAGTTTCGAAAGAACCGGACATCCCCGCGCCACTCCGCAAGACTAGTAGGCAGTCTCATCCGCCTGAGAGATACTACGGTTTTCTCATAGATGGGGATAGAGAGGATTGCTTCATCGACGATGATGAGCCAACTAGCTTCCAGCAAGCCATTCAGAGCAGAGACTTGGTAAAATGGCTGGATGCAATGCGGACCGAAATGGAGTCCATGTACACCAACAAAGTATGGACTTTGGACATTGCTCCTGTAATAACCCTAAACTTTATGTACAATTTTTTCAAAAATACAGAAAGGGGTACTTGAGCCTGAGCACAAATTATAACTTTGATTTGCTTTTGAACAGCAAGAAAGAACTTGTAGCTCATTGGTAAGACCTTGCACTGCTGAGACAAAGCACCAGAGTTCAAATCCCACCAGCCACAATATTTTTTTATTTAAAATACTTTTAATCTTTTAGAAGCCTAAGAGTCTACACGTGCACAATACGTAAACTGAAGAGTCACACATAAAACAAACGAGTACATTGCGGTAGACCAACCGACCCCGACACGTATCCCCACGACGAGCCCCGACTCGCCCGACTCGGGCCGGCGAAAGGCGTGACTCGGCCGGCGTCACCGGTCTGACTCGGCCAAAACCCTAATTTTTTTTACCTCTTGCGACTCTTGAACTCCTCCCATAACCCCTGTATTATTTGTTTTTACTGCACAATTACAGAGCACAATAAAACTCATATTTAATCCATTTTTATTACAAATTTTAATACACCATTTCACTACCCTAAAACCCTAATTTTTCCTATAAATACCACCCTCAAAATCACCCCTCCTCATTCACAAATCTCTACCCAAACTCTCAAGAAAATTCTCAAGTCTTTTGTGTGCAAGTGGAGTTAGCAAAAGGGCGAAGCTCCGACGAACTTCCGACGGCAATCCGAGGAGATTCCGAGAACAGAACGACGCGCCGGCACCTCCCACCTCTTCCTCCTTCTCTCTTCTAGTCAAATAAAATGTAAGTCCCTACTTCTCCTTATTTTCTCTATTCTAAAAACATTCAAGACTAAAACCCGACAGAAGCGGAGTTAATCCGACTTTCGATTCGGTTTTTCCTTAAAAAGTTCAATTTTATTTAAACAAAATAATACCAAACTCTTATGTCATGACCATTAAACATTAACGAAGATAATAGAACAAGTTTGGCATCAAAATAATAACCGTAGCAAGTTTTATTCCACTTTTACATTAAAATACCCTTATGTTTTATTTCGACATGCTTGAACTTCTTAAACCGTATTACCTTAGAAAACTCACGAGGTAATGACCTACCTCCTCACAACACACATATCTAACATAGCACGATAGAATTTGAGAATATAGATTTGGAAAAATACGACTTTACATATAACTACCTTCAACTTATAAAAGCTTTTTCTACAAGAAGTGTATTTTAACAAATCTTTGCAATTGCGCCTCTACAACCCATTTAGGAAACCCGTTCGGGATGGTGCGGATTATCGCACATCTTCGGGCCTAGTAGAGTGAGATGCAGACCTCCGCAAGGAGCATACGATCTCGAAAGATTTAAAATACAATTTTCTTTAGAAAAATGTGATTTCTATTATAAATAAATATATTTTTAATAAATAAATATATATGTAATTAATATCAAAATATCTATTTTTAATATTTATAATATTACACATTTCCAAATTTCAAGAAAAACATCCCATTTATAAGAAAATACCATACAATTTCAATATTTCAAATAAATACCTTATACTTTAAAAATTAGGTCACATTCACTAGAAATTTCACATTGAATAAAAGAAATATCTATGAAAATTCTAAAGACGATAATTAAATACTTGAGGTATATTTTGAAAATATAACAAAACTATTTTTACATAAAACCCTCTCAAGTTATACTAAATTACAATAAGGACCCTAGTAAACATAGGTTTAAGCGGGACCAGTCTCTTGAGCCTCAGGGAGCCGGAGATATGGGTGCTTGCCTATTTAAAGTAGATAGCTTAACAAACAATGTTATCAACACGGTAATTGTCTTTGAAAAAGACACAAATCCTACCGTCCATGTGCAGCAGTTACCGATAGCACCGAAACATAATGCATGAGTCAATTTCTTTTCTAATTGTCCGACTCAGACTGAGTCTCGATATAATAAATCCGACTTGAATATGATTCAAGTATAAACTACAACTCAATATGAATCCATATATTCAATCTGTTTAATCTATATTGACCGAACCGAACCATGGATATATTCCGTTTACATGATCATCCATTATATCCCTTCCATTACTGATATCATGGTTTCGGTAAGTCATCTATATATATATTCAATATACAATACAAACAATGCAACAGTACAATCAAGACATCGCGGGGTTTATAAGGGGTAGATTGGTACGGAAGGTGTTAGAAGTAGCACGAGACGGCAACCATAAAGACACCTAACCTGAATTCAATTGCCGTTGTACTGTGGCTGAACGGTTCCTTATACTCCGTATACCGTAGTCTCTGGTCTAGTGAGACTCCTCTCGTATACACTGGCCTCTTCTGTACCAAGCTACAAACAACAGCGTTAACACTAAATACAATATTATAACAATATACTCTCTATTCTGTCTATTCCATTCTTGTCTATTTACGGGACTTACCGAGCGATTTGTTCGCTGACGATATTCTCTTTCTTCTTTTTTGGACCGTCGTCAGGTGTTTCAGACTCACTGGAGATCGAGCCCACCAGCGAGGATTTGGACCAGCTAGCTTTCGACCCAGAGCTTTAGATTCCTTGTACATATTTACATTCTGTATTTTCCATTTCTGTTATGTCACTGTTTAGGCATTGCTTTCAATTCCATGTATTTACTTTTCAGTTGTATTGTAAAAAGAATGTTTAATAAATAAAGTTGATGTTCAATTATATCTATTGACATTGTCTCTTATGCATTTTACTTATATTTCTTAGATACGCTTAGTGTGCTTACTTCAAAGTAAATACGTAGCAGCCTCGTCGCGTCCTCTGTCCGTACACTGGGAAACGGGGCGCGACAGGTTCTGTTGATGGCCTATGCAGGTCAGAGCTGTATGGAACCTTACCATGCAGGTCAGCACTGTATACAACCTAAGCAATATAACATAAGAACCAGCAACTGAAAACATTCTTTACAATTCAAATTCCTTGAATCTTCCAATTCCATATATTTTGAATCTGTCCTAACCCAAAAATTTTCTTCCAAGGTTATGGATTCTCCAAACAACACCAGCACAAATGTCAACCACACTCCTCCACCTCTACCACTTACACCTGCCGTCACTGCTCCAATCAATGAGCAGACGGTACCGCTTGAGGCGATCCGCAGCCTCCTGGAGGGACTGCAACAACAGACTGCTATATTATTGAACCGTCCAGAAGCGGAAGCAACCGGTTTGATGTGCTCTGCCACCCATATGGCAGGAGGAACACATCCTATACAACTTTCTAAACCCAAGAGACAGAAAGAAACAATTAACCGGCCAAGTCTAGATTTTTGCTTCTATTGCAAGAGTAATGGACATTTGGTGAAAGACTGTAGGAGCGCCAAAAGCCTGTGTCTAGTTTGTGGCGCATCTAATCACGGAATTGGAAACTGTTCTTATAGGCACAACTCAGCTCACCCACCCACCAACTACCCGCATCGGCCAGCTATCCAGGCTCATGCACCTCGTCTTGCACTCCCTGCTCCACCTCCTGCACAGCCTACTCACCAATTCCATCAGGCACCGAGGAACATGCCTCGAGGGCAGAGAAACATGCCCCAAGGACAGAGGAATGTGCCTCCAGTTAGGAGAAATGTACCACGGCGTCAGGCTTTACTTTTAGCGGCCGAAGAAGCAGAGGCTGTAGACCAAGGTAAACCTGGTAATTTTCTCAACTCTTTTCAAATCTCTCGCATTCTTTCGTTCTCTCACATATTTTTCATACACTACCAATAGTTCTATCACCAAACATTCCTTGAATTTGTTACACTTTCCTTTTACAAATTTTGAGGACGAAATTTTTTTAGGAGGGTAGAATGTAACAACTCTAAACTTTCTGTACAATTTTTTCAAAAATACAGAAAGGGGTACTTGAGCCTGAGCACAAGTTATAAGTTTGATTTGCTTTTGAACAGCAAGAAAGAGCTCGTAGCTCATTGGTAAGACCTTGCACCGCTGAGACAAAGCACCAGAATTCAAATCCAATCAGCTACAATATTTTTATTTAAAATACTTTTCATCTTTTAGAAGCCTAAGAGTCTACACGTGCACAACACGTAAACTAAAGAGTCACACATAAAACAAACGAGTACACTGCAGTAGACCAACCGACCCCGACACGTGTCCCTACGACGAGCCCCGACTCGCCCTACTCGGGCCGGCGAAAGGCGTGACTCGGCCGGCGCCGCCGGTCTGACTCGGACAAAACCCTAATTTTCTTTACCTCTTGCGACTCTTGAACTCCCCTCATAACCCCTGTATTATTTGTTTTTACTGCACAATTACAGAGCACAATAAAACTCACATTTAATCCATTTTTATTACAAATTTTAATACACCCTTTCACTACCCTAAAACCCTAATTTTTCCTATAAATACCACCCTCAAAATCACCCCTCCTCACTTACAAATCTCTGCCCAAACTCTCAAGAAAATTCCCAAGTCTTTTGTGTGCAAGTGGAGTTAGCAAAAGGGCGATACTCCGACGAACTTCCGACGGCAATCCGAGGAGATTCCGAGGACGAAACGACGCACCGGCACCTCCCACCTCTTCCTCCTTATCTCTTATAGTCAAATAACCTGTAAGTCCCTACTTTTCCTTCTTTCTCTATTCTAAAAATATTCAAAATTAAAACCCGACGGAAGCGGAGTTAATCCGATTTCCGATTCGGTTTTTCCTTAAAAAGTTCTATTTTACTTAAACACAATAATACCAAACTCTTATGTCATGACCATTAAACATTAATGAAGATAATAGAACAAGTTTGGGATCAAAATAATAACCGTAGAAAGTTTTATTCCACTTTTACATTAAAATACCCTTATGTTTCATTTCGACATGCTTGAACTTTTTAAACCGTATTACCTTAGAAAACTCACGAGATAATGATCTACCTCCTTACAACACACATATCTAACATAGCACGATGGAATTTAAGAAAATAGATTTGGGAAAACACGACTTTACATATAACTACCTTCAAGTTATAAAACCTTTTTCTACAAGAAGTGTATTTTAACAAATTTTTGCAGTTGCGCCTATACAACCCATTTGGGGAACCCGTTCGGGATGGAGCGGATTATCGCACATCTTCGGGCCTAGTAGAGTGAGATATAGACACCCGCAAGGAGCATACGGTTTCTAAGGATTTAAAATACAATTTTTTCTATAGAAAATGTGATTTCTATTATAAATAAAGCTTATATTTTTAATAAATCAATATATATGTAATTAATATCAAAATATCTATTTTTAATATTTATAATATTCCACATTTCCAAAATTCAAGAAAAACATCCCATTTACAAGAAAATACCATACAATTTCAATATTTCAAATAAATACTTTATACTTTAAAAACTAGGTCATATTCACTAGAAATTTCACGTTGAATAAAAGAAATATCTATGAAAATTCTAAAGACGATAATTAAATACTTGAGGTATATTTTGAAAATATAACAAAACTATTTTTACATAATACCCCCTCACGTTATACTAAATTACAATAAGGACCCTAGTAAACATAGGTTTAAGCGGGACCGGTCTCTTGAGCCTCAGGGAGCCGGAGATATGGGTGCTTGCCTATTTAAGGTAGACAACTTAACAAATGGTGTTATCAACACGGTAATTGTCTTTGAAAAAAGACACAAATCCTGCCTTTCATGTGAAGCAGTTATCGATAGCACCAAAACATAATGCATGATTCAATTTCTTTTCTAATTGTCTGAGTTAGACTGAGTCTCGATATAATAATTCTGACTTGAATATGATTCAAGTATAAACTACAACTCAATATGAATCCATATATTCAATCTGTTCAATCTATTTTGACCGAACCGAACCATGGATATATTCCGTTTACATAATCATCCATTATATCCCTTCCATTACTGATATCATGGTTTCGGTAAGTCATCTATATATATATTCAATATACTATACAAACAATGCAACAATACAATCAAGACATCGCGGGGTTTATAAGGGGTAGATTGGTACGGAAGGTGTTAGAAGTGGACGAGACAGCAACCATAAAGATACCTAACATGAATTCAATTGCCGTTGTACTGTGGCTGAACGGTTCCTTGTACTCAGTATACCGTAGTCTCTGGTCTATTGAGACTCCTCTCGTATACACTGATCTTTTCTGTACCAAGCTACAAATAACAGCATTAACACTAAATACAACATTATAACAATATACTCTATATTCTGTCTATTCCATTCTTGTCTATTTACGCGACTTATCGAGCGATTTGTTCGCTGACGATATTCTCTTTCTTCTTCTTTAGAATGTCGTCAGATGTTTCGGACTCACTGGAGATTGAGCCCACCAGCGAGGATTTGGACCAGCTAGCTTTCGACCCAGAGCTTTATATTCCTTGTACACGTTTACATTCTGTATTTTCCATTTCTGTTATGCCACCGTTTAGGCATTGCTTTCCATTCCATGTATTTACTTTTCAGTTGTATTGTAAAAAGAATGTTTAATAAATAAAGTTGATGTTCAATTATATCCATTGACATTGTCTCTTGTGCATTTTACTTATATTGCTTAGATACACTTAGCGTGTTTACTCCAGAGTAAATACGTAGCAGCCTCATCGCGTCCTCTTCCCGTACACTGGGAAGCGGGGCGTGACAGCTCCAGAAGGGGTAAAACCCGTAGGCTGCAAATGGATATTCAGAAAGAAAATCGGTGTAGATGGACATATTGAAACTTATAAAGCTAGACTTATTGTAAAATGTTTTCGTCAAAGACATGGTTTGGACTATGATAAAATCTTTTCTCCAGTGGTTATGATCAAATCCATTCGGATCCTTTTAACCATTGTTGTCTTCCATGATTATGAAATTTGGCAGATGGACGTAAAGACCGCTTTTCTGAATGGAAATTTGGAAGAGTGTGTCTATATTGTAAGTGCACGGCGGCGCCCCGGCCGTCAATCCGACGGCCAAATGCGGAAGCGGTGATAAACTTTAATTTTCTCGAGCTGGCAAACCGCCGCGCACTAATACCCGGATCGAACCACTAACTAGTCCTAGCTATCTACAAGAAAGGGAAGAGAGATATACCGACAGATCCGAGTCCTCCGGTCTTCTCGTCGTCGTCCCGATCTCCTGTGGAATGTCCCGTCTCCTCCTCGTCGCCGGAAGTGCACCACATCGCCTACTTCTTTTACGGACTCCCACCTCAATGCCGAGGCAACTCGGGCACGAAACTGGCTAGTCGACGTGCCCAAGGTTTGCTGTAGAATATCTAGTGAGCAAGTCTCATTTTGGGGTTTGTGGAATTGCCTTTTGTGGAGGAATTGAACTTGGGGCTTTTTTGGATTGAACTTGTGGGATTTTTGCAACATGAAATGAGCCAACATCCCCACCAAAAATTTGGGACAGCCCCCTTCATCAAGTGGCCGGCCATGACAATGAGGAGAGGGTGAGAATGAGAGTGTGATCCAATAATACCAAAGAGAGAGAGAGAGAAGGCTATCATGCAAAAAGAATCATCACAAAATCAAACCCACACTCAACTAACAACCATCTCTCAACATCAACAATCATGTCCACAAAAGTCATGCCATCATGACAAGAAGTCAAGTCAAAAGGTCAAGGTATGAAGCAACCATGATGAAGTCAAAAAGTCAAGTGATCATGACATGGCAATATGCAAAAGACCCCCTCCACAAATGCTTATTTGCAACAATGCAAATAAGCCCTCCTCCACCAATCTTCGGCCATTGAACGATACAAATGAAAATGGCCGAAACGGAAAGCAAACTGGCAACTCCACAAAACTGGTCCCGTAATAAATTACAGGAAAACCCCGATACTGTGCATACACACCCGCATCTGTATTTCGACCGAAATACAAATGCAATGAGACAAAGTCTACACTGTACTATACTAGGATCCGGCTTAAACCAAAACCGGCTAGTAATATCCGTTCGATCCTGATCCGTGCAATACCGCACGTATCTGATCGAACCCTGCCATATAACCATACGACCAGTAGTACAAACTGTCCGATCCTGATCCGTACAATACCGCACGTATCTGATCGGACCTTGCCATATCTCCATACGGCATCTACAACTTTTCGCCCGAAAGCTGAGTAACTGAATGTAGGGGACTCTAAAGACTCGTCAACACCTTGGTTGTGGATTTAACCACTAGCACGTCAGAGGTATAAGCCAATACGTAACGGGCTACCAGGTATTGACTAAAAGGGACGTCTGTGAGCGAACTCAGCCTGACAACCCTACTGAGCCTGTCAGTGACAATATCCGTACAGTCCGGTCCGTTCGTCTATGAGTATCGCATGGCGGGCCTAGGGGGTTGGTAAAAGTCAGACCTCCAAAAGCGGTACAAGTCGTGTCGGAGTGTAGCCCAGAACACCCTGAGATACTACTGGAATACCTACCAGTAAATCTCCTTGCCTCGGCCGAGAGCTTCGTGTAATGGCTCTCCTAGACACAGCACGACCTCACCCCCAATACCGGGAGAGACGAACCCCTGAAGATACGCTCACTGCCTCCATGTGGCTCGGGACTGTACCCAACTAAAACCTGTTTGCACGACTCCTTTGAGCCGTGGTAGGGTAGTAATCAAAGTACAGTGGGAACTCACACAAGACAAATGACGATCCCCAGGTCGATGAACTAACCTGCACACATGTCACCAGGGAACTGCCATCTGATGTCTGGTATATGACCAACTAGCATGTTCCCGGCGAGTCCTGTCCGGTGTACTCATAACCCAATGAGCACCTGTATACATCTTAGGTGATCCAACTGACACTAGTGGCTTGTGAGACCGGCCACCGCCCCTCGTCGGGGTCTCGACTGTATACACTAGTCTACTCTGGAGTATCGATGCCCTGTCTCGAAACTCACACGACTAGGGACCATTTAAGGATATGCTTATAGACTCCCAGCTCCCACTTATATGATCGCCCTCATACTGCTGGTGGTCAAGCAAGAATCCTAGGGGCTCTATCAACGTGTAATAGCGACTTGTCAGGTCACCTAAAGCAGTACACGATGATAAAGGTAAACCAGATAGCATACTATCATCTCGAGTAAGACTGTCCTATCGGGATAGGTCCTCCATCAACCATTGTAATCACGTGCCTGTGATCGAATAATTGAATCTGAGGGCACTATCTCCAACAATCTCCCACTTACACTCAAGGCTAATTATTGCGATGTCGCATACTCACAGCACGTGTGATACCGAACACCCAACTCCTCTACTAGTCAGTCTCACAAAGCTCGCTTGCGAAACTATTGCGTTCGGGGAATAGCCTTAGTGAGTGGATCCGTCTTGATGTCTCTTTCTATGTCTCTCTATATCTCAAGTTCGCGGAGAAACCCATCTCCCGAAATGAGCAATACCTGTCTTAGAATGTGTCTGGATGTCTGATGGGGTAAAGCTCATAAATGAACTCCAAATCCAAACTTCTTAGACTGTATCGTCAACTGAACTTAATCAGTATCCTACGCCATGCCACCCTCAGTATTGCCTTGGACCACCTGTCCAAAATACTGCCCCTCGTCAGAGGGAAAACTATAACTCTGACAACCTCCTTGTCGTTCATGTCACCTTGGAAGCCTGGAATGATAACTGTCTCCCGAATGAGGCTGTCGTTATCATATCCCTAGAACATCCACTTATGTTCTAAAACTGCTTCCGACTGTTTCTCCAGGATTGGATCAATGTCAACTTATTGCATCTGGTGCAAGAACAACATCTGGTGTGGTACTTGACATCTCATGATTGACTCAATTGCCTAAGCAAATGATCTGCCAATCATGCACATCCCTCTCCCCTTTAGTCTGTAAGACACCTTTGGAGAGGGTGACTCCATCACCAGCAGGTACACTACCGTGCCAGGAGTCATCCATTCTAAATACTCTTAGAATGCTGTCTAAGTACCCTGATTGGGAAACCATCCAAATCTAGATCTAAAACCATAGATCTAGTAACCAGTACGTCCGATAAAATGTCCATTTCCTTTGTGGAGAAACTACTGTGTGACGACCAAAGTATAACCGATCGTAGTATAGGAGTTTCTTTTCCTACTCTGTGTATGCCATCCAAATACCATGACATCACACCCTACTACCTTCTCAACAGATCCATCCCCTATTCTGATGAAGTCAAACCTATGACTGTCACATCAGAAATTGATGATCTATCTCCGCCATATCTGCTTTAGTCTATAAATAGACATAAGCTACCTGTCCACCAATGCTTCCGCTGCTCCCACTGACTACGACAACCCTCTGGCAGAGTCATATAGACGTACACTTCTAAAACTAGTTTAGAACGACGCTATACTCATCCTCCCGCCGGGTCTCACAGCCTGGAACAACAGCAATGGTAATTGTGGGTAAACAAGAACCTCCCTGTCACCGTCCTTGAGGCTACCGTAGTACCTCTCGGGTGCCTGAAGTTACCCACCTTATCTGCGGAGTGGCCAATGGAATGTCAATCCAAATTGAATCTTTAGGTTCCTTATCAAATCTTCAGTAATCGTTTGTGGTTCTGGAATCACTTCCAGTTCTACCATACTCCCACTACTGTTTTCTGAAAAAATCCATTTTTAAAAAAACTGTGGCGAGTCTAGAACAATATTGCTATTGTTCATCCAGATGGTAGAAAGTCAACCCTCGTCATAGCCTGGGTCAACCCACAAACAACCATTACAGAAACGTGCCTTGAGTTATCCAGAGTCTGGTTTTAATCATAAGCTGGACAACTCCCCGTACCTTAACAACGTCAAGATATGAACTGTTCTATATCCAATATAAAACCAGAGGCACTGATTTAATTGAACCAGATTCAAATCATGCAGCTGTCTCCAGTGCATGTCAACTAAATGGAAGGAGGCCGATCAGCGTTACTCAACTTAGGAATGCTTCCAATTATGAGTAACCTAAAAGAGAAGCAAGTTCTCTTTATCATTACTATCAACTGAATACCATACACAAGTATCTACATCTTCGATCTCTTTGAAGAATCCCGATACTTGCTATACCTGGTTCTCTACTCTATTCAAATACCTATAACTTCTCAAAATTCGGACCCTGTGTTCGTTCGAAACACTTGTCTAAAAACTAGAGAAGTCATAAGTAAACCGAATATAGTACGAGGACCAACCCCTCTGTCCTGATGGACCCTGGACAACATACAATACTCTGTATAAGTCCCTTGAGTCTGATAACTCATTCACTGTGTGTCGTAGGTTGAAAACTGTATTTATGGTTAAGAAGAATTACACCGTTGTTTAATGCTCCTTACCTAACCATCCACTGATATAGGTAAATGTCGTAGACATAATTTAAAAAGGGTATATCTCACTCTATGAAAATAGACGTATAGATATATCGATTTGAAATTGGTGCATAACAACGGATATTCAAAACCAAATATTTGCCGACCGACAAACAGCCCAGGTGATTTCCTCAAATATCACCGATTACAACGAATCCCGATATAATGAAGATGATCACCTAATTCCCAATAACTTACTCCCACTCATCATCTGTAAGACTATACAGATGTGAGAATCATACTTGGTAAATACATACCCTGGAGCAAGTGTCTAACTGGGAAATCAGTTTTCATTTAACAGTACACAGTGAAACTGAAACATTGAAATGTTTCGATGGGGTATCCCGGTATTCCTAGTAATGCCTCTTCCAGATTCACGACTGTAACCGTATAATTCTTTGCCACCTCTCCAAATCCCTTCATATGTCTTTAGTCATTACCTTCTGCACACCTCTTTAGGCCAAATGGTTTTCTTCCTTCCCTACCGTTCGGCACCAGCCTATGGCTTGGAAGAAGACTATCCAATAAGCATAATGGGTGTACTGTCCCAATCCTAGGAACACTCGCAAAGCGAGAGAAGGTGAAGATAAAAGACAACCGAATAAACCTTATTCATATTTCTCCTGAACCAGAATCCATCCCCGAACTGGAACAAGTTCCTTTCGAGTTCGTATATAACCATACGATGGAGTATCCAATAAACTGTGGATCTTCGTAGTGATACGGAGTGTCCTGGAGAAATACAAAGGTGATTTAGGATTGGCGAAGGAATACTTGGTTTGGTCGTGAATAGCAGTCGCAATTTACTTTGCCCTCTTACTAATCCCTTGCTTTGTCTTAACTCAATACCTTCTGTACACCATCGTTAGGCTAATTGGTTTTCTTCATTCCCTACCGGTCGTCACCAGCCTAAGGTTTGGAAGAAGACTATCCAATTTGCGTAATAGGTGTACTACTCTTAAACCAAGGAGTACTCGCAACCTGAGAGAAGGTAAAAGGAAAAGACAACTGAATAGTCCTATTCGTTTCCTCCAGAACCTGAAACCATCCTCGAATAAATTCTTTCGAGTTCGTATCTAACCATACGATGGTTTTGTCCAATGGAAATGGACGTTCGTAGTAAAACGGGGTGTCCTAGAGAAAAGGGTAAAAGTAGGAGTGGCAATGAGGTTCGCAACTCTGACGATCCAAAAGCCAGTGTTTAAGAAGGTTCGGTCAACTTGGTCACTGAGTCATAGTCTAGGGTCGGGTCAATGGTCGCTGCCAAAAGAGAGAGAGAAAAGAAACACTCAGCGTGCACTCTAACCTAGATCAGAATGGTTACCAATTTATCTAATCTGGAAACCACCCACTGTACCGTCAAATTCTCCTCCAAACCTGAAAGAAGAATTAGTCGGGATCACCCGAGGAGTATACCAACTCATCAGTGGGAATCGGGATCCAACTATCATCGCATGATAACGTGACGGAATCCGCTCACGGTGTCACACTCCAGAAGGTATGCGCATATCTGGTAAGTTTCAGTTCTTTTGAAACTCCCGATGAGATTTCTGCTCCATGCTCTTATGACCTTGGCGTGAGGTCAAAATATCATAAGTCACATGTCAAGTTCTACCCATCATTATCCAGGTTAGTTTGAATCCACCCGTACATACCCTTGACGTAGGCCAAAATAGTAGTACGACTGTCCCAAACCAACGCATCTATCTATGCAACAGATAAATACCCGGCAGCTACCAATCACTATGCCTTGGCGTGAGGTCAAAATACATAGCTTGAATACTACCGAATATTTAACTGAAATGATGGAGGGCTACGAATGGTTTCTGGCGAAAACCTTTAACGTAAAGAACTTGATATCGTCGAAGGAACGGATAGCTTTTAAAAATATAGTGACGAAAACCGTTGCTAAAGAGGTCCCGGTGAAGGGATCTCGGCTCTTTCCCCGTAGAATGAGGTGCAGGATATTACAACTGAATACCACGGTGCAAAGCAAAAGCAATCGGCTATAGTGAAGTTAATGCCCTGACGCAAACTTTTTGTCCAAGGGGTCACTCCCGGTGAAGGGATCTCGGCCCTTGCCTCGTCGAGTGAGGAGCAGGATATTCTAACTGAATACCACAATGCAAAACAAAAGAGAACGTCCTTGCAATAACAGCTTTTTGAAAAGTGTTCCAACAACATCAGATTAGGTTTGTTTTTAAACTTGCATTGATCCGAATCAATGCAGTCCCATCAATTGATCACACCAAAAAGAACGAAAATATACTGATGTACGTATATGCCATCCGCATTCGCCACTGGGTCCCGTCATTACCCGTTAGGTTAGCTGACTAACGATAGAGCGGGGACTGGACTAGCGCGGATGTAAAACATATACAACATCTACTAATATATATACCAATATATTATATTTCGCTCAAGGCGTGATAAGAAATGCAACATCACAGAGAATGAACAGCATCACAGAACAATACAGATATCTGGGATCCCCGGGTTTCACAGAGCCACTACTGAAACCCGACGTTCCCCTGGTCGTGTGGATAGCCTGTGCAATGAAATACTAGACCCCTACGGGCGCGGCAAGTCACCCGCCAAAACCTGAAGCGAGGCAGCCCCCTTCAGTGCCGTGAATGGACCACCCAGCACTTCACAGAATCCGGTAACTTGGGCACCCCTCCTGGGTCAACCTGTACCCCCTACGAGTGCGGCGAATAGCGGGCCAATCCTAGAGTGAGGCCCCCTCCGTCTCAATGCCATGAGATGCGGGCCCGTTGCCCTCTGGAACGCGGCTATCCGTGCACCCCACCTTAGGGTAATCCTAGTACAGAAAGTAAAATATATATACAACGGGTACATCGACCGCAACCTGGTCGTGCCCCAAAATAATAATACAATCAGGCAGTGACGGCAGTCCACATGTCGGACGCTCGCCCCGCAATATCAAATGTACATAATACAACAGAACTGTACTAGCATTGCATCCAGGCTATCCCCCACGACCGATCCGCAACATCACAGCAAAAACAGAACATCAACATGAAAGTCACGTTCGCAAATCCGTCTAACCGGGCTATAGCAGTTAGACCGGATTTACCGATCAAGTGACATTCACGGTCGAAGATATAATGTAAATACTGTGAAATAATGTGTTTAAATATCTGATCGATCAAACTTTAACAAGTGGGCCCCCAAGTACTACTGTAGCACATCAAGAAATTCTGGGCCCAATATTAATATTCCAAAACCCCAATTTTAACCTCAGAAGGATACTGTAGAAATTTGGTGCAGGGATCTCCACAGTGCGCGGCGGAACCGCGGCCCAAAGGGGGGTTTGGCCGCGGTTCCGCGCCTCCACAGTGGAATCACCCTGTCGAATTTCTACAGTAGCCTTGTAATCTCTAGTACATCAATTTTATACAACCTGAAAAATTTTTGGAGACCAAAAAATTTCAACAGAAAACTGTCGCAAGCAAAAATGCGGTTTTGGAACATTCGATCGATCGAAACAGAAAAACACATTACACCAAGCTAGACTAAGTTAATGGCGAGGCTCTGATACAACTGTAAGTGCACGGCGGCGCCCCGGCCGTCAATCCGACGGCCAAATGCGGAAGCGGTGATAAACTTTAATTTTCTCGAGCTGGCAAACCGCCGCGCACTAATACCCGGATCGAACCACTAACTAGTCCTTGTTCCCGCCAAAAATTTCTGTGCAAAAGAGCCCAAGGTATCAAATGGCGGCGATACGCTTAAGAAAATGGGAACCGGTATCTTCCGGGCTGTTTTTTGACAGACTCCCAAATGAGAAACAGATAAATTCTGATGGTATCGAAAGCGGCTCGAAAAACCCTTCGATTTGATATATTATGGGCCTCGTAATTCATCCGGGATCAAAAGTTATGAGGAATTACGTGTCCACACGTGATGGGCTTTTAAGAACCCGCTGGAGGAGTTAAAAGATACAATAAAAACTCAGAAAAGACCCCAATGGGGCATCACGTGCTCACACGTGACCATGGGTCACGTGCAGACACGTGATGGGCTTTTAAAGCCTCTAAAATAATGAATAGAATTTAATTCTAAAAGTCAGAAAATACCTCAACGAGGTACCACGTGCTTACACGTGACCAATGGTCACGTGTTGACACGTGATGCTTAAAACTGAAACATAAATAAGCGGCTGAGAAAGGAACCCAATTGGGGGTCACGTGCTCACACGTGACCAAAGGTCACGTGCCAGCACGTGACTGGCTTTAAAAGCATTATAATTTAATAGAATTAAATTCTAAAAGTTTCTGAATCTTTCCAAATGGAAAAGGGTCATGGGGAACCGTTGGATTAAAAATCCAAGGGTGATTAAAAATCACCAATTTATAGAAAAATCTTAAATAAGGAAAGATCTCCCTAAATCTCACCGAAATAACAAACATAATATCTTTGGATTTAAAATCCAATGGTGAATAAAATTCACTTAACAATCTAAAGGCCCAGATTAATGATGAATGCAAATCAAATCTCTCAATGAGAGATTTGCTAAACAAATTTATTCTCTTCCTCCTCCTATAAATAGGAGCCAAGAGAAGAGAAGAGGGATCTACTTTTTTGGAGAGAAAAACAGAGGGAGGAGAATTTAATTCTCAAGAGAAGAAGAAACAGAGAAAGAAGAATTTAATTCTCTGCAAAAGAAAAACCCTAGGTAAGAAAAGAGAGGATTCAAAAGAGAATTTAATTCTCAAAAGAGTTTAACTCTTATTTAAAGAAAAGAACTTAGTTCTTCTTCTGGTTGAAGATCTGCACAGAGCACATCTCCCCATAAGTTGAGAATTTAATTCTCATCGGGTCGAGATCCTGCCATGCAGATCTTAAACTTAGAAGGGGAATTGAGTTCTGAGAATTTAATTCTCCTAAAACAAAACTAGGGTTTTACCCTAAATAAGAATTTAATTCTTTCAAAATAGGAATTTAATTCCTCCAGAATCAAAATTAGGGTTTTACCCTAAATAAGAATTTAATTCTTAAAGATAAAGAGACATAAAAGATCTCTGTGCATGAAAAAGACTAAGGTCACGTGCCCCACGTGACCCCTGAAAAGATCCCCCAAAAATGAGAAGAGGAAAGCTTTGAGGCAATGCTTCACGTATTCCCACGTGACCCTCATTATATATGGAGCAAAAGCAAAGGCAGAAACAATTCTGGGCGCTCTCACGTGTTAGCACGTGACCCCTAATAAGTGTTCTAATAAATCAGGGCATGATTATACATCACGTGCCCACACGTGATGGCTATGAAAATTAAAAGTGTTTAACACTTGTTTGCAGAACAAAATAAAGAGGATCTGGCCCCACTTTTTGATGCCATCACGTGCTCCCACGTGACTCCCAAAACGCAGAAAGAAAGATCAATGGAAATGAAGGCTTTGGGCGCTCTCACGTGTTTACCACGTGACCCCTTAGCAAACGTTCTAACAGTCAGCGCATAAATCCCCATCACGTGTCAACACGTGATGCTCGAAATAAAAAGGAAAAGTGTTTAACACTTATTCACAGATTTGAGGATAAAACAAAGGAGATCTGGCTCCACATTTAGGGCGCCCTCACGTGTCACCACGTGACCCCTAATGAGCATTCTAACAGACCAGAGCGGGGGCCTCCATCACGTGCCCACACGTGATGGCCAGGAAATGAAAAGTGTTAAACACTTATCTGCAGAATAAAATAAGGGAAATCAGGGTGCTCTCACGTGTCCGCACGTGACCCCTCCCTCCTTAGTGTTTAACACTAATTGGAAAACTCTATTTGCAGTGTTTAACACTGATTTGCTTAGTGTTTAACACTAATTTGAAAACACTGTTCCCAGTGTTTAACACTGATTATCTTTTAGTGTTTAACACTAACTTGCTATCTTATTCCCAGTGTTCAACACTGTTGATTTCTAGTGTTTAACACTAGCTTCAGCCCAATTGGCTTAGTTTCAGAGGCAAAGCCTCTCCTTCAATGGACCAACAGAGGGCCAATATTTCAAACATAACTGGACTTAGCCCAAACTGGCCATAAGTCCTCAAATCATCTTGATCTGAGCACATCTGCTCTTTCAACCAACTCATTGGTTCAAGGGTACATCTCGGAACTCCTCTGATATTTGTCGTTGTAATCCTTCAACGTCTTCAGAGAGGTGACGGGTCCCGACAACCACACATCAACACGGACTGTGGGGTCTTTAAACTCATGGACTTATGCGTCCCTAAACCAAGATACGGACTGTGGGGTCCTTAAACCCGCGGACTTATGCGTCCTTAAACTAACGGACTAATGCGTCCTTAAACTAACGGACTAATGCGTCCTTAAACACACCCATATGGACTGTGGGGTCCTTAAACCCATGGACTTATGCGTCCTTAAACTACCTATGGACCGCAATGTCCTTAAACTACCAACAGACCACCACGTCCCTAAACTGGAACTCGGACCACCACGTCCCTAAACTGGAACATGGACCACTATGTCCCTAAACTGGAACATGGACCACCATGTCCCTAAATTGGCAATGGACCACTATGTCCCTAAACTGGAACAATAGAGCCCAAATGCTCTTTTGTCGGATCTAAACGATCCCGTTTAAGTTGATCTTAGTCTCAAATCAGACTAACGTATCCTTAACAAACGTTTAAGTTGATCTTAGCCTCAAATACGGCTAACGTATCCTTAAACCTTCAAACAGACTTTAGTCCCAAATTGGACTATGAATCCCCCAAATTAACTCTGGCTTGAGGGTACATCTCTGAACTCCTCTGACATCCGTCGTTGTAATCCTTCAACGTCGTCAGAGAGGTGACGGGTCCCGACGGCCACACATACGATGGACCACTATGTCCCTAAACTGGAAATGGACTACCATGTCCCTAAACTGGCAATGGACCACCATGTCTCTAAACTGGAACAATAGAGCCCCCAAATGCACTTTTGTCGGATCTAAACGATCCTGTTAAGTCGATCTTAGTCCCAAAATGGACTAACGTATCCTTAACAACCGTTTAAGTTGATCTTAGCCTCAAATATGGCTAACGCATCCTTAAACCTTCGAACAGACTGGACTATGAATCCCTCCAATCAACTTTGGTTCAAGGGTACATCTCGGAACTCCTTTGACACCTGTCGTTGTAATCCTTCAACGTCGTCAGAGAGGTAACGGGTCCCAACAACCATACATTCAATGGACCACTATGTCCCTAAATTGGAACAATAGAGCCAATTGCTCTTTTGTCGGATCTAAACGATCCCGTTAAGTTGATCTTAGTCTCAAATTAGACTAATGTATCCTTAACAAACGTTTGAGTTGATCTTAGCCTCAAATATGGCTAACGTATCCTCAAACCAAACCCCCAAACCCAAATCTAAGATAACACGGATTTGGACTAGTCCACGTCCTACGGGCGACGACATAACTCTGTCTCCGTAAACAATCCACGGGCAACAAAATACAAAACAAACACCCACGACACGAAGTGACCAGCTGGAGAAGGAGAAAGTTGTTACCGCGATGCGGTAGCGTAATTAACTGCAGGGGATTGCGCCTGCAGGGAAGAGCGTCCCCACAATCAAAAACCCCTCAAACGAGGGGGAATCTGACGAAGTCTGCTACATCGGCCGCATCCGCTTAAACCTTCGATATACGGTGCCATAAATCAACTTGGCATCTTCGGAGAGGTGAACGGATAGCACCAATTAGCATCTGCCCCGAATCTCAGTGCCAAGACATCGCAGTCTTGTGCACCGTCATTCGGAGGGGAACAGATTCTGGCACGCCCGGTGGGACCTTTTCCACTTTCCACTCCACACTTAGTGTGTCGTGTTCGCGAACGAATCGCGGTTTACTGTGGTTGCCTGTGGATTCGAGGTACTAAGATTTGGTGTCTTGCTCCGTGCAGAAAACAGAAGATCAATGGCTTCAAACTGCACTGCCTGCAACTGCAACTCTCGCTCGGTCCTTCCTGGAGGAGTGACTTATGGGCCCCAAGCGGCCTCCATCTTCAAGATGCCAGTGGAGCAGCTAACTCAGGCCACCACTGGGTTATTCTTCGGGACCATGCTCCCACCGTTGAGCTTCAATGCCACAATGACGTTGCAAGAAGCCCCAAAGAAGTCGGTCTTTGATCGGCTTACCACTGCCGCGACCCCTCTCAATGGGTCGCCCAACTTCAATACCTTAGTTTTCAACAGACTGGGCCAGAACGTCTGCAAACCCGCGATACCCGAAGCTGCCATCCCAAAGCGGATAGCTATCCCGGCTCAAGCGAACGAAATCATTGGAAAGGCTCCTCCTTCCAAGAAGTCAGTTTTTACAAGCCTGGCCATTCCGGTTGCTGCTCCAGGCGAGGTCCTCAAAGCTGCTTCCCCTGCTCAGAGGTCTGTCTTTGACAGATTATACATTGCTTCTCAACGTGCGTCAGTCTTCGATAGGCTAGCACCAATAACAGTCTCTCCTCAAAGCAGGGGGCATGAAGAAGCTTATCCAACAACGGAGGTGATCTCATCCGCACGACATGCTCGACGTCGCCAATGGCGCCGAGTGAGGAAGGCTGGGGGCAACTCCCCCTCTGGGATAACTCCGCCAGCTCCGATGGTGGGGATCGATGCTGCAGTTCCAATCGGGAACATCTTTGAATTGCTGAACACGGTGCGCAGAAACTCTCCCACTACGATGTTGAAACGAACTCCTTCACCTGTGGAGAATACTCCAGAGAAGAAGCCAGAACAGTCCTCTCGGCGGTTGTCCTCTAAAATCTACAAGGTCTGGCGCCAAGTCCAAGACTCGGTGATTGATCGAAATTTCTCCCGCCAGCAGAAGAAGCTGAGGGTCCGGCCGAAAGAAAACCGTTCTGTTAAGCCACAAAAGATGACGACTACTTGGGTGCCCACGACAGCGGCCCCCTCAACGTCAACCACTCAAAAAAGAAGGAGGCCAGAGAAAGCCCCAGTAAACGTGGCAGACCACAATGACGCTAAACCCAAACACCCCAAGTCTGGGGGCAGGGTGGTGCACACTGTTTATATGGCTTCTGGAAAGGAGAAAAGCCGTGCTTCGACGGGTCACCGACCGCTCACCCGATCCGTGATGAAAACCCAGGAGCAGCAACAGAAGCTTCAGGAGATGATGACTGCAATAGCCGCACTTACCGGGCCAAAAGAAAGCCCGGAAGCATCATTAGAGCAGCGTCATGAACAAGAAACTGACGCTGACTACATACGCAGAGTTCTCGAAAAGAAGGACAAAGAAGCCGCAGAGCAAGCGGTTAATATAAAACAAATGGCGCTTCTCTTCCAAGATATGGTTGGGATGATGATCCAGCAAAATCCTCCTGCTGAAGATCCTCCGATTGTCCTTGAAGATGACAAAGGAGAGACATCGAATCCTCCTCCGGCTCTTTCAGCAGCCAAGGAAGAAACCATTTCCAAGGCCGCACTGGATGACCATATAGCTCAGCAAATACGAGCTCACGAGGAAAATGAAGCGGCTGGGCAAATTGCTAGAACCGGACGACCCTACCCGGGATGGTATGACCAAATTAGTTACCCGCCGGGATATATGATCCCTAAGTTCCACGTATATAAGGGGACGGAAAATCCGCATCAGCACGTCGCTCAATTTAGAGCCATGTGTGGCAACACTGGAGGTGATGATAAATTGCTGCTCTGCCAGTTTGTTGGCAGCCTGTCGGAAACGTCATTTGAGTGGTACTCTGAACTCCCAAATGACTCTATCAAGACATTTACGGAGATGGAGCTGCTGTTCACTCAACGGTTCGCAAGCGCCAGTGAACGCACCCCGATAACAGCACTGATTAATGCCAGGATAAGGCCAGGCGAGACGTGGGTGCAATATGCAATCCGGTGGCGGAACCTATGGTCGAGATGCGAACAACGCATAGAAGAAGCTCCTGCCGTGGGCATGTTCGTGGGTACTCTCGACCCTCAAGCGACCATATCCCAATTCATGATGTTCTTCAAGCCGACCACTTTTCAGGCCTTGATTGACAAGCTGGCCCAAATGGACCAGATGGGTCATAGACCATCTCCTTCAAAGACAGAGCCTTGGAATGAAAAGGACAAAGGGAAAGCAACCGTCGTCGCCAATACTCAACAACAGCCGAGCCACTTAAAGCCGGTTGTTCGCCAGAACAATGTGCGACCACGCCCATCCCTCGAGGAAAGACTGGGACGTCCTTACTCATTTCCTCAGGATAAAACGAGAAAACTGTTCGAGCTGGCAGTGCGCAACAGACTCATCAATCTGCCGAGTCCAAAACGTCCGTTGCAACCAGGCGATGTCAACGATCCCAATTATTGCCCTTACCACCAAGCGGTAAGCCATCCAATCGAAGATTGCTTCGTCTTTAAGGGATGGATCGAGGATCAGTACCTACAAGGCAAGTTTGCGCTGTCTGAAAAGTGGAAGGTAAACCCACCACAGCCGCACACTCCAAAGAAGACGGACACACCGGGGGCAAGTTGTCACATGATCTCTCACTCATTGATAGATGATGAAGAGGCTCCTTGCACCGAGAAACCGAGGGCGGGTCCTGAACCAGAACTTCTGTGGCCGTCAGACGAGATGATTGATGCATTCCTGAATGAAGCCCGTCTTAAAAGCAAAGCTGATCGAGAGCGCGAGATGGCCATATTCGAGAAAGCCAAACGCCGGCGACTAGATGAAAGGGTCGAAACACTCCCACCAGATGAAAGTACATCCGCCGCAAATAAAAGCAGGATCAAGACAAGGAAACGATTCGCCAAAGCCATAGCAATGGGGATGAGGCCGCCCTCTTTCAAAAAAAATTCTCCTGGTGGTATACATTTTGATGAAATGGACGTACACCCTAACTTCTGCTTATATCATCAGAAGATCGTACATCCTACTGAAGACTGCAACTCTTTTAAGTGTTGGTGGCAAGGGTATGTCGCTCACAGGCAACACTTCAACAGGACAAAGCGTGAAGCTCGTAGACAGCGAAAAAATACGACAGATGAGCATAAAAGAGTTGCCGGCAATTGTCATAAGGACGAGCCCGGGGGATCACGAGTTCTCACCTTTGGAAGCGATTCTGATGAAGAAGCCGCTCTTAACCCTCTTTTCAAGGAATTCATTTCTAAAACAAAAGAATTGGAGAGTTGCGAGAATGTTCAGCCGTACAATCTCACGCTACCCGGAAAGAATCTCGGACCCGCAAACGACGGAGCAAACGAAATGAGAAAGGAAAAGGAAAAAACGGCCTTTGTTGCCAACACTCAACAACAGCCGAGTAACCCGAGACCGTTTTGTCGTCAAAACAACAAGCCGCGATACCTCAATGAGAAGTTGAAACGTCCTTACTCATTTCTCAAGGATAAAACAAAGAGATTGTTCGAGCTAGCAGTGCGCAGCGGGCTTATCACTCTGCCAGATCCAAAACGTCCATTGCAACCAGGTGACGTTAACAATCCTAACTATTGTCCCTACCACAGATTAATGGGTCACCCACTCGACAATTGCTATGTCTTCAAAAACTGGGTTGAAGACCAATACCAACAAGGCAAGTTCGCGTTACCCGAAAAGTGGAAAGTAAACCCGCCACAACAACATGCTTTGAAAAAGGTGGATATGCCGGGGGCATCATGCTCGTTCATAGGGAAGGCCTCCTAGACCGAAAAGTCAGTAAACTAGAAATTCGCCTCAAATACGGCGACGACAGACCGAAATGTCGTTAAACTAACGATGGACCACTATGTCCTAAAACTGGCGTCGGACCGAAATGTCCTTAAACTAACGGTGGACCGCAATGTCCTAAAACTTGCAAATGACCGAAACGTCATTAAACTACTATCAACCCGCAGCATCCTCAGGCTGGCGTGGTTAAAAAAAAAAACAAAAAAAAACGGTATGTCCATAAGCAAAATGGGCACGGATGAAAACCCGAAAGGGCTCCGTGAGTAAAAACAGCAGGGCTACCGGCGAGTGTTTGTGAAAACCCAAAAGGGCGCAACCTCGTTAAAAGACACTTACAGGATCCTCTCGACCTTGTAAGGAGAAACCACCCGCGTGAGATCCTTACGACTCACAAGGGAACAACACACTTAGGGATCCTCACGATTCCTAAGGAGAAATTACACTTGCGAGATCCTCACGACTCGTAAGGAGAACTCTTTTATGGGACCCTCACGGCTCATAAGATTTGAAAGTCTTAAGTTACAGAGACCTGAACCTGTTCTTAAGCAACCCCATAACCTTCGGTATTGTCCTACAAGGGACTCAATACTGACCCTTGTATACAATCCACGGGCGCGAATAAACATTTCCCTAACCAAGTCCCATCCGTGACTAGGGATATGCTTGTACAGTAAACAACCCTTGTAAGTCATCTCGACTTATAAGGAGGAAACCCTTTTGTAAGATCCTTACGACTTACAGGAGAACGTACACTTAGGAATCCCCACGATTCCTAAGGAGAAAACACACCTACAAGATCCTCACGACTTGTAGGGAGAAACACCTTTGTGGGACCCTTACGGCCCATAAAGTCAAAAGCCTTAGTCGACGGGATCCTAACCCTGTTTGCTAAGCCACCTTTGTTCAACATCGACAGAGGCAAATGATGATTCGCTCCTGGCAATATCCCAGTTGTAGCGATGCTGATGCCTAAACTGGTATCAAATTCCAAGTCCTTTCATGGCAAATGATGATTCGCTCCTGGCTATATTCCAGTCGCAGCGATGCTGATGCTGAGATTGGCACCAGATTCCAAGTTCCACACTCACGAGAAAAAATCAGCGAGCCAAAAAAAAAATGCATACGAAATAGCCGAAATGATGGGGCAACTTGCAAACAAAATCAGCAAGTAAAAATGTATGCATGAAAAATAGCCGAAATGATTGGGCAACTCACAATAAAAAGCAGCGAGTAAAAAGAAAAATAGCCGAAATGATTGGGCACCGCGAAAAATAGCCGAAATGATTGGGCAATCGCGATTTTCGCGATATAAAAAGCTGAAATGATAGAGCATCGCGGAAAGAATAAAAAAAATGAAAGAATGAAAATTTTTGCCCTACAGGTGAAATCACATCGATCCCTGTATACAATCCAGGGGCACAGATAAAGAGGGAACCATACCTTCCCAACATGCTCCATCAGAAAGCGAAGCCAAATCTCGACGGTTAATAGACACCCTAGAGACAATCTCGACATTTATCGCAATATTGCAGACATAATGTCAACAAACGAAGCAAAAAGAAGATCCCGAGCTTCAGGGTCTCGACGTCAACATCGACGACTTAGAGATCACCAACGACGTTTCTCATCACTCCAGCCAGATGCAGACGTGACGTCAACAATCGACCTCAGAGTCGCAACGAAACGGAACCATGGCAAAGTCCTTAGTTCCAAATCTCAATGGTCACATCTACAGCCTAGAAACCAACAACGGCGTGCCTCCTCATTCCAGCAGGACACAGATGTTACACTATCAAGCGGAGCGATGGAAAAATCCCAACTCTGCCTTAGCATTCGTCTCATTACAGCAGACGCAATGTTAACAACGGCGTTCCTTCGCAGTCCAGCAGGATGTACATGCAAAGCTAATAAAAGACCCCATGGTCAGCAAAGCGGAGTGATGGCAAAATCCCAGCTCCACCTCAGCACTCGTCTCGTCACAGCGGACACATCATCAAGCAAAGCGGAACAGCGGCAACTCCCAATTCCATGACTCGACGATGTACTCCCACAGAGAGTCAAATCCCAACTCCGTGAAATGCGGATATAATCAATAAAATTCCTGGTCACGTGGAACGCGGATAACGTCACTCTTTGACCCCGTGGAAAACGTCCAGAGCGGATCCTGGTCCTCGCAGAACACGGCAGTGAACCCGTGCGAAGCATCCAGAGCGGAGCCTAGTCCTCGCCTAACGCGGCAGTGAACCCGTGTGAAGCATCTAGTGTAAAATTCCTGGTCACGTAGAACGCGGATAACGTCACTCTTTGACCCCGTGGAAAACGTCCAGAGCGGATCCTGGTCCTCGCAAAGCACGGCAGTGAACCCGTGTGAAGCATCCAGAGCAGAGCCTAGTCCTCGCCTAACGCGGCAATGAAACCGTGTGAAGCATCTAGTGCAAAATTCCTGGTTACGGGGAACGCAGATAACGTCACTCTTTGACCCCGTGGAAAACGTCCAGAGCTGATCCTGGTCCTCGCAGAGCACGGCAGTGAACCCGTGCGAAGCATCCAGAGCGGAGCCTAGTCCTCGCCTAACGCGGCAGTGAACCCGTGTGAAGCATCTAGTGCAAAATTCCTGGTCACGTGGAACGCGGATAACGTCACTCTTTGACCCCGTGGAAAACGTCCAGAGCGGATCCTGGTCCTCGTAGAACACGGCAGTGAACCCGTGCGAAGCATCCAGAGCGGAGCCTAGTCCTCGCCTAACGCGGCAGTGAACCCGTGTGAAGCATCTAGTGCAAAATTCCTGGTCACGTGGAACGCGGATAACGTCACTCTTTGACCCCGTGGAAAACGTCCAGAGCGGATCCTGGTCCTCGCAGAACACGGCAGTGAACCCGTGCGAAGCATCCAGAGCGGAGCCTAGTCCTCGCCTAACGCGGCAGTGAACCCGTGTGAAGCATCTAGTGCAAAATTCCTGGTCACGTGGAACGCGGATAACGTCACTCTTTGACCCCGTGGAAAACGTCCAGAGCGGATCCTGGTCCTCGCAGAGCACGGCAGTGAACCCGTGTGAAGCATCCAGAGCGGAGCCTAGTCCTCGCCGAGCACGGCAGTGAACCCGTGTGAAGCATCTAGAGCAAAATCCCTGGTCACGTAGAACGCGGACAACGTCACTCTTCGATCCCGTGGGAAACGTCCAGAGCGGATCCTGGTCCTCACACCAACATGGAGTGATCACCACCGCGACATTCGTCTCGATACAGCAGACACGATACCAGCAAACGAAGCGAAGGCCAAATTCCTAGCTTCAGGGTCTTGACGGCAAGTCATATAAAGCCTGAAAGACAATCGGAGATCATCCCACGCCAGCATGGAGTGGTCACCACCTTGACGTTCATTTCGATACAGCAGATGAAATGTCACCCCAGCGTTCTTCCCCCAGCAGGATTCGGACGCGACAAAGCAAACGAAGCGAAGGCCAAATTCCTAGCTTCAACGTCTTGACGGTAAGTCATATAAAACCGGAAAGACATTCAGAGATCATCTCATACCAACATGGAGTGATCACCACCTCGACGTTCGTCTCGACACAGCAGACGCAACATCACCGAAAGGAGTCACGGCAAAATCCCTGGTTCCAAAACTCGACGGTTCACCAGCAACCTAGAGACAACCGTGACATTCGTCTCGATACAGAGGACGCAATGCCAGCAAACGAAGCGAAGGACAAATTCCTAGCTTCAAGGTCTTAACGGCAAGTCATATAAAGCCTGAAAGACCACCGGAGATCATCCCACATGGAGTGGTCACCACCTCGACGTTCGTCTCGATACAGCAGACGCAACATCACCAAAAGGAGCAACGACAAAATCCCTAGTTCCAAATCTCGACGGTTCACCAGCAACCTAGAGACAACCACGACATTCGTCTCGATACAGAGGACGCAATGCCAGCAAACGAAGCAAAGGCCAAATTCCTAGCTTCAGGGTCTTAACGGCAAGTCATATAAAGCCTGAAAGACTATCGGAGATCATCCCATACCAGCGCGGAGTGGTTATGACTCATCGGGGCTCTCTAAAATGAGCCTAACCTCAAGTAAAAAGCGGCATGGCAAATTCCTAGCGCTTGCTCTTCCGACGGTCAAACTGCCAAGGAGGATTGCTTGAAGACGTCTTGTCCAGCCCCCGAAGGGATCAGAGACACGGCAGTCGCAGGGCTACTCGAACAGCACGATTGCCTATCGAGGAATACATCAGCTCATGCTGCGGTACGACGGCCAAAACCCTAAGTACCACAGACCCTAACGGACTTCTGTCGTAAAGAGCAGAGGTTGACTGTGACGTTAGGATATTCTTGTGAGATCTGCTCGATTCGTTTCGACTCGTGAGGAAAATGATGTCTTTGAGAGAACTTCTCGATTCGTCTCGACTCGTGAGATGAAGCCTTAGGCAGTAGGGATTAAAAAACCTGTTTCCTAAGTACTGGGATCCTGCAAGTCGGCCCAAAATGGTCTCTTGCATACTATCCACGGGTCTCACTCTCCGAAGTCGAATTTCGACAAGGAGGGGAACAACCGCTTACGGGTCCTCTCGACTCGTAAGAGGGAAAAATTCTCTCATAAGATCCTTACGACTTATAAGAGAAAACACACTTAGGAATCCTCACGACTCCTAAGGAGAAAATACACCTACGAGATCCTCTCGATCCGTAGGGAGAAAAGTCTTTATGAGACCCTCACGGCTCATAAAGTTGAAAAGTCCTAGGTGGCAGATCCTAACCCTGTCTCCTAAGCCATCACTGCCCTGCAAAGAGGTCAAGATGGACCATCTATGAGCCACACTCGCCAAAACTACATGCCACTGAAATGGAAAAGCTACTCATGAGCATATAAACTACTTCACTCCAGAGTAAGATATAAAGAGATAGAAGGGTGTGGCTCATGGAGTTAAGGGTTTGGAACTATATCTCTTAAGAGTCGAGATTTGAGTCAATGATAAATGACGACGCTTGTGTCCGCTCGTTATCTTCTCAGATCAAGATTCTGAAAGTAATATACCAACCCGAAACTGGTCATACGCTATGCATTACTTTGCACTACTTCACCCACATAAATACTTACGTGGGCAAAGTAGTGGGGGGCATTTGTTCCCGCCAAAAATTTCTGCGCAAAAGAGCCCAAGCTATCAAATGGCGGCGATACGCTTAAGAAAATGGGAACCAGTATCTTCCGGGCTGTTTTTTGACAAAATCCCAAATGAGAAACAGATAAATTCTGATGGTATCGAAAGCGGCTCGAAAAACCCTTCGATTTGATATATTATGGGCCTCGTAATTCATCCGGGATCAAAAGTTATGAGGAATTACGTGTCCACACGTGATGGGCTTTTAAGAACCCGCTGGAGGAGTTAAAAGATACAATAAAAACTCAGAAAAGACCCCAATGGGGCATCACGTGCTCACACGTGACCATGGGTCACGTGCAGACACGTGATGGGCTTTTAAATCCTCTAAAATAATGAATAGAATTTAATTCTAAAAGTCAGAAAATACCTCAACGAGGTACCACGTGCTTACACGTGACCAATGGTCACGTGTTGACACGTGATGCTTAAAACTGAAACATAAATAAGCGGCTGAGAAAGGAACCTAATTGGGGGTCACGTGCTCACACGTGACCAAAGGTCACGTGCCAACACGTGACTGGCTTTAAAAGCATTATAATTTAATAGAATTAAATTCTAAAAGTTTCTGAATCTTTCCAAATGGAAAAGGGTCATGGGGAACCGTTGGATTAAAAATCCAAGGGTGATTAAAAATCACCAATTTATAGAAAAATCTTAAATAAGGAAAGATCTCCCTAAATCTCACCGAAATAACAAACATAATATCTTTGGATTTAAAATCCAATGGTGAATAAAATTCACTTAACAATCTAAAGGCCCAGATTAATGATGAATGCAAATCAAATCTCTCAATGAGAGATTTGCCAAACAAATTTATTCTCTTCCTCCTCCTATAAATAGGAGCCAAGAGAAGAGAAGAGGGATCTACTTTTTTGGAGAGAAAAACAGAGAGAGGAGAATTTAATTCTCAAGAGAAGAAGAAACAGAGAAAGAAGAATTTAATTCTCTGCAAAAGAAAAATCCTAGGTAAGAAAAGAGAGGATTCAAAAGAGAATTTAATTCTCAAAAGAGTTTAACTCTTATTTAAAGAAAAGAACTTAGTTCTTCTTCTGGTTGAAGATCTGCACAGAGCACATCTCCCCATAAGTTGAGAATTTAATTCTCATCGGGTCGAGATCCTGCCATGCAGATCTTAAACTTAGAAGGGGAATTGAGTTCTGAGAATTTAATTCTCCTAAAACAAAACTAGGGTTTTACCCTAAATAAGAATTTAATTCTTTCAAAATAGGAATTTAATTCCTCCAGAATCAAAATTAGGGTTTTACCCTAAATAAGAATTTAATTCTTAAAGATAAAGAGACTTAAAAGATCTCTGTGCATGAAAAAGACTAAGGTCACGTGCCCCACGTGACCCCTGAAAAGATCCCCCAAAAATGAGAAGAGGAAAGCTTTGAGGCAATGCTTCACGTATTCCCACGTGACCCTCATTATATATGGAGCAAAAGCAAAGGCAGAAACAATTCTGGGAGCTCTCACGTGTTAGCACGTGACCCCTAATAAGTGTTCTAATAAATCAGGGCATGATTATACATCACGTGCCCACACGTGATGGCTATGAAAATTAAAAGTGTTTAACACTTGTTTGCAGAACAAAATAAAGAGGATCTGGCCCCACTTTTTGATGCCATCACGTGCTCCCACGTGACTCCCAAAACGCAGAAAGAAAGATCAATGGAAATGAAGGCTTTGGGCGCTCTCACGTGTTTACCACGTGACCCCTTAGCAAACGTTCTAACAGTCAGCGCATAAATCCCCATCACGTGTCAACACGTGATGCTCGAAATAAAAAGGAAAAGTGTTTAACACTTATTCACAGATTTGAGGATAAAACAAAGGAGATCTGGCTCCACATTTAGGGCGCCCTCACGTGTCACCACGTGACCCCTAATGAGCATTCTAACAGACCAGAGCGGGGGCCTCCATCACGTGCCCACACGTGATGGCCAGGAAATGAAAAGTGTTAAACACTTATCTGCAGAATAAAATAAGGGAAATCAGGGTGCTCTCACGTGTCCGCACGTGACCCCTCCCTCCTTAGTGTTTAACACTAATTGAAAAACTCTATTTGCAGTGTTTAACACTGATTTGCTTAGTGTTTAACACTAATTTGAAAACACTGTTCCCAGTGTTTAACACTGATTATCTTTTAGTGTTTAACACTAACTTGCTATCTTATTCCCAGTGTTCAACACTGTTGATTTCTAGTGTTTAACACTAGCTTCAGCCCAATTGGCTTAGTTTCAGAGGCAAAGCCTCTCCTTCAATGGACCAACAGAGGGCCAATATTTCAAACATAACTGGACTTAGCCCAAACTGGCCATAAGTCCTCAAATCATCTTGATCTGAGCACATCTGCTCTTTCAACCAACTCATTGGTTCAAGGGTACATCTCGGAACTCCTCTGATATTTGTCGTTGTAATCCTTCAACGTCTTCAGAGAGGTGACGGGTCCCGACAACCACACATCAACACGGACTGTGGGGTCTTTAAACTCATGGACTTATGCGTCCCTAAACCAAGATACGGACTGTGGGGTCCTTAAACCCGCGGACTTATGCGTCCTTAAACTAACGGACTAATGCGTCCTTAAACTAACGGACTAATGCGTCCTTAAACACACCCATATGGACTGTGGGGTCCTTAAACCCATGGACTTATGCGTCCTTAAACTACCTATGGACCGCAATGTTCTTAAACTACCAACAGACCACCACGTCCCTAAACTGGAACTCGGACCACCACGTCCCTAAACTGGAACATGGACCACTATGTCCCTAAACTGGAACATGGACCACCATGTCCCTAAATTGGCAATGGACCACTATGTCCCTAAACTGGAACAATAGAGCCCAAATGCTCTTTTGTCGGATCTAAACGATCCCGTTTAAGTTGATCTTAGTCTCAAATCAGACTAACGTATCCTTAACAAACGTTTAAGTTGATCTTAGCCTCAAATACGGCTAACGTATCCTTAAACCTTCAAACAGACTTTAGTCCCAAATTGGACTATGAATCCCCCAAATTAACTCTGGCTTGAGGGTACATCTCTGAACTCCTCTGACATCCGTCGTTGTAATCCTTCAACGTCGTCAGAGAGGTGACGGGTCCCGACGGCCACACATACGATGGACCACTATGTCCCTAAACTGGAAATGGACCACCATGTCCCTAAACTGGCAATGGACCACCATGTCTCTAAAGTGGAACAATAGAGCCCCCAAATGCTCTTTTGTCGGATCTAAACGATCCTGTTAAGTCGATCTTAGTCCCAAACTGGACTAACGTATCCTTAACAACCGTTTAAGTTGATCTTAGCCTCAAATATGGCTAACGCATCCTTAAACCTTCGAACAGACTGGACTATGAATCCCTCCAATCAACTTTGGTTCAAGGGTACATCTCGGAACTCCTTTGACACCTGTCGTTGTAATCCTTCAACGTCGTCAGAGAGGTACCATACATTCAATGGACCACTATGTCCCTAAACTGGAACAATAGAGCCAATTGCTCTTTTGTCGGATCTAAACGATCCCGTTAAGTTGATCTTAGTCTCAAATTAGACTAATGTATCCTTAACAAACGTTTGAGTTGATCTTAGCCTCAAATATGGCTAACGTATCCTCAAACCAAACCCCCAAACCCAAATCTAAGATAACACGGATTTGGACTAGTCCACGCCCTACGGGCGACGACACAACTCAGTCTCCGTAAACAATCCACGGGCAACAAAACACAAAACAAACACCCACGACACGAAGTGACCGCTGGAGAAGGAGAAAGTTGTTACCGCGATGCGGTAGCGTAATTAACTGCAGGGGCTTGCGCCTGCAGGGAAGAGCGTCCCCACAATCAAAAACCCCTCAAACGAGGGGGAATCTGACGAAGTCTGCTACATCGGCCGCATCCGCTTAAACCTTCGATATACGGTGCCATAAATCAACTTGGCATCTTCGGAGAGGTGAACGGATAGCACCAATTAGCATCTGCCCCGAATCTCAGTGCCAAGACATCGCAGTCTTGTGCGCCGTCATTCGGAGGGGAACAGTCCTAGCTATCTACAAGAAAGGGAAGAGAGATATACCGACAGATCCGAGTCCTCCGGTCTTCTCGTCGTCGTCCCGATCTCCTGCGGAATGTCCCGTCTCCTCCTCGTCGCCGGAAGTGCACCACATCGCCTACTTCTTTTACGGACTCCCACCTCAATGCCGAGGCAACTCGGGCACGAAGCTGGCTAGTCGATGTGCCCAAGGTTTGCTGTAGAATATCTAGTGAGCAAGTCTCATTTTGGGGTTTGTGGAATTGCCTTTTGTGGAGGAATTGAACTTGGGGCTTTTTTGGATTGAACTTGTGGGATTTTTGCAACATGAAATGAGCCAAACATCCCCACCAAAAATTTGGGACAGCCCCCTTCATCAAGTGGCCGGCCATGACAATGAGGAGAGGGTGAGAATGAGAGTGTGATCCAATAATACCAGAGAGAGAGAGAGAGAAGGCTATCATGCAAAAAGAATCATCACAAAATCAAACCCACACTCAACTAACAACCATCTCTCAACATCAACAATCATGTCCACAAAAGTCATGCCATCATGACAAGAAGTCAAGTCAAAAGGTCAAGGTATGGAGCAACCATGATGAAGTCAAAAAGTCAAGTGATCATGACATGGCAATATGCAAAAGACCCCCTCCACAAATGCTTATTTGCAACAATGCAAATAAGCCCTCCTCCAATAATCTTCGGCCATTGAACGATACAAATGAAAATGGCCGAAACGGAAAGCAAACTGACAACTCCACAAAACTGGTCCCGTAATAAATTACAGGAAAACCCCGATACTGTGCATACACACCCGCATCTGTATTTCGACCGAAATACAAATGCAATGAGACAAAGTCTACACTGTACTATACTAGGATCCGGCTTAAACCAAAACCGGCTAGTAATATCCGTTCGATCCTGATCCGTGCAATACCGCATGTATCTGATCGAACCCTGCCATATAACCATACGGCCAGTAGTACAAACTGTCCGATCCTGATCCGTGCAATACCGCACGTATCTGATCGGACCTTGCCATATCTCCACACGGCATCTACAACTTTTCGCCCGAAAGCTGAGTAACTGAATGTAGGGGACTCTAAAGACTCGTCAACACCTTGGTTGTGGATTTAACCACTAGCACGTCAGAGGTATAAGCCAATACGTAACGGGCTACCAGGTATTGACTAAAAGGGACGTCTGTGAGCGAACTCAGCCTGACAACCCTACTGAGCCTGTCAGTGACAATATCCGTACAGTCCGGTCCGTTCGTCTATGAGTATCGCATGGCGGGCCTAGGGGGTTGGTAAAAGTCAGACCCCCAAAAGCGGTACAAGTCGTGCCGGAGTGTAGCCCAGAACACCCTGAGATACTACTGGAATACCTACCAGTAAATCTCCTTGCCTCGGCCGAGGGCTTCGTGTAATGGCTCTCCTAGACACAGCACGACCTCACCCCCAATACCGGGAGAGACGAACCCCTGAAGATACGCTCACTGCCTCCATGTGGCTCGGGACTGTACCCAACTAAAACCTGTTTGCACGACTCCTTTGAGCCGTGGTAGGGTAGTAATCAAAGTACAGTGGGAACTCACACAAGACAAATGACGATCCCCAGGTCGATGAACTAACCTGCACACATGTCACCAGGGAACTGCCATCTGACATCTGGTATATGACCAACTAGCATGTTCCCGGCGAGTGCTGTCCGGTGTACTCATAACCCAATGAGCACTTGTATACATCTTAGGTGATCCAACTGACACCAGTGGCTTGTGAGACCGGCCACCGCCCCTCGTCGGGGTCTCGACTGTATACACTAGTCTACTCTGGAGTATCGATGCCCTGTCTCGAAACTCACACGACTAGGGACCATTTAAGGATATGCTTATAGACTCCCAGCTCCCACTTATATGATCGCCCTCATACTGCTGGTGGTCAAGCAAGAATCCTAGGGGCTCTATCAACGTGTAATAGCGACTTGTCAGGTCACCTAAAGCAGTACACGATGATAAAGGTAAACCAGATAGCATACTATCATCTCGAGTAAGACTGTCCTATCGGGATAGGTCCTCCATCAACCATTGTAATCACGTGCCTGTGATCGAATAATTGAATCTGAGGGCACTATCTCCAACATATATGGATCAGCCGGAGGGTTTCATAGAGAGTGGGAACATCGGAAGAGTTTTCAAGTTGCTTAAATCCATTTATGGATTAAACTGGTATCGCGGAGTTGGAACATCTATTTTGATGAGACGGACAAGGAATTTGATTTTATCAAAAATCCAGATGAACCATGCATCTATAGTAAGATTGTAGCGAAAAGTGTGGTATTCCTCGTCTTGTACGTGGATGACATTCTCTTGATAGGAAATTACATTCCTATGCTACAATCAGTCAAGGGATTCTTGTCACAAAGGTTCTCCATGAAGGACCTGGGTGATGTCTCCTACATTCTGGGAATCCAGATCTATCGTGATAGATCTAAGAGGATGTTGGGACTTTCACAGTCAAGGTACATCGACACCATACTGAAAAGATTTAGTATGGAAGATTTAAAACGCGGTAATCTACCGGCTTGTCATGGAATCGCCCTCTCCAAAGAGATGTCTCCCAAAACTGATTTGGAAAGGGATCACATATCTACTATACCCTACGCTTCAACGGTAAGCTCTATAATGTATGCGATGCTGTGTACCAGACCAGACTAGATATAACTTATGCATTGAGCGTTGTAAGCAGGTATCAGTCAAACCCAGGAGAGAAGCACTGGACAGCAGTAAAGAACATTCTCAAGTACCTGAGAAGGATTAAGGATATGTTCTTGGTGTACGGCAGAGAAGACCTTCAGGTTGAGGCCTTCGCCGACTCCAGATTCCACAGTGACAAGGATGACTCTAAGTCCATGTCGGGTTATGTCTTTACCTTCAATGGAGGGGCGGTCTATTGGAAGAGCTACAAGCAGGATACCGTTACTGACTCGACTATGGAAGCGGAGTATATCGCTACATGTGACGCCGCGAAAGAAGCAGTCTGGATCAGGATGTTCGTGACAGAACTTCAGGTTGTTCCGTCTATTATTGATCCAATACCGCTATATTGTGACAACAACGGCGCTATAGCTTTAGTGAAGGAACCAAGGTCCCATCAAAAGTCCAGACACATCTTGAGGCGGTACCACCTGATCAGGGAGATCGTTGATCACCAGGAGATTGAGGTGCGAAGAGTTGACACGGAGAACGACATTGCAGATCCACTCACAAAGGCCATCCCTCAGACACAGTTCGAGAGATTGATCGAGATGACAGGTCTGCGATATGCCAATACATGGCCTTAGTGCAAGTGGGAGATTGTTAGTGAGATATGCCCTAGAGCCCATTATTGTATCATACTGGATTGTATATTACATATTGGAAGCTTGGGATATTCACAGTTATAATAACAGTCTTGCTCGAAATAGTAGTATGCTACTTGGTTTGATTCTACCTCAATATGTGCATGTGTTTCTTTTAGCATACCGCTTATACATATTGGTAGAGCCCTTAGGATCTTTGCTTAACTACCAGCATTGTGATGGCAGTCACACTAGTGGGGGCTGGGTAGTCTATAAGCACATCCTTATACAGGTCCCTAGTCATAGGATTATCGAGACGGGGCATCGATACTCCAGGGAAGACTAGTGTATACGCTTCTCATCCCAGCAGGGGATGGTCTGTCCCACAGCCATTAGTACGTCTTACTTGAGATAGTATGCAGGTGCTCATTAGGTTATGAGTTATGCTGGACAGAACTTGTTGGGAACCGCTGGTTGGTATTATACCTATCGTTAGGTAGCAGTTCCCAGATGACATGAGTACAGCATAGTCCGTTGACTTGACATCGCACTTTGCCTCGAGTGTGTTCCCACTGTTCTTTGATCACTACCCTACCATGGCTCAAAGGAGTCATGAAAACAGGTAGTAGTTGGGTGCAGTCCCGAAGCACTTGGAGGCAGTAGCGGTTAGATAGGATTCGTCTCTCCCGGTATTGGGGGTTGATATCGCGTTGTGTTCGGAAAGCTATTACACAAAGTCCCTGGCCAGGGCAAGCGAGATTTACTGGTAGGTACTCCAGTAGTTTCTCAAGGTGTATTGGGCTCTACTATTAGTTGTATGTATGCCCTAGAGGCCATTATTGTACATGATTGTATATTATAATGGATGCTTGGACATATAAAGAGAGGACTTTCTTGCTTGACATGATAGTATGCTATCTGCTTGTTCTTTATCTTAACATATAGACTAGTATTGTGATACTGTCTTTTCTCTCACATGTTGGTAAAGCCCTTAGGATGTATACTTGATTACCAGGATTATGATGCAGATTATACTAGTAGGGCCAGGGTAGTCCACAAGTTCATCCTTTAATTGTTCCTAGCCGTGGGTGTATCGAGACAGGGCATCGGTATTCCAGAGTAGACTAGCGTATACGTTTCTTGACCCATTTGATGGGCGATGGATGATCCCATATACATTGGTGTTTGACATCAAAGATTGTATACGGGTGCTCAGTGGAGACTGGGTACACTGAACAGGACTCGCCGAGAACTCCTAGATTGTATTATACTTAACGTCAGATATCAGTTCTCTGGTGACACTGGTACATGTTAGTCTGTAGACCCGAGATCGTCATAGAGTCTTGTGTGATTCCCACTGTGCTTTGATTTCTACCCTACCACGTTCAAGAGAGCGTGCAAACAGGTGGTTTTTGGGTGCAGTCCCGAGTCACATGGATGCAATGAGCGATAGGAGGGGTTTCGTCTCTCCCGGTATTAGGGGTTGATGTTGCATATTCACACCATAATATTGCATTATTATATTCCCCATCCTTATTCGTTTTATAAATAAACAGGTGCTTTTGACACATGTCTGCTACATATTACAGGTTACAGGTTCTTGGACAGAAAACAGTGAAAACGATGAAAAGGCGATGCAAAAGTGGACTTTGACCAACAAACAGAAGACTCTTGATCAAGCCTACATCAAAGATAAAATTCACAAAGTACAAGGCAATGCAAGGTCCAAGATTACAAAGCGAACGGTTAAAAGTCCACCGCAATTATTCACTGGAGATCTGGAAGAAACATAGAAGCTATTTTAATAAAAGAACCAAATAATAAGGAAGCCCAAAGACAGAAGAGCCAACAAAGGAAATTTCAAGGCCCAATACTTCCTTTTAAAGAGACAGAGACATAAAATTTTACCAAAACTTGGAGTCTACTTTGACTAGGTCTTCCTTAGCATATTTTGGTAAATGTAGACGTGCGAATCAATTGTAACCTAGGGTTTCCTATCCTCTATAAATAGGAACTCTAAATCATTGTAAAGGCTATGCCTCCCTTCATTAATAAATTTTAGAATTCTTTTGGAGAGCATCAATTTGTAAGTTCTTAATTTATTTTTCTTGCCCTAGATAAATTTAATTCCTTACCCTAGTTAAATTTAATTCCTTGCCCTAGTTAGATAGTTAGATCTTTTATTCTCTGCCCTAGATAAATATATTTTAATTCCCTAATGAGTGAGTAGTCTCCTCGCTTGTTAGGGTTAGATCTGGGGAAGGTTTGAGAGACGAAGATCTCTCATCCCCTTTCTTGCCCGTCATATATTTTCATAGGACTCCATGCATACATGCACATACCGCTCCCTACGGCACCCTATCCCTCGAGGTAGCGGTGATACCGTAGTATAAAGGCCCGGTTGTGATGTTTTCCATGGAGGTTAGGGTAAGGATTGATAAAGGAAGGACAAGAAACTAGAGGAAGAAAACATCTTCATGATGATTCTAATCCCTTTTATTAATAATTACCATAACACCTAATTAGATCTTCATATGGGTATAGAAAGCGGTGAGATTTATTGACTTTCCAAACTTAACCTAGACCTAACCCTAGCAAGATTTAGATATAGATTAATTTAGTTTTTAGATTTAATAATCAATCCGGCTCCCATCAGAATTAACTCGTTTGAGCGACTAGGAAATTCACAACATCCCTGTGGACCGACCCGTACTCACCGGCTAGCTACATGCGACGCTGTTCTTGATTGCGGTTAATAGATAGTTTTTGAGATCAATCATTGCACTGTGCTCGATTGACCATAACAGAAAGTCCCTGGCCAGGGCTGATACAGAGATTTACTGGTAAGTGTTATCAGTAGTTTCTCGACCCGTTATGAGCCTCATATCGGCATGACTTATCAAGTTATTGGGGTCTGACGTTTACCACCCATAGGCTCAATATGCGACATATCAGACGAAGAGACCGGACTGTACGATAGTGTTACTTATTGGATTCACGGGAGTATGGACAAGCTTGCTTGTTGATCTTCTGATCGCTCAATACCCGGGTAGCCGTTACGTCCAGCTAGTACCGCTGACGGCTTGTGGGTGACTGATATGATCATCACCTACTGCCGATGTATTGACAAGTCTTTAGAGTCCTACATAGAGGTTTCCTAGCTCATGCGAAACGAAGTAGGGCACATATGTGATATGTGTGGAACCGAGATTAATATGTGTATGTGATACCGTATTCCAATCTCGCGATATAGGTTATATGTGATATAACCGGATTGTTGAATCAAGTGTTGATTCAATGATATGTTATATGTATATGTGATGCACATATAAATGATATTAGTCGGTTGTATGCGATACAGCCGGATTATTAAATCAAGTGTTGATTTAATAATTTAATGTATGATTATATATTTAATATATTAATATATATTAACTAATATTAGCTCACTTAAGAAAATATTTTTCTCAAAATACATACAAATATATATGTGATATATATTAATGTATTTATTATGTGTCATGCTAGATGATACATTGGACTTGGGTGTATGAGACTCATACCTAACTTAAGATAATTTGGGTGTTTAAATATTAAGGGGAAAATCAAAATTAGGTGAAAATTAGCATGGCTAAGATGCTTGTGGAAGCATGGAGAAGCTTTGACTTTAGTCCATTAATTTTGTTTTACTCTAGTATTTATTAACCTAACATTTATCTTTAGCCATGGTTTAGTCTCTACATGAGTTGATATAAGATATTTTTCTCACCCATGGTTCACATTTGATTCATTCATCTTCTTCTTCATCTCCATTCTTGCTCTCTAGTTTTGAGTGAGGTGATAAAGAAAAGAGAGAAAAATTATTCTAAAGTGAGCAAAATTCATACCTCTCCAATTTATACCAAACTAGCCATTTAGTATAGGTTGTTTTTTCACTAGTTCATCGATCAGTGAAGAGGTGGCTTGAGTTAGCGATTCTTCGACGTAGATCATCTTCAGCCCCGAAGATCTTTGAGCAAACTCATTCTTTTCGCCTAGTGGAGCCTAAGGAGAGTCCGAGAGACCACCACTTAGAGCTAAGAGACTACTACACGGAGTTTTAGAAGTGAAGGACCGGTCTACAAAGGTTGTATTCCTTGTTCACTTAGAGTAAAGTTGTTTACTTGTATTGTTTAACCTTAATTCTCTAGTTAGATTCTTGGTTCGGATTTGTTAGCACACTAGATTTTTATAAAATTGCATACTTGATACCTTCCTAAACCCAGTAGTCATGCTAAGGAACCTAGCAGTGGTATTAGAGCCAAGCTAGAGAATTATACAATGTGTTAGAATTACGAAACCGAAACAACTCCGAAACCTGGAATCCGAAACCTTAGTTTCTGTCGAATTTTTTAAGTCCTATAATTTTTTTTAAACAAATGAAGAAAGCTAGTTATGATGTATCTAGAACACCAGAAAAATTTGAGGCAAAACACTAAATTTTTGGCCGGCCATATGGTCAAAAAAACCGGCATCACCTTTTTTCCTGTAGCAAAAAACCTTGAAATTTTTGTGGTGTTCTGATCTCATGGTTTTAGGGTTTCAGGTTATGTTTGTTTTTGCCAAGATTGCATATGATGTTATCTTTCTTTAGTGGCAATATGAAGTGTTTCGTAGTCGTATTTTAACATCGTTTCGGGTTTGATATTGAAATATGATACAATATTTAGAATCCACGATAATTAGTTTTGTGAAAACTAGTCAGTGTTCTGTAAATCTAGCAATTTAGTCTCTTCTGATAGATTACCACGGAGTTTCGATTCGGATCAAAACACTGTCGCAATCTCGTATAGTACACGAATATTCGCCGGGTAACACTACTAGATAGCCATACCCCATAGCCCCGAACAAGTGACTGTAGTAGAACCCCGTTGCCAAAAGCATCCCCTCGGGTGCTTGCGGCCACGGTGTTCCGCCTAAGTGCACTTTTTCGACGGCATCGGGGGTACTGCCATCTACTAATGTTTCCGACGAGTGTTCGATCAAGTAGTCGGGAATCTTGTTGAATTACCCGACTAAAATGCAAGGTTTATTGTTAGGCATGAAATTCAGGGTATGAGATATTCTGGGTTTATGATGTCTAAGGATGTTGTGGATTCTAATTATTGTAGTTTTTGTTTTCTTTTCTGCGACCGTAAGTGTAATATGTGGTGTATCGCCGGTTTCGTTGCTATACGTCAACGACAATTGGGATACGCATATTTACTTACGTTGATGACATGTGATGTTATGCGTTGCTGTGATATATTATATTGGATCGTCGTGTTTGAATAGCCGGGGTTTTTTTGCATGAAATGAGAGTTTTTTATTTTCATCCATGTAAAAATTGTATGTAATATTCTTTTATTGGGACACTTCCGGGTTGAGGATGATGTCACCATTGATGTATATTATTTACTTTTCCGCATTAGGATAGACCCAAGGCGGGGAGCACAAGTAACCGGGTTCTAGAGTCCAGTGGGAGACCATCTCGAGGAGTCGAGACCGTGTCTCCTAACTCTAGAATTGATAGGGTTGCTTGCCGCTCTCGTAGGGGTCTAAGGATGTGGGTTTGGCTATTCATCACGACCGTGGAATCCGTGTTTTTTACTGGCTTAATTTAAAATACGAACCTCCTAGTATATCCAATATTTCATATGTTGACATCTGTTGTAATGTTCTGTGATGAGATCATAAAACTGCCTAAGACGAATGCTTTATATTATATATATGATATATAATAAACGTTGCTTATGTTTTGCATCCGCGCTAGTCCTGCCCCCGCTCTGTCGTTAGTTATCTAACCTAACGGTGCATGACGGGACCCCGTGACGAATGCGGATGGCATAAGCATACGTTATATAAGTATTTTCGTTTCTTTATCTATGATGCTTAGGAAACATAGATGATGGGACTTCATTAATGAGATTAATGAAAAGGAGAGAAACCCAATGATATTGTGGAATCAAATTTTCAAAACTGGTAGCTCTAGTTCTTGCTTTGCATTGTGGTGTTCCTTGATGAACATCATGCACCTCATTCGATGAGGAAAGAGCCTAGATCTCTTCACCGGGAGTGTCCTTTTTAGCAAAAGCTAGCAGATGCCGCACCCACTCGGTTTATTTTGAAAAACTCGATTTTAAAAGCGGAGCTTAAACCACTCCTTTTCAAATCACTCGATTCTACAATGATATAAAGTTCATTACGCAAAAGGTTTTCTTAAAAACCTGTCGTAGCCCTCCGTCATTTCAGATAAGGACTATTTAGTATTCATGCTACGTTTGTTGGCCTTCGTCAAGGCGTAGTGTGCGGTAGCTGATTAGTGCTTATTTGTTGCATATGATACGATTGGATTAGGGTAGTCATACAACTTTGTTGGCCTTCGTCAAGGGTCGTGCAGGTGGGTTTAATTCAATCATGAAATGTACGGGTTGAACTTAACTAGCGGCCTATAGTTTGTTAGCCTTCGTCAAGGTCATAGGACGTTAGGGGAAAAACATTATCGGGAATTTCAAGTGTTGAAATTTGCAATGAGATTGCATACCTTCTATGAGATAGTTGGATCCCGATACCCACTGCGAGTAAAAGTTACTCCTGGGAGAGTTTTACACTTTATAATTAGTCGATCAAGTAGGTGACTAGAAATGTGTCAATAGGGTTATGCCTATGGGAAAACGAGGTTTATTTTAATTAGGTCTGTGCGAAAGCACGGGGAACCTCTCTCAAAATACCGACACTGGCCTGGATGAACGATTGGCGAACTTGTTGGGTGTAATTAATTCCGGCTAGTCTTAGCTTTTAGGGTTTGAAGGAAGATTTGATAAAAACAGTGGGAGCCATCCTGATTAGATAAGATAATAACCAATCTAATCTTGCAAGAGCATACGCAAAGTGTTTTCTTCTCTCTCTCTCCAGGTAGACCATGTCACACCTTAATCAAGATAATAATATGGATGTATTGAAAGAACCCGCTTGTTATACTGAGCTGGGGAGCGTTGGTTCCGTTTTGTCTTATAATTGTTATAAGTCTGAGCAGGAAATAGGGGAATATCCGGATTCTCACGCGACCCGAACGAGGAATGTGCATGTTGATGCATCTTCTTCAGGTGTGTTCGTTACCGAGAACTGTTTCTCAGTACACTTTACGTCCTGGGTATTAGATACCGGATCAGGATCCCACATTTATAACATGTTACATAGGCTAAAGAAAGGTAGAGAACTGGGAAAATATGATCATTCTCTAAAGGTAGGGAATGGTGCAAATGTTGCAGCCAAAGCAGTTGGTGAATATCACCTTATATTACCAAATGACAATACATTGATCTTGAACGACTGTTATTATGTATCCTCTATGATATGCAATTTAATATCAATTTCTTTATTAGATAAAGAAGGATATATCTTTGTAGTAGAGAATAATGTTATGAATATTTTCCTAAATCAAGTGTTGATTGGGTTTGGTACGTTATGTAACGGTTTATCCGTTCTGAATCAAAACACAGTTCTTAACATACAGAACACATACAAAAGGAAGAGTTCAGAAATGAACGAATCCTTCTTATGGCATTGTAGACTATGTCATATCAATGCGACACGACTAGCTAAGTTACATAAGGATGGATATTTGAATCCGTTCGAATTTTCATCTTATGAAACTTGCCGGTCATGTCTCAAAGGCAAAATGACCAAAACTCCGTTTTCTGGACACGGAGAAAAAGCTACTGAACTTTTGGGACTGATACATAGTGATGCATGCGGTCCCATGTCTACACATGCTAGGAATGGTTCCTCATACTTCATTACATTCATTGATGATCTCTCTAGATACGGACATGTGTTCCTGTTGAAACACAAGTCTGAAGCTTTTGAGAAATTCAAAGGATATAAGTGCGAAGTCGAGAACTAAACGAGTAAAAGTATTAAAATCCTTCGATTTGATAGGGGAGGAGAATACTTGAGCACGGAATTCCGTGACTATCTAAAAGAGAATGAGATTCTCTCTCATCTTACTCCTCCGTATATACCACATCACAACGGTGTATCGGAGCGGAGGAATCGCATCCTATTAGATATGGTGCGCTCTATGATGAGTACTGCTGAGTTGCCTATTTCCTTTTGGGGTTATGCGCTTGAAACAGCCACACACCTATTGAATATGGTCCCTACCAAATCTGTGCCTACCACTCCATATGAGATATAGAAGGGGAAGCGACCATGCCTTAATTATATTAAGATATGGGGTTGTCCGGCTTATGTTAAAACGCAAAATTCGGACAAGCTCGAGGCAAAGTCAGTTCTGTGCAAGTTTGTAGGATATCCCAAAAACTCATGTGGGTATATCTTCTACTACACCGAGGAATAAAAGGTGTTTGTTTCTCGCAATGCCACCTTTTTAGAAAAGGAATTTCTTGAAAAAGAAATTAGTGGCAAAGAGGTAGAACTGGAAGAAGTTCCAGCTACACAAACTACAATTGAAGATTTAGTGGAACCAGAGGATTCGATAGTCCCCGACAAACCTCAGCCTCTCCGCCGATCTAGTAAGGTTCCTCATTCACCTGAGAGATACTACGGTTTTCTCATTGATAGTGGGAGCGAGGATTGCATCATGGAAGATGATGACCCAACTAGCTTCGAGCAGGCCATCACGAGTGGGGACTCTGTGAAATGGCTAGATGCAATGCGGTCTGAGATGGAATCCAAGTACACCAACAAAGTATGGACTTTGGAAGTTGCTTCCGAGGGGGTAAAACCCATTGGGAGCAAATTGATCTTTAAGAAGAAACTTGATGTAGATGGAAAAGTTGATACTTTCAAAGCCAGACTTGTTGCAAAAGGTTGTCGTCAACGATCAGGTGTCGATTATGAAGAAACTTTTTCTCCAGTGGCTACGCTTAAGTTCATCTGGATCCTACTTGCCATCGCTGCATATCATGACTACGGAATCTGGCAGATGGATATCAAGACCGCTTTTCTAAATGGTGATTTAGAAGAGAGCGTATACATGACTCAGCCAGAGGGCTTCGTAGATAGTGAGAGCAACGGAAAGGTGTGCAAGCTTCTTAAATCAGTCTACAGGTTAAAGCAGGCATCGCGGAGTTGGAACATCTATTTTGATGTGGCAGTCAAAGAGTTTGACTTCGTCAAAAACGTAGACGAACCTTGTGTATACAAGAAGGTTGCAGAGAGTAAGGTTGTCTTCCTCATATTGTATGTGGATGACATACTCTTGATAGGAAATGATATTCCTATGCAGCACTCGGTCAAGCTTTTCTCATCACAAAGATTCTCCATGAAAGATCTAGGTGATGCCTCCTACATCCTGGGGATTAAGATCTATAGAGATAGATCTAAACGGATGTTGGGATTGTCCCAATCCAAATACATTGACACCATACTAAAGAGGTTTAGTATGGAAGATTCCAAGCGTGGGAATTTACCCACGATCTCAGGAATCACTCTTTCCAAAGAGATGTTCCCCAAGACTGATTTGGAGAGGGCTCGCATACAAGGGACACCCTATGCTTCGGCTGTTGGGTCAATCATGTATGCGATGTTTTGTACCCGACCGGATGTAGCGTACGCACTTAGTGTTGTAAGCAGGTATCAATCGGATCCTGGGGAGAATCACTGGACAGCTGTGAAGAACATTTTTAAGTACTTGAGAAGGACTAAAGATATGTTCTTGATGTATGATAATGGTGAACTCCAAATTGAGTCCTTTACCGATTCGAGCTTCAAGAGTGATAAGGAAGACTCTAAGTCGGTCTCGGGTTTTGTATTCACCCTCAATGGAGGGGCGGTATGTTGGAAGAGTTCCAAGCAAGATACCGTGGCAGACTCGACGATGGAGACTGAATACATTACTGCCAACGATGCTGCCAAAGAGGCCGTCTGGATGAAGAAGTTCATAACTGAACTTGGAGTGGTTCCATCCATCGAGCATCCAATACCTTTGTATTATGATAACAATGGAGCTGTAGCTTTGGCCAAGGAACCCAGGTCCTATCAACGATCCAGGCATATTCTGAGGTGGTATCACCTGATCCGGGAGATAGTTGATCGCCGGAAGATCGAGACCAGGAGAGTTGACACGAAGAATAACACGGCGGATCCACTCATGAAAGCCATTCCCCAGATACAATTTGAGAGACTCTTCAGGATGTTGGGTATGAGATACTACAACAACTGGCCTTAGTGCAAATGGGAGATTGTTAGTTGTATGTATGCCCTAGAGGCCATTATTGTACATGATTGTATATTATAATGGATGCTTGGACATATGTAGAGAGGACTTTCTTGCTCGACATGATAGTATACTGTCTGGTTGTTCTTTATCTTAACATGTATACTAGTATTGTGATACTGTCTTTTCTCTCACATGTTGGTAAAGCCATTAGGATGTATACTTGACTACCAGGATTATGATGCAGATCATACTAGTAGTGCTAGGGTAGTCCACAAGTTTATCCTTTAAGTTCCTAGTCGTGGGTGTATCGAGACGAGGCATCGATATTCCAGAGTAGACTAGCATATACGTTTCTCGACCCATTTGATGGGCGATGGATGATCCCATATCCATTGGTATTTGACATCAAAGATTGTATACGGGTGCTCAGTGGAGACGGGCACACTGAACAGGACTCGTCGAGAACTCCTAAATGATATTATACCTATCGTCAGATAGCAGTTCTCTGGTGACACTGGTACAGGTTAGTCTGTAGACCCGAGATCGTCATAGAGTCTTGTGTGATTCCCACCGTGCTTTGATTTCCACCCTACCATGTTCAAGAGAGCATGCAAACAGGTGGATTTTGGGTACAGTCCCGAGTCACATGGAGGCAATGAGCGATAGGAGGGGTTTCGTCTCTCCCGGTATTGGGGGTTGATGTTGCGTTGTGCTCGATTGGCCATAACAGGAAGTCCCTGGCCAGGGCTGATACAGAGATTTACTGGTAAGTGTTATCAGTAGTTTCTCGACCCGTTATAAGCCTCATATCGACATGACTTATCAAGTTATTGGGGTTTGACGTTTACCACCCCTAGACTCGATATGCGATATATCAAACGAAGAGACCGGATTGTATGGAAGTGTTATTTATTGGATTCATGGGAGTATGGACAATCCTGCTTGTTGATCTTCTGATCGCTCAATACCCGGGTAGCCGTTATGTCCAGCTAGTACTGTTGACGGCTTGTGGGTGACTGATATGATCATTGCAGGGTGTTTTTTGTCACCCCATTGAGATGGGAATAACACGCGCTTGTCAGGCGTACTACAGATTCCCCCAGCCCAGGGTAGGCGAGGGTTTATTGATTGTGGGGATTCGAATCTTCGGTAGCCGCGGACTAAGCTGCCGTTAATTACACCTCACCTTTGGAGCGAGAGAACCTCCGATTGACGGGTCAAACTGGTCATGCGAGCTCAATGTACGGTGTTGTGTTTTGAAAGGGTTTTGGATATATCGGGGGCCCCACAAAGTTTTACGGGGGTCCCGCTATCTGGATAGCGGGCTGGGGCTCAAGGGGGCTAGCAGCCCCTTTGTGGGGTGTGGGGCAGCGCCCCGTTAGAAAATTTTTCCTGACGGGGGTGTATTTTGAGTGTGGGATAGTGTAGGAAAAATTAGGGTGAGGAGCGTCTTAAAGACGCTAGGGAGCTTGGACGCCAGGCGCTTGAGCGTAGGCGCCAGCGCCTCACATGACCGGCACGTGGTCGCTTGGGCGCCAGCGTCACACGTGTCCGGCACGTGGGCGTTGGGCGCTTGGGCACCGGCAGAAAGAAAATGCTTTTAGCCCCAGAAAAATAGGAGTTAAACTCCGAAAGAGAATTTTGAGTGTAGTTAAACTTCAAAAGATTTAGATTTGGAGCTAAACTCCTAAAGGATCTGGATTAGGAGTTAAACTCCTATGAGAATTTGGATCTTGGAGTTGAACTCCCCAAAGATCTCCAGATGTGGTTAAAGGGGACCCCTTTCTTCTCTCTTAAGCCTTGGATCTTCTCTTGAGCCTTGGATATTTCCCAAAATGAGATTTTTGTAGGTGGGTCTCCTTCTCCTTCCTCAAGGTTCTAAACCTTCTTCTTCTTTTGAATTAAATCAAGAGTTTAACTCTTATTGTTCCAAAAATAAATAGTTTTTCACTACAAAACCCACAAAGGGGAGCTCGGATCTTCCATCAGATTTCAAAAGGGGGAGATTTTTAAATCTCACCCCCCTTTTTCTCCAAGATCCGGCCAACTGAGAGGAAGAAGAAGGATACCCACCTCCAAAAATCCTATTTTGGGAAATATCTAAGGCTCAAGAGAAGATCTAAGGCTTAAGAGAGAAGAAAGGGGTCCCCTTTGACCACCTCTGGAGATCTTTGGGGAGTTCAACTCCAAGATCCAAATTCTCATAGGAGTTTAACTCCTAATCCAGATTCTTTAGGAGTTTAACTCCAAATCTAAATCTTTTAGAGTTTAACTCCACTCAAAATCCCCTTTCGGAGTTTAACTCCTATTTTTCTGGGGCTAAAAGCCCTTTTCTTTCCGCCGGTGCCTAAGCGCTCAGTGCCCACGTGCCGGGCGCGTGAGGTGCCCAGCGCCCACCGCCTACGTGCTGGACACGTGAGGTGCTAGCGCCAGCGCTCAAGCGTCCGGTACCCAAGCTCCCTAGCGTCTTTAAGACGCCCCTCACCCTATTTTTTCCTATACTATCCCACACTCAAAATACACCCCCTTAGGAAAAATTTTCTTACGGGGCGCTGCCCCGCATCCCGTAAGGGGGCTACTAGCCCCCTTGACTCCCAGCTTGCTATCCGGGTAGCGGGACCCCCGTAAAACTCTGCGGCCCCCCCGATATATCCAAAACCCTTTCAAAACACAACACCACACATTGAGTCCGCATGACCAGTTTGACCCGTCAATCGGAGGTTCTCTCGCTCCAAAAGCGATGGGTAATTAACGGAAGTTTAGTCCGCGGCTTCCGGAGATTTGGATCCCCACAATCAATAAACCTTCGCCTACCCTAGGCAGGGGGAATCTGTAGTACGCCTGACAAGTGTGCGCGTATTCCCATCTCAATGGGGTGACGAAAAACACCCTACAGATTCTGGCACGCCCGGTGGGACCAATCTCTCCTCCCATATTTCGAGTTAAATAGCCATGCGAACTCAATCAACATATACATTGATTCCTTGTACTGAAATCATGCTTCTATTTGCAGGTTAATGACTTTCGACTGCAATCTTCGGACGCAACAAAATGTCTCCAAGGACAATCTCAGCTCTCGATACAACTCCTATCTCCTACACGATGAAGATGGATGCCAGGACGGTCCTCCCGGCCAGTCTCGGGCGATTGTGTGAGGAGCCCCTGCTACCATTTGGCTCTATTCTGTTCATGTCAGCTAACGCCATCCCAGCTCTTCAAGCTCCGGTAACAGACAAACCGGCCTCGAAAGGCAAGATGCCAAATGTGGTGATCTCGAGGGCACCACTACCCAAACGAAAGTCGGTCTTTGAACGACTTTCCTTAGCCCCAGCTGGGGGCAAGGCCATCAACACCAACAAAGCAACAAGGCATCTCGGGCACGATCCAGCGGCGCCCCTGACAAATGCTCAATTGGGTATCTTCTCTAAGCTCCCCGTTAATCGGCTCACAATGGCTTCCTGGATGACGGATGCTCGCCAAGCCCTCAAAATCGAGCAGCTAAGATAGAAGAGGCTCAGATATAAAGCCAACAAGAGGGCTAGGGCTCATGCTAGGCTGAACTTCATGGGGTTCCAAGAACAGGGTTACCCCTCCAAAGATAAAGAGATGGCTGGATATGTGGTCCACACTGTCTGCATGGTGGGCACGCGCAGCAAGAGCAAGGATGGGGCCACCACATCTCAGATCTAATCTGGTATGAATATGGCTGCCACTTCCCAAGACCAGCATCCTCTGGGAGGTAATGAAAATCCTTCCAGTGAGGCTGATAAGTAGAGAGATCCCTCGGTTCATGAGGAGTCGTGCTCGGAAAGCGAAAATGAGCCAATCTTCCATCCCAAGAACGCAGAGCAGGAACTTCTCCAAGAACTCCGGAAACAGCTCAGAAGTAAAGACAAGGAGATGGCCAAACATTACTCTAAAATTGACGACTTGACGAATGTCGTGATTCAACTCACGGCCCAAGTTGCCTCTCAGCTGCCCAATCAAGCGTAGGGTTCTGCTCATGAACCGGGAAATGGTGTCCCGAGACAGCCGACGCCTATTCCCTCAAATCCAAAGGTGGGTGGACCGCATGAAAATCAGTCGCATCCTATCTCGGGAAATGTCTTGGCTACCGATGATAGTAGCCCGCTAACTCAAAATCAAATCAAGGATTTGGTTGCCAACAAATTCAAACCATTAGTAGCCGAAGCCGAAGCGCAAAAAGATATCAGCAGTAGTGGGAGACCATATCCTGCTCGGTATGATCTGGTAGAGTTTCCTGGCGGCTATGTCATCCCTAAATTCGGAAGATTTGATGGGACGAGAAATGCGAATCAGCACATCGCCCATTTTAAAGCCTTATGCGGGAATACTGGGGGCAATGATGCGCTTCTCCTCTGCCAGTTCGTTAATAGCTTAACCGATGTCGCTTTTGACTGGTACGCTAGCATATCGGATGGATCCGTTGCTACTTTCGTCCAAATGGAATCTCTATTCTGACAAAGGTTCATGAGTGTCAACAATAAGATTACCATTGCCGAGCTCGTAAGGACCAAGCCAAAGAACAACGAAAGCAGCACGAATTTTATAACCCAATGACACAATCTCTCCGTCAAATGCAAACCGCCGATAGAGCAGGATCAATCTGTTAACCTCCTCATCGAAAATCTCAACAATTGGATGGCCCTGTTTCTATACATCATGGGTCTCAAAACATTCCAAGAGCTAACCAGGAAAGTTCAGATGCTGGAGCGCTCAAAGCAGGAATCCTCCTCTGATTCCCAAAATAACTATAGGTCCTGGAGAAACCGAAAGGACGATAATCACAAAGGCGGAAATTCCGACGATTCTGAATCTTTCAACACATCGGCTAACCGAAATAAGCAAGGGATGATGTTCGGGCGGATAATACTAGTAGGCTTTGGTTTAAGCCGGATCCTAGTATCGTATTATTAGATTGTTATCATCTCATTGTATTCGTATTTTTCGGAATACGAATACGGGTATGTATATACGGTGAGGGCATTCTTGTAATTTGGCAAGACATTCTTTTAGAAGGGGACACCTCATTATTGATTTATCTATTTTCTTAAATAGATTAATGAGGTGGAAATTGGAGGAGATTTTTGTGGTGTGGTGTGAGGAATGGCTTAGGTATTTATTTATTGGTTTGGCATTACTATTGAAGCATGGTGGGGATTTAATATTGTGATTTATTTCCATGCTTCAATGAGTAAAAGTCTTGAGCCATTCTTCACTCATTGAAACTAGCTCATTTGCATGTTTTCATTCTCTCTCTTCATTTTCTCTCCTTCTTCCTCAAGTGATTCTTACCCTCACATGTGTTGTGAAACAAAGGATCTAATGAGATAAAACAATCTATTATCTACTCTATATCACATAGGCTACTTAGATTAGCGAACTAAGTACCATAGTTACTTCAGTTTTGAAGTTGAAGCTTGAAGCACATACTCTCGGGTGGATCATCTTTGACGCGAGGAGGCCGACGTTGCAACCTTCATCCGCTCTCCAAGGAGCTCAAGGAGAGGAGGCAAAGAAGACCTGAAGGACTGGTTCTTGGAGGTATAACTTTCTACCGAGTAGTTAGAACCTCCAAGTTAATTGTTAGTTAAGGTTTACGTATAGATCTTAGAGTTTAGTCGGTGTTGCGAGCTTTATGAAAATCGTTTTTTGAAAATTCTGCTTCCCCACGAACCCGCGGGATGCGCGACATCGACTTACAATTTGGATGATCAAAATCATCTCTAATAAACGGGTCATCTTCAGGAAAATCATTTATATTAAGTAGAGGTTCTGTTTCCTCTAGAACATGTTCTTGTTGTTCTAGATTTTCTAAGAAAGTAGCATCTCTAGTTTCAATGACCCTTTTTTCTTTACGAAAGAACCTATATCCCATGGGTTTTTCTGAATAACCTATAAAGTACATTTCACTGTCTTGAAGTTCAATTTATCTCTAACTTGTTTTGGAATCAAGACATGAGCTACACATCCCCATTTTCTGAGATGGTTTAAATCTGGTCTGTATCCATTCTAGATTTCATATGGTGTTATTTCTACTGATTTTGCGGGAATTCTATTCAGAATGTAATTCTCAGTCAACACTGCTTCTCCCCAAAATTTCTTGGAGAGTCCTGAACGAGATAACATGCACCTTACTGCATTCATAAAAGTTCTATTTTTCCTTTCAGCCACACCATTCTGTTGTGGCGTATAAGGCATAGTGGTTTGTCTTTGAATGCTATATTCGATGCAATAGTTGTCAAATTCTTTTGAGTTAAATTCTCCACCCCTATCAATTCTTAACACCTTAACCGATATACCGAGTTTTCTTTCTACTTCTGTCTTATATCTCTTAAAATATTCAAATGCTTCTGATTTTCTTGTTAAGAGATATACAAAAGAAAACTTAAAGTAATCATCTATGAGTGTTATGAAATATTCTTTATTTCCGTGAGTCTTAACACTTAAAGGCCTACAAATGTTAGAACGGACTAACTCAATCAACACTTTTACCCTTTGACCTGTTGGAAATGGCTTTCTTGCCATTTTATCAGTCAAACAATGTTCACATGGTGATATTCTCACTTAAGAGTTGGTAGTAAGTCTATTTAATTATTTGATCTATTTTAGAGAAATCTGGATGACCCAATTTTATATGCCATAGATCAAAATCAGATAAAAGACACAAAGAATAATTCAAATCAACATTCTTATTAATCAATTCAGATTTTACAATTGGGAGACAAAATAAATCCTGTCCGGGAACAAATTTGTCCATGGAAAAAATCTTTTTGTCCTTTCCATTTGAAGCCTTATTGTTGTAAAATCTTACTTCTAGATTCTTCTTGTTGGGTTTCGGTGCCTGCGCCGCGGAAGCCGTGGCTGAGGTGGAAGCGAAAACAAAAACTTTTGCGAGCACCAAACACCCATAAAACCCAGGATACAGTCCAATAACCTAAATTAGCTAACTAAGAGTGCAAGGGTTGAGAAACTACAACCTTTGTCGCGTATCCACCCAATTGTGGAAGACCCCTCCAAGCTCATAGCCGTCGGGATCGCGCTTAAAAATCGACCACTCTCGCCGAAGACGATCCACCCGAGGGAAACCGGAGGAGGTTCTAACCGATAATCCAGACTTGCTAGGTGTGGATGGTCGATGATATAGGAATACTTCACTAAATTGTTTTCTCTTGAATCCATGCTCAAATGAGAGCAAGAAGAAGAAGGGGAAGAGGAGAAGATGGTTGCTCATGCTTGCAACCATAAAGCATGCTCAAGTGAATATAGAATGATCCAATCATCAAGTGTAGAAAAATCAAATGGCTTGCATTTTACAGCCATGAATCAATAGTGCATCCAAATGATTTTATCAATATAAAATCCAAGTCATACTACTCTACATGTTTTCACCCATGACTTATTACACCTTATTTTACACCTCATTTCCTTTTATTTTTCTAAATAGAAAAATAAATATGAGGTGTCCTTCTTCTAGAAGCATTCTCGTATAAATACGGAATACTTCACCTGGTGTATGTATCGCTACATTTACGCGTACTCGTATAAAAAATACAGATAGCACCAAAAAGAGAAAATGAATAGTGAACAATAATACTAAAATATATGTATCAAAATACATATATAAATTATTAAATCAAAACATGATTTAATAATCTGGCTTAATCCTAAGCCGACTAGTATTATCAACCGTTTGATTAAAGTCCGTGTATTCCGTACACGCATTTAATCAGACCTCTGTGCGTACCAACGTACGGCTCCTACATCTATCGCCTGAACCGGGAAAACCCTCTGTGTGGGACTCTAAAGACTTGACAATACACTGGCAGTGGGTTTAACCACAAGCACGTCAGCGGCACTAGCTGTACGTAACGACTACCCAGCTACTTGTCGAAAGGGGGGTCGACAATCAAGTACGTCCTTATCCTACTGAGGCTGAATGTGACAATCTCTGTACAGTCCGGTCTCTTAGTCAAAAAGTATCATATATCGGGTCTAGGGGGTGGATAACGTCAGACCCCTATTAACCCGATAAGTCGTGTCTGAATCAAGCTCATCACCAACAGAGATACTACTGATCAACTATCAGTAAATCTCATCAACCGTGACTATGGATTTCTGGTGATAGCCAACTGAACATAGTGCGACATCGGCTCCTAATACCAGGAGAGACGAATCCCTGACAGTCGACCACTGCCTCCATGTGGCTCGGGACTGTACCTAATTAAAACCTGTTTGCACGACTCCTTTGAGCCGTGGTAGAGTAGTAATCAAAGTACAGTAGCAACTCACACGAGACAAATGACGACTTCAGGTCAAAGGACTAACCTGTACTCATGCTACCTGAGAACTTCCATCTGACAATAGATATAATACCATCTAGAAATTCTCGGCGAGTCCATCCAGTATACTCACCTCCAGTGAGCACCTGTATACTATCTTAGGTGACACAACACCAATGGCTTGTGAGACCGGCCACCGCCCCTCGTCGGGGTCTAGAAGCATATACACCAGTCTATTCCGGAATATTGATGCCCAGTGTCACGCCCCGCTTCCCAGAGTACGCTAAGGTAGGCACGTGAAATAGCCAACCATTCTACCTGTGGATAGGAATTATCCTTCAACAGTCACATTACGGCTGTAAAGATATCAAGAACAATAATAATCTATCTAACACATGTCCATAAGCCAAAATAAAATGAGTCAAGAATAAAATAATGCGGAAGCAAAAGATCCAATACAAGAATAACTGGAATGTATGTCCCATAATGCGGGCTCACATCAGGAATGAAAATACTGGAAATAAAAGAACTAACTACTAACGAGTCCTCACTGCTCAGCCTGCTGACTGAAATACTCCTGCTCGGACTGCAGCAAAGGTACGGAATCTGGGCCATGCAAAACCCAGACGTCGGCGCGTCATAACATCAAGCAATAATATATAAACAGGGTAACAAGACATGCAAGTATGATCATAAATGGTAAAGCAGGTGTAACGGCAATATAAATCAGAGCAATGAAAAGTAGTGTGCAGTGGGTAATCTAAACTGGTCTATTGGATTAACTACTCTCAAGTCTTGAAATCAATTTGATGAATCATCGATGTACCTCAATAGTATCCCGTGCGTGCCCGGGATCACGGTGAAGATTCTCGGGCTGAAACCGAGACATGCCGCTAGGCACTAAAGGAAAAGGGGTAATGATGAATGATGTCTGCAGCATCATCCCAAGGCTGGCCTAGCCTCTAAAAAGGTAATGGATAACGATGGATGATGTCAGCAACATCATCCCAAGGCTGGCCTAGCCTCTAAAACGGATCAGTAAAGGTAGCGAACTGTCGAGTTACAAGTCAGGTTTCATAATTGATTTCCCCATACCCCCAGGTTATATGTATTCAAGTCAGGTATTATATAATCTGGAGCTAATGCCAACACAGGATCAGGATTCAGGTCAAAGGACTAACCTGTACTCATGCTACCTAAGAACTTCCATCTGACAATAGATATAATACCATCTAGAAATTCTCGGCGAGTCCATCCAGTATACTCACCTCCAGTGAGCACCTGTATACTATCTTAGGTGACACAACACCAATGGCTTGTGAGACCGGCCACCGCCCCTCGTCGGGGTCTAGAAGCATATACACTAGTCTATTCCAGAATATTGATGCCCAGTGTCACGCCCCGCTTCCCAGAGTACGCTAAGGTAGGCACGTGAAATAGCCAACCATTCTACCTGTGGATAGGAATTATCCTTCCACAGTCACATTACGGCTGTAAAGATATCAAGAACAATAATAATCTATCTAACACATGTCCATAAGCCAAAATAAAATGAGTCAAGAATAAAATAATGCGGAAGCAAAAGATCCAATACAAGAATAACTGGAATGTATGTCCCATAATGCGGGCTCACATCAGGAATGAAAATACTGGAAATAAAAGAACTAACTACTAACGAGTCCTCACTGCTCAGCCTGCTGACTGAAATACTCCTGCTCGGACTGCAGCAAAGGTACGGAATCTGGGCCATACAAAACCTAGACGTCAGCGCGTCATAACATCAAGCAATAATATATAAACAGGGTAACAAGACATGCAAGTATGATCATAAATGGTAAAGCATGTGTAACGGCAATATAAATCAGAGCAATGAAAAGTAGTGTGCAGTGGGTAATCTAAACTGGTCTATTGGGTTAACTACTCTCAAGTCTTGAAATCAATTTGATGAATCATCGATGTAACTCAATAGTATCCCGTGCGTGCCCGGGATCACAGTGAAGATTCTCGGGCTGAAACCGAGACATGCCGCTAGGCACTAAAGGAAAAGGGGTAATGATGAATGATGTCTGCAGCATCATCCCAAGGCTGGCCTAGCCTCTAAAAAGGTAGTGGATAACGATGGATGATGTCAGCAACATCATCCCAAGGCTGGCCTAGCCTCTAAAACTGATCAGTAAAGGTAGCGAACTGTCGAGTTACAAGTCAGGTTTCATCATTGATTTCCCCATACCCCCAGGTTATATGTATTCAAGTCAGGTATTAAATAATCTGGAGCTAATGCCAACACAGGATCAGGCAGGTACAGGTTTGTCTGGATAGACAACAGGAACTGTCCGTAAGGACAACAAGTCAGGTTTGTTGGCATTAGTCACAAGATCAGGTAATAGGTAAAGCATGGTACATCAGGTCAGGCCAAGTAATGTATATAGGTGTCATGTCATGTCAAGAGTTGCACGGTACCATGTCGTGTCAAGTAATAGGTGTAACAAGTCATGTCAGGGTGCACCAGATGTCAAGTGGGTGCTCGTAATAAAAATAGCATAAGCATGGGTATACAAAACAAGCATGTGTACTAATAGAACAATAAACTGGAACATGTAATATGATATGCAAATAGGTACGGATTAAACTATATGGATGTATGGTTATCGATTAGGGTTAGGGTTATGGTTCCAACTTAAGTATCATACACTTAAATGAATATGGAATATTAAAATCACATTATTATGGATTAAATGATCTGGGGATGCAGTTATATCTAAAAATAGGTTACATGAATGCAAACGGGTGTCCGGTGGGGTAAAACTATTTAAAGGTACTATGGGCTATGCAGATAATTATTAAGTAATTTAAACACGGATGTGGGAAACTATGTATGGTAAACTAAAATGCAACGGGCATGTTTCAAGTTCTGAATCTAAAAGATATAAACGGAACATCGAACTGTTAAATTGGAACAAGTGACTTTAGATTCTATCTATAGGTTTACTATTCAAATAAATAGTTATAAAATCATATAGATAGCATGTAACAAGTTTTACTTGCCTCGACGGATCGCGAAGCGGTACACGGAACGTTACGAGTCGGCGGGAAAAGTCGCGACGCACGCACGGTACACGGAATGAGTCCAAACAACGCACGATGGGATCACACGGGTCAGATATCCTCGCTGGGTCGTCGGGATCGTCGCTGGCACGGTCGGATTCCGGCAACCAAGAAACAACAGTGAATAACTCAAAGAAAGAAAATGCATGGAAATGAAAAAGAAAGAAATGAAAGAGAATAGAGAAGATTGAGGAGAGAGGCTTACTCACTGGATTGCAGAGGGGTGACGGCGTCGACGGTGATGATCGGCGAAGCTCCGACGAGGGTGCAGGTGCTCGGGTGATGGGTTAGGGTTGCACTAGGGTTTGGTTTCTGGGGTTTTGTTGCAGAGTACGTGCAGGGTCTTGGTGAGGTGTTGATGTAGAGGAGAGGAAGGAAATGAGATGGTAATGATGGTGGGTGTGAGGCTGGGGTCGTCGGCGACGACCGGTGACGTTGGGTTCTTAGGGTGTTGTGGGTGTGTGCAGGGGGAGAGAGGCTCGGGAAGAAGAAAGAGAAGAAGAAGATGGAGAGGAGGAGGAGAGGAGATGACGAGGCTCGATTGGGGTTGAGGAGATGATGGAGTTAGGGTTTGAGGAAGGCAATGAGGAGTTGGGGTTCTCGTGGCGAGGGTTGCAGGGTTTTTAAAAACAGAAGAAGAAGATAGAAGGGAGGTAACGTTAAGGAGGGAGGCGGTGTTGGGATCCTCGTTCACCGCGAGATGAGAGAGAGAGGGGCGTGAGATGAGAGAGAGAGAGAAAGCGAGAGGAGAGAGAAAGAAGAGGAGAGATGGAATTGTTTGTTAGCGGGGTGAGAGAGAGAGAGGAAGAAAGAGGAAGAGAGAGAAGAGAGGGATACGTGTGGGGCCCGGCAAATAAAATGGATGATTCTGATTGGTTGATGGGAAAAATAAATGGAAAGAGAGAATCTGCTTAGTTAAAAGAAAATGTAAAAAGATTGAAAATAGTTTTAGGAAATCTTCTGAACTGAAGAAAATATTAGAATTTAAATTTAAAATTCAAATAATTGAATTTTAGCGGGATATAAAATATTTCAGAAATGCGCCCAGGTTGGGTCCAAAATTTTGGATTTGAAATACGAAAATTATTACCAAGTTCCAAAATTTAAAATGAAAGATTATTTAACAGAAATGCATACCCCCAAGAACGGACGCACGCACGTGCGCGTAGCCATCCAAACACGTCCGTTTCACTGAACGGGACAAGAACACGATGCAAGGATGCTACCACGGGGTTAGGGGTATCATGCAGGCCATGTCATGTATTTTTAAATTATTTTAAGTGACTTAAATTGTTATATGCAAAATATGTGATGTTAGGGTATTCTATAATTATGAAACGACAAGCTCAAGCAAGCGGGTCAAACGTAAAGTAAACTACCATTCGCATCCATACAGTAAATGAAATAAACACCACAAACAACATATACGGCAACAGAATTTGGTATAACTGAACTCGGTTGTTACATTATACCCAACTACAAAAAGAATTTCGTCCTCGAAATTCCAAGAACACAAAAGGATAAACGACCAACAAACTACAATAAAAGGTGGGGAAACTTCTGCCGGACTTCATCTTCTCGTTCCCAAGTTGACTCTCCATATGATCGATTACCCCAAGAAACAAGTACAAGAGGGATAACCTTGTTCTTAAGAACCTTTTCCCTTCGATCCACAATCACAATCGGTCGCTCCTCAAAAGTCAAGTCTTCTCGTACAGTCAGCTCCGAATGATCCAACACATGTGTTTCATCTCGAACATACTTACGGAGTTGAGATACGTGAAACACGTCATGAACATTCGCCAAGGATTGCGGTAACGCCAATCGATACGCTACCTCACCAACACGCTCCAAAATCTCAGAAGGTCCGACGAATCGAGAATTGAGCTTTCCTCGACTTCCGAAACGAATCACCCCTCTAGTCGGTGATATCTTCAAGAATACAAAATCACCCACGGCGAATTCTAGAGGTCTTCTCGACGTATCTTCCCAACTCTTCTGTCTGTCTTCTGCTGCTTTCATATGATCCCGGATAGCGTTAACTTTCTCAACTGTCTGCACAACCAAATCTGGTCCCAACAATCTTCGTTCACTGACATCGTCCCAACAAACAGGTGAACGACACTTGCGACCATATAAAGTTTCGAATGGAGCCATCTGAATAGTCGCCTGGAAACTGTTGTTGTAAGAAAACTCCACTAAATGTAGATGATCCTCCCATGAACCCTTGAAGTCCAACATGCAAGCTCTCAACATGTCTTCAAGAGTTTGGATCGTTCTCTCCGACTGGCCATCTGTTTGAGGATGATAAGCTGTGCTAAACTTCAATCGAGTCCCCAAACTTTCCTGTAAGCTCCTCCAAAAATGTGATAAGAACCGAGTGTCACGATCGGACACGATGCTCACCAGTACTCCATGCAATCTTACAATCTCCTGCATGTACCGTTCTGCCAAAGTTTCTGTTGATTGACCAACCCGAAAAAGAATGAAGTGTGCTGCCTTGGTCAAATGATCAACAATCACCCACACTGCATTTTTGCCCTTTGGACTCCGCGGTAGAGCTGTCACGAAATACATGGTTATATGTTCCCACTTCCATTGAGGAATCGGAAGTGGTTGCAATAAACCAGCAACCCTTTGATGTTCAGCCTTAACTTGCTGACACACCAAGCATTTTGCCACAAAGTGGGCAATCTCCCGTTTCATGCCTTCCCACCAGAAATGCTGCCGCATATCTCGGTACATCTTCGTGCCTCCTGGATGTACGGAATATGCTGAACTGTGTGCCTCATTCATAAGTTCTTCACGAATATCTCCCTTTGGCACACACAAACGGCTACCATAACGCAACGAACCATCTTCATGGATCAGTAAATCTGTTCGAAGCCCAGCTTCAACCTGTTCTCGAAACTTTTGCAATCTGGGGTCCTGCGACTGCGCTGCTTTAATATTCTCGACCAACGACGAATGTACTTGCAGCTGCATCAACTGTCCCGAAGAATGCGGTAGCACAACCTCCAAATCAAATCTTCGAAAGTCTTCAACGAGTTCCTTCTATGTAGTCAACATCTGAATTGCTGGTAACCGACTGAGCGTATCCGGCACAACATTAACTTTTCCCGGATGGTACTTAAGATCAAGATCATAGTCAGCCATCAGCTCCAACCATCTACGTTGCCTTATATTAAGCTCCTTCTGCGTGAACACATATTTCAAGCTTTTATGATCAGTGAAAACCTTGACTCTTTCGCCCAAAAGGTAATGTCTCCAAATCTTCAAAGCGAAGATCACAACCGCAAGCTCCAAGTCATGAGTTGGGTAATTCTTCTTATGGGTCTTCAATTGTCTCGATGCGTACGCTATAACCTTACCGTGCTGCATCAATACACATCCCAATCCTTTCCCAGATGCGTCGCTGTGAATCACCAATCCTCTGGAACGGTCTGGCACAGTCAGAATAGGGGCGGTTATCAATCTCTGCTTCAACGCCTCAAAGGCTGACGCACACCTCTCTGTCCACACAAAAGGTACCTCCTTGCGCGTAAGTTTGGTCAACGGTTCTGCCAGACGAGCAAAGTTCTCCACAAACCGCCTGTAATACCCGGCGAGTCTAAGAAAGCTTCTTATCTCCGCAACATTCTTCGGAATCGGCCAATCTCGAACTGCCGCAATCTTTTCGGGATCAACGGCGATTCCATCGCCATACACGACATGCCCCAAAAACTTTACTTCTTCCAGCCAAAACTCGCACTTGCTCATCTTTGCATATAATTTTTCTTGTCTCAACGTCTGCAGTGCGATCTTCAAATGCTCTGCATGCTCTTCAATACTCTTCGAGTAGACCAGAATATCATCAATGAACACCACAATAAACTGGTCCAAGAATGGTGAAAAGATTCGGTTCATCAAGTCCATGAATATCTCCGGTGTATTCGTTACTCCAAAGGGTATCACTAAGTACTCGTAATGTCAATACCGAGTTCGGAACGCCGTCTTGCAAATATCTTCTGTTTTCACTCGAACCTGATGGTATCCGGATCGCAAATCCAGTTTCGAGAATACCCTCGCCCACTAAGCTGCTCAAATAATTCGCCAATGCGAGGGATCGGGTACTTGTTCTTAATAGTCACTCGGTTTAATTCTCGATAATCGATGCACATTCTCCTTATGCCATCTTTCTTCTTGACTAGAAGAACTGGAGCTCCACAAGACGAGTTACTGCTTCGGATCCAACCCTTCTCAAGTAATTCAGTAACTTGCTTCTTAACTTCTTCCAACTCCACTGGTGCCATTGGATAATACGCTTTAGAAACTGGCGCTGCACCAGGGACAAGATCAATCACGAACTCCACGTCTCGCTTCGGCGGTAAACCTGATATGTCTTCAAACACGTCCAAGAAATCTCGAACAACAGCCGGTGCTTCATCTTTATCAACTTCCAACGACGAAAGAACACTAGTCGTCGGCCTAGACCTAAACTCGACTGGCCCGACAGAACTGCTTCCTCCAGTGAAGATAAACTCGGAATGTCCGGGAATCTGGAAAATTACTTTCTTTGCCCTACAATCAATGTGAGCATGGAAAGTGCTGAGAAAATCCATTCCCAAGATGACTTCATAGCTGCCCGTATCAATCGCCAAGAAATCTGCAAAAAGCTCCCGTCCGCAAACAACAACTGCACAATCCTTACACTCTCTACTAGATATGATTTTCCCATTCCCAGTGTGTATGTCCCAGAAACTAGACAGGGTTGTGCAAGTAATCGAGTGTGTAGCTATAAACTTGGACGATATAAAACAGTGGGATGCACCATAATCAAATAACGCTAATGCGGGAAAACCATGAACAAGTAGAATACCTGAAACAACTTCTCCTGAAGCCTTAGCTTCCTCAGCCGTCAGGATAAAAGCTCGAGCTTGATTGGGTACTTGAGTCAGTTGCTTCTGTCCCGGAAACGGTTTCTGCGGCGGCTTCTGAAGATCATCCTTTGTGCGAAGCTTCGACGGACAAGCGTTAATAGTATGATCCGCCAATCCACAAACCAAACAAAGCCCTTGCCTCCTTCGACAGTCTCTTTGCACATGTCCGGGTAAATGGCAGTAGTTACAGACCACGCTCCTTCTTTGATCAACGAAAGCAGGCTTCTTCATAGATGTTACGCCACGACGGTTCACTGGAATACCTATGTGTCCATGCGCTCGGTTCGGTGCAAAAGCCGGCTTCCGTACTGTAATTGCTGTCTGCTATGTACTCCCAGTCTTCCCAGATAGGCTCCGCTGTTCTCGGGCCGCCGTAAGTACCTGTGATAAAGTGGTCAAACCCAGGGAGACAATCTGCCTCTGGATGTCCACATCCAAACTACGCATGAACCTCCTTGCCCTATCAGCATCGTTGGCAACCAAAGGTCCAGCGAATCTACTGAGCCGCGTCCACTCAGCTGCATGTACATCTACAGGTGCACCGTTCTGCTTTAGACTGATGAACTTCTCTTCTATTTCCTCCCGTGCAGTCCGCGGGAAGAACTTCTCCAGGAAACTCTTTGAAAAATTCGCCCACTTGATCGGCTTGGGCAAGCGGGTCTCTTCCACAAGCCACCATTCACCGGCATAATCCACCAACTGGATGCGTACCACATCCACTCTCTTATCTTCGGGGATCTGCGCCGCAATGAGTAAATTCTCCGTGTCAACCAGCCACTGCTCCGCTGGCAACGGCTCCTTCAAACCAGTAAAGACCGACGTGTAAGTGCACGGCGGCGCCCCGGCCGTCAATCTGACGCCGGAATGCGGAAGCGGTGATAAACTTTAATTTTGCAAACTAGCAAACCGGCACCACCGCGCACTAAACACCCGGATCGGGCCATTAAACTAGATCTAGCTAACTACAAGACGGGTTAGAGATATACCGAGTGATCCGAGTCCTCCGGTCTTCTCGTCATCGTCCCAATCTCCCGCGGAAAGTCCTGTCTCCATGTCGTCGCCTCCTCGCCGGAAGGGCACCACATCGCCTGCATCTTTTACGGGCTCCCACCTCTATACCGAGGCAACTCGGGCACGAAGCTGGCAAGTCGACGTGCCTAAGATTTGCTGTAGAATGTAGTGAAGAGGCTATGTCTCATATGGGGTTTTTGTTTCCATGGAGGATGAAGGAGGAGGTTAGGAAAATTGGTGCTTTCAATTTTCTAGCAAGAAGAATATGAGATGAAGAATTCCTTACATAACAAAAATGAACTCTCTCATTCTCTACCTCTCAAAGTGGCCGGCCTCTCATCTAGTGAGAAATGGTGGTGGAGGGCAAACATAATACAAGAGGGAGGTGATGGTAGTAAAAGCAATGGGTGACCACATCCAAAGATCATGATAACAAATCAAATCAACCTTCATCTCATTTCTAATCATAATTAATATAAAGGAAAAGATGAATAAAGCATCTCATGATGATAATCATATCATGAAGCCACAAATGCATAAAACCCCTCCTCAATAAGTTATTTGTAAACTTGCAAATAACCCCCTCCATCGGAAAAGTCCGGCCGGGAAAGAACAAAGGAAAACCGGCCGGAACGGAATGCAAACTGGCAACTCCAGAAAACTGGTCCCGTAATAAATTACAGGAAAAACCCGATACTGTGCATACACACCCGCATCTGTATTCCGACCGGATACAAATGCAATGAGACAAAATCTACACTGTACTATACTAGGATCCGGCTTAAACCAAAACCGGCTAGTAATATCCGTCCGATCCTGGTCCGTGCAATACCGCCATATATCCATACGGCCTCTAGTACTAACCGTCCGATCCTGATCCGTGCAATACCGCACGTATCTGATCGGACCCTGCCATATCTCCATACGGCCTCTACAACGTTTCGCCCGAAACTTGAGTAACTGAAAGTATGGTGGACTCTAAAGACTCGTCAATACTATGGCTGTGGATTTAACCACTAGCACGTCAGAGGTATAAGCCAATACGTGACGGGCCACCAGCTATTGACCAAAATGGACGTCGATGAGCGAACTCATCCTGACACCCTACTGAGCCTGTCAGTGACAATATCCGTACAGTCCGGTCCGTTCGTCTATGAGCATCGCATGGCGGGCCTAGGGGGTTGGTAAAAGTCAGACCCCCAAAAGCGGTACAAGTCGTGTCGGAGTGTAGCCCAAAACACCCTGAGATACTACTGGAATACCTACCGGTAAATCTCCTGCCTTGGCCAAGGACTTCGTGTAATGGCTCTCCTAAACACAGCGCGAACTCACCCCCAATACCGGGAGAGACGAACCCCTGAAAATCCGCTCACTGCCTCCATGTGGCTCGGGACTGTACCCAACTAAAACCTGTTTGCACGACTCCTTTGAGCCGTGGTAGGGTAGTAATCAAAGCACAGTGGGAACTCACACGAGACAAATGACGATCTCAGGTCGATGAACTAACCTGTACACATGTCACCAGGGAACTGCTATCTGACGTCAGGTATAAGACCAACTAGCATGTTCCCGGCGAGTCCTGTCCGGTGTACTCATAACCCAATGAGCACCTGTATACATCTTAGATGATCCAACTGACACCAGTGGCTTGTGAGATCGGCCACCGCCCCTCGTCGGGGTCTCGACTGTATACACTAGTCTACTCTGGAGTATCGATGCCCTGTCTCGAAACTCCCACGACTAGGGACCTTTTAAGGATGTGCTTATAGACTACCAGCTCCCACGTATATGATCGCCCTCATACTGCTGGCAGTCAAGCAAGAATCCTAGGGGCTCTATCAACGTGTAATAGCGACCTGTAAGGTCACCTGAAGCAGTACACGATGATAAAGGTAAACCAGATAGCATACTATCATCTCGAGTAAGACTGTCCTACCGGGATAGGTCCTCCCTCAATCATTGCAATCACGTGCCTGTGATCCAATAATTGACTCTGAGGGCACTATCTCCAACACGACGGACCCAGTCTTCTGAAATCCGCTACGGTTCCCACACGATCCACTGGTCTGGCCACAACATTGTTCACGGACTGCTGAACAGTCCGTAAACTATCCTGTAAGGAGTCGGCTTGCTGCTGGTTCAGCTCGGTCTGCCGCCTTTGGTTCTCCAACATCCCACGTATTACACCAAGTATATCGGCTTCGTCAACACGCCTTTGGTACGTCTTCGGATTCTTGTCTGCCATGATCCTGAAATCAAAGCACCAAAAGGATTAGCATGATAACAGATTCAAAATGTAGATTAAGGATATGAACCAAGGCTAGAACTCCAAGTTAGTTAAATAGAGTACCGCATTGTAACCATGCCGCGGTATCGTAGCTATAATCACATAACTCCACCCAAGTCGCTTAAGTTCTAGAGATAAACAAGGAACCAGGTTTCGAGTCGATATGCAAAGGAGGTTTGCATATCGTAAAAGTATAATCAGGATGAGGTTAAGATTCAAGAATGGTAAAACGGTAAGGTGGCAGGACATGTTTCCTAATCACGAGTATTCTGATTCGTGTATTGAGTCCAATACCCAACTACAAAAGAATCAAACCCAATTAACCTATAACCTATGTCTCTGATACCAAAAGAACCATGTCACGCCCCGCTTCCCAGAGTACGCTAAGGTAGGCACGTGACATAGCCAACCATGCTACCTGTGGATAGGAATTATCCTTCCACAGTCACATTACGACTGTAAAGATATCAAGAACAATAATAATTTATCCAACACATGTCCATAAGCCAAACTAAAATGAGTCAAGAATAAAATAATGCGGAAGCAAAAGATCCAATACAAGAATAACTGGAATGTATGTCCCATAATGCGGGCTCACATCAGGAATAAAAATACTGGAAATAAAAGAACTAACTACTAACGAGTCCTCACTGCTCAGCCTGCTGACCGAAGTACTCCTGCTCAGACTGCAATAAAGGTACGGAATCTGGGCCATGCAAAACCTAGACGTCAGCGCGTCATAACATCAAGCAATAATATATAAACAGGGTAACAAGACATGCAAGTATGATCATAAATGGTAAAGCAGGTGTAACGGCAATATAAATCAGAGCAATAAAAAGTAGTGTGTAGTGTGTAATCTAAACTGGTCTATTGGGTTAACTACTCTCAAGTCTTGAAATCAATTTGATGAATCATTGATATAACTCAATAGTATCCCGTGCGTGCCCGGGATCACGATGAAGATTCTCGGGTTGAAACCGAGACATGCCGCTAGGCACTAAAGGAAAAGGGGTAATGATGAATGATGTCTGCAGCAGCATCCCAAGGCTGGCCTAGCCTCTAAAAAGGTAGTGGATAACGATGGATGATGTCAGCAACATCATCCCAAGGCTGGCCTAGCCTCTAAAACTGATCAGTAAAGGTAGCGAACTGTCGAGTTACAAGTCAGGTTTCATCATTGATTTCCCCATACCCCCAGGTTATATGTATTCAAGTCAGGTATTAAATAATCTGGAGCTAATGCCAACACAGGATCAGGCAGGTACAGGTTTGTCTGGATAGACAACAGGAACTGTCCGTAAGGACAACAGGTCAGGTTTGTTGGCATTAGTCACAAGATCAGGTAATAGGTAAAGCATGGTACATCAGGTCAGGTCAAGTAATGTATATAGGTGTCATGTCATGTCACGAGTTGCACGGTACCATGTCGTGTCAAGTAATAGGTGTAACAAGTCATGTCAGGGTGCACCAGATGTCAAGTGGGTGCTCATAATAAAAATAGCATAGGCATGGGTATACAAAACAAGCATGTGTACTAATAGAACAATAAACTGGAACATGTAATATGATATGCAAATAGGTACGGATTAAACTATATGGATGTATGGTTATCGATTAGGGTTAGGGTTCCAACTTAAGTATCATACACTTAAATGAATATGGAATATTAAAATCACATTATTATGGATTAAATGATCTGGGGATGCAATTATATCTAAAAATAGGTTACATGAATGCAAACGGGTGTCCGGTGGGGTAAAACTATTTAAAGGTACTATGGGCTATGCAGATAATTATTAAGTAATTTAAACACGGATGTGGGAAACTATGTATGGTAAACTAAAATGCAACGGGTATGTTTCAAGTTCTGAATCTAAAAGATATAAACGGAACATCGAACTGTTAAATTGGAACACGTGACTTTAGATTCTATCTATAGGTTTACTATTCAAATAAATAGTTATAAAATCATATAGATAGCATGTAACAAGTTTTACTTGCCTCGACGGATCGCGAAGCGGTACACGGAACGTTACGCGTCGGCGGGAAAAGTCGCGACGCGCGCACGATACACGGAATGAGTCCAAACAACGCACGATGGGATCACACGGGTCAGATATCCTCGCTGGGTCGTCGGGATCGTCGCCGGCACGGTCGGATTCCGGCAACCAAGAAACAACAGTGAATAACTCAAAGAAAGAAAATGCATGGAAATGAAAAGAGAAAGAAATGAAAGAGAATAGAGAAGATTGAGGAGAGAGGCTTACTCACTGGATTGCAGAGGGGTGTTGGCGTCGACGGTGATGATCGGCGAAGCTCCGGCGAGGGTGCAGGTGCTCGGGTGATGGGTTAGGGTTGCACTAGGGTTTGGTTTCTGGGGTTTTGTTGCAGAGTACGTGCAGGGTCTTGGTGAGGTGTTGATGTAGAGGAGAGGAAGGAAATGAGATGGTAATGATGGTGGGTGTGAGGCTGGGGTCGTCGACGACGACCGGTGACGTTGGGTTCTTAGGGTGTGTGCAGGGGGGGAGAGGCTCAGGAAGAAGAAAGAGAAGAAGAAGATGGAGAGGAGGAGGAGAGGAGATGACGAGGCTCGATTGGGGTTGAGGAGATGATGGAGTTAGGGTTTGAGGAAGGCGATGAGGAGTTGGGGTTCTCGTGGCGAGGGTTGTAGGGTTTTTAAAAACAGAAGAAGAAGATAGAAGGGAGGTAACGTTAAGGAGGGAGGCGGTGTTGGGATCCTCGTTCACCGCGAGATGAGAGAGAGAGGGGCGCGAGATGAGAGAGAGAGAGAAAGCGAGAGGAGAGATGGAATTGTTTGTTAGCGGGGTGAGAGAGAAAGAGAGACAGAGGAAGAAAGAGGAAAAGAGAGAAGAGAGAGAGATACGTGTGGGGCCCGGCAAATAAAATAGAGGATTCTGATTGGTTGATGGGAAAAATAAATGGAGAGAGAGAATCTGCTTAGTTAAAAGAAATTGTAAAAAGATTTAAAATAGTTTTAGGAAATCTTCTGAACTGAAGAAAATATTAGAATTTAAATTTAAAATTCAAATAATTGAATTTTAGCGGGATATAAAATATTTTAGAAATGCGCCCAGGTTGGGTCCAAAATTTTGGGTTTGAAATACGAAAATTATTACCAAGTTTCAAAATTTAAAATGAAAGATTATTTAAGAGAAATGCATACCCCCAAGAACAGACGCACGCACGTGCGCGTAGCCATCCAAACACGTCCGTTTCACTGAACGGGACGAGAACACGATGCAAGGACGCTACCACGGGGTTAGGGGTATCATGCAGGCCATGTCATGTATTTTTAAATTATTTTAAGTGACTTAAATTGTTATATGCAAAATATATGATGTTAGGGTATTCTATAACTATGAAACAACAAGCTCAAGCAAGCGGATCGAACGTAAAGTAAACTACCATTCGCATCCACACAGTAAATGAAATAAACACCACAAATAACACATACGGCAACAGAACTTGGTATAACTGAACTCGGTTGTTACACCCAGTCTCGATACTCCCACGACTAGGAATATTTAAGGATGTGCTTATGGACAACCCAGCTCCCACATACATGATAGTCATTATAATGCTGGTTGTCAAGCAACAATCTTACGGGCTTCATTAATGATGAAGACAAACCAGATAGCATACTATCATCTCGAGTAATACTGTTATACCTGTATATATCCTCTCTCAATTATCATAATCGCCTACTTGCGATTACAATAATTGCCTTGAGAGCACTATATCCAACACTTCTTTAGCAGAGCAGCGATGGAGATGAGATTGCGCCTAATACCTGGTGCGTAGAACACATCTTTGAGGACCATAATGATTTTCCCAAGATCCAATCTATAGGTGCCAATACTCTCTATATTCAGATAGGTATTGTTACCCATATAAATCCTTTGCTCCCCACTTTTCAGCTCCTTGAAATCTGTGAGACCTTCCTTTGTTTTTGCTATATGTCGGGTCGCTCCTGAATCGATCCACCATTCATCACAATCGATTGTTGCAGCATTGCATTTGATCACCCTGATGAATTCCTTCTTTTCAGATCCTTTGGGTTTTGGGCGCTTGAACTGGCCCACATTCTTTTCCTGTGGACAGTTGGCTTTGCAATGGCCAAACTTCCTACAGGTATATTAGGATCTACGGGGCACCTTCTTGCCATGACTTTTCTGATTGTTGGACTTGAAATTAGACTTGGAAGGTCCTAAGTAGTGGTTCTTTGGTGGTCCTTACGAGTTCCCATGTTGGACAACATTCATCTCTTCTTGTTCTACGGATTATACGTCCGTACCCTTTCTCCTGGCTAGTAATGTAAGTCTATGTTGCACACTATACGGGGTTTGTAGAGAGGCGAATTTTTCAAAAAATTAGTTTTAGGCATGCAACATCGACAACTATCCCAAGAACTATTATAAGCCCTAACTGGCAAAAAACTTCATAGGTTCTATTCTACTATGATAGAATTTATACCTATGAGATCGAGTCCTTCAGTTCTTCAAAGTCCTCTTGTCATGCCCCGCTTCCTAGTAGCCAGAAACGGTGACGTGGTAAACTCGCAACCTATTTAAAATACGTTAAGCGTAATTAAGCAATATATCAATATGCAAGAATAACAAGAGTAATAAAATAAAACAACAACTTTATTTACATTCAAATTTACATACAATTGTTTGTAATAAAAAGATACAATGATAAAGCAAATACCTAAACAATGACATACTGGAAGTAAGTACAAGTAGGAGCAAAAAATCAGGCTGCTGAGAAGCAAACTGGTCCAAGTTCTCCGGGCTGGGCTCTATCTCCTCCGAATCTGGTCCTCTCGACGAACATTCTAAAGAAAGAAACAGAGAGGAATGTCGTCAGCGAACTAGCGCTCGGTAATTCCCCGAAGAAGTTAAAGAAGATGGTATATAAAGTGAAGAGAAACTAAGTAAAAGTGAACATGCAAGGTTATATTTGAGAGTATCTAAATATGTTTATTTGCCGGTATAAGATAGTTATTCTAACAGGGTTATTTATAGTTTGATAAAAAAGGCATTCATGTATACGAGAGGAGTTCATCTTACTATGCGGACTATGATAACATGTAGTACAAGTCATAACCCACGAGACAATGGCACGTGAATTCATGTAGGTGCCTTTTAAGTGACCTCTCGTACTATAAGATACGTTCCGTACCAATCTACCCCTTTATCCCCGCGTATTATAGTGTATAGTTCAAGTTAACAGGTATTGGCCAAATCCATGAATATAAAAATGTACAGGTTCATGTTCAAGATGTAATCATGTATTCAGGTATTCATGTCAAGTTCATGTCAAGTTATATCCATGGTTCGGTCAAGTCGAGTCAAGTGTTCAAGTTCAAGTTTGATATTTGAATTCGAGTGTTTAGGTTCATGATCAAATATTCAAGTTTGTGTTTGATTTTGGATTCTGGTTTGAGTTAGTATCTTATGAAAGGATTTAGCTCTTGAATTTCTTAAGTTCGGGAGTAATCGGACATCTGTTGCACATGGATGGTAGGATTTATATCTTTTTCCAAGACAACTGCCATTGATAAACTCCGTTAATTTGCAGTGTTGTCTAATCTGAATAGGCAAGCACTCACTTTCTCCGGCTCTGAGGCTCAAGAGAAATGATACCGCTTAAACCTATATTAATTTAGAGTCCTTAAAATTTATTATTGTTGTTTATATTGTTTGCATTCCTTTAAGGGGTTTTATGAAAAATACTTTAATATTATTTAAAAATAAATATCGAGGGTGATTTATGTTATTTAGAGTTTTTATGAACATATATTTTAATTTTAGTGGTATTTTAGCGATAAAACCTAGATTTTAAAAGTTTATGGTATTTGTATGAAAACTATACTTTTGGAAACTTAGTAGTATTTTTGTGTAACTTTAATTTTTCATTTTAATAATATATTCTTCAAAAATTAGTTTTCATAGAAAAATACGGATTTATGATTTATGAAAATTTTCAAATAATTTAATTTGTTAAAAAAGCCGAATTTCATTTCCTTTCGAGACCGAATTCTCCGTGAGGAGTTCTATATCTCACTCTACTATCCTAATGACGTGCGATAAACCGCACCAACCGTAGATGAGTTCCCTTAAAAGGGTTGTAGAGGCGCAATTGCAAATGATTTTAAAAATAGCGATAAAAAACATATTTTTATAAAGTGGTGGTATTTTATTTAAAATTGTTTCATTTAAATGAAAAATCCTAACCAAATATCGCGTTATGAATCAAAAGTGTGTATGTGGGGTAGGTCATTACCCCGTGAATGTTCTAGATGTATATATGACTAATTATCGAACAAAGGATTATAATTAAAGTTCATGGTATTTTGATGAAATTTCGTTGTATGATGTATTTAACCCAAAATTATGAACAACTCAAAAATAATTTGGATGAAATATTATGATGTGATGCTTAGAAGAGTTAAGGTAGAAATTTTGACATATTAAAAGTGAAAAAAACTTACTAAAAGAAGTTTTACCCAACCTAACTCCATTTTAGTCGAATAGTTTAGAAATTGGTTTGAGATGAAAAGAAAGAGAGAAAAGGGAACTTACGGTTCAGGAGTATCGAGAAAAGAGTAAGGAAGAGGGAGAAGTTTTCGTGGCGTCGCGGTAGCTCCGGGAACATCTCCGATCTTCAACGAAAAGAACTTGGTTGCTAACTCCACTTGACTCCACTTGCACTAAGAAAATGTTGCGAGAATTTTGATAGAGATTTTTCAAAATGAGGAGAGCAAGAGGATGGGATGTATTTATAGTGTAGGGATGTGTGTGTGTGTGTCACGATCCGGAAATGACACATGACCGGCAATTAGATCACGTGAAGTCTATAGGACCCCACTGTAACCCAAGTAAGCCGAAAACCCAGAAATCTAAACCTTTTTAGGAAAATATTATGCAAGTGAAGTTTTGAAAGAAAGGTATAAATGAAATCAGGTTCTCTTTATTAAGTAGAGACAAGTTTATACAAAATACAAGTATATAGTATACTAAAGTTTGAAAATATTTTCGTCATTTGAAATTTGGGTAGCACCTCCCTTATAAATTTTGATCCACAACCAGTACATATCAAGAATAATATAGGCATCCCCAAGCAAGAGCTAGCTCTTCGCCTATCGACGGAAACACAACTACGCAAGTAAAATATACAACGCCCAAGACGAAGATCAATCTCAAAAAAGAATAATGAAAACCAAAAATATCATCCAATCCAATATAAAGAATATACATACAAGTCTCGAATCTAAATCCAAAGAATATACAATCTGGTCTTTAGGTCTACCAAATATACATAGTCTAGTTGATGGAGTTTTTAGCTAGATACAAATGAATATATATATATATATATATATATAAATGTACAACGGCGGTTACGATCCGTAGTGTAACCTACCTATCAATGCAAATCGCCCGAAAGAAGCAATGTGCAAGCGAGCCACTACTGATCCGAGCGGCCGGTCAATGGCGGTTACGATCCGTAGTGTAACTTACCTACCAATGCAAATCGCCCGAAAGAAGCAATGTGCAAGCGAGACACTACTGATCCGAGCGGTCGGTCCTGTAAGAAAACTTTGGCACAACAGGGGTGAGTTGCCAACTCGTGAGTAGAAGATATCATCAGATAGAAATCGAATGTATGGCGATCTCCTAGGTCATACAGTAATATAATAATATCATACCGTGTGCTATCAAGATGATCGTGTATATATAAGTATGATAATATAATACAGTGCATGTGTCAATATGTGATACTAAGTCATCTATATCGTGTGTATATACATATCATCCAAGGATTGTCCATCAACGACACTCGAAATCATCATAAAACTCGTGTCCAGTATTGACACATAAATCCTCATATCTCAGGTGTCGTTTTATCATATCGGCCCTCACATCTCAGGCACTGTTTCATTAGATCGGTCCTTATATCCATCTGTCTCATATCACTCCGGTCGGTATCCTCCGGATATCGGCCGAGTCCAGTACTGTCACCGGTAGGTAGTGTTACCCTTCTAGGCTCAACGTCTTTTTATACGATTTTCTTACCTCGGGGTACCGTACCGGGTCCACTATATACCTGCAGACGGTGACTCCTCACTCCTTGAATCGGATAATTATCATAGCTCAGCACCGAGAAATCTCATGGTGGATGTCGAAATATCATATCAAGAGAAACAACATTTTTTTAAAACAATCATAAGTTTTTAAATAATATTTGTGGTTTCTCAAATCCAGAAATCTCATAAAAATAGAATCTCATAAATCATGGCAGTAATGAAACAATATGTACAGGCACAGAACAATACTGTAATATACAGTAAATGTGTTCATATGAGTGTATCGTGTAGCAAGATAAAGAAAGTGCAATATCTATACTAATATGTGGTACTGTGTACTAATCAATAACTAAAATGCTAACAGATTATAAGGTGATATGGTGGCATGGCGATTTCTAATGTGTACGTGGTATGGAAATTACCGATGATGTGTGTGTGAGCCGACAAGTAATGTGTGCGTGCAATATGTGCATCATCGGTAATGGTGTGTATGTCCTAACGAGCGAAGTCATGTAAAGATAAATGTATGAAACGTAGTATATATAACGTAAATGAAAATAATGCGAGCGTATACAGAAATAAGAAATCGTAGTGCGAGCGTAAACAGAATAAAGAAATCGTAAATGTGAACAGTATAAAATACGCAACTACGTATGAGCCATACAGTTACAGTTTAAAATAATACGAATCGTTGTTTTTAGAAAATAGGAGGCTACGATGTGTTTTGAAAAAGACCATTTGAAAAGTCGTAGTATCCCTTGAAATTATCATTCAAAAGTGCGTAACGATTCGTTAGTTTTGGAAATAGGTATGGCTCTAAACATATCATAATATCTACTATGTGAATTTAAACAAGTTTTTCTTAAGTCGATATAAAAGTCGACGATCCATCCTCATCATATCACGTACGGAATATCCATCGTATGATATCATCAAATCAATAGTACGTATATATAATCACGTACATCATTTCATCTCATATCATTATATATCATCTCATGTCCTCATATATTATATCATACAATATCACCTCATATCATCATATCTAATTATATCGACTTGTATCATCAAATCAGATCATATTCTCATCTCATCACATCACACACACACACATACTTACATAAGTAGGTATAGTTTATAGGTTAAGGAACAACACTAGGGGTATAATTTCTACCAAGTCTACTATTATCACACATTGTACTATAATAACCCTATAGGCTAGGTATACATATCTAATGTATATGTGTGTGTGTGTAACTATATACCTAGTATTGTGATTGCGGGGGTGCTATATGCCATCCACCCGACTTTCTTCGTAGATATACATCTACTCACCTACTATCCTCGCTCTAGCCGATTCTGACGGATGTCTTGCCCTCCATCGTCGTCCCGAAAGTCCACGCACTTGTACCTACAAATCAAAGTATATCGTATCGCATAAAAATCCAAGTCAAAAATCGATACGACGAGCGTAGCGCACATAGGTTAGAACCTATGGTGAACGCGTGTTAGAACAACAAAACAACCCCCGATATTGACGTACGAACGTCGAACGACCGAATTAAAACTCAAATATCAAAAACCATGTTTTCAAATATCGTAAAATATTGATAGAAATTTAGTAAAATGCTCCTAGATTTTTGTATACCCAAAATTGGGAAAAGTCACTTATACCAGAGGTCTAATTAGAGTCTCAGAGAGCCCCCGATAAAAACCTACACCCTAACTCCCTAGATGAGTTGCAAATTGCGGTAAAATGCATTTTTTTGGCCGCCAAAGGTTGGGGAGATGGGCTCGGGTTTCGAGGGTGCACTTAGGGTTCACTAACAAGCTCTCTGAAGTCGCAAAATAATTCTGTGATCACTGGTTTGAAAGTAAATTTAATTTGAAACCTTAGCCTACAACTAATTACTAGTTTTAACACTAATTCAAATATCATGATAGATCAGTGAAGTCTTGGGGTTTAATAAGGGATAATTAGCGCTAAGATACTCTCACCTAACCTATATTGAGTTATGGTTACCCTACGAATTTTCATAACAACAAAAACCTATTTTTAAGTCTTTAAAACTACTTAAAACACACATTTTAACTTAATTAAGAGTTGTTAAGGCAAGGGGTTTGATAAAACAAGATTAAGATTGACTTATTACCTTTAGATCAGCCTTGAAAGAAGTCCTAAGTTTGCAAGATGGCCTCAAAGGTGGGGATTTAGCTTCCACAAGACCCTTGAAGGGATAAAATTTTATTTTTGTGGTGATTTTAATGTTAAGGGTAAGATTTATTTGTGGAATTTAGAGAATGATTCATGAATAGGAGGTGAAGAAAAAGAAGAAGGAATGAAGAAGAAGGAAGAGAGAAGGAAAGAAATGAAGGAGAGAATGTTTAATATTAGCCATGCAATCATCTCCTCTCATTAAATGCATCATGCTCTCATGTCCCCCCATTTATTATTATTATTATTTTTCTTTTATTTTCTTATTTTTATTCTTTTAAAACAAATTAAAAACAAAATAAAAATGAAACCATACATGAAACACAATATAATGTGTTACCAAAATAAGCTAAGTTTAATGCACAATAAGTAAAACACTAATTAAGTTTAAAATTAAACTTGTATGTAATTAATTATATATTAATTTATAAAAAGCCCAATTTAAATAAATACTTTCATAAATAATATTTTATTTTTAAATTCCAATTATTTTCCAAAAATATAGGTATATAACTATACCATTCTACGAAAACTCAAATCCATACTCGTATAATATCCGTAATATTTATTATTTTATTATTTAAATCTAAAAATATTATTTTATATTTTTCTGAAATGTTACGGTGTGAGTTAAAGAATTGGAATTAAAATGAATTAAAATAAGATTAATAGTGAAATGAAAGGTCTCTGGTTAATTGCAGACTAATCAAATAATACAGGGGAGTAGAAGGGAGTCAAAGAGACACATGGGTGAAACACGGAGGCGATTGGGGCTACATGGACCGTCGGTAGCGGTCGGATGAGGGAAATAGGCGGTTGAGATTTGGCCATCTGCCTCTAGATTCGTGCCATGTTTTTTATTCAATGTTAACTCCTCATTTATCCCGTTTGATTTTTCTGAAACTTTTCGTTTTTCTGTGTATTGCACGTGCAACTCTTGGACTTCCGAAAAGTTAAAAAGAAAAAATATTAAAAATAATTGGGACTGATGGGAATCGAACACACAGGCTATATCACAGCAGTGTAGAGGCTTTACCAGTGAGCTACAAGTTGTCTCTTACTTTTATTAAACAAATTTAACTTATAACTCATAATCAGGCAGAAATACTCTTTCTATACATTGAATAAATTACATTTGTACAGGATTTCAGAGTCGTTACACCACTTCTTAAGCTCCTCTTGGTCCTAAATCGACCTTGGTTGTCGATCTTCTCACGTCAAAGACGATCCATCCAAGAGTTTATGATTCAAGCTTGAACTTCTAATAGAAGCAACTAAAGACTCTAGTATGCTAATCTAGAGTGTGTAGATGATGTAGGGTGCGTTAATTGGATTTTTTTATCTCAATAACCCTATGATTCTCAACTTATGATAGGGCTTTGGGATTGAGGAAGAAGAAAAACTCAAGAGAGGAGAGAGAATGGCTAAGCGAGAATGATGATAGAATGGCTAGAAAAATGATATGTATCATAATATTTTTCCAAATAAAAAATCAAACCATGCTTGAATAGTTTTCACAAATGAATAAAGAATAACATTAGCCATGTCTCTCACCATCCTCAAAGCCACCTCACCCCTCTACCCATTTTGTATTTCTAAAAAATAGAAACACATATAATGAGGCGTTCTATTCTAGAAGCATACTTGTATAAATACAAGCATACATAAACCATATATACATACCCGTATTCGTACTACAAAAAATATGAATACCAAGAGATAGAATAATCTAATAATATAATACTAGATCATTATTAAATCAATATTTGATTCAATAATGCGGCTTAATCCTAAACCCGCTAGTATTAACCGTCCAAACATAAATCCGTGTGGCTAGTACACGTATATGATCGGAACCCTGCACGTAAAACCATACGGCCTCTACATCGTTTTGCCTGAACCAAGGAAACCCTCTGTGTGGGACTCTAAAGACTCGACACTACGCTGTCAGTGGGTTTAACCATAAGCATGTCAGTGGTACTAGCTATACGTAACGGCTACCTAGGTACCTGTCGAAATGAAGGCCGACGAGCAAACTCATCCGAACCCTTACTGAGCCTGTCCGTGACAATCTCCATACAGTCCGGTCTATTCGTCTGGGAGTATTACATGCCGGGTCTAGGGGATGGAAAACGTCAGACCCCTAATAACCTGACAAGTCGCGCCGATGACGCTCAAGACCATCCAAGAATCTACCGATCTTCCTATCAGTAATTCTCAACAGCCCTGGCCAGGGACTTATGGTGTTGGCCAACCGAACACAGCGCGACATCGACTCTCTATACTGGGAGAAACAAATCCCCAACAATCTCTTACTGCCTCCATATGGTTCGGGACCAACTAAAACCTGTTTGCACGACTCAGTAGAGCCGTAGTAGGGTAGTAATTAAAGTACGGTGGGAACTCACATGAGACAAATGACGATCTCAGGTCGATAGACTATCTATACTCATGTCACCACAGAACTGCTATCTGACGATGAGTATAATACCATCTAGCCAGTTCTCGGCGAGTCCATCCAGTGTACTCACCCCCAGTGAGCACATGTATACAATTTTAAGTGAAACACACCAATGGCTGTGGGACCAACCACCGCCCCTTATCAGGGTCTAGAAACGTATACACTAGTATACCCTGGAATATCAATGCCCAGTCTCTATATTCCTATGACTAGGGACATTTAAGGATGTGCTTATCGACTACCCAGCTCTCACAAGTATGATTGCCATCACAACGCTGGTAGTCATTCAAGGATCCTATGGGCTTTATCAACATGTATAAGTGATATGAAATAAAAAGTAAAATATATACACATGTTAAGATAAAGTCAAACCAAATAGCATACTACCATATCGAGCAGATTATCCTGTACATACATACTCCTAGCATCCTATACAATAAAGGCATCTAGGGTATACATATCCAACAATCCCCCACTTGCACTAAGGCCTATTATTGGCATATCGAGTACCCAACGTCTGCATTAGGGCCAGTTGTTGGCGTATCGCATACCCAATATCTTGAATAGTCTCTCGAACTGTACTTCGGGGATGGCCTTGGTGAATGGATCTACCATGTTGTCCTTTGTATCTACTCTCTGCATCTCGATCTCCCGGTGATCTCTGATCTCCCTGATCAGGTGATACCGCCTAAAGATATGTTTGGATTTCTGATGGTACCATGGTTTCTTTTCTAAAGCCATGAATCCATTATTGTCGCAATATAAAGGTATTGGATTAGCAATGGATAGAACCACCTGATATTTAGAAATGAACTTCCTCATCTAGACTGCCTCTTTTGCGGCATTGTTAGCAATGATGTACTCAGCCTCTATCGTCAAGTTTGCTACGGTCTGTTTGGAACTCTTCCAACAGACCGTCCCTCCGTTGAGGGTAAACACATAACCTGAGACGGATTTAGAGTCATCCTTGTCACTTTGGAAGCCAGAGTCGGTAAAAGCCTTGATCTGGAGGTCCCCATTACCGTACACTAAGAATATCTCCCTAATCTTTCTCAGGTACTTGAGAATGTTCTTCACTGCTATTTAATGCTTCTTACCTGGGTTGGACTGATACCTGCTTACGATACTAAGTGCGTAAGCTACATCTGGTTTGGTACATAATATCGCATACATTATAGACCCTACTGCCAAAGCATAGAGTACAATGCTCATGCGAGCCCTCTCCTCATCAGACTTGGGAGACATCTCTTTAGAGAGTGTGATTCCGTGACAAGCGGGTAAATTACCGCGCTTGGAATCTTTCATACTAAACTTATTTAGTACGGTATCTATGTATCTTGACTGTGAAAGTCCCAACATTCTTTTAGATCCGTCATGATAGATCTTAATCTCTAGAATGTACGAGGCATCACCCAGGTCTTTCATAGAGAACTTCTGTGACAAGAAGAGCTTGGCCGATTGTAGTATATGAATATCATTTTCTATCAGGATAATGTCATCTACGTATAAAACGAGGAATACCATAGTTCTTCCTACAATCTTCTTATAAATACAAGGTTCATATATATTTTTAATAAAATCAAATTTCTTGACTGTCTCATTAAAGCAGATGTTCCAACTCCGCGATACCTGCTTTAATCCATAAATGGATTTAAGCAATTTGCACACTTTCCCGCTGCTCCCAATGTCTATGAAACCCTATGGCTGATCCATGTAAACACGCTCTTCTAAACTTCCATTTAGTAAAGCGTTTTAATATCCATCCGCCAGATGTCATAGTCATGAAAGACAATAATGGAAAGTAGGATCTGAATGGGTTTATGCATAGCCACTAGTGAAAATTTTTCATCATAGTCCAATCCTGGTCTTTGACGAAAACCTTTTGCAACTAGTCTCGCTTTGTGTTAGTGATATATGCCCTAGAGGCCATTATTGTATACTACTGGTTTGTATATTATATTTTGGAAGCCCGAGATATACACAGATTTTATTACTGTTTTGCTCAATATGGTAGTATGCTACTTAGTTTGTTTCTATCTTAATATGTGTATATGTTTCTTTTAGCGTATCTCTAATACATATTGGTAGAGCCCTTAGGATTTTTGCTTGACTACCAGCGTTGTGATGGCAATCATGTAGGGTTTGAATCTCACTTAAAAATATTTTCTTTTTATCTCCTATACTCACTTTTAAAGAGGTAGTAAGCTTTTAGGAAGAAGAAGAAGGAGAAGGCTAAGCAAGCTCAAGATAATTGTTATGCCAAAAAATAAAAGGAATAATGAATATATGAGAGAGACCCACTCACTCATAACCATGGTTCTAAAATATCTAGATATTTTGTTATTGGGTTAAAGAATAAGTGTAGAGATTAAACCATGGTTTAATCATGGTCAACTAAGGAAGTGTGTAGAAACAAAGCAACCATGATTTAATCCCAATTAATTCTTTAATCAATAATCAAAATGAATAAATATCCAAACCATGTGAGTCTGCATAGCCAACTCCAATATATCATCACCATGACACATGTATGCATGCATGTGTGCATTCACATAAACATATGTACATACATACATTCATGCATACAACAAATAAATAAAAAAAAGGTTATAAGTGAAATGACTAATGGTCATTAATATTAAATCAACAATTGATTTAATATACCGGTCATATCACATACGACTCGACCAAAAGAAAACGCCAGATTATAATGCGGTATCATATACACGCCTTTAATCAGGCACCCACGCATATCACCATATGCACCCCACATCATTTCGCCTGGGCTAGGTAACCCCTTTGTGGGACTCCAAGACTCGTTAATACGCCGGCAGTAGGTGATGATCATATCAAACACGCACAAGCCGCAAGCGGTCAGCTAAACGTAACAGCCACCCGGGTAATGAGCGAGCAGAAGAAAAACAAGCGAACCTGTCAAAACTCCTGTCGAGCCAACCGGCAACACTTACCGTACAGTCCGATCTCTTCGTCAGATATGTTGCATATCGAGTCTAGGGATGGCATCGTAGACCCCAATAACTCAATAAGTCATGCCGATGTATGGCCTATAACAGTTAGAGAAACTACTGATAACTCTTATCAATAAATCTCATCAGCCCTGGCCAGGGACTTGCTGATATAGCCAATCGAGCACAACGCAACATCAACCCCCAATACCGTGAGAGACGAAATCTCTCCTATCGCTCATTGCCTCCATGTGTCTCAGGACTGTACCCAAAAGCCACCCGTTTGCACGACTCAGTAGAGCCGTGGTATGGTGGAAATCAAAGCACAGTGGGAGAACACATAAGACTCCATGACGATCTCGGGTCTACAGACTAACCTGTACCAGTGTCATCTGAGAACTGCTATCCGACGATAGATATAATACCATATAGGAGTTCTCAGTGAGTCCGTCTAGTGTACCCAGTCTCCACTGAGCACCCGTATACAATCTTGATGTCAAACATCAATGGATATGGGATCATCCATCGCCCATCACATGGGTCAAGAATCGTATACACTAGTCTACTCTGGAATATCGATGCCCAGTCTAGATACACCCACGACTAGGGATATTACAGGATATACTTATGTAAGTCCACGGCAGCGCCCCGGCCGTCTGAACGAGGCCAAAATGTGGAAACGATACTTTTCTTTAACTTTTAAAACTGGCGCTACCGCATACTAAAAACCCGGATCGGGCCATTAACCTACTCCTAGCTAACTAGAGAATGGGGTAGAGAGCTATACCGAGCGATCCGTGTCCTTCGGTCTTCTGCCTCCATCCCGATCTCCTCGCGGAATCTCCGGTCTTCATCTCCTCGTCGGAAAGGGCACCACATCACCGGGTTCTTTTACGGGCTCCCACCACTGGACCGAGGCAACTCGGGCACGAAGTTGGCGAGTCGACGTGTCCAAGAATGCTGTAGGCTAGTGTAGTACTCTTTGTCTCAAGGGGTTTAAGAAGTCGCCATGGTTTTAGTGGAGAAGGAGATGAGCTTCTAAAATGGAGCTATGTTATTTTGTGCAAGCCAAATGAGATGAATTCCCTCATCAAAAATTTTGGACAGCCCTCATCAAGGAATGGCCGGCCCCAAGTCTTGGGAATGAGAGGAGAGAGTGAGTGGATCAAAAATAATAATGCAAGAGAGAGAAAGGGTGATGATGATGCAATATCATCACAACAAAGTCAAATGAATCACCCATCACTCAAACCATCATGGCAAGCAATGATGAGCAAAAGGAAGTCAATGGAAGCAATAACCATCATGTAGCTATCATGTGCCATAAAAAGTCTCCTCCATTGTTAATTGCACAATTGCAAATAACCCCCTCCACTCCAATTATCAGCCAAAGAAAGATAGAAAGGAAAATGGCCGAAACGGAAAGCAAACTGGCAACTTCAGAAAAACGATCCCGTAATAAATTACAGGAAAACCCCGCGACTGTATATACATACCCGCATTTGTATTCTGACCGAATACAAATGCAATGAGACAAAATCTACACTGTACAATACTAGGATCTGGCTTAAACCAAAGCCCGCTAGTATTATCCGTCCGATCATGATCCGTGCAATACCGCACGTACATGATCGAACCCTGCCATATATCCATACGGCCTCTACAGTGTTTCGCTCGAAACTTGAGAAACTGTCTGTGGGAGACTCTAAAGATTTGTCAACACTTTGGCTGTGGATTTAACCACTAGCACGTCAGAGGTATTAGCCATACGTAACGGGCTACCAGGTATTGACCAAAAGGGACGTCGATGAGCGAACTCATCCTGACACCCTACTGAGCCTGTCAGTGATAATATTCGTACAGTCCGGTCCGTTCGTCTATAAGCATCGCATGGCGGGCCTAGGGGGTTGGTAAAAGTCAGACCCCCAAAAGCGGTACAAGTCGTGTCGGAGTGTAGCCCAGAACACCCTGAGATACTATTGGAATACCTACCAGTAAATCTCCTTCCTTGGCCAAGGACTTCGTGTAATGGCTCTCCTAGACACAGCGCAACCTCACCCCCAATACCGGGAGAGACGAACCCCTGCAGATCCGCTCACTGCCTCCATGCGGCTCGGGACTGTACCCAACTAAAACCTGTTTGCATGACTCCTTTGAGCCATGGTAGGGTAGTAATCAAAGTACAGTGGGAACTCACACGAGACAAATGATGATCTCAGGTCGATGAACTAACCTGTACACATGTTACCAGGGAACTGCTATCCGACGTCTGGTATAAGACCAACTAGCATGTTCCCGGCGAGTCCTGTCCGGTGTACTCATAACCCAATAAGCACCTATATACATCTTAGGTGAACCAACTGACACCAGTGGCTTGTGAGACCGGCCACTGCCCCTCGTCGTGGTCTCGACTGTATACACTAGTTTACTCTGGAGTATCGATGCCCTGTCTCGAAAACTCCCACGACTAGGGACCTTTTAAGGTGTGCTTATAGACCCCAGCTCCCACGTATATGATCGCCATCATACTGCTGGCCGTCAAGCAAGAATGCTAAGGGCTTTATCAACGTGCAATAGTGACCTGTAAGGTCACCTGAAACAGTACACGATGATAAAGATAAACCAGATAGCATACTATCATCTTGAGTAAGACTGTTCTAACGGTATAGGTCCTCTCTCAATCATTGCAATCACGTGCCTGTGATCCAATAATTGACTCTGAGGGCACTATCTCTAACAATCTCTCACTTGCACTCAAGGCTAATTATTGCGATGTCGCATACTCACAGCCCGTGTGATACCGAACACCCAACCCCTCTACTAATCAGTCTCACAAAACCCACTTGCGAAACTAATGCGTTCGAGGAATAGCCTCAGTGAGTGGATCCTCTCTAATGTTTCTTTCTATGTCTCTCTTTATCTCAAGTTCGCGGAGAAAGCCATCTCCCGAAATGAGCAATACCTGTCTTAGAATGTGTCTAGATATCTGATGGGACCTAGTTCATAAATGAACTCCAAATCCAAACTTCTTAGACTGTATCGTCAACTGAACTTAATCAGTATCCTGCGCCATGCCTCCCTCAGTATCCGCCTGGACCACCTGTCCATAGTACTGCCCCTCGTCAGAAGGAAAACTATAACTCTTACAGTCACTCTGCCGTCCAGGTCATCTTGGAAGCCTGGAATGATAACCGTCTCCTGAATGAGGCTGATGTTATCATATCCCTAGAACATCCACTTATATTCTAAAACTGCTTCCAAATGTTTCTCCAGGATAGGATCAATATCAACTTATTGCATCTACTGCAAAAACAACATCTGGTGTGGTACTTGACATCTCATGATTGACTCAATTGCCTAAGCAAGTGATCTGTCAATCATGCACATCCCTCTCCCCTTTAGTCTGTAAGACACTTTTAGAGAGGGTGACTCCATCACCTGTAGGTATACTACCGTGGCAGGAGTCGTCCATTCTAAAACACCTTTAGAATGCTGTCTAAGTACCCAGATTGGGAAACTACCCAAATCTAGATTTAAAAACATAAATCTAGTAACCGGAATGTCTGATATTATATCTATATCCTATGTGGAGAAACCACTGTGTGACAACCAAAGTATAACCGACCGTAGTATAGGAATTTCACTTCTTACTCTGTGTATGTCATCCAAATACCAGGACATAACACCCTACTACCTTCTTAATAGATCCATCCCCTATTCTGATGAAGTCAAACCTATGACCGTGACATCAGAAATAGATGATCTATCTCCTCTATATCTGCTTTAGTCTATAAATAGACATAAGCTACTTGTCCACTATACTTCCGCTGCTCCCACTGACTACGACAACCCTCTGGCAGAGTCATATAGACGTGCACTTCTAAAGCTAGTTCAGAACGACGCTATACTCATCCTCCTGCCGGGTCTCATAGTCTGGAACAACAACAATGGCAAGTCTGGGTAAACAAGAACCTCCCTGCCACCGTCCTTGAGTCTACCGGAGTACCTCTCGGGTGCCTGAGGTTACCCACCATATCTGCGGAGTGGCCAATGGAATGTCAAACCAGATTGAATCTTTAGGTTTTTATCAAATTTTCAGTAATCGTTTGCGGTTCTGGAATCACTTCCAGTTCTACCATACTCCCACTACTGTTTTCTGAAGAAAAAAAATCCATTTTTATTAAAACTGTGGCGAGTCAAGAACAATATCACTATTGATCTTCCAGATGGTAGAAAGTCAACCCTCGTCATAGCCCGGGTCAACCCACAAACAGCTATTACAGAAACGTGCCTTGAGTTATCCAGAGTCTGGTTTTAAGCATAAGCCGGACAACTCCCCGTACCTTAACATCGTTAAGATATGAACTGTTCTATATCCAATACAAAAACAGAAGCACTGATTTAATTGAACCAGATTCAAATCATGCAGTTGTCTCCAGTGCATGTCAACTAAATGGAAAGAGGCCGATCAGCATTACTCAACTTAGGAGTGCTTCCAATTATGAGTAACCTGAAAGAGAAGCAAGTTCTCTTTATCATTACTATCAACTGAATACCATACGCAAGTATCTACATCTTCGATCACCTTGAAGGATCCTGATACTTGCAATACCTATAACTTCTCAAAACTTGGACCTTGTGTTTCTACGAAACACTTGTCTAAAAACCAGAGAAGTCATAAGTAAACCGAATATAGTATGAGGACCAACCCCTCTGTCCTAATGGACACTGGATAATATACAATACTCTGTATAAGTCCCTTGAGTCTAACAACTCAATCCCTGTGTGTCGTAGGTTGAAAACTGTACTATGGTTATGAAGAATTACACCGCTGTTTAATGCTCCTTACCTAACCATCTGCTGATATAAGTAAATGTCATAGACATAATTTCAAAAAGGTATATCTCACTCTATAAAAATAGACGTACAGATATATCAATTTGAAATTGGTGCATAGCAACGGATATTCAAAACCAAATATTTGTCGTCCGGCAAACAACCCAGGTGATTTCCTCAAATATCACTAATTACAACGAATTCTGATATAATGAGGATGATCACCTAATTCCCAATAACTTACTCTCACTCATCATCTGTAAAACCACACAGATGTGAGAATCATATCTGGTAAATACATACCCTGGAGCAAGTGTCTAATTGGGAAATCAGTTTTCTTTTAACAATACACAGTGAAACTGAAATATTGAAATGTTTCGAAAGGGTATCCGGGTATTCCTAGTAATGCCTCTTCCATTATCCAGATTCACAACTGTAACCGTATATTTCTTTGCCATCTCTCCAAATCCCTTCATATGTCTTTAGTCATTACCTTCTGTACACCCCTTTAGGCCAAATGGTTTTTTTCCTTCCCTACCGCTCGGCACCAGCCTATGGTTTGGAAGAAGACTATCCAATAAGCATAATGAGTGTACTGTCCTAATCCTAGGAGCACTCGCAATGCGAGAGAAGGTGAAGATAAAAGACAACCGAATAAACCTTATTCATATTTCTCCCGAACCAGAATCCATCCGCGAACTGGAACAAGTTCCTTTCGAGTTCGTATATAACCATACGATGGAGTATCCAAATAACTGTGGATCTTCATAGTGATACGGAGTTTCTAGAGAAATACAAAGGTGAAATGGGAGTGGTAATGAAATACTTGGTTTGGTTGTGAATAGCAGTCGCAATTTACTTTGCCCTCTTACTAATCCCTTTATTTTTCTTTACTTAATACCTTCTGTACACCATCGTTAGGCTAATTGGTTTTCGTCATTCCCTACCGGTCGGCACCTGCCTATGGTTTGGAAGAGGACTATCCAATTTGCGTAATGGGTGTACTGCCCTAATCCAAGGAGCACTCGCAACCTGAGAGAAGGTAAAAGGAAAAGACAACTGAATAGTATTATTCGTTTTCTCCAGAACCAGAAACCATCCTCGAATAAATTCCTTCGAGTTCGTATATAACCATACGATGGTTTTATCCAATGGAAGTGGACGTTCGTAGTAATACGGGGTGTCCTGGAGAAAAGGGTAAAAGTAGGAGTGGCAATGAGGTTTGCAACTCTGACAATTCAAAAGCCAGTGTTTAAGAAGGTTCGGTTAATTTGGTCACTGAGTCATAGTCAAGGGTCGGGCCATGATCGCTGCCAAAGAGAGAGAGAAAAGAAACACTCAGAGTGCACTCTAACCTAGATCAGAATGGTTATCACTTTATCTAATCAGGAAACCTCCCACTGTATCGTCAAATTCTCCTCCAAACCTAAAAGAAGAATTAGTCGGGATCACCCGAGGAGTAAACCAACTCATCAGTGGGAATCAGGATCCAACTATCATCGCATGATAACGTGATGGAATCCACTCACGTTATCACACTCCAGAAGGTATGCGCATATCTGGCAAGTTTCAGTTTCTTTAGAAACCCCCGATGTGATTTTTACCCCATGCTCTTATGACCTTGGCGAAGGTCAACAAATTATAAGTCACATGTCAAGTTCTACCCGTCATTTTCCAGGTTAATTTGAACCCACCCGTACCTACCCTTGACTTTGGCCAACAAGGCAGTACGACCGTCCCAAACCAACGCATCTATCTATGCAGCAGAAAGGTAACAAGCAGCTACCATACACTATGCCTTGACGAAGGCCAACAAACATAGCATGAATACTACGTGCTACCCGTCTGAAATGACGGAGGGCTACGAATGGTTTTTGGCAAAAAACCTTTAACGTAATGAACTTGATATCGTTGAAGGAACCAGATAGCTTTTTATAAAAATATAGTGACGAAAACCTTTGCTAAAGAGGTCACTCCCAGTGAAGAGATCTCGGCTATTTTCCCGTAGAATGAGGTGCAGGATATTCCAACTGAATACCATGATGCAAAGCAAAAGTAATCGACTATAGTGAAGTTATTGCCCTAACGCAAACTTCTGTCCAAGGGGTCACTCCCGGTAAAGGGATCTCGGCCCTTGCCTCGTCGACTGAGGTGCTGGATATTCCAACTGAATACCACTGTGCAAAACAAAAGAGAACGCCCTTGCAATAACAGCTTTTGAAAAATGTTCCAACAACATCAGAATAGGTTTGTTTAGCTTGCATTGATCCGAATCAATGCAGTCCTATCAATTGATCACACCAATAAAGAACGAAAATAATGATGTACGTATATGCACGTGAGGCGTTGGCGCTTTCTCCCACACATCCTTTGGATGCCCTTTCCCTTATACACACACACACACACATACTCTACAACACTGTCCCCCGTTAGAAAAAATTTCTAACGGGGCGCTGCCCCGTAAGGGGGCTGCTAGCCCCCTTGACCCCCAGCCCACTATCCAGGTAGCGCGACCCCCGTAAAAACTCTGCGGAGCCCCCGATATATCCAAAACCCCTTTCAAAACACAACACACGTACACTGCACATCGAGTTCGCATGACCTGTTTGACCCGTTAATCGGAGGTTCTCTCGCTCCAAAGGCGAGGGGTAATTAACGGCAGCTTAGTCCGCGACTGCCAGAGATTCGAATCCCCACAATCAATAAACCCCAGCTTACCCTAGGCAGGGGGAATCTATAATGCGCCTGACAAGCGCGCGCGTATTTCCATCTCAATAGGGTGACGAAAAATACCCTACAAATTCTGGCAAGCCCGGTGGAACCTTTCTCTCCTCCCATATCTCGGGTCAAGTGTTCATGCGAACTCATTTAACATATATGCCGATGTTTGTACTGAAATAATGTTTTTTCGTGCAGCAATCAACTTTCAACGACAATGTCTCCTAAGATGGATCCAGCTTCTGATGCGACCCCGATTCTGTACATGGTCAAGATCAATGCTCGTGTGGTTCTCTACGCATGCCTCAGTTGACAGTAGGAGGAACTGCCCCACCAATTTAGTTCCAACATCATCTACCCTGCCGGAAGCGCTCATCTGGCAGAAAAGCCGGCAAAACAGGTGGCCAAGCCGGTCTCAAGGGGCAAGAGGCCGAATGTTGTGATCGTTAAGGCACCACAACCGAAACTTAAGATAGTGTCTGAACGACCCTCTGGTGCTCCAGCTAGGGGCAAGACTTCCGGTACAAAGGGCAACATCAAACGTTGCGGACGAGCTCAGGCGATAACTCCAATAAATGTATGATCGGGCGTCTTCTCTGGCCTCTCTATCACTCGGTCTACGGCGTCTTCCCGAAAAGCCGAAGTCTGCCAAGTGCTTAAAACAGAAAAGTTAAGGCAGAAGCGGCTCAGGTATCGAGCCAACAAGAGGGCCAGGACTTCGGCCATGTAGAATCTTGTGAGGTTCCAAGAGCAGGGTTACACCACGACGATGGCTGAGTCGGCCGTAAAAATCAGCAATTCCTTCGAACCTCTGAAGTGGGTTCAGAAAAATACTACGACCGCCAGAATCAAGAAGACAGCGGTCCGAATATTGCTACGAAGAGACGTGTCCCGGTCCCAACAAAAAAAGTATGACACTGTCTCTTCAAGATTCTATCAGGCGTGCTGTGCCGCGCGAAAACAGTAGGGCAAAACCAAAAAGGAAGCATCAACACCATTCAAGAATCCGGCCAGGCAAGCCGCCTTCAATCGACTGCCCGTTACCGAAACAGGGGGGTTAAGACAGCGATCAGAGAAATCAGCCGCCGATAATAAAAAGACGGCTGGATATATTATCCATACGGTCTATATGGCGGGCGGGTGCCCCAGCAACAACCTTCACAGCAAAAGCAAGGATGGGGCCACCACATCCCAAGCCCAATCTGGCTTGAATGTGTTTACCGCTTCCCAAGAACAGCCGCCTCCGCTGGATGATGAAAACCCTCTTGATGAGGATGATAGGCAGAAAGACCCCTCAGTCCATGTAGAGTCAAGCTCGGATAGTGAGGAAGAGCCGACTTTCCGCCCAGGACCGCGGAGCAAGAGCTGCTTCAAGAGCTTCGAAAACAGCTTAGGAGCAAAGATAAAAAGATGGCAAAGCTCTACTCGAAAATTGACGACCTAACGAACGTTGTGATGCAGCTTATGGCTCAAATTGCTCGAGCGCCTCCCAATCAAGCACAAGTCGCTACTCATGAGCCGGATGATGACAATCCGAAGCGGCCGATACCTGTCCTTTTGGGTCCAAGATTGGTCGAGCCGCACGAAAGCCGTCCATATTCCGCTTCTGGGGACGTCTTGGCCCCAGATAACACTATCCCGCTAACACAAGACCGGATAATGGATTTGGTCACCAGCAAGGTTAAAACATTGGTGGCCGAAGCTGAAGCTCAGAAAGAAATTGGCAGTAGTGGGCGGCCATATTTCGCACAGTACGATCTGATCGAGTTCCCGAGCAGCTACGTCATTCCTAAGTTCAGAAGATTTGACAGGACGGGAAATGCAAATCAGCACGTCGCCCACTTTAAAGCATCGTGCGGAAATACAGGGGGCAATGATGCGCTCCTTGTTCGTCAGTTTTTCAACAGCCTGACCGGTGTCGCTTTTGACTGGTACGCGAGTATACCAGACGGGTCCATCTTTACCTTTGCCCAAATGGAGTCTCTGTTTTGGCAGAGGTTCATGAGTGTCAGTGATAAAATCTCCATTGCTGACCTTGTGAGGACCAAGCTGGGGAAGAATGAAAGCAACACCAACTTTATCGCCCGATGGTGTAATCTCACAGTCAAGTGCGAACCGCCGCTGGAGCAGGACCAGTCCGTCAGCCTTCTCATTGGGAACCTCAGCAATTGGATGGTCTCATTCTTGTGTACAGCAGGCCTCAAGACGTTTTAAGAGCTAACCAAGAAAGTCTAAACGCTTGAACGCTCGAAGCAAGAGTCTACCCCGGACTCTCAGAGAGACAAGACTTGGAAAAGCAAGCGGGACGACAACCGTAGAAGCGGGAGTTCCAGCAGTACCAATGTCTTTAATGCGTCTAACAATGAAGACAGGCGAAAGGCAGGCGATTCCAAAACCAACCGGCCTCGAAAGCCATTGCTGGGAGGAGAAGGGCTTTCTCTAGGGGAGAAAAAGAACAAGGTTTACTCTTTCAAAAGGGACAAGGTCAGCAGGATATTCAAAGATGCCTTGAACAATGGTCTACAATTGCCAGAGTCGAAGAGACCCCATGAAGAAAAAATGACCGACAATCCCCTGTATTGCCCGTACCATAGAGTAGTGAGCCATGCGATCGAGGATTGCTATATCTTCAAAGACTGGGTCGAGAAGCAGTACAAGGCTGGAGAGATCGAGTTGTCCAAAAGTGTGGTGAACAATCAAGTTGCAACCACCAACTTTATACAGACAGAAGCTGAATCCTTCTGGGAGCAGACAGCCAAACCCGCTGCCTTGAGAAATGAAACGGACTCACCGCAGCCTCCGTGGAGTCCGCATATATCTAATAAGACGAAGAAGATGATAAAGCTACTTCAGAAAGAGCCCAGAACAGAATGGGAAAGGCAGAAGAAGCCCACCATTCCAGCTGCCAATTCGGCTCAATCAGGCTCAAAATTCAAAATGCTCAAGAAGAAGAAAAGTGCAGCTCGGCGCGAAAAAGAGTCTGCAGGGAGATCGACCATTCAAAAATATACCGATTCCCTCGAAGACTATGAACAGAAGGAAAGAACTCTGATTCAATTGAAGGAGTTCCTCCCTATAGAAGTGGCTGAAATTCTGGAGGAGATAGAAGAAGACTCCAATGAAGAGATCCCTATAGTGACCTGCTATGCCATCCATCTTGGCAGCGACTCTGAGGAGGAGCTCTGTTTTCCCGAAGAGGACGAGGAGCTCGCCACAAAGGCCAACCAAATCCATCTCAGAAGCGGCAGGGCTCTACCGCCGAGTCATGGCAACGCCTCAAAAGGAAAGGAAAAACATGTGGCTAATGAGAAAGATGGCAGAGAACCGGCTAATGAAAACTCAAGTCCTTCCTCAGTGGACTATAATGTCTTAGCTCATCTCCGGAAGCTTTCATCTCTCCTAAGCATCTACGATGCCTTGGTCCTATCTAAGGAGCTTAGAGATGTTCTCATCCATGCTCTAAAAAACCCCGAGCGGTATCAGGCTTGCTTTGCAGAAATTAATATGAAAGAATCCCAGTACGCTCTGCATGCCGCCATGGTCACGTTTAAGGACGAAGACTTTCTACTGGGAACGGCTGAGCATAATCAGCAGCTTTATATGACCGGGTACAGCGACGGAGATCGGATTAATCGTATATTGATTGATCCGGGATCCTCAGTGAACATCATGAACTTGCGGACTCTGAAGAGTTTGTCAATGGACATCCGACACCTGTCAAGGGAAAGGATTGTCATTCAAGGCTTCAATCAAAACTGCCAGCAAGTTCTGGGGTCCATAGCTCTGCCAATCAAATTTGGGGATCTGCAAACCGAAGCTAAGATATGCGTGATCGATGCTGACACGTCTTATTAAATTCTCTTGGGACGGCCGTGGCTCCACGATTATGGTATCGTTCCGTCAACTCTCCATCAATGCATGAAGTATACCAAAAATGGCGAAGAAAGACGCATTGACGGAAACATCCAGCCGTTCGGTGTGCATGAAGTCCGATATGAAGATTCTCGGTACTTTGTGAACCTCCAAAGTGCTGAGCCACAGCTGACCAAAGACAGAACAGCCCCGAAACTCAAAAGCAAGTCTGAGCCAGCTGTCACTTTCAAAAGCAGAAACCCCCAAGTGCGCCTACGTTTCAGCAGCGACACTGATGAATCTGACGCTGGAAGTCCATCCTTCCGTAAAACTCGCCCTCATTTCGGTAGCGATACGGAAAAATCTGATACTGAAGGCCCATCCGACGGCAAATTCACCCTCGTTTAGGCAACGGCACTGAAGAGTCGGAGGAAGAGGATCGGCCTTGCAACAGCTATGCAGACTGGGCCCCCATGCAACAAGCGAAACTACGAGGGACCTTCGAAATTGCAGAAGGGTCACTAGCCATCACAAGGGTGCCGGAGCGGATGTGCAAAGAGCTCGATGCATTGTCAGTCTCCACCGTGGACCAGCTGAAAACTTTCTACGTTCCCGGGAGGAAAAGTGGACAGAAGGGCATCCTGTTTTATGGGTCAAATCCTGTTGTGCACCCGGACGATTTGTCTGTCGCGTGCCTTCCCTATGAGAGAGGCATAAGGGTCGTCCTCAATCCTAGATACTATGCGCCCGAGATGCGGGAATATTTCAAAAGGTGCAGATGCCGGCTATATCAAACGGAGTCCGAAGCAAATTTTTATGAAGGGATATGGCATCCGCCTCAGTTCCGAGCACTCATCGATGGACGAATTCCAGATAGACGAAGCATAGGTTTCATCCGGCCTGATTCCAAGGCATGCTACATGATCCATGTTGGTGAAACCAGCAAAAGATCAAATGATGATGACGAGATAGCCGAGCTAGAAGAAGCTCCTCAAGAGCTCGAAGAAGGCGGACAAGCAACCTTTGACGAGCTAATCGAGATTGACTTAGGAACGCCCGATAATCCAAGGCCGACCTACATCATCTCACTCTTGTCAGAGAAAATGAAAGAGCAGACAATCGCCCTGCTGCATGAGTTCATCGACTGCTTCGGATGGACGTACAAGGAAATGCCTGGCGTTTCCCCTGGAGTGGCCGTGCATAAGCTATCTATATCTCCTGATGCTAAACCAGTCAAACAAACTCCTCGAAGAATGAGAAGGGAACTGGAAGAAAAGGTCATCGAGAAAACCAAGAAACTCATCGATGCCGGCTTCATCAGGGAAGAGAAATATGCGGACTGGATCGCATGCATAGTCCCAGTGAAGAAGAAAAATGGGCAGATCCAAGTTTGTGTCGATTTCAGGGACGTCAACGGGGCTTTTCCTAAAGACGAATTCCCGCTACCGGTCATGGAAATGATGGTCGATGACACCTCAGATTACGAGCTGTTCACCTTTATGGATGGCTCGTCTGGATATAATCAGATCAAGATGTCGCCCGAGGATGAGAAATACACAGCATTTCGAACCCCGATCGGAATATACTACTACAAAGTGATGACGTTCGGACTGAAGAACGCAGGTGCTACATATCAAAGGGCAATGACCAATATCTTTGATGACATAATCCATAAAGTCGTCGAATGCTATGTTGATGATCTGGTCGTCAAGACTAAAGCCAAGGCCAACCACATCCAAGATCTTAGGACCATTCTCACCAGACTGAGGGAATACGATCTGAAGATGGATCCTCTGAAGTGCGCTTTTGGCGTGCCATCGGGAAAATTCCTGGGCTTTATAGTCTGATATCGGGGGATCGAAGTTGACCCATCCAAGATAAAGGCCATCATGGAAATGCCCCCTCCGAAGGATCTGATGCAGCTGAGATCTTTTCAAGGAAAGCTTGCTTATATATGAAGGTTTATCTCAAATTTATCGGGAAGATGTAGGCCTTTCTCAAAGCTCATGAAGAAAGGAGCTCCTTTTGTCTGGGATGCCGAATGTCAAGAAGCGTTCAAAAGCCTCAAACAGTACCTGTTGCACCCTCCAGTGCTCGCTGCCTCTATTCTAAATAAACCGTTATTTCTCTACACTGCCGCACTAGATAAATCACTCGGTGCGCTCCTTGCCCAGAACAACGAGGAGGGAAAAGAAAATGCCCTCTACTACCTCAGTCGAACTCTAGTCGGGACGGAACACAACTATTTCCAAATCGAAAAGCAATGCCTGGCTCTGATATTTGCTGTGAAGAAGCTGAGGCACATCTGCTTGCTCATCGGGTGATGCTGATCTCCAAGGTCGACCCGCTCAAACACTTGATGACCAAAGCAAGCCTAGCCGGCAGAATGGCAAGATGGGCAATCATGCTACTTGAGTTTGCAGTAAAAGGGCAAGCTCTTGCGGACTTTCTTGCTGCTCATCCCATACCAGAAGGGTCATCGCTCAATTGCGAGTCACCCGACGAACAAGTGCTGCACCTCGAGAATGACGAGCCATGTTGGGAGCTCTACTTCGATGGGGCCTCATCAATAAGGACCCCCAGTAAATCAAGCGCCCCGGAGATAAAAAGCAGGGATAGAATTGGTGTTCATCACGCCATCGATGGGAACCCTACGGCGTTCTTTTACTCTCACCGAGCCCCGCACAAACAACAAGACTGAGTATGAAGCTCTGATAGCTAGTCTGGAGCTCGCCATAGAAATGGAAATCCTTCGGCTATGGGTTTACGGTGACTCCCAGCTTGTCGTCAACCAAATAAGCGGCAACTATAAGATATGCAAACCCGAGTTAGCTCGATACAGAAGCTGAGTGGTGGAGCTCATGAAACGGTTCACTCACATTGAACCAATGAGAGTCCCTAGAGCGTTGAACGGAAAAGCCGACATACTCGCTCACCTAGCTAAAGAGCTAGCTGATCCTGACATGGACGAAATTCTAATCACAGTCAGAAGCCGGCAAATTCTGCCTCCAGCCTCTTTGCGTGAAGAAGAAGGCATAGAACAAGAGAACAATCCCGCCAAAGAAGCTTCGATCATCCAAGACGAGCCCGATTGGAGAGAACCCTTCATAGAGTACTTCCGATACGACAAGCTGCCCAAAGGAAAATCTGCAAGAATTCAGCTGAAGAAGAGAGCTCTCCGATACGTGTTTATAAATGACACGCTATACCGCAGGTCATATGACCAACTCTGGCTCAGGTGTCCATCATTGGCTGAAGCCCAAAAGGTCATGAAAGAAGTTCACTCGGGCGTTTGCGGTGCTCACCAATCTGGCCCCAAGATGCGACTTCATATTAAACGGCTTGGGTATTACTGGCCCACCATGATACGGGATTGCGGAGAGCATGCAAAGAAATGTCATATCTGCCAAATTCATGGTGATTTCATTCACAAGCATCCCAATCCGTTGCATCCTACGGTGGCGTCGTGGCCCTTCGAAGTCTGGGGGACCGACATAGTTGGCCCAATTGATCCTCCGTCATCTAGAGGCCACCGGTTCATATTGGCCGCAACTGACTATTTCTCCAGATGGGCTGAAGCTGTCCTGCTAAAAGAAGTCAAGACAGAAAATATTCCGACATTCTTCCAGCATAATATTCTATACCGCTTCGGTACACCAAGAAGAATCATTTCTAACAACGGGCCTTCTTTCAAGAGCTTCAAAGTCTCAAGGTTCGCTGCTCAGCACAAGATAGACTAGAGATATTCCTCCATCTATAATTCAAGAGCCAATGGGCTAGCCAAAGCCTTCAATAAGACTCTATGCAAGTTCCTGAAGAAAAATGCATCAGCCAACAAGAAAGACTGGAATCTCAAACTTCACGAGGCGTTGTGGGCATATCGTACCACACACCATACTCCAACTCAGTCCACTCCATACTCGTTGCTCTTCGGAGTGGAGGCGGTCCTCCCCCTCGAAGTCGAAGTTCCAAGCATAAAAATGGTCGTTCAGCACGAGTTGACGGAAGAGAAAAATGTGCTCCTTCGGCTTGAAGAGCTCGACGCCTACGAAGAAAAAAGGTTCGCGGTACAGCAAAATCTGGAGCCGTACCGAGCCCAAATGTCACGGGCCTATGATAAGATGACTCGTCTCCGTGCTTTCAAGAAAGGCGAATTGGTGTTGGTCCTCAAAAGACTGATCATCCCCAATCGACATGCCAAGGGAAAATTCGAGCCAAACTGGGAAGGACCATACGTCATCGAGAAAGTGTTCGACGGAGGATCCTACCAACTAATAAGTGTCGAGGGAGAAAGGCCCATGCCACCCATCAATGGCCGATATCTCAAGAAATACTACGCGTGAATGCTCCAAGTCGCAGGAGAATTGAGCACATCAGCCCTACGGTCTAGATCATACATCCTGTAAAACAGTATACAATCCACGGGCGTAAACGACCCCTATCTCTCCCAAGTCCTGCCGGTGAGACTACTTTTAAAGTCCCACCAGCGGCAAAAAAAAAGGTATGTCCACAAGCAAAACGGGCATGGATGAAAACCCGAAAGGGCTCCGTGAGTAAAAACAGCAGGACTGCCGGCGAGTTTGTGAAAACCCGAAAGGGCGCAAACTCGTGAAAAGAGATAAATACACTCGCAAAATCCTCTCGACCTTGTGAGGAGAAAATCCCTGCGTGAGATCCTTACGACTCACAAAGGAGCAACACACTTAGGGATCCCTACGATTCCTAAGAAGAACATACACCTGCGAGATCCTCTTGACTCGTAGGGAGAAAACGCTTTTATGAGACCCCTACGGCTCATAAAATTGAAAAGCCTTAGGTAATAGGGATCTAAACCTGTCTCCTGAGCCATCGCATCCCAACGGGCAACGACAAATGATGAATCGTTGCTGGCATTTCGCTTCAGTGTTAGCGGTGCTGATGCCAACCAAAAACCCAAATCCCAAGTTTTCCCAACGGCAAATGATGAGTCGCTCCTGGCATTGCTTCAGTGTTAGCAGTGCTGATGCCGACCCAAAAACCAAATCCTGAGTCCTCCTGGGGCAAATGATGAGTTGCTCCTGGCATTATTCCAGTGCAGCAATGCTGATGCCAAACAAGATCCAAATTCCGAGTCCCCAAACGGCGAATGATAAGTCGCTCCTGGTACCATATTCCAGTGCAGCGATGCAGACGCCAACCAAAATCCAATTTCACAAAATTCTCCCGGCCCTACGGTTAGTCCCCAAATTGACTACCGTATACAATCCACGGGCTCAAATAATTCTCATCATACCCATACCCCACCGCAATCACCAGTCCAGCGGCCGGTCTTTGCCCTTGGACTTATACTCCATTTGGGAAGACCCACTTATGTGTCCTCATGATACATGAGGAGAACAAACTTACGAGATCCTCTCGACTCGTAAGAAAACACCTTCGTGGGATCCTTACGACTCACAAAGAAAAAACACATTTAGGAGTCCTCACGACTCCTAAGGAGAAAGTACACCTACGAGATCCTTTCGACTCGTAGGGAGAAAATGCTTTTATGGGACCCTTACGGCTCATAAATTTGAAAAGTCTTAGGTGATAGGGACCTAAACCTGTCTCCTAAGCCATCGCTCCCCAACAGGAAAAGGCAAATGATGAATTGCTCCTGGCACATGTGCTTCAGTGTTAGCAACGCTGATGCCTACCCTAATACCAAAATTCCAATCTCCAATCCAATAGACCCCTAAGTCTTTAAACTGGGAATAGATGACCTCTAAGTCGTTAAACTGGGAACAGATGACCCCTAAAGTCGTTAAACTGGGAACGAGGGAAATCTCTTCATGGCAAATGATGATTCGCTCCTAGTACCATATTCCAGTGAAGCGATGCTGATGCTTAACCAAAACCAAAATCCCCAAACCCTGTCATGGCAGATGATGATTCGCTCCTGGTACCATATTCCAGCATAGCGATGCTGATGTCAACCCAAATCATATCAAGTCAGCAAGACAACCAACAACCTCCCTGGCGGAATCATGCTCCACCTCGGAAACAAGTCAAATCCCGATACCGCAGAAAGCGGAGCAAGTCAAATCAGAACATTCGACCGTCCAAGTCGCTAAAAGGGCAGCACCGACCGTCCAAGTCGCAAAAAGGGTAGCATCGACCGTCCAAGTCGCTAAAAGGACAGCACCGACCGTCCAAGTCGCAAAAAGGGCAGCATCGACCGTCCACGTCGCTAAAAGAGCAGCATCGACCGTCCAAGTCGCAAAATGGCAGAACCGACCGTCCACGTCGCTAAAATGGCAGCACTGACCGTCCACGTCGCAAAAAGGGCAGCATCGACCGTCTACATCGCTAAAAGGGCAGCATGGACCGTCCAAGTCGCAAAAAGGGAAGAACCGACCATCCACGTCGCTAAAATGGCAGCACCGACCGTCCACGTCGCTAAAATGGCAGCACCGACCGTCCACGTCGCAAAAAGGACAGCATCGACCATCCATGTCGCTAAAAGGGCAGCATCGATCGTCCAAGTCGCAAAAAGGGCAGAACCGACCGTCCACGTCGCTAAAATGGCAGCACCGACCGTCCATGTCGCAAAAAGGGCAGCATCGACCGTCCAAGTCGCTAAAAGGGCAGCACCGACCGTCCATGTCGCAAAAAGGGCAGCATCGACCGTCCAAGTCGCTAAAAGGGCAGTATCGACCATCCACGTCACTAAAATGGCAGCATCGACCGTCCACGTCGCTAAAAGGGCAGCACCGACCGTCCACGTCGCTAAAAGGGCAGCAACGACCTCCTCGTCAGAATTATACTCCGCCTTGGAATCAAGTCAACCGTACACTCCATCTCGGAGACACGTCAAGCATCGACCGTCCATGTCATAAAAAGGGCAGTGCCAGCTTCCCAAAAAGCGGGAACCAAATCAGGTCGCCTCCACGTGAAAGAAGATCCATTAATTTCATGCACACGACCCACATATGCTGGGTGCATTTATTGATGGGGGCACTTTGTTGGGGTCGAAATTTACACCCCGATTGACCAAGTCAAAATCAAAGTCAACCCCAAGCCCAGGTCAAGTGGGCCAATGCCCAGATCGAGCCCGAACACGAAGCGTCCGGCCTTCCGCAATGCCAAAATAAAAAATTTGTAATAAATAATTTTGGTGTATTTCCTTTTTTATTTTTTGAATAAATGTAAGAAAATGGACATAAACCCAAATTTTTGTAAAGCCCATGGCTTATGTGCAAAAAGAAATAGCACATGAGGCATGAGATGGGCAAAATGCCATTTTTGTAAAGCCCAAAGGGCTATATGTAAAATGTATAGCCTATAAAGGCAAAGATAAAAATATCTCAACAACCTTTTCTCTCTCCCAAAAAAAAATCAAGATCTGTACTCTTTCTCCTTCCTCAAGGTTCTAAAACCTTCTTCTTTCTTTTGAATTAAATCAAGAGTTTTACTCTTCCTTTTCCAAAACTAAATAGTTTTTCACCACAAAACCCACAAAAGGGAGTTTGGATCTTCCATCAGATCTTAGAAATGAGAGATTTTTAAAATCTCACCCCTCTTATTATCCAAGAGCCGGCCAACAAAAGAGGAAGAAAGAGACTCATCTCCAAAGACCCCACTTTGGGGAAGATCCAGGGCTCAAGGGGAGAAGCCCCTTCATCAGCTTCAAAAATATCTTAGGAGTTTAACTCCTCATACACACACACACGCACACACACACATACAAAATAATAAGTATTTCTTTCTGGGAGTACAACTCCCAGTACAGGGACTAAGCCCCTTTTGCCACCCAGCGCCCAAAGCGCGAGCGCCCGAGTGCCCACGTGCCTGGCACGTGAGGCGCTAGCACGTAAAGCGCTAGCGTCCACGTACCTGGCACGTATGGTGCTAGCGCCCAAGCGCCCAAAGCGCGAGCGCCCACGTGCCTGGCACGTAGCGCCCGAGCGCCCACGTGCCTGGCATGTGAGGCGCTAGCACCCAAAGCGCTAGCGCCCTCGTCCCTGGCATGTGAGGCGCTGGCGCCCAAAGCGCTAGCGCCCAAGACGATAGCGCCAATGCCCAAGCGCCCGCGTGCCGCGCACGTGAGGTGCGGGCGCTTTCTCCCACGCATCCTTTGGATGCCCTTTCCCTTATACACGCACACACGCACTCATACTCTACAACACTATCCCCCGTTAGAAAAAATTTCTAACGGGGTGTTGCCCCGCACCCCGCAAGGGGGCTGCTAGCCCCCTTGACCCCCATCCCGCTATCCGAGTAGCGGGACCCCCGTAAAAACTCTGCGGGGCCCCTGATATATCCAAAACCCCTTTCAAAACACAACACACGTACACTGCATATCGAGTTCGCATGACATGTTTAACCCGTCAATCAGAGGTTCTCTCGCTCCAAAAGCGAGGGGTAATTAACGGCAGCTTAGTCCGCGGCTGCCGGAGATTCGGATCCCCACAATCAATAAACCCCAGCCTACCCTAAGCAGGGAGAATCTGTAATGCGCCTGACAAGTGCGCGCGTATTCCCATCTCAATGGGGTGACGAAAAACACCCTACAGGGACTTACTGGCTATAAAGAAAGAGGGGAGAAGGGGGAGCTTCCGGAACCGTCGGGGCGTCGTTTCATCACCGGAATCTCCTCGAAACTTTGTCGGATTTTCGCCCTTTGCTAACTCCACTTGCACAACTTGGGACTTAGAAATTTTAGAGAGTTTTTGTGATGAAATTCTGAATGAGGAGAGGTGAAATGGGGTGTGGTATTTATAGGAAAAATTAGGGTTTGGGGTATTGAATTTTGAGAATTAAAATATGCATTAAAATGGATTAAAGAGGTGATTTTAATTCCTCTATAAATGTGCAGAAAAATCAAACAATATGAGGGAAGTGGGGTAGGCCAAGGGATGCCAGGGGAAAATTTTGGGGACCATCCCCTACGGGGGGCCCGGCAGTGCCGGTTGAAATATCCATCTCGCCGGTCGAAGAGGTGGGTTGGATGCTAGGGATTTTTCCACATGTCCATGTCGTATCATATAGCTCAGTGCATATGTTTGATTTCTGTGTGACTCTTCGTTTTACGTGTAGTGCATGTGTAAACCTTTGGGCTTCTAAAAGATTAAAAGAAAAATCAATAAAAACATTATGTGGCTGAGGGGATTCAATCACAGGGGCTACGTCCCACCAGTGTAAGGCTTTACCAATGAGCTGCAAGTGTTTTCTTGCTATTCAAAAGTAATTCAAATTTATAATTTGTTGTCACGACCCGTAATTTAGCATGTGACCGGCAATTAAATTACGCAACGTCTAAAGGCGTGACGAAAATCAAGTAAGCCGAAGCCCAAAAAATCTAAACCTTTTTGCGGAAAAATTATGGGGGTGCGGTTTTGAAATAAAGGTATAATGAATCATGTTTTTCTTTAAAAATTTGGGCAGCACCTCCCTTGTATATTTTGATCCAAAACATATACACAACAATATATAGGCATCCCCAAGCGGGAGCTAGCTCTTCGCCAACCGGCGGAATCACAACAACGCAATAACATATATACGACGCCCAACGGCGAAGAATCAACCCAGAAAGAACAATAAATAAGTAAGACATCAAAACTCAAGAAGCGAACATAAACCCATCGCTCTAAGTCTCGCACAAAACCCAAGTCTGACTAGGTCTACCAATATACAATTCCAGTCTCTGATTTGATCTGATGGAGTTTATCTAAATACAACGGAATATAACAGTACGAGAGTGGGCACGATCCAACATGTGTCCCACCTACCAAAGCAAACACCCTGGATGAAGCTGTGTGCCAGCGATACCGCAACTGATCCCAAGCGGTCAAACCTGCAAGAACTGTAGCACAATGGGGGTGAGTTGCTAACTCATGAGTAGAAAACATCAGCAAGTAGAAATCGAATAAAACAACGATTTCCTAGATCACTATATCCTGAAGGTAATACTATGATATCTACGGTGACCATGTACGCATATATGTCAACAATAGAGTCAATGCAATGACATATATAAATAAACATCTAATATCATATGGCTGTATGCATGTGGATATCATCCACGTGTCCGTCAACGACACAACTAATATCATGGAACCTGAGTGTCCAACACCGACACTCGAACATCATGAAAACATATATATATATAAGGATATCTACCACGTGTGTCCATCAACGACACATCAAAATCATGGAACCTGAGTGTCCAACACCGACACTCGAAACCTCATGAAACTCGTATCCAGCATCGACACGTAAATCCTCATATCTCAGATGCCGCATACTCAGATCGACCCTCATATATATCTCATCTCAGGCGCCGCATTCTCAGATCGGCCATCATATCCACCTCATATCATAACTTCAAAACGGTATCCTACGGATATCCTCCGAGCTCTATACAATCACCGGTAAGTAGTACTCCCCTGCCAGGCTCACCGCCTAAACAATACAAGTCTTCTTGTCCCGGGATACCTCACTGGATCCACCATATACCCGCAAATGGTACCTACCGCTCCTCAAATCGAGTATACTCACTACTCAGAACCGAGAAAACTCATGGTGGACACCTCGAAATATCATATCAAGAGAAACCACATTTTTAAACAATACACAATTTCTTTTGAAATTAAACTGCGGTTCTCAAATCCAGAGATCTCATAAAATCAGTATCTCAATGCTTATAACCATAAAGTACGATGTATGCAATATAGAGTAGTAATATGAGCATATCGGGTATATCATGCAAGCATATAACCCTAAGGTACGATGTATGCAACATAGAGTAGTAATATGAGCATATCGGGTATATCATATAAGCATGTCAAGTGATAGTACTGAATAATGAATGTACTTTTGCTTTTAAAATTAATATCATGATAGGGCGGTTCTCCTGTGTAATTGGCACGATAATTCTACTGTATAAGTGACATGGCAATTCTACTGTGTAAGCGACATGGCAATTACCGATGAAGAATGTGTGTGAACCGGCAAATCTGTGTATGTGTAACATACGCATCAACGGTAATTGTGCAGGTGTGCTAGCAAATGATATCATATAGCATTAAATACCTGAACGTGGTATGTACATCACGAGGGTAATATCCTACACAACATGAACAATAAATGGGTATATCTATCTACACAAGAATCATACGGTCACTTTTAAACGATACACATCGTCGTTTTGAAAATAGGTATAGTACAGGTGGTAATCTTTATATCGGCGATCCCGCCTCATAACATCCGATATGACAATAATTATCGATCATCATCCTCAAATCACTAGCACGGATCAATCATCTGGTACATCTCATCACGTATGGTAATCCATCGTACGGGGTCATCAAACAGAATAGGGAATCTATCGACATATACAATAATGAGGGTACGGATCTAAAGTTTCGTACGACATATTACTCATTATACTCATATATATATATATATATATATATATATATATATATATATATATATATATAAAATCACATTTGTATAAATATCATATCTTATTAATTTCACAACACCTCTATCTCAATCTCGTGTCGTGTTTATCGATCTCGATCTCATATTATACCATTAACAACTCATACTTGTTCTCTTTAAATTCATACTTATCATGATTCACTTCCCATTTCATATCCTCAAACAAATATATCCATCAGCGTCAACCTTTATCATATCATCTCTTTACTAAAACCTATAATCACATTATCTTAAGTTCGTAGCATATCCTTTATTTGATTATAATTTATAACACAATTTCCATATCAATAGTTGCGGGGGTGCTATACGCCATCCACCCGACTTCCCCCGTAGATATAAATCTACTCACCTGCTAAACTCCTTACTTAGCCGAAGTCGATGTGTTTCGTCGTCTCGGAAGTCCACGCGAAGGTACCTACAATTAATACATATCGAAATGCAATTAAAACCAATATCTGAAAACCGATACGACATACAGTTCGCTCATAGGTTAAAACCTATAGCTTCGCATGCAAAATCAACTAAATAACCCTCGTCCGTTGACGTACAAATGTCCAACGATGGAATCCAAAATCAAATACCAAAACCAAGTTTCACAAATCGGAAAACGAAATTCAGCAACTAAGGAAATCTATCCCAGATTTTGACTCAGATAAAATTAGCCAATTTTGCATATGGGGTTGCTCTAGATATAGGATAAGGAAGCTACAGAACAAAAATCACCACATTTCATCATGACTTGGCCGCAAATTGCGGCTCTAGGGAATAAATCTGCGGCCTGAACAAGAGGGAATGGGCTCGGGTTTCAATGAGTACTTCTAGGTTGCCTGCTCATCTCTCTGTGTTCGCTAAATAATTCTCAGGTCCTCCGGGTTAGAGCAGATCTCAGAATCCTATCACAATTCCCACAAAATACGATATCGGCCGATTTCAAAGTTCGTGTTTTGGTTTCTATTCTCGGGTCTTGGCCAGTAAAATACCCTCTAAGGTCCTGTAAACACTCACTATACCTCAATTTCCCACTTAACAGCAACTTGGAATTTTCTAAAATCACAAAACCTAACTAAATCAAATTCTAAACTAAACTAGGATATTTAAACATAAACACTAATTTAAAAGTGAAGGGATTACCTCATTTGGCAACTAAAGAAAATTCTTGAGTTGCCTAAAGTCTTCAAAATCCAAACTTGAATGGTTCTAAGGGTTTAGAATAGGTTTGTGCATGTTTTATGTGAATGTAGCATAGGGTTTTGGAAAGGCACTTGAGATGATGCATGGAGGTAGTAAGAGAATGAGGGAGATGAAGAAATGGTGAAGAAAAAAATGGGGAATGGAGAATGGGGCATCCAAGTCTCTCTCTCTCTTTCTCTTATGCTCACTCTCTCATTCACAAATATCTCCTACACTCACTCTCTCACAAATATCTCTTTTGTTTCTTCTCTGTCTTGTTTCACTCTCTTAACTCTTGTTTTCTTTTCTTTTCTTTGTTTTTCTTTTCCTTTCTCATTCTCTTCTCTTTTAAATCTCATAAGTCACAAATATAAACTCACAAACACAAACCCAGCATGCACATGACATGGTGCACTAGCCATGGAAAAAATATAAAAACACGGATTTGACCAAAATCCAATAAATATCATTATAATAATAAATTATTTTAATCTCCGATAAATTTCCAAATATTGGTATATACTTATACCATTTTACGAAAAACCCATATTCACAAATCGAATACTCTTCGTGAAATATATTATTTTAATATTAAATTTCCAAAAATAATATTTTATATTTCTGAAATGTTACACTTATGCTCAGGCTTAAGTGTTCCTTTCTGTATTTTGAAAAAAAAACTATACAGAGAGTTTAGGGTTGTTACACGCAGCCCGCCACATCTCCTTCCCCATACACTGGGAAGCGGGGTGTGACAAATAACATAGCATTTTTCAAATTTAGAACTTGCCTAATCGGATCTCACGTAGAGATACAGATACCACGTCCGACGTCGGAATAACGTCGCGATGCAAATTTATGCGCGCAGGACTGGAACTGGCTGAGCAGTAACGTGACGTGGTAACATGGCTAGACGTCGGCGGTGACTGGATCGTCTGGATCGTCGGCGACGCACACAATTCCGATGAGACGGCCGGAAAATCAAGAAAAGAAAGAAAAGAAAGAAAGAAAAGAAGAAGAAGAAGAAGAAGAAGAAAGGTTTGCTGGGGTGGCGAGGACAGAGGAATGGTGGTGAGGTGACGGGGGTTGACGACGACGAGGTGCTGCCGTCGGTGAGATGGCTGTGAGTTTGGTGATCGGGGAAGAAGGTGCAGGAGGTCGCTCGGGTTAGATTTGGGTCGTCGGGGAGAGGAGAGGGAGGTGAAGAGGATGAGCTGATGGAGGTGAAGGTGGTGGGCAGTGACGAGGGGTTCCGGCGACGAGGGTTATTGCTGAGGGTGTCGGGTTTCTTGGGTCGGGAAAGAAGGTGCAGGGGGTTGCTCGAAAATAGGAGAAGGGATGGAGGTGCAGATGACGATGAGAGAGGGCGGTGATGGTGATGGTGATGATGAGGTTGAAGGGTGAACGGCGGCGATGAGAGAGCAGTTTAGGGTTTCTGGGTTGCTCGCGGGGGGACGTGAGGAAAAAAAGAAGAAAAGAGATAGAGTTGGTTTTGTTAATTATTAATATATATTATAGATATATAGTGTATAAAGAGAGAAAAAGGTTACAGAGAGGGGGATTAGTTATATTTGTGTGTGTGTGTGTGTGTGTTTAACAGATTAAATATATAGGTTATATAAAATATTATATATATATATATATATATATATATATATATATATATATATATATATGATTTTACAGCTAATATCAGATTACTCCGAATATTACCCGTGTTCTTTCTAAAAATCTAGTTTTTCAATCTGGAGAATATACGTAAAAGTTTAAACCATGATATGATATTCCGTCAATAAAAATGTATACCCCAAAATATGGATTTTACATAATACACGTAGCGAAAAAACGAGTCTGTTTTAACAATTAGGGTATGAACATGATATATGGGTGCAACCACATGCTATGGGGTGTGATGACATGCAAAGGTAGATACGAAAATATGTTATTTGATTTTTATTTGGTATTATTAAAAGATATGTGGATACTGAAATATATTATATTTGTGTATAGAATCTAGATTTGCATGGATTTTCTATACTAGCAAATATCTGATATAATATTGAATTATGATGGGTTTCAAACATGCGGGTTGGGTCGGATAATAACCCTAATTGCTAATTGCACTATCCACAATCCATAATCAATAATAATCAAGAATTTTGCCGCAAAATTTAAAATACCCTAAATAAACATAGTATATATGCACTAAGGTGTTACAGAAGTCGTTCGGATTGATATTTGCCAACTGGTCACACTTTGGTACGGAGGCATAGGTGAACTCTATAGGTTCAATTATGAAAATGTAGTTTTGATACCCAAGAAGTAAGGTGCTTCTAAGGTTCACGGCTATAGACCGATTAGCCTGATGAATGGTATTTTGAATATCATCACCAAAATTCTCGCTAGTAGGCTGGGTTTGGTACTTAATTCCATTATTGATGGTTACCAAACTGGTTTTATCCTAGGTAGATCTATTATGGAGGGGACGCAAGAGATCATTCAGGCTAAAAAAAAGAAATCAAAAATGGTTCTTGTTAAAATTAAACTTCGAAAAGGGTTACAACAAAGTGGAGCGGCGGTGCATTTTAGAGATTCTACAAAAGTGAGGTTTTAGAGAAAGGTGATGCTCCTTGATTAAGGAATGGTTGACCATGGCCAAACTTGCTATAATTGTTAATGGCATGCTGACGGGTTATTTTAAATGCAAAAGAGGACTTATACAGGGAGATCATTTGTCTCTGCTAATCCTTACTTTAGTGGCTGACGGTCTTAACAAGATGATTACGATAGCTACCAGGTCAAGTTTGCTTGATGGACTGGGGATTTACAAAACGTAAGTAATTAATTTGCAATATGCGGATGACACGCTGCTTCTGGGGAAAAGAAACAAGACTCAAGTTAGGAGGATGAAAGGGCTATTGTGTCTTTTTGAGGAATGGTCGGGTCTTATGATCAATTATCATAAAAGCTCTTTAACATTTGTTGGCAATGATGGGGAAAATCTTGACGACTTTACCGGGATCTTTGGCTCTCAAAGGACATCATTCTCGATCAAAAACCTGGGTTTACCACTTAGACCGGGTAAATTAAAAAACTCGGACTGGACGCCGTTTATTGATAGAATGGCGAAAAGGCTGGAGGGTTAGAAGGGGCGTCTGCTATCTATCGATGGGAGGGTGACGTTATTAAATGTAATTTTGTCTGCAATTCCAACATAATTTCTTTCCGTTTTCAAACTGCCAAAGATTATTGAAAAACACATCGATAAAATCCACAAAAATTTCCTATGGAAAGGGTATCACAAGGAAACCGGCTACGCATTAGTTAAGTGGTCGATCGTGTATATATCCAAGGATTTAGGAGGTCTAGGGGTGATAAACCTAAAAGACATGAATAAGGCCCTATTTGCAAAATGGTGGTGGAAGATGTATGGTGAGGATGTTCCTATATGGAAGACCTTGATTTCTGAGAACTATATAAGAAATTGACAACTATGGGGAGAACATAAGAATGCAATGACCACTTCGGGTTTTGGGGGAGGAGTCTTCAGGACCAAAGGCATTTTTCTCAAGTATAACTTTCACCATTGGAGACGGGAAAGAATATGCTTTTGGAAAGATATTTGGTGCAGGGAGGAGTCCTTTCGCTATAAGTTTTCTTGACTATATGGTATTGCGAGAAACAGGTATGTCAATGTCGCTGAGATTTGGAATGAAAGGGAATGGAGGTTGAGCTTCAAGAGGACTTTGAAAGCAGGATAAAACACGAGCTTTAGCTACTCTAGGAGTTTCTGATTGAGTGACGTCTGAATCAACAAACATTGGATCGTCCGAAATGGAGGTGGAATTCTAAGAGCAAATTCAGTATCAAGTCCCTATATAAAATCATCAATGGTGGAGGGAAAACGGACGAACATTTGACACACATCTGGAAGACTAAGACCCCGAGCAAAATCAAAGTTTCCAATTGCCTGATGGTTAGAAGGGCGATTCTAATTAGAGAGAACCTTATGAAACTCGGGCGGCAAGGTCCTTCCATCTGTCAACTGCAAAAGCGATGAGAGGACGATGGATCACCTTTTTTTGACTTGTCTCTTTGCTAAGAGGGTGTAGTCCCATTTTTGTGCTCTGAATAATATTTTTGTGTTGTCTTCTTCTATTGAGAAAGTTTGGGGAACCTGGAGACAACGATTAGGGGGATCCTGCGAAAGGAGATTGGGATAATATTATTATGGGCATTTTGTAGGGTTTATGGCGAGAACGTACGTAATGATATAATTTTTAGGGACAAAAATAATACCATAAATACGGTCCTGTGTCTAATATCTTGCATAATTTAGAGTTGGTCACATATCACTGCAGATAAGATGAAAATGAAGATTACAAAGATGATACCGGAGACTGATGTATGCGGGGATGATGGCGGCCTAGTTGAGGATACCGTAGGCAACGACGTTTTTGGATTCAGATGGGGAGGTTGCGGGTGATGTATTGTAATACTTTACTCTGCTTTGAACTGTGGGGTTTAATATAATCTGGACGTTTTGGGTTGTAACCATCAAAATCTTTTTAATGATATTGGGCTGTTAATAAATAAAAACATAAATAAAAAAAATCTTTGGCGGTTTCCAATAATTCTCCTCGAAATGCTCGATCGGAACCCGATAAGGTTAGCGGGTCGGTTACGATTCAATCCGATATATCGCGTCACAGGGCAAGTGCCCATTAAGTAACTTTCCCCTTCTCTTTTGTCCCCTTGCTCTCTCCATCGATAAGAACGAAGCTTTTTTTAATTTAAACCAACGCCATGCAATTGGAAACCCTCGTTTGAAACTTGATCTCGATTCTGGGACTGAAATGAATGGGAATGGGGAGGAGATCAGCGCATTCGAGGTGGCCATCGTCGTGCCGAAGAAGAAGGAGGGGGAGGAAGGAGACGACGGGGCTCGCGATTGCGAGGAGTTTCTGGTGAAGGAGTTGCAGAGAGCGGGGCTGATCGTTGATAGAGTGAATGGGCACTCAGATGAATTCATAAAGGTAGCTTTTTTGGTTCTGTTTTTGATCCCTATTTGCATTTAATTTAAGTGGGTAGATCTGTTTATGAGATTTCTTTACATTTTTGGGCGTACGCAAAGAATTTGTAGGATGGTAACTTACCATTTGCGAATTTGCAGCTAGCTACGGGTTTTAATGCAGAAAAAAGAAATCTTTTAGGAAAAAACTATACCCTGATCTCAATATTTAATATGTACCCTCTATTTTTAATTTTTAACTTACTCCATACTTTAAATCTCACCATAGTTAACGTTTATTAACTCATAGACGTCTTAAGTTTATACATGCTGTAAGTTTGAACTGCCTTATTTTTTCCAAGATCACAAGACTAAATGAGCTAATGGTTCTTTCAAGTTTACATTCCTAAGAAGTCGATTTCCCATTCTTTTACTATGGAAACTTGGACAATTTTTAATTAAAAAGAGTCGAGTAAAAACACTGGAGATTTTTTACGATAAGATTTTTAGAGAATTTTTTATTAAAAAGGTTGAGTAAAAACATTGGAGATTTAGCATGATTTTTTCAAGGAAAATTATTGTGATTACTCATGACTTAACACACTTTGCCATAACCAGCTTTAAATTTTCAAAACACCTACTGAAAGCCGATTAGTGGATTTTCCCAAAAACTTCTTTGCAAGTTATTTTTGCTTAAAAAAAAGCATATCCTTCAAGTATGATCAGAGGATTGTGAAATATAAGATGTATGAAATTGCTTATGGAAGTAGCCTTGTGTTCCCCCAGAAATTTATCTGGTCTGGAGATTGGAAGTTCAGGTGTATTTTTGGGTAAAGTATGATAGTTCAGAGCGTTCTCAGATATTAACCTTTACGTGTAAGTTGTGCCCACCCCACTGCCCACCCCAAACTCTCCCAACTGCATCCCTGGCCGCACATGAAATATATACTGTATGGACATTCGTTTAGCAAATGCATTTTTTACCCCGTTTTTTAGTAAAAGTATTTTATAGGAGATTGCTCATACTGTTACACATCCTCGTCTATGAAATTTTAGCAATGCATATGCTATGATTAGATTGTATGGCCATAGATATATAGCAAAGATGTGGCTCTGCTACTTAGAACCTCTATGGATTTGTTACGTGCGATCTGGCTTGTTGATTTCAATCGAACTTATTCCTCCAGAAAAAGGCTGCATAGCCTATTAAAATGGGGTGAAATGGTATGCCCAGTACCCCTCATCTCTCTCCTTATGGTCTTTAGACATGCACTTGTGCTGCTCTCTTTCAATTTGTAAAGTTTAATTCAGATTTAACCCTTTAAAGCTATTGTTCAAATCAGACTGATTAACCCTTCTTGAAGTTAACTACAATATGCCACATACTACTCTAGAGGTCAGAATTTGTTTCCTTGGAGGGGACCCCAGCTCTTGTTTTGTTGGTTATAATGTAGGAATTATGTTGCAGATTTTTAGTTGCTCAATAGTTTGATATGTGTGGCATTCCTTCATTCTAAACTTGTAACTGTACGATGGGTTCACCATTGAAATAACCTTTTCCCATCACAATGGATATGGCTATGAGCACACCTTAAAATTGAGTAGGGTTCACCTAAGTATGCTGAGCCAAAATTTATGATTCTTTGCGAAGATGACGCGAAGTTGGTGCTAAATTATATCGGAGGAAACATGTGAAACAAGGCCGTACATCTTGGAAAGCTGAGTAGGCTGTGCTACTTTGCATCGGTCATGAGAACCTTTTTTCCCCTCATATATTTTTTGAAATGTTCTTGGGATTTTGCCTTACTAATCGCATCTCTTAATTTGTCATTTTGTCCTCCCACAGTTGGCGCCGCCAATGAGGACTATAGGAAGAGCTGCTTCTGAGTTGCAAATAAAGAAGTTGACGTATGTTGGTGATTGATATTTACCCTTATTTTCTTTTCAAAATACATTTTAGGTACCAACACAAACCATGAAGCTATAATATGTCTGTTCTCCGTGTTTTTTAAAAAAAAAATTAGGTGTGGTCTTACCCTTTGACTGGGATCAGGTGACGGCATTTGTGAGGCAGCCAGATGGTTCCTTGTTCAGTTGGTGCGAGCGATTTAGCTGCTTCCGTCATTTGATATATGGCATCGTATGTCCATTCTCTTCTGCTATTTATACCTCTACCTTTTAATTTGAAGGTTTACCAGTTTAGTAAAAGCGGATTGGCAGTCGGAAGATGATTCAGACAGAATATGGAACAAAATGGCTAGTTGTATCAAGAAGGTAGCTAGAGATCTACTTGGTGAGTCGAGAAGTGGTGCTCCACCATCTAAGGACACATCATGATGGAATGAAGAAGTAAAGACTGCTATTAAAATTAAAATGGATTTTTATAAAGATTTGAAGAAAAGTAGAGATGTGGAGAGATTTGAGAAGTATAAAATGGCTAAAAAGGAAGATAAGAAAGTTGTTCGGGAAGCTAAATCTAAGGTCTACAAGGAGGTGTACGAGAAATTAGACACTAAAGAGGCTGAAAATGATATATACTGGATTGCTCGGATGCGGGAAAGGAAGACTAGAGACTTATGTGCGCTGAAGTGTGTCAAAAATGAAAATCAGAAAGTTTTAGTTCGAGATGAGGATATCAAGGAAAGATGGAGAGATTATTTTGACAAATTGTTCAATGAGAGTTTTACTAAGAATTTGGATGGACTTGTCATTCAATCTCAAGATATAAACCGTGATTTCATGCGTAAAATAAGACTACCTGAGGTTAAAGAAGTTTTGAACAGAATGAGTTTAAGAAAAGCGGTTGGTCCTGACGGGATTCCTATCGAGATTTGGAGATGCTTAGGAGAAATAGGCGTTAAATGGCTAACAGATCTGTTTAATAAGATTTGACAGACAAAAAAGATGCCAAATGAATGGAGAAAAAGTATCGTTGTACCTATCTACAAGAACAAGGGTGATATTCAAAGTTGCTCAAATTACCGTGGAATAAAACTTATGTGTCACACTATGAAACTTTGGGAGAGAGTGATTGAACACAGGCTAAGAAAGGATATTAAGATAACAGAGAACCAGTTTGGGTTCATGCCTGGACGATCGACAATAGAGGCTATTCATTTGCTTCGTCAACTTGTCGAGCGTTTTCGAGAAAGGAGAAGAGATTTGTATATGATATTTATTGATTTAGAAAAAGCGTACGACAAGGTACCTAGAGAGGTATTATGGGGGACAATGATGAAGAAGGGGGTCCCCGTCAAGTATATTGACATAATCAAGGATATGTGCGATGGAGTAGTTGCAAATGTCAGAACTTGCGGCGGCTTAACGAGTGATTTTCCGATTACAATTGATTTACATCAAGGATCTGCATTAAGTCCATTCCTGTTTACCATCGTGATGGATGAGCTTACTAGAACTATCCAAGATGAGGTATCTTGGTGTATGCTATTCGCTGATGATATTGTTCTAGTAAATGAGACGAAAGCAGGGGTTAATACCAAATTGGAATTATGGAGGCAAACATTGGAATCTCGGGGATTCAGATTGAGCAGGTCCAAGACAACATATATGCATTGCAAATTTAGTAACCAGAGAAGTCAAAACCATATTGGTATAACATTGGAAGGGCAAGAGATATCACCGAGCGACCAGTTTAGATATCTAGGTTCCATCATCCAAAAGAATGGGGAGATCGATAGTGATGTTAATCAAAGGATCCAAGCTGGTTGGTTGAAATGGAGGAGTGCAACAGGGATTTTGTGTGATCGTAACTTTCCGTTAAAATTGAAAAGGAAGTTTTATCGGAGCGCTATTCGGCCTGTCTTATTATATGGTACAGAATGCTGGGCTCCTAAGAAGCATCATACACAGAAGATGCACGTAGCGGAGATGCGCATGCTTCGTTGGATGTGCAGTAACACTAGAAAAGATAAGGTGCGAAATGAGGATATTCGTGCAAAAGTTGGTGTAGCATCTGTGGAGGAGAAGATGCGGGAAAACCGGCTAAGATGGTTTGGTCATGTGCCACGCAGACCTATGAAAGCACCGGTTCGGCGAATAGATACTTTTTATATGGACAATAGCAAAAGGGCAAAAGGGAGACCGAAGAAAACATGGATGGAGATGATACGAAACGATATGGTTGCCAAAAGACTCAATGAAAGTATATTGTTCGATAGGAGTGAGTGGAGGCGCAGGATTCATGTGCTGGACTCGGCGTGATTCTCATGTTGGTTCATGTAGCCTACCCCATATGCTTGGGATAAAAGGCTCAGTTGTTGTTGTTTACCAGTTTAGTAAGATTTCTGCTACATTTCCCTTATTATTTTATGTCTTGACATGCACTTTAAGTAGGTGAGCTAGCAATCACTAAGGAATTTTAAAACCGACCAGATGCGAAAACTCCAATTTCATGTAGATTGTAACATACCGATATTTGTTAAGTTAAATTTTATGGCTCTGAAGTTCAGGCTTGACTGAGCTATCATTTTCATATAATATTATTATATTAGAAATATAATACGGTGCAATTTACATCCATTTAAACACGTAGTTTATGTAAGAAACTCAGTTATGTGAAATTAAGCTCCAAGAGGAGCAGCTGTTGGACCTGAAGATGCATGAAGACAAATTTATATAATATGACCGATCATACTTTTGGATATAACATATAATATTAGAATTGATAGGTTACTTATTTAACCAGTTCACCTCCACTAACTAATTCACGGCTTATGGTTATGCCACATCTTGATTTTCACATCATATCATATGCTAACATATTTCATGGCAGTTCAATGTAAAAATATATGTAGATCAGTAGATGAAAAGATTAACAAGGGCTATACAATGAATAACACCTTGTATATGCTTTAGCATCTAAGAAAACTTTGAATAAATATAAGCATCTGATTCACAAAATTAGACCAGAATTTGTTTACATAGAAGAACTGAAGAAAAGATCCAACCGAAAGAAGTGCAGGGTTAGACCAAGCCCAACAACAGCTGGGATGCAAAATCATATACTAGCGCGAAGAAGTATTTCTTGTAAATGAGAAACTGTGCCCAGAAGTTTAACAATGAAAAGCCTATAAAGCGAAGGCCCCCCAATTCCTTGATCTTATCGATATTGTTTTTGAAGGGGGTCCACAAGTTCGCGAATCAATGCTAAAAGACAAAGCCGAATTGTATACCGAAAATTATTCAAGATACCAAAAATGCCAAATTTACAGAACATAATATGACTAAACGAGAAACAGAGATGGAGACATTAAACTCATCGATCAATTTATAGAGTTACTATCGTTCTCACATTCAAGTAATCATCAGATAGTAAGATTACAACAGGCTTACGGAATAATGCTTAGCAACTCTGATAACAAGGTCCATGAGTATGTAGAACAAATTGGTTATGGAATAATTGAACAGAATCAAATGCAAATTGGGAGTTAAATCTGATGAATATAAAGTAGCATCTATGGATGAAAAGGATTGATATTTTAGTTGGCAAAAATTTGCAAGGTATACACCCAAAAAACTGTGGGATTTGAAGCTACATTAATGAAATGTAATGATCTTTTCAATGAGGGTACTCATCTTAATAGCATAAAGGTTTATGTTCGTCATGTATATAGAAATTAGAAAGTGTCACCAGGTGACCAAAGGAAAGAACTCGGTTCATTGTTAAAGAAGTTCCTAACAAATTCCGCTAAATTAGGATAATACAAATAAATCGCAAATGAAGCATGAAACAAATAGCTAACATGAAAAATAGAAAATTATAGACCAAAACTTATATTATTGATTTAGATATACGGCCATTGTGAAGTGATTTATAATATTTGCGAGGACATAAGTTAAAATGATTATAATCCCATTAAAATAGTGTTTGACCAAGGAACATGTGCAACGGATGTGGTTTGGACCAAGGAATTTGTCGGTTCCATACCATACTACTCTCTCAATGAACTACCATACGAGGACTTTCATTATATTAGATATTTCTTTGACGTATACATTTTTTTAGCAATGTATACGGAAGATGCTAGACTTAATTAGAATTTTGAACGGCAAAATGCAGGTGAACAGAACTGAAGCAGATTTGACATTATGGTTTGATGGAAAAGAGTTTGAATTTCGAAGAAAGGATTCATTGCTCAAAAGGATGGAGATGGAAGGCATTGTCAAACAAGTGTTTCCAATGCATGGTACTGTAATATATAATTTTTCCGTATAATTTTTAGTGCTAGCTGAGTGACTAGAAGTTATTTGTTCAGATGAACCAAAGAGGAAACTACTTTTGAGAAACTGGGCTCTCAACTGGATGGACTTCACATGGCAGCCAATTGATGAAATTTATTCATATTTTGGCACAAAGGTGAAACAATCTAGGATCAGATACTCATCATTTTATGTGAAATGCATTTATACTAGTTTTTTTATGATGTTTTAGAGCACAGATAATTTAGTTGCTATTTGAACATATTTCTTTTGCATATGACCCTGCAGATTGCTACATATTTTTCTTTCCTTGGAATGTATACTCGTTGGCTGTTTTTTACCTGCTGGATTTGGACTTGCACTCCAAATGATAGATTTCGGGTGTGTAATTCTACCTCTAAAGCCTAATATTAAGTCCTGAGATTATTGACTGCCTAAATTTTATCTAAATTCTGAAATATGTACCACTCTAACTTTATAATCTGTTTCCATATCAGATCTATGCAGTTATTTGTGCTTCCTGGCTTTTCCATATTCATCATATCATGGGCAGCATTTTTCTTCCAGTTCTGGAAGCGCAAAAACTCGGCCCTTTTAGCCAGGTGACACACACACACATGAGAATAATGGAGGAAAGGTGCCATAGGAGGGAATTTCCTCCTATGGCGTCGAAAAATACACCCTCTACGATTTTTTTCGACGATCGGCACCCATCATCTTAGATGCGGATACACCAAATTTCATTTGATTCCAACACATTTTCACTATTGATTTAGTGGATGCAAAATTAACGGTTTACCGACAATAGACCTCGAGACTTCGTTGATTAGAGCTCACCAGTTTGCCAAACCGAACTTTGGACTTGTCAAGATTCAACATGGGGAAGATGCAATCGTGGAACCCCAGTACGTAGAACTTGCACCCCCTGTCTAATAGCTATACTCCTTTTTTTAAAGAACAAAAAAAGGCAAAGCGTGAACTTTTTATGACATTGCTAATTTAACGGTGAAAAAGCGGTGGAATCACATGAAATTCGGTGTATCCACGTCTTAGATGATAAAGATGATGATGATGGGTGCCGATCATTGAATAAAATGTTGGAAGGCGTATTTTTTCGACGCCACCTAACAAAAATCCCTCCTAGGGCCTCTCTCTCTCTCTCTATATATATATATATAGGTTCAAACTTATCATGGCAAAATTTAGAATTTCGCTAACAAGAATTAACAGGTAATGCTTAATATTACCGACATGTCTGCAGATGGGGAATAGACGGCGAAATAAACTCTTTTGGGCAGTGTAAACGAGAATCTGAAAAGGAATTATACTCGGATACACCAAAGGAGAAAAAAGTACTTCAAAGAGATGAGTGGCTAGGACTTCTCTTAAGGATAAGAAATAACGCCATCGTTGTTGTGGCAATTATTTGTCTCCAGTTGCCCTTTGAATTGGCTTATGCGCACCTTTATGAGATTGTTGAATCTGTTGTCTTAAAGTAAGAGTCTTGATGCATTTAACTTTCTGAAGTTCAATTATAATTCATATGGAATTCATGAGAATCTTTTTTCAAGTTATATACATTATACTTTAAGAAATTTCCCCCTTTGGTAGCATTAAATTTTTTGGGACTGCATGTTTCTTCTTTGGCTAAATTGCACGAATATACCAATCAACTTTCACGTCTTTTGCGATTGCCACCATGAACTAATTTAATTGCATATAAGTACATGAACTATCATCCCTGATTGCAACTAAATACCATCAACTATTCATCCGTTTGCAATGTTATGTTTAGCTGCCACGTCAGCAATCTTTGAGTTATTTTTCCCATTTTACCCTTGTAGAAATTCTTAGTCAACCATTGCAACCATCAATTTCAAAAAATAAAAATAAAATAAAAAACAATGCTAATTAAATCAACTACATCATCAACAACATGAACACCGCCTCCATCCCGCCCTCCTCACCTCCATTCGCTCCACCTTTGCGGCCATCAAATCCTCCTCCACTGCCTCCTTCGCCTTTGTCATCTCCGATGAGGACAAATTATTCTCCAACGGATTGGGACCGTGCCAACTCATTCGAGGGCCGCCCCCTTCTCTCCCCTCTCAGGCTTACCCTAGAGCAATCCCCCAAAACCCCCATCGCCGACGCCTCTGCTTCCTCTTCCCCCATCCTTGATCATGTTCAAATCGATCCCCATCAGCTCAAAAGGAAAACTTTTAGGTAGGGTTTTGGAAGAAAGAGGGGAAAGGAAGGGTTTTATCATGTGGAGGGATTGCCGAATTAAGGTTTGGGGGCGATTACATGAGGAATGCCAAAAAGGGGTGGAATCAACAGCAGTGGGGGATGATGATGATGGCTAAGCTCGATTCGTATAGACTATAGCAACGAAACCCAACCCCCATAAATACTTATGCTGTTTCTCTCTCTAGTTTTCACTCTCACTCTCTCATAAAGTTTTGATTTTGATGATGATGAAGAAGCTCAAATCGTGATCTTTTATGTGAATTTTTACATCCCTCGCTTTTATCGGAGTAGGGTTTTGGAGGTAGAGCAGAGGGAGCTACAGGAGAGGGAGGGAGAGAGAGAAAGGCCGCATGTCACTGGCGGCGAAATCGTCGTCAAGGGAGAGGCGGAGGTCGGCGCCGACAACGAGGCTGATGAGAATCCGGGACCAAGAGATGTAAAGTAAAAGGATAAGGAAATATCCTTTTCTTGTAAGGAATATATTAACAAATCAAGGGGTAAAACTGTCCATTTATGCACAAAATTTAACGCCGTATGGTAGTTATATCAAAAAAATAGTTCATGGTATTTATCTCTAATTTTTAAAGTTCATGGTAGCAATAGCAAAAATGGTGAAAGTCGATTGGTACATTTATGCAATTTAGCCTTCTTCTTTTGATGAAAGATCATCTTTCATTAGTTGCTAATAGTTATTCCGCTTTTTTTTACATCAATGAGTTATATTACATATTCTTAAAAAGACAAGTCCTGTAAGTTTAACCTTTTATCGGGAAAAATATATATATACATGCCGCTTACATAGGCCACAGTATGAAATGAACGCATATGCACAATGCACATACATGGAACAACCATTTTACCCAATTAGCAATATAAAAGAGCATTGCTACTCATACTCTGTTTATTAATAACGACCTGCTCTTTGGTATTGTACTGTTTTTTTTCAGGTATGTCTTAACTGCACTTTATCTTTTGGCCATTCAGTACCACACAAAGATTGGGGGGAAAATATCTGTTATTCTTATCAAATATGAAAACAATTATGGAGAGGAGTCCAGTGCTGACAGCTTGGTTTACAAGGTATAAGTGAGATCTGGTAGTGCATCCTGTGCATTCCTCTGTAGTTGATATTTTATTAGAAGTTTCATCTTTCATTTTTTGTGTAGGTTTCCGGACTTTATTTTATGCAATCATATATTGGGTTGTTTTATCATACCCTCTTGCGTCGGGACTTGACAACTCTCCGCCAATTTTTGATCCAACGACTTATCGTTTCACAGGCATGCTCTGAAGGATTCAGATTCTTTTAAATCTTTTTGAATGTTTGCAATTTCAACATGTTCATTTAAATATCATTTTCAGGTGCTGGAGAATGTGGTGGAGAACTCTATCCCTTACATCAAGTACAGCTATAAAAAATTTAAAGCTCTTCAGTAAGTGCTCTAAACTTATATTAGTCAATTTTCAGTCTTCAGTTGAGTTTATGAGTACCACAAAAAGAAATCCTAATGGATCATATATGTATCACAAAAGCAAGAAAAAATATGAGAAAGGATCATCGCTCGAAAAGTCTGTGCTAGCTACCAGGGTAGAGAGAGAGTATCTGAAGCCTTCTTATACTGCATCAATAGGTGAGGAGCTTGAAGATGGCCTTTTTGATGGTAATGACAGTAACTTTGTATTCTTTATGACTCTTTTAAACCTGAGTACATTTAAGTGAACTAAACATCATAGTTCTTGGCATTTGCTGTAGATTTTCTGGAACTGGCACTGCAGTTTGGAATGATCATGATGTTTGCTTGTGCTTTCCCTCTCTTGTTCTGCTTTGCTGCTTTGGTACTTTTTGTTAGCTAATTGCATTACACTCTTTGTTATTGTAAAGTAATAATGATAACATACAGAAGGAAACACTATATGCTAAGTCTTGTCAAATTTGCAGAACAACGTAACAGAAATTAGAACAGATGCACTGAAGCTGCTTGTCATGTTGAAAAGACCAGTGCCTCGTGCAGCAGCAACAATTGGAGCTTGGCTGAACATATTTCAGGTATGATGAACAAATGAATTTAATATAATTAGGCTGGATGTTGAAAAATCTGGTGTTTCATGATTCAGTTAAATAGTTATGCTGGGTTTTGAATTTACGAAGTGCTGACTTCTGAGGCTGGGTGTCTGGTATAGGATGAAAGTATCTCAAACTTTCTGCATTTTCAGATTAATATCACATACTTTTTTCTATCATTAATTACCCTAGTAAATCATAGATAAGTTCCTCACGTATTTGTATTTTCCAATTTAATACCGTATGCCATTTTCGGCAAAATGTACATGTGATGCATGTCTTAGATCTTAGAGCTGCATATTTAATTAATGAAGAATTTGTTTTGTGTGTGTGTGTGTGTGTGTGTGTGAGAGAGAGAGAGAGAGAGAGAGAGAGAGAGTTTGGTTACGAAGGGAACAAAGGATGGCTTTTCACAGTTATTGAGAAATTATCTGCTGCTGTTTTTTTTATTTAAACCGGACATGTTTTTTCTAATAATACCGAAAACTTCTGTTGAAATCTTTTGCACATTTTCTCTATGCCAGATGGCATTCTCTTCAACAGGATGCTATGTTACCTTTTCAAGGGGACATATGACATTCTCTGTCTTTGCATTAGAAGAAAGTTGAAGCTAAATTGGCTAAAGTGTCCTTGAGGTTTGGATTATAACAGTGGAGACCAAGGTTCAAGAACTCGGTTTCGGTCTCGGTCTCTCATAATTTTATTAGTTTCGCTGGGTTTCGACTGGTTTCACTAATCTCGGTTGGGGTTTCGGTTTCTACGGTAATACAATATACATAAGTATAGATATATTAAATACTTAAATTTATGGTTCTATATTACAAGACAATGATTCTAGTGTTTAAAAATCCAGTCATGATGCAAAATATATTGAAAAGTGTACTTAGATAAGTATTCATATAGGGTTTGGGTTCATTTTTTTGCGGTTTTCTAACAACAAAGGCCTACAATGATCATAATGACCGTAAAAAATAAGTTTTTAAAGATTTTAGCCGAAACGATATCGTATGGTTGGTTTCGGGTTTCGTATCGGTCTCCACTGAAACCGATACGAAACCACCACATATCGGAGGTTTCGGCCGAAACCTCGAACCTTGGTGGAGATCTCTTAGGTATTTCTCCATAAATGGTTCATAAGGAATGAGATTGAAAAAACACAGAAATACAAGCTATTTATTTGCAATTTATTAAGTCCAGGCAGTAATTGTAGTTTTGGGTATTTATGTGAACCTCTGAAGCTAAGATATTTCTGTGATATTTAGGCTTCAATATTTTATCTGATTATTATCATCTTTATATGCTCTTCCCAGCATGTTTTGCTTAGTTGACATACTTAATCCTGATGGTGTGATCCATGTGTTCTACATACTGACATATGTTTCGGTGTTTTTTTTAACAACTTGCTTATGCAAATATAGTTATTTGAGAATTTTCTGTTGGGGGATCCTTGCAAATGTAATAAAATACATAACCGAAATGAAACTTCGACTGGAGGCAGAGCTAACAATGTGCTAGGGTGTATACAGGCCCATCCTATTGCACGGGAACCTCCTAGGTAGTGGTGGTAATTGGGTTGCGTGGTTGGGTTAACTTTAAATCCAATCCGTTATTGCTGGCTCAAACCCGACCTGATTATTAAACGAGCAAATTTTCCCAATCCAACATATCTGATTAATATCGCATGCATGCGTGATCGTACAAATGGCTTAAATAGAATTAATTGGAGGACTTAACAAAGTTGACCAGTACTGTTTACACACGCGTGTGCACACCCACACACAGACACGTAAAAAGATTATAAAGAATTAATTCGAGAACTTAACAAAGTCGACAAGTAGTTGTGTCGGTTTGAGAGGTTGAGTTTGGGTATGAGATGAGTTTTGACCTTTTGCTTTCTAAAAGAAGCTAAAAAGTTTTTATAGCTAAATTTTTAATTGGGTCAAATCAGAAATCAGAATAGTTTTGTCAATGACCATTTACTGAGTTAGATGGGCTCACCCATCAATAACCCGGTCCTAGTTTAATGGGCCATACTGTTTATGCTCGACTCATTTTTTTCTTTTCTCGGCCAAGTTATCGGGATTGGGTCACAATCATTGCGACCCTACTTCCTGAGATATACTTAGCATTTAACAACTTCCTGTCCTGTAGAATCTATATAGCTAAGTAAATTTGCTTGATTTTGTTTATTTGCAGTTTTGAGTAGAACAAGCTACACTTTTCGATTGATTCTAATTGCTTTTCTTTCCTATGATGCTCTGTTAGTTTCTAATTGTGATGGCAATCTGCACGAACTGCATACTCCTGGTTTGCCTGTATGATCAAGAGGGAAGGTGGAGGATTGAACCTGGCCTTGCAGCAATCCTTATTATGGAGCATGTTCTCCTCTTCATTAAGTTTGGGTTCTCACATTTTGTGCCAGAGGTAATTTTCTCTTGTTGAGAAATGTTTTTACTATTTATTATCGGCTGGTTCTTCTTTATTTCATTTTTCCTAACATATGCCTGCTTTGACAACAGGAACCTGCTTGGGTAAAAGCAAGCCGTGTGAGAAATATGGCAAGGGATGTGTATTCTAAGCAACTATTGAGGAGCATCTCCAATATAGAACGGAAGAGCGACTGAGAATGGTGTACAATGGAGAAGTATGCCGAATTTTGTAGAATAGATGTAGATTTGATTGTAGTAGTAGTTGTTTTTTCATTTCTTTTTTTGGTCGGGTTTATGTAAGTTATTTTGGTGAACATTTGGTTTACGGAAGGGAGCTCTGTTACTTCTTTTGACAGTTAGTTATATGTAAAAGTTGTGTGTTTCTAGTATTATTTGAAATTTTATATAAAAAAAATCTCTTGGAATTAATTTAGTCTACAAGATACAGCACAATCTTTGGTGATAGATGAATCTTTTATACTCCTTCAGTTCTGTTATTTGGGAAGGTTGCATCTCATGGTAGCACAATTTCCACTTCACCAATTTGTTGTTATAAAACAAGTATGCTCAAACAACATCAAGGCCCTGAATGCCTTCATGAATCCATAATTATTTACAACAAAAGAATCAACAAATGAACAAAAAATTAATGAATGGTGAAAATTAGTCCCGACAGCCTTGATATATACAACAAAGCAAACAGCAATGCAAAAAGCTTCATAATGGCTTGTATGAATCTTCTCTCTCTATTCAGCTCTGCTCAGGCATGCTTTTTCGCAAACATAAATCCCTTCCAACTATTTGTAAATTTGTTCATGAATCCGATGACGGCATCTCACCTGAAGAAAAACTTCCGCTCAGTTCGCGAGCATAACCTACAACGGCCTTCGCCCATCGCTTTATCTCCTTCTTAAGCTTCTCCGAATCCATCTCCTTCAATGGCTTAGCTTCCATCCTGAACTCCAACCCTGAGGAGCATTGATCGAAGCTCGCGTGCTTGGGGCTCTCTCTAGCTTCAACCTTTTCCATCAAAGACATGCAACAAGAATTTTGACTGTTGCGTTTTCTCTCAAAATAATTGGTTGGTGAAACATGTTTATATTGGTCGAGACAAATATAGTTTTCCACACGCATCCTGTTGTGATACTTCTTAGAATTCACATGCTTGGATAAACAAGTCACACCAGAAACCATGTTGATCTGTTCATCAAGAGAAAATTAGAATGTTGATTCTGTTTGATCTCTAGGGAACGTATCGGAGTACTCGTTTTCGTCGGTTTGATCAAAATCGGTTGGCTGCTGGGTTTTACGAGGTTTCTTATTTTGATTTTGATGCAAATTGGTCTCATAAAAGCCCATTCTGGTGTGCAGAGATCAAGTTCAAGTTTGTAACCCTCAACATTTGGTTGAAGTGCAAGTCACAAACAAGGCATTGATATTTTGTGTGCAGAAGCTGAACTCCTTAAGGTTCCTGTTGCTCATTGTACAGAATTAACGAATCAAGACCTGAAAGATCATATATAGGAGCCTTCAAACACAGGTTAGAGAGGTAAATGGGATATTTCATGAACCTTGGTACTCGGGTTAACTCAGCTAATAATAGCTAAGATTTGGAAGGCTTTGCTCAAAATAGCCAAGATTTGGAGGGCACATATGCCAAAAAACCAATAAGACCATTACTCAGCTAATAATAATTCAAAAGCCTATCTGCAGGATTTATTCAGAAGTCTTTTGTATTGCATTCTGGATTCAATACAAGTTCATAGACTTTCCATCAAGATGAACAGAAGAAGCTTAACAATTAAGAATTCAAAATATGAGAACTGGCCAAGGTTCTCATTATATATATATATATAGAGAGAGAATAATGGAGGAAAGAGGCCATAGGAGGGAATTTCCTCCTATGGCGTCGAAAAAATAAGCCCTACATCATGTTTCCGACGATCGGAATCCACCATCTTCATCGTTATCATCTAAGATGTGGGTACGCCAAATTTCATGTGATTCTTCAACTTTTTCGCCATTGATTTAGCAATGTAAAAAGTTCAATTGTCGGTAAACCGTTAATTTTGAACCCACTAATTCAACGGTGAAAAGGTCATAAAATCACATGAAATTTGGCGTACTCACATCTTAGATGATAACGATGAAGATGATGGATTACGATCGTCGAAAAACACGATGGAGGATGTGTTTTTACGACGCCATAGGAGGAAATATCCTTCTATGGCATCTTTCCTCCATTATTCTCATATATATATATATATATACACGAGGAAAGGAAAAAATATTCTCTCCATTTTTTCTGACGATCGGCATCCATCATTTTCAGCTTTATTATTTAAGATGTGAATAAACCAAATTTTATGCGATTCTGCAATTTTTTCACCGTTGATTTAGTGGATGCAAAATTAACGGTTTCCCGACAGTAGAACTTTTTATATTGTTAAATCAACAGTGAAAATGTGGTAAAGTCGTGTGAAATTTGATGTATCCACATCTAAGATGATAAATTTGAAATAATCCCGGGGGTGAATAGGATTGAGCTAACGATACCAATAAATTAAAAATCTACTTGCAAGCAATTAAACAAACACTTTAAAGAGCAAGTAATATAATGAGAGAGATAGAGAAGCAAATGCAAACACAAAGAGTTTTATAGTTGTTCGGGAGGTCTCCTGATCCACTTTCTTTAAGCGTATAAGCATGTTCCGCTTATTCACGTTTCCGATGAGACAAACACGTTGCACACTTGCAACTCCTTACACCACATCACTCGACACATGAGTAACTTGCTTCTCAACAAGTTATTCCTCATTACAAACGCTCTCTCACACTAAATAGACCTCACACAAAAGAAGGAAAATTACAATCCAAAACGCTCTCTCAAGAGTTTTACAATCAATGCTCTAGACATGCTTCAATGAGTATAAGATTTGCAATTAAGAGCTCAAGATTTTTTGTATTGTGTTTGGTGAGGAAAATGATAAACTTCAATGAAATGCTCAGTTAATAGATGCCCTTAAATTCTCACCAAAACACTCTTCTATAACCCCACACAAAAACCCAGAGAAAATAAATAAATGCAGTTTTGACAGAAGGGGCATACGTCTGAAAGTCAACGGGCCAGACGTCTACACCCTTAAAAGATAGATCCGTTGGAACATTTAATGCATGGTAACAGTAACTTTTTTTGAAAAGTTTTGCGATGCAGACATCTGAAAAGTAAAGAGACAGACGTCTGAACAAGAAAGATTTTCGTAAAAAAATAAAGCTTCAGGTGTCTGCCACGATCAACTACGTCTGGTAAGGAGCCTTCAAAGGACAGAGCGCACCCCAGACTTATGAAGTTTAACTGGCAGACGTCTGACGTTTAAAAACATGCAATATTAAAAGATCTTCAGACGTTTGTCAAAAATGACCTTCAGACGTCTGGCAAGGAGTCTCCAAAGGACAGAGCACACCGTAGACGTCTGAAGTTCAACTGGCAAACGTCTAACGTTCAAAAACATGTAGTATTAAAAGGTCTTCAGACGTCTGCCAAAAATGACCTTCAGACGTCTGAAAACCTGCACATTTTCTGATATTTCAAAGGATACAGAGACCAAACGTTTAAAGCATAACGGGCATACGTGTGAAGTGTAAAAACCTGGAAAATTTGCCTTTTGAAACAAAAAACGTTTTGAACGTTAAAACCATGCAAGGTAAAAATCAAATGTTTTATGCAAAATTTTGTGTGTGCGCTTAAGCTCTTATTGGATAATCTCATAGGTCATGAAGTACTTACAATGATTTTCTCGAGATTTTGCACTTTTAGCTCGAACTCTTGAATTTTTTTATTTCTTCGATTCTTGAATTCTTTAAACTTAGAATCCTTATGTAACACCTTGGTACTGTTATACTATATTTATTTGGGGTATTTCAAATCTTGCTGCAAAATTCTTTATTATTGTTACTTTGGGTTGCGGATAGTGCAATTGGTAGTTGTGGTTATTATCTGATCCGACCCGCATGGTTGAAATCCAACATGGTTCAAAATTACATCAAATATTTGCTAGTACAGAAAATCCATGCAAATCTAGATATTATACACATATATAATATTTTCCACATATCTTTTAAGAATACAAAATAAAAATCAAATAATATATTTTTTATCTAACCTTGCATGTCATAATACCACATATCATGTGGTTGCGTTTATATATCATGTTCATGTCCTAAGTGTTATACAGACAGATTATTTGATTGCCACGTATATTTACGTAGATCCATATTTGGGGGTATATGTTTTTATTTACCGGATATCACATTATGGTTTAAATTTTTACGTATATTCCCCATATTGAAAAACTAGATTTTTTGAATGGTTACGGGTAATATTCGATGTAATCTGGTATTAGTTGTAATATCTTATATATATATATATATAATATCCTATATAACTAATATATATAACTGATACATATAATATATTAAATAATTTAACTAATTATAATCTCTCTCCCGTCTCTCTCCCGCTTAAAAAACCTCTTCCCCACCATTTTCTCTCTCTCTCTCTCTCTCTCTCTCTCTCTCTCTCTATATATATATATATATATATATATATATATATATATTACATCACTTATTATAAAGAAACCCATACCCTTTCTCTCTACTTTCTTTTTCTTTACGTCCTCACTCACGACCGTGAACCCTAACTCACGCCCTCGTCACCTATCCCCGCCGTTCGCCCCATCACCGTCGCCGTCCCCATCACCCTCGCCACCCCTGCCTCACCTTCATCACCCCGTTCCTCCTCTTCCCGACGACTCAACCTTTTCCCTGACCGCAAGAACCCACTCTCCCCCATCGCCGGCAACCCCTCGCCGCCGGGAACCCGTCACCACCGACCACCTCCATCGCCTCCTCATCTCCCCAGCAACCCAGAACACCTTACACCACCACCACCGACCCTTGCTCTTTTCCCTGATCACCTTTCACCTCTCGTCCACGACGACCTTACCGTTGACGACTTCGCATCGTCGCCACCATCCTCTCTGTCCTCGCCAAGTCCAGAGAACCTAGTAACCCAGCATCAACACTTCTTATTCTTCTTTCTTTTCCGGCTGTCTTGCCGGAGTTGCGCACGCCGCCGACGATCCGAATGACCCAGTCACCATCATCATCTAGCCCTGTCACCACGTCACGCAGCTGCTCAGCCATGTCCAGTCCTGTGCGCATAAGTTTTGCGTCGTGGTTTTATTTCGACGTCGGAACATGACATCCATATCTCGACGTGAGATTTGATCAGGAAAGTTCTAAACTTGCAACATGCTATGTTACTATATCAATATTTATTTAATAAATTATAGTGCATGTGTTTTACTATTCAGTAGAAATTACCGATTTACAGTTTTATAGCATCCGTCTTTATCCGTACTGATAATAGTTTATCCAGTTGCATGCCGGAACATCACGATGTTATTATAATACTATATTAGTTCAATATGCTATCTAGATTACAATATACATGGTAATGGACGTATAACGGTTATTACATAAAGATACATATGCATCCTGACATTCGTTGTGTTTCGATATTGATTACAGTTTTACATTGGTATCTGTTTTGGTTAATATACATTACATGACATGTCACGACACATTACCAGACTTGTTACTTGGATCTTATTGCTAATGCCAACAATCATGATTGTTGTCTTGATGGATGTAATTTGCTGTCTGCATAGACAAGACCTGTACCTGCTTGATTCTGTATTGGCATTAGATTCATATCATCAATATCGGATTTGAACACAAACCTTAGGGGTAAGGGGAAATCAATAATGAAACCTGACTTGTAACTCAACAGTTCGATACTTATATTGATCAGTCTTTACGGGCTCGATCAGCCCCGGAATGATGCTGCTAACATCATTCATATGTATATGTTACATGTTTACTGCTTAGCGGCACGTCTCGGATTCAGCCCGAGAATCTTGACCGTGGTCCCAGGCACGCACGGGATACTATTGAGTTACATCGACGATTCCATTAAATTAATTTCAAAGACTTGTAAAATAGTTAACCTAGAAGCACAGACTCTAGAATACACATTACATGCATGTACCTCACTGTTTTATACATGTGTTTATTATTTATATTCATATTTAATTATAGCATCCTATCCTGATTATTACTATTATTTTGATGTTATGACGCGATGACGTCTGGGTTTTGCATGGCCCAGTTCCTCTACCTTTATCGCAAGCAGATCAAGAGTACTTTAGCAATCAAGCCAAGTAATGAGGAGCTAGCCATTTAGTTTATAGACTCTTAGTTTAGTTATTTCAGCAGTTTTATTTTTATTGATGTGGACCCATATTGGGATTTGATTTAGATACTATTGTTTATTGGATCTTAATTCGTTTCCGCTTTATACATTTTCTTGATTCTATTTACTGTGGCAGATGGACATGTGTTAGCTAGACTATATATTTTACTGTTCTTGATATCCGATAGACAGTCATAATGTGACTGTGGAGGGATAATTCCTAACCACAGGTAGCATGGTTGGCTCTGTCACGTGTCGTAGTTACGTATCTTGGGAAGCGGGGCGTGACAGGATTTGTTTGGGTATCAGAGCCATAGGATTTAGGGTTAGTCAGGTTTGGTTCTCTTGTAGTCGGGTATTGAACCCAATATACTAACCAGAAAATCCGGAATTAGGAACATATCCTTCCACATTACTATCTTACCAGCCTTGAATCTATAGCTATCCTGTTTATTAAATCCCGTTTACCGTTACTAATCTCCCTCGGTGTCTTGGCTTCAGAATCATGGCGGATAGAGATTTGCGATCATACCAGAGGCATGTTGATAACGCCGCATTGCTTGGAGTTATACGTGGTATGCTTGAAAACCAAAAGCGGCAAACTGAGCTGAATCAGCGGCAGGACGATGCTTTTCAGGAGGGTCTGCGGACGGTCCAGCAGTCCATAGTTGCCTCAGCACCCAGGCCAACACAGCGTGAGGGCACCATGGCGGAATTTAGAAAGCTCGGTCCGTCCACATTTACAGGACTGGAGAAGCCATTGCCAGCGAAGCAGTGGCTAGTTGATACAGAGAACCTGCTCGTCGCCGCGCAGATTCTAGATGAGAAAAGGATGGATGTAGTACGCATCCAATTGGTAGACTACGCTCGCGAGTGGTGGCTCGTAAAGGAGACCCGTCTGACCAAGCCGATCAGTTGGGCAACTTTTTCGCGTAGCTTCTTGGAAAAGTTCTTTCCGCAATATGCTCGGGAGGAAATGGAAGAGAAATTCATTAGCTTGAAGCAGAATGGCAGATCCGTTGATGTACACGTGGCTGAGCGGACCCGGCTCAGTCGATTTGCGGGGCCCTTGGTTGCCAATGAGGCAGATAGGGCATGGAGATTTATGCGTAGCTTGGATGTGGAGATTCAGAGATACATCATATCTCTGGGATTGACCACCTTCTCCCAAGTTCTCAAGGCAGCCAGGGAGCAACAGAGTTTATCGGTGAAAGCAAAAGGTAATCTACAGAAAGAAGTTGTAGTGCGGAAGTCGGCGTTTATGACAAACCGAGCTCCTGCACACAGAAGCATTCCGGTAAACAAGCGAGGCTTGTACCCATGAAGAAGCCTGTTGTATTCGATCAGAAAAGAAGTTTGATTTGTGACTTTTGCCATCTACCTAGACACCTATAAAAGGACCGTCGAAGGAGTCTTGGACTCTGTCTAGTTTGTGGATCAGCTGACCATACCATTAGTAGTTGCCTTTCGAAGCTACGGTTGGAAGACGATATTCAGAAACCACCGCAGAAGCAAATTCATAGGCAGAAGCTGATCATTCAGAGGCCTAATCAAGTACGGGCCTTCACCTTGACGGCCGAGGAGGCTAAGGCGTCAGATGACATTGTTTCAGGTATTCTACTCGTTTATAATTTTCTCGCATTGAAATTATTCGATTCAGGTGCATCCCATTGCTTCATGTCGTCTAACTTTATTAGTGCACACTCTATTCCACACACGGCCCTGTCTAGTTGCTGGAACATACACACTGGGAATAGAAAAATTATATCTAGTAGTGAATGCAAGGGTTGCTCGATTGTTATTTGCGGACGAGAATTATTCGCAGATTTCTTGGTGATTGATACTGGCAGCTATGATGTTGTCTTAGGAATGGACTTTCTTGGCACTTTCCACGCTCACATTAATTGTAGGGAAAAGAAAGTGATTTTCTAGATTCCCGGACATCCGGAGTTCATATTTTTTGGAGTTAGCAGATCTGTCGGGCCAGTCGAATTTAGGGCTAGGCCGACTAATGTCGTTCTTTCATCGATGGAAGTAAAAGCGCCAGCAGTAGTTGGAGAATTTATGTACGTGTTCGAGAACATCTCGGGTTTACCGCCAAAACAAGATGTAGAGTTTGCGATTGACCTTATTCCTGGAGCAGCTCCGATTTCAAATGCTTATTATCCAATGGCGCCGGTAGAACTAGAAAAGGTAAAGAAACAGGTTGCCGAATTACTCGAGAAGGGTTGGATTCGCAGCAGCAGTTCACCCTGGGGAGCTCCAGTTCTGTCAAGAAGAAGAATGGCACGCGGAGGATGTGCATCGATTATCGAGAATTAAATCGGGTGACTATTAAGAATAAGTACCCAATCGCTCGCATCGGTGAATTATTCGATCAACTCAGTGGCGCAAGGGTATTCTCGAAGTTGGATTTGCGATCCGGATATCATCAAGTTAGGGTGAAATTAGAAGATATTTTCAAGACAGCGTTCCAAACTCGTTATGAGCATTACGGGTACTTAGTGATGCCATTTGGAGTTACTAATGCACCAGAAATATTTATGGACTTGATGAAACGAATATTTTCACCGTACCTGCACCAGTTCGTAGTGGTGTTCATTGATGATATTTTGGTCTATTCGAGAAGTAAGGAAGAGAATGCAGAACACTTGAGAATCGCACTGCAAACGTTGAGACAAGAAAAGTTATATGCTAAGATGAGCAAGTGTGAGTTTTGGCTCGAAGAAGTGAAGTTCTTGGGTCATGTTGTATTCGGAGATGGAATTGCCGTTGACCCTGAAAAGATTGCAGCTATTTATGATTGGCCAATTCCAAATAACGTAGGGAAGATCATAAATTTTCTTAGGCTTGTCGGATACTATAGAAGGTTCGTAGAGAACTTCGCTCGAATAGCAGAACCATTGACCAAGCTAACACGAAAGGAGGTACCGATCGTATGGACCGAGAAGTGTGCGTCAGCTTTTGAAGCGTTGAAGCAAAGATTGATCACCGCCCTTATTCTGACAGTGCCAGATGGTTCCGGAGGGTTGGTTATTCATAGCGACGCATCTGGGAAAGGCTTGAGATGTGTTCTAATGCAGCATAGGAAGGTCATAGCTTATGCGTCGAGACAATTGAAGACTCATGAGAAGAACTACCCAATTCATGATCTGGAGTTAGCAACAGTGATTTTCGCTCTGAAAATTTGGAGACACTATTTATTGGGCGAAAAGGTAGAAGTATTTACCGATCACAAAAGCCTAAAGTATGTGTTCACGCAGAAAGAGCTCAACATGAGGCAGTGTAGATGGTTAGAGCTGATGGCTGACTATGATCTTGATCTAAAATACCATCTGGGGAAATTTAATGTAGTGCCGGATGCGCTAAGTCAGTTGCCAGCAATACGGATGTTGACTGCACAAAAGGAGATTATAGCCGATCTTCAAAGGTTTGAGTTGGAGATTGTACTACCGAATTCTTTGGAACAGTTGATGCAGTTGCAAGTACAGTCATCCTTGATCGATAGTATTAAAGCAGCACAGTCGCATGATCCAAGGTTGCAAAATTTTCGAGAACAAGTAGAAGCGAGACTTCAAACGGATCTGTTAATTCATGAAAATGGTTCGTTACGTTATAGTAGTCGTTTATATGTGCCCAAAGGAGATGTTTATGAAGAAGTCATAAAGGAGGCTCATAGTTCAGTATATTCCATACATCTGGGAGACACAAAGATGTACAGAGATCTGCGACAATATTTCTGATGGGAAGGCATGAAAAGAGAGATTGCTCGCTACGTATCGACGTTCTTGGTGTGTCAGCAAGTCGATGCTGAACTTTAAAGGGTAGCTGGTTTGTTGCAACCACTTCCGATTCCTCAATGGAAGTGGAAACATATAACCATGGATTTCGTGACAGCTTTACCACAGAGTCCAAAGGGCGATAATACAGTTTGGGTGATTGTCGATCGATTGACCAAGACAACTCATTTTATACCATTTCGTATTGGTCAGTCGACGGAGGTTTTGGTAGACCGGTGTTGGGGTCAAAATTTGTACCCCGGTTGACCAAGTTAAGGTCAACCCCAAGCCAGGTGGGTCCAAGCCCAGGTCAAGCGGGCCCATGCCCAAGTCGAGCCCGCGGCCAGCCTCCCCCATGCCAAAATGAAATCATGTAATAAATAATTTTTATGTAATTTTTTATGCATGAATGTAAGCAAAATGGGCATAAAGCCAAATTTTTGTAAAGCCTATGGCTTATGTGCAAAAAGAAATGGCACATGAGCCATGGGATGGGCAAAATGCCATTTTGTAAAGCCCTATTCCCCTCCGAACGGCGGCGCACAAGACTGCGAAGTCCTGACGCTGGGGTTCGGGGCAGATGCTATATGGTTTTATCCGTCTACCTCTCCGAAGATGCCAAGTTGATTTATGGCACCGTGTATCGGAGGTTTAGACGGATGCGGCCGATGTAGCAGACTTCGTCAGATTCCCCCTCGTTTGAGGGGTTTTTTGATTGTGGGGAAGCTCTTCCCTGCAGGCGCAAGCCCCTGCAGTTAATTACGCTACCGCATCGTGGTAGCCACTTTCTCCTTCTCCATAATTTCACTTCGTGTCGTGTGTGTTTGTTTTGTTTGTGGATGCCCGTGGATTGTATAAGGAGACTAAGTTATGCCGTCGCCCGTAGGACGTGGATTAGTCCAAATCCGTGTTTACTTAGATTTGGGTTTGATGTTTTAGTTTAAGGATACATTAGCCATATTTAGGCTAAGATCGACTTAAACGTTTGTTAAGGATACGTTAGTCTGATTTGAGACTAAGATCAACTTAACGGGATCGTTTGGATCCGACAAAAGAGCATTTGGGGGCTCTATTGTTCCAGTTTAGGGACATAGTGGTCCATTGTATGCATGGACATCGGGACCCGTCACTTCTCTGACGTCGTTGAAGGATTTACAACGATAGGGGTCAGAGGAGTTCGGAGATGTACCCTTGAACCAAAGTTGATTGGGGGTCTTATAGTCCAATTTGGGACTAAAGTCTGTTTGAATGTTTAAGGATACGTTAACCATATTTGAGGCTAAGATCAACTTAAACGGGATCGTTTAGATCCGACAAAAGAGCATTTGGGAGCTCTATTGTTCCAGTTTAGGGACGTAGTGGTCCATATTCCAGTTTAGAGACGTGGTGGTCCATATTCCAGTTTAGGGACGTGATGGTCCATTGTCACGACCCAAATTTGGCCCATAACCGGCACTTAAACTACGTAACGTCTAAAGGCGTACGCAACTTAAGTAAGCCGAAACCCAGAAATCTAAACCACCCAAAACTGGATCAACGGAGAAAAACATAGTTTTAAACATTCGGAAATTTTCAAGTAAAAATCTATAAGTTTAGTTTTCGTTCTTAAAAATTTCGGCAGCACCTCCTTTGTAAAAACTAACCCCGAAAACGGGTACAACATAAATAATAATAAAAGCATCCCAAACGGGAGCAAATCACGCCCAACGGCGGAGACAACCACCACAACATATATACGACGCCGAAGCGAAGAAATATAAAAGAAAACTGCATAAAGAAGTAAAACTTTTCAACAAAACCGGCTCCCATGAGCACGGCACCCAAAGTCACCACAAAATATAACACTGAATCCTCACAAGTCGTCTCTAAGTCATATACAACATAGTGGTAGATGGAGAATACTAGATCCAACAAAAATATACAAAGTACAAACAGATAACCGCAACCCACCTAAAAGCAAGGCTTCACAGCCAACCGTAGCGGTATCCGCAAAAGTAGATATGAAAAGATGCCCTGCCGCGACTACTCAGAGGGTATGTCCTGCACAACACTGTGGCACAACGGGGGTGAGTTGCCAACTCGTGAATAGTAAATAACATCATACAGTAATCACAAGTATGCACGAACAGCGATCTATCTATCACAAGTAATCCGATAGCATAAATATGATAGGTGAATATGCAACAATCATGTAAAGGTACATCATCAGGGTACCACAACTACATGAAACAATGCATATCAACATAATCCTGAGTGTGGGATGATATAATATAAAATCTCATGCAAAAATCATCAGCATGGAAAAACACCAGTGTCCCTCACTGACACATCAAATCCCAAATTCTCAGGCACCGCATCCTCAGATCGGCCCTCACATCCTGTATGTCTCATGAAAAACTGAGTGTCAAACACCGACACTCGAAACATCATGAAACCCGTGTCTAGCATCGACACGTAAATCCTCATAACTCAGGCGCTGTCACCATGACTGACCCTGACGATATGCCATACATCACTCCGGTCGGTATCTCCATGATAACCGCCGAGTCCAAATACAATCACCGGTAGGTAGTGGTCCCACCGTCAGGCTTATCGTCTACACCACGAAATCACCACTCACCCCGGGGTACCATACCGGGTCCACCATGTACCCGCAGACGGTGTGTCCCGCTCCTCGAATCGGGTATCACAAGCCAAATCTCAGAACCGAGAAATCACATGGTGGACGCATAAAATATCATATCAAGAGAAACCGGGTTTTCAAACAATACATAGTTTTCTTGAAAATATCCCCCACGGTTCTCAAATCCATAAATCATATGAAATCCATATCTCAATGCGTAAAATCCATATAAAGCTGATATATGCAACATAAAACATCAATATGAGCATATAAAGGGAAAACCGCTCTTTAAATTGAATCTAGCTTTAAAACATATCATGCGGTTCCCAATTCCTTCGAAAATAAATGCAGTATCATATGAAGTGTACATATAAGTGTAGCAAGGTTTAAGTATCTACATGTAATCAAGTACGAGGATGTACATGTCAATATGTATGCATGATGTATAAGTAAATATAGCAAGATATAAGTGAAGTGGAATAAGGTTCACTACCTTAACTATTCCTGCCCAATGCAATATCACGTATGTATGTGTCCACAGTATTTCATATGCACAATAGAATAAGAGTTACTACTCCAATCATTCCTATCCACTACCATATCACATATGTAGGTGTTTGTGCATGTCATGGCAATTACAGACTGTGTGGGTGTAGCATACAATTTAGTGCTCGTGCAACATGAACCGTCAGTAATGTGTTATATCTAAAGGTACGAGTCAAGTACAACAGATAATGCTATGCAATGACATTCATATGAAAGTAACTAATATGCAAATACATGCAGCTATCATATCATATTCGTCCCGACGCATAACGCCATACGGGCGATTTCCCCGTAGATGTTAAATCTACTCACCGATGGTCTCGAGCTATGAAAATCCGACCACCTGCTTCCCCTTGTCCGCAACACTTGAAATCCCTGCTTGCGAACCTAAAATTACATAAATACCACACATAAGCTAAATATCCTATAATGACGAAAAGACAACGAAACGCGACGAAAACGCCCGGAAAATTACACTGCGCGCTTAGCGCATCTATCGCGCACGATACCGGCCAAAACCCTAATTGGGGTCGCTAAACTACAAAACACCAATTCTGGACCCCGATCATCCCGATCACGCAACACAACACAAAAATTATGAGGAATACACTAGATATAATCTCGCAACTACCAAACGAACCCTACGTCGGAAAACCCCCGAAATCTAGTAAGCAACCTATCGCACTAGATTCAAGATAACACATATCTAACGATTACAAATACTTTAAAATAGCCTAACTAAGCTATCTAAACCAATCCTATATTTTTAACACCCGCTAATTATGTTTTAGCAAAAATCTAGTAAGCAACTTTGCTTAATTAAACAAAATGCTTATTAGCAAATTTTAACACTTTCTACTAGATTAATCTTTTCCAAAACACAATTTAACACTTCAAATAAACACTAATCACTTAATCAAAATTTAACCCTAACATGAATTTCTTAAACCAAATATAATGAATTAATCATGAATTAAAAACTAAACTAAGCACATAAATAGCTAACTAAATTAGCTAGTTTAAGATTAAAGCAATTAATTATGGATTAAGGTAAGAAATTATACCTCCTCAAGAACACCAAAATGAAATTAGATCCATAATTTTAGCCTCCAAAAAATCAAGCTTTGATGAAGATCCATGAAGGATTAGTGAAGGTAAAATGGTTTAATATTTATATAGGAATTTTTGGATTTATTTTTGGATTTCTTTTTGTGTTTTTGATTGAAAAAGAGTGAGAAATGAGCTTGGAAGTTGAAATGGGCAGAAATGGGGATGTGGGTCGGCCAAGGAGGGATGGGGGGGGTATTTTTGTGAATTTTGGGTGAAGAAATTGCTAGGAAAATGAGTAATAAAAGCTAATAAATGCATTTTGCCACCTTGTCACCTTTTCACCTTTTCTTTTTAAAATAATTCCTTTTGCACTCCAAAAATATCTAGATATTTAAAAAGAAGTTTCTAAAATAATTCTAGTGACAAAATTAATTTATTCACAAAAGAAATTTTTTCCCGATTTACGTGCACAAAATACCGCTTAAAATAATATTTTATTTGGGAAAAATTCTATCTGAACCAAAACCTCCCAAATACTCCCAAAGTTCGCGCACAAGCTTTATTTTAGCCAAAATAGGTGTCGGTAACCTTATACGGTCGTTTGATCGAAATCGGGTTAAAACGGGAAAAACCGACAATTTTGCCCTAAAACGGGAAAATTCGCAAAACGATTTCTAAAACGTTACATCCATACTCCAGTTTAGGGACGTAGTGGTCCATGTTCCAGTTTACGGACGTGGTGGTCCATGTTCCAGTTTAGAGACGTGATGGTCCATACTCCAGTTTATGGACGTGGTGGTCCGTCGTTAGTTTAAGGACGTTTCGGTCCAACATTAGTTTAAGCACGTTTCGGTCCACGAGTTTAAGGACCCCGCAGTCCATATTGATGTGTGGTTGTCGGGACCCGTCACCTCTCTGACATCGTTGAAGGATTACAACGATAGGAGTCAAAGGAGTTCGGAGATGTACCCTTGAACCGGCCGTAAATTGATTTAAGAGAGCAGTTGTGCTTAGTCAATTTAATTTGAGGACTTACGGCCATGATTGGGCTAAGTCCAGTTGAAAAATATTCAACGCTTTTTATTTGTTTTTGGTCTGTTAGACCTGTGCTAGGGCTTGGCCCATTTTTAAATAATTCTATTTTTCATTTGGGCTCTGCCCATAAAAGATGCAGAGCATCAATTTATTCTGGGCTCTGCTCATGAATGATGCAAGGCATCTACTTTGTTTGGGCTCTGCCCCTTTTAAAATGCATAGCATTTTTATTATTTCGTTTGGGCTCTGTCCATTTATAAATAATGCAGAGCATCAATTTAATTAGGCCTGCTTGGTCTTTTTGATTTGGGCTTGGCCCTTTAGGAAATGCCTTGCATTTATCAGGCGCTTTGCGTCAATCAGAGAGCGCAAGCGCTTGTAGTGTTGACACGTGTCGCGCAAGCGCGGTGCGCTGCGCTAATGTGCTGCGCCTGCGCTGCTGACACGTGGCGCGCTCCGGTGGCTTGCGCCAATCCAGGAGCGCAATAGCGCAGTTTGTAAGTGCAAGGCACTATGATTTGAGAATCTTTTAGATTCAAGAACCAATGGTTCATAAAAAAGTGCAAAGCACTATTCGTTTTCTTGATCTAATTTAGATCAAGGAGAAACAAGTTTTTTCTTTTTATTTCAGGAACCAAATGTTCATAAAAGTGCAAAGCACTATTCTTCATTTTGTTTTTCTTGTTTTAAAGAACCAGTGGTTCATAAGAAGTGCAAAGCACTGTTTATTATGTGAAGATCATTGATCTTGTTTTTAGATCAATGATCTATTAGAATGAATTTCTTCTATTTTGTGAAGGTTTTTACCTTTTTCTTGAAAACTTTCTCAGAGTTCTCTCTGTTTGAAGCTCTTGTTTTTTTTTTTTCAAGAATGTTCATGCCTTTGAATTGAGGTCTAGGGGCCTTTATATAGTGCCCATAAATTTGTTAAAGAGATCTTTCTCTGAGTGATTTGGGAAATTTTCCCCACCGTTGGATCTTTGATCCAAGGTCTTCTGTTTTACAGAAGAAAATCTTCTTGTTTTAATAAGAACAGAAAGATTTCTTTGAAATCTTAATTCTGTTTGGCGCAGACGCCCCAGCGCGTGACACATGTCAAGCAGCGCACAGCGCAACGCAACTGCGCTAGCGCATCTGCGCTGACACGTGTCGCACAGCGCAACTGTGCGAGCGCATCTGCGCTGACACGTGTCGCGCAGCGCAGCGCTTGCGCCACTGAAACGTTGCTTCCTTTAACTTTACTTTAAATAGAGCTTTGCTCTGATTGGGTGCGTTGCTTTGGGCGCTGCGTTGATGTGTCTGCACCTGACACATGGCGCGTTGCGCCCGGGATTTGAAGCGTTGCTTCAAAATTTGAATTTTGAATTTCCAGCAGAGCTTTGCTCTGATTGGGGGAAACAAATGCCCCCCCACCGTTGCGCTCACGTGGCACGCACGTGAGTGCATCGGTGGCAAGCTCCTGACCGTTGGATCAAGGGGTGAGCTGAAAGGGCGCAAGCGCCTTATAAATAGGACCTCTGGCCCTTAGAAAATCTTCACCATTTCAAGATTTTGATTTTCCAGAGCTTTGCTTTCACTCAAGAACTTCAGAGCTTTGCTCATTTCTAAAGTTAGAAACTCTAGGTAAAAAAATTAATCTAAATAAAATTAAATTAATTCAAACCAATCTTAAACCAAAGAGCTTTGCTCTTACAGATCTTTTGATCTAAAGAGATCCCCATTGGGGTTTCATAAATAGAGCTTTGCTCTCAAAAACTTATAGATCTACAGAGATCTTGTTCATGGGTTCTAACCCATGAACAGAGCTTTGCTCTTGAATCAAATGTAGATCTTTTAGATCTGAAAAATGAAGAATTTTTTTTATAAGTTTTCATGGATTTTTCAAGATTGCAAAGATTTTAATTTTAAACTTCTTTTCAAAATTTTCTCTTTGATGAAATATTACAAAGCTAAGCTCTTTTTAAGGAATTTTATTCCTTTGAAACCAGAATTTGACAAGTGTCATTCTGTGACAGAGCTTTGCTCTGAAAGAGGAGATTTTCTCCTTGTCTCCAGGGATTCCCCACTGATGAGAATATTCTCATGGGAATCTTTTCTTTGACTGACAGTCTCACCCAATGATGGGGCTGTCTTATTAAATGAGGCACTTTCATCCAGATTTTGTGGGTCCCCATTTGGTCCCCTACCCACTGCACTGCAGTGTGGTATGATTAATTTTAATTTAATTTGATTGATTTTTAATTTAATTAATTAATTAGTGAAAATTTTCCTAAACGCCAAGCGTTGGAATTACAACACTAACGGATAATTTCTGTTCATTTGCAGCGATCATGTCTCTCGACACCTCGTTCCCGTTTGTTCGTTCAGAGGAGGGATTTCCCAAAGTGCCCTTGGACCGTGACGTCTTGGCTATGATTAGGGACTACGACCCGGAATACAAGAGTCTCCATCTTTGAGGGTCGTGGTATAACCAGATTATCATGGATCGACGGAGCTTCACGTGCGCCGTACCGTCAGAACCTATCACGGCGATTCACTACGCCACCCCACCCTCGGTGCAGTATGCCGTGGAGATGGTTGATTGGACCTCGAAGGGCTTTCTTCATCCCGCCATAGATGCGATTCCGGTCCAGCGTCCTATGGTTTTGGATATCCTAGGACGCCGTATCTGTCAAGGCAAGGCGCGATCTTGGGGGCAATCATATAATATCGGTCTGATCCCCCGCCACCCAATCGGCTATCTGCCGTGGGCCCGGTATATCCTGTCGACGAAGAAGTCGCAGTTGATAAAGTTAGGATTGTACACCGCAGTGTACATCTCTCTGTTACAATATCCCACGCTTCCCACCTGGTGGTTCAAGGCCTTCCTGGAGCAGTGGAACATTCCCACCCACACTTTCCTCGCCATGGATCGGGAAGTGTCAATCTCTTTGGAAGAGTTTACGGAGGTATCCGGTTTACCGGTTATAGGGGAACATTATGAGGAGTTGCTCCCGATGGATGAGTACGTCTTCGGTGCTAAGCCGGTGGTAAGGGGGCTCACGCCGGAGAATGCTGTTCAACACCAATTTCCAAGCTTAATTAAAGTGTTGAACATCTATGAGGCCCTTTTCATCGAACATGGGAGTCGCGGAGTTAGCTTTGAGGATTTCATCGCTCGTTTCCTTCGCCCAAGCGTCCTCTCATCAGAAGCTGCCAAGTTTGCTACCCTGGATGACCCTTTCGGTCTAGGTTTGGATAACCTGCCGGCGAAGGAGATAGACCAAAAGGGTTTTTTCGTTCCGGACTTCCCGACTATGTCCTTTGCAAAAATTGCGGCCCCTGAGATGGACGAGGAGGCCTTTTTCTTAGGATTTCTCGGGTTGTGGTTGAGTTGGTTTGCGATCCCAATGCACTCTCACCGTATGTGGCCTTCTGTCTTTTACCCAGCCCACCGGATGGCCATCGGGGTAAAAGTGGCTGTGGGGATCGCCGGCTTGGCACACTTATATCATGGCCTCAGTAGAGCAGCGGATGCTAATGAGCCCGGGGTACTGCACGTGGTCTTCCCGATGCACTACTTTGTATCGTGGCTCGAGCTACACACGGCGGGTGTCTTCGGCATGCATAAAAGGCTCTCGTTCTTTGACAAGTGCGGTTTTCCTCGTATTATACAGCTGATCGGCGCATCAATTGTAACCCCATCACCATGGAACGCCAGGGGTTTACTCCTTCGCCCTCACACCGTTGGAGCCGGGATGTCCTTTGTCGATAAGATATTGACCACTGGAAAGGCGTCTACCACTGCGATGCGGCCATTACAAGATGTCTTCAAGGATGGAGCCTCAATTTTGACGGCCCGGGAGACCCTTCACTTATATTCCATTAGACCGGGCTTCCTAGTATTTAGGCAGAACGGTGTGGCAATTTTTATGAGGTACAATACGCATCGTTTCGCCCAGCAACTGGGCTACGATCAAGGGGTCCCCTTGGAAGCTTTCCTGCTGGAACCCGCTGCCACTGAAGAAGGGATGGAGAACGCGCTGCATCATTTCATGCGCCTGAATACGGGTTCTCATTTTTTTATTAGTGCGCCGGCTTGCGCCCCACGACTCCTCAATGTATACAAAGACTGGTACAATCATGCGACAGGAACCGTTATAAAGGAGGAAAGGCGATTGCTGGTCGATCATAAGGGTGCGCATCCAGGCAGTGACCGCAACGCTCCTTTGGTTCCGAGGACTCCAGTAGTTGCCCCTCTAAAAGAGGTCAGAACCGGGCCATTGCGTGCGCAAAGTCCTCCGCACGGATTGCCGCTTCCCAATATTATAGATGCAGCCCCAGCGCCCTGTGCTCCAGTGGAGACAGTGGTTGTAGCTTCGCCGGAGTCTGGCGTGGGTGCAGACATCGGGACCCGTCGTCCCAAGGTGGCTGCTAAACGGAAGTCAATCCCGCGTGCACCTAGGGTCGGAGGGCAGAAGAAAAAGAAGTCGCTCTTCGCTGCAGACGTCGTGTTCGGTCAAGAACCGCACGCTCCCTATGCCGAGGGCCTGAGTGAATATGGGACCAACGAGGGATTAGTCATGCCGCCGCCGGATGATACGGACTTGGAGGCCGCTCTCGAAACTTCAGCGTGGTTGGCAAGGCGTGACGCATGGCTGGCTAAGCTTGCGGATTCAGGTAATCACTAGTCGCATTTTTTTATCGCATCATATCTTTATTATTGCCTTTGACTAATGTTTTTCCTTCTTTTCTTCCAACAGGCATCACCACTGAGGAAGCCATCGCCGCTTCCCTGAAGACTTTCCAAGAGGAAGAACGTCTTAGAGCGTCCATGGGCCTTAGTAAGTTTCAATTCATCAAGTTTGTATCTCTTTTGTGTTATGGTCGATCTAACCTTTCCCTTTTTATCACAGGAACCTCAATGCTGCTCCCGCCAAGTGACGCAGATGTTCTACCAGCTGCCGATGTTCCTGCTTCCTCAGGGTTACTGCAGGAGGTTCGTCTTGAAGAGCCGATGAGAGACGCCTTAAAGGCTCTGGAGGCATCTTTAAATGAGGACAATGACGCTTCGATGAAGGAAGCGTCAAAGAGGTCTGTCGTGAAAGCCCGGGAGGAACGGAAGCGGTCGAGGCGCAAAGCAAAGGCACGCAGGGCTGCCTTGGCTATGGGAGCGGGCCCCAGCACCGCCCCTCGTGCTGATACCCCATCCGAAGAGGCCCCTGTCGCCCTATCCACTGCTCGCAGACAAGTGGCGTGCGCAGTTCGGAGCGCAAACGGTAAATCCACTTCAGGTAATATTTCTCTTAGAGTTTTTGTTGTAAGAATTTTAATGCCATCGGTTCTTATATATCTTATCTTGCAGGGCCAAGTCCGACCGAGGGGGAGGCGGAGACCGTTGAACCCAAGGAAGCAGAGGAGGCGGCACCTGCTGAACCCGAGCCGACGGTGGGCAACGTCGCTGAGGCTTCGGAGCCTGAGGTGGAGGTTGAGGGGCCTGCAGCCGAGAAGGTCATTGATGCCGAACCTGAAGTGGCGGCAGATGAAATGATCATTATAACTGAGCCCAGGGTGGTGGCGGACGAGGCGCTTGAGGCCGGCGACCTTGTGGTGACGGCGGATGAGCCGATGGAGATCGCCGAGCCCGAAGGAGTGGCAGGTGAGATGAGCACGACTCTTGGGGAGGAGTCAGCCGCTCTCTCCCAAGAGTCCGGCAATGCTCCAATCATTGCCCTCCCCGCTTACGATCTTCTGCCGTCTCCTGGCCGCGCGAGCACGTCGACGGTCCCCATCGAGTCGGGTGATGAGGCCACGGGTGGTGGCCTCATGTCAATGGAGGAGGGAGTCGCCTCCGTTTCAGCCGGCAGCTCATCAGGTAAACCCCAAGTTGCTGTCTTTCTTTACCTTACAATCCTTTCTGACAAGTTCACCTTTTTCGTAACGCAGGTGCAGCCAACGCCGATGCCCCACTGCTTGAGGGAGCGCCTTCAACGACTGCCTTGGCGGTGGTCACCTCTCAACCCTCTCTCATACCATCTAAGATGTTGGAAGGTATGGGTTTGCAATTTATTAATCCTATCATTCAGACGTATAATTTGTGTACTAAAGTCGTATTGTTGTGTCTTTTCAGGAGTGCTCTTTGATCATCTATATCAAGTGTTGCTCCCATACTTCTCCTTCCCATCTGAACTCGCTTCTCCCTCTGGCGGTGCTGGTGAGTATAGTCCCCGACTGATACCTTTCTTTTTTGGTGATAGAATTATTTCTAACTCTCTCTTGTCCTGACTGCAGTGTTACAAATCGAACGGGGAGAAAAAAGATCGGTCGCGCCACCGGCCCTTCCGGCCTTGCCACCTGCTTCAACCGGTATAGTAAACTATCTTATCAATGACTTTTTCCATATCTATTAAATCATCATTTAATCGCATTTTGTCTTTTCAGCTGTCGTTCCGGTCTTGGCGCCTTTTGAGTCTCATATTACAATGCCGGCCGGTCCTTCCCAGAGACGTCCGTCCTCAAAAGGTGCGGCGAATAGTCTGCGCATGTTGAGCGACTACATCGAGGAATTCGACGTCTAGACTCCTACGTCTGCTGCGGACTTCGCTACAACGGTTAACCCGATGTTGGTGATATTTGCCAACTTCCATAATGAGGGCATCGTCGCCTCTTGGGTTAATCACTGTCAGGAGATTGAGGCTCGCCTTCATCAGTTGGAGTCGGTGCGTCTCTCCTCCGAGACTTTAGCCGCGAGCAATGAAAGAGCAGCATGGATCAAGGAAAGCGCTTCTTACATCCGCCACTTGGAACAAGAAGCAGCTTTAAAGCTGCGGGAATGCCAAGAGACCTCGAGCGAGACGGCTCGTCTGCGTGCTGAGGTTGAGGCGAATGCTGCCCAAGTAAAGGCTATCTTTGAGGGTCTCCTAGAGCGCATCTCCCATGGGCTAAACTTGAAGCGAAAGCTTGATGTAGCCAAGCGTGACACCCCAGGCCGCGAAGCTGCTCATCAGGTCGTCAGGGATCAGCTTGCATCTGTCTCGCAGCAACGGGCCCAAGTGGAGGCGGAGCTGGCAGTGGTGGCCGATCAGGAGAAAGTGGGGAAGGAAGTGCACGAACAATTGCTAGAGTTATGCAAGACGCTTCCTTCTCAGTAACTCTCCTTGTATCTAGATACTTGTAGAATTTTTCTTTTTTCAATAATATGTAGCCATTCTTCAATACTTTGTACGCTTCATGTTGTACTTGATTACATTCAATAAAGATACACATTTTCTTCGCAATGTCTTGTACTATCTCTTTGCTTTTTCCTTTCTTACTATCAGCATGCTGTCACAATTAGCATATAATAGAGTAAGCATCTTGATTTTTCCGAGAGATAGCGATGGCTTAGGCCGCAGGTTCAGATCTGCTGCCTAAGACTTTTCAACTCTATGAGCCGTGAGGGTCTCATAGAGACTTTTCTCCCTACGGATCGAGAGGATCTCGTAGGTGGGTTTTCTCCTTAGGAATCGTGAGGATTCCTAAGTGTGTTTTCTCTTGTAAGTTGTAAGGATCCTATAAGAGAATTTTTCCTTCTTACGAGTCGAAAGGACCCGTAAGCGGTTGTTTCTCTCCTTGTCGGAACTCGACTTCGGAGAGTGAGACCCGTGAATAGTATGCAAGAGACCGTTTTAGATCGACTTGCAGGGTCCCATTGTTCAGGAAGAAAGTTTTTTAGTCCCTGCTGCTTGAGGCTTCATCTTGTAAGTTGAGACGAATCGGGAATTTTCCCGCAGAGACACTGGTTTCTCTGCAAGCCGACACGAATCAGGAAGCTCTTGTCAAAGATTGTTTGTTTCCCTGAGTTGAGGTATTTGCCAAGGATTATTTGTTTCCCTGGTGTTGAAACGAATCGAGAATTTCCCACGGAGGCACTGGTTGCTCTGCGAGTCGACGTGGATCAGGAGGCTCTCGTCAAGGATTGTTTGTTTCCTTGAGTTGAGGTATTTGCTAAGGATTATTTGTTTCCCTAGCGCCAAGGATTATTTATTTTCCTGGTGTTGAAACGAGTCGAGAATTTCCCACGGAGGCACTGGTTGCTCTGCGAGTCGACGCGAATCAGGAGGCTCTCGTCAAGGATTGTTTGTTTCCCTGAGTTGAGGTATTTGCCAAGGATTATTTGTTTCCCTGGTGTTGAAACGAATCGAGAATTTCCCACGGAGGCACTGGTTGCCCTGCGAGTCGACGCGGATCAGGAGGCTCTCGTCAAGGATTGTTTGTTTCCCTGAGTTGAGGTATTTGCTAAGAATTATTTGTTTCCCTGGTGTTGAAACGGATCGAGAATTTCCCACGGAGGCACTGGTTTCTCCGGAGTTGGGATGAACCGTCGAGATTTGGCTTCGTTTTCTGGCGGAGCCTGTTGGGAGAGCATGGTTCTCTCTTTGTTTACGCCCTTGGATTGTGTACAGGGATCGATGTGATCTCAGCTGTAGGGCCGAAGTTTTATCATCTTTTTTTTTGTTTTATTTCCGCGATGCTCTATCATTTCAGCTTTTATATCGCGAAGGTCGCGATTGCCCAATCATTTCGGCTATTTTTCGCGGTGCCCAATCATTTCGGCTGTTTATTTTGTTTTCACTCGCTGCTTTTTATTGCGAGTTGCCCAATCATTTCGGCTATTTTGCATGCATACATTTTTACTTGCTGCTTTTTATTGCAAGTTGCCCTATCATTTCGGCTATTCCGTATGCATGTGCGGCCTACTGGCTTTCCGCCGTAAACATGGAATTAGACACCAATTTTGGCATCAGCACCGCTACAACTGGGATATTGCCAGGAGCGAATCATCATTTGCCTCTGTCGATGTCGAACAAAGGTGGCTTAACGAACAGGATTAAGGCGCTGTCGACTAAGGCTTTTAACTTCATGAGCCGTAAGAGTCTCACAAAGGTATTTCTCTCTACAAGTCGTGACGATCTTGTAGGTGTATTTTCTCCTTAGGAATCGTGAGGATTCCTAAGTGCATGTTCCTGTGTAAGTCGTAAGGATCCTACAGGAGGGTTTTCTCCTTGTAAATCGAGAGGACTTACAAGGGTCATGCGAACATATTCCCAGTCACGGATGGGTCTTGGTTAGGGAAATGTTTATTCGTGCCCGTGGATTGTATACAAGAGTCAGTATTGAACCACTTGTAGGGCAGTATTGGAAGCTGTGGGGGTTGCTTAAGCATAGGTTTAGGTCTCTGTAACTTAAGACTTTCAAATCTTATGAGCCGTGAGGGTCCCATAAGAGAGTACTCCTTACGAGTCGTGAGGATCTCGCAAGTGTATTTTCTCTTTAGGACTCGTGGGGATCCCTAAGTGTGTTGCTCCCTTGTGAGTCGTAAGGATCTCACGTGGGTGGTTTCTCCTTACAAGGTCGAGAGGACCCTATAAGTGTCTTTTAACGAGGTTGCGCCCTTTCGGGTTTTCACAAACACTCGCCGATAGTCCTGCTGTTTTTACTCACGGAGCCCTGTTCCCCCAATCTGAGCAAGGCTCATTTGAATTTTGAAAATTCAAATTTTCTGAAGCAACGCTTCAAATTCCGTGCGTTGCGCAATGCGCAAGCGGTCCACAGTGCGACACGTGTCTGCGCAGTTACGCAAGCGCACCACTGCGCGACACGTGTCTGCGCAGTTGCGCAAGCACTGTTGCGCAGGTGCACACCTGCGCGACACGTGTCTGCGCAGTTGCGCAAGCACTGTTGCGCAAGCCTTCCACTGCGCGACACGTGTCATTCATTGGGGAGTTGCGCAGAAACAGAATGAAAATTTAATGAATATTTTCTGTTCTTTCCAAAACCAGAAGATTTTCTTCTGCCTTTGGATCAAAGATCCAATGGTGGGAAAATTCCCAAAATCATTCAGAAAAGATCTTGTTAACAAATTCAACAAATTTGTGAACACTATAAATAGGATCCCAGACCTCATTCAATGGCATCAACAGGAGGAATCAACTTCTGGCATAAAAAAAAGAGAAGAAAAAGAACTCTTGAAGATTAATCAGGAATATAAAAAAGAAGGTAAAAACTTCTTTTGAAGAAGAGAAAAATCTCTGAAGAAGAGAGGATTAAAAAGTGAATAATTCAATAAAAATAATTCAATAAAAATAAAAAAATAGTGCCTTGCACTTGTTGTGAACCCTTGGTTCTGTGAAATCAGGGAAAACAAGAAGAAAAACTTGTTTTCCTTTGATCCAAATGTAGATCAAAAGTGCTATGCACTTTTGTTCTTAAATCTGAAAAATTCTTGGGGTTCTGCACAAATGCAACCCATTATTTAAAAGGGCCTGGCCCAAATCAAATTGCAAAATAATAAAGGGGCAGAGCCCTGTTTGGAAAATTCTTGGGGTTCTGCACAAATGCAACCCATTACTTAAAAGGGCCTGGCCCAAATCAAATTGCAAAATAATAAAGGGGCAGAGCCCTGTTTGGATTGATTTTTTTAGTCGGGTAGAGCCCAAAATAAATAAAAAATTGGACTTAACCCAATCCTGGCTGTAAGTCCTTAAATTAAATTGATTGAGCAAAATGGCTCTCCTAAACCAATTCACGACCGGTTCGAGGGTACATCTCCGAACTCCTTTGACATCCCATGCTGTAATTCCTCAACGACGTCAAAGAGGTGACGGGTCCCAACGACCACACACCAATATTGGACCGAGACGTCCTTAAACTAATAGCGGACCGAAACGTCCCTAAACTAATATTGGACCGAGACGTCCTTAAACTAATAGCGGACCGAAACGTCCCTAAACTAATATTGGACCGAGACGTCCTTAAACTAATATTGGACCGAGACGTCCTTAAAACTAATATCGGACCGAAACGTCCCTAAACTAATATCGAACCACCACGTCCCTAAACTGGCGATGGACCACCACGTCCTCAAAACTGGAATGCGGACCACCACGTCCCTAAACTGGCAATGGACCACCACGTCCCTAAACTGGCGAACGGACCACTATGTCCCTAAACTGGAACAATAGAGCCTCCGAACGCTCTTTTGCCGGATCTAAACGGTCCCGTTTAAGTTGATCTTAGCCCTAAATACGGCTAACGTATCCTTAAACATCCAAATGGATTATAAAACTCCCAATCAACTCTGGTTCGAAGGTACATCTCCGAGCTCCTCTGACATCTGTCGTTGTAATCCTTCAATGACGTCAGAGAAGTGACGAGTCCCGATGACCATACATTAAATTAATCACTACGTTAAGTTGATCTTAGTCTAAAACAGGACTAACGTATCCTTAACGAACGTTTAAGTCGATCTTAGCCGCAACGCGACTAATGCATCCTTAAACTAAAAACACCAACCCAAATCTAAGTAAACACGGATTTGGACTAATCCACGTCCTACGGGCGACGGCATTACTCAGTCTCCGTATACAATCCACGGGCAACCACAAACAAAACAAACACACACGACACGAAGTGAAATTCTGGAGGAGGAGAAAGTTGTTACCGCGATGCGGTAGCGTAATTAACTGCAGGGGCTTGCGCCTGCAGGGAAGAGCGTCCCCACAATCAAAAACCCCTCACCCTGAGGGGGAATCTGACGAAGTCTGCTACATCGGCCGCATCCGTCTAAACCTCCGATACACGGTGCCATAAATCAACTTGGCATCTTCGGAGAGGTAGACGGATAAAACCAAATAGCATCTGCCCCGAACCTCAGGCACAGACGCGAAGTCTAGGCCGCCGTTCGGAGGGGAACAGATTCTGGCACGCCCGGTGGGACCTTTTCCACTTTCCCCTCCACATTTCGTGTGTCGTGTTCGCGAACGAATCGCGGTTTACTGTGGTTGCCTGTGGATTCGAGGTACTAAGATTTGGTGTCTTGCACCGTGCAGAAAACAGAAGATCAATGGCTTCAAACTGCACTGCCTACAACTGCAATTCTCGCTCGGTCCTTGCTGGAGGAGTGACTTATGGGCCCCAAGCGGCCTCCCTTTTCAAGATGCCAGTGGAGCAGGTAACTCAGGCCACCACTGGATTATTCTTCGGGACCATGCTCTCACCGTTAAGCTTCAATGCCACAATGACGTTGCAAGAAGCCCCAAAGAAGTCGGTCTTTGATCGGCTTACCACTGCCGCGACCCCTCTCAACGGGTCACCCAGCTTCAATACCTCAGTTTTCAACAGACTGGTCCAGAACGTCCGCAAACCTGCGATACCCGAAGCTGCCATCCCAAAGCGGATAGCCATCCCGACTCAAACGGACGAAATCATTGGAAAGGTTCCTCCTTCCGAGAAGTCAGGTTTTACAAGGCTGGCTATTCTGGTTGCTGCTCCAGGCGAGGTCCTCAAAGCTGCTTCCCCTACCCATGGCAGGGGGCATGAAGAAGCTTATCCAACAACGGAGGTGACTCCATCCGCAAGACACGCTCGACGTCGCCACTGGCATCGAGTAAGAAAGGCTGGGGGCAACTCCCCCTCTGGATTTTCGCCATCAGCTCCGATGGTGGGGATCGAGACTGCTGTTCCAACCAGGAACAGCTTTGAGTTGCTGAACTCGGTGCGCAGAAACTCTCCTACTGCGGTGCTAAAGCGAACTCATTCATCTGTGAAGAATATTCCAGAGAAGAAGCTAGAGCAGCCCCTTCAACGGCTGTCCTCTAAAATTTACAAAGTCTGGCGATAGGTCCAAGAGTCAGTGATTGATAAAAACTATCTCCACCGACAGAAAAAGATGAAGGTTCGGCAGGGGAAGGATTACTCTGTCGAACCACAAGAAGCAAAAGCTACTTGGGTGCCCACTACAACGGCTCCCTTAACTCCAATCACTCAAAAAAGGAGGCCGCAAAAAGCCCCTGTGTCTTCGGCAAATCGCAAAGACACCGAACACAAACGCCCCAAGTCTGGGGGCATGGTGGTGCACACTGTTTATATAGCTTCTGGAAAGGAGGAAAGCCGCACTTCTACGGGCCACCGACCGCTCACCCGATCCGTGACGAAAGCCCAGGAGCAACAACAAAAGCTTCAGGAAATGATGACTACAATGGCTGCACTCACTGAACCAAAAGAAAGCTCTGAAACGTCTTCGGATGAGCGTCAAGAACAAGAATCCGACGCTGAATTTTTACGCAGAGTCCTCGAAAAGAGGGACAAAGAAGCTGCAGAGAAAGCGGCTAACATAAAAAAGATGGCGCTCCTCTTCCAAGACATGGTAGGGATGATGTTACAGCCGGACCCTCCAGCTGAAGACCCTCCAGTCATTGTCGGAAATGACGGAGGGGAAACATCTGATCCTCCTCCGGCTCTTTCAACATCCAAGGAGGAGGCAATCTCCAAAGTCGACCTAAACGAATATATAGCTCAGCAGATCCGGGTTCATCAGGCGAATGAAGCGGCTGGGCAAATTGTTAGAACCGGACGACCGTATCCGAGCTGGTATGACCAAATCAATTACCCGCCAGGATATACGATCCCTAAATTCCACGTATATAAAGGGACAGGGAATCCGCATCAGCATGTCGCTCAATTCAGGGCCTTATGCGGCAATACTGGAGGCGATGACAAATTGTTGCTACGTCAATTCGTCGGTAGCTTAGTAGAAACAGCCTTTGAATGGTATTCGGAACTGCCTAACGACTCTGTCAAAACATTTGCAGAGATGGAACTGCTGTTTACACAAAGATTCGCGAGTGCTAATGAACGCACCCCGATAGCAGCACTAATAAATGCCAGGATAAGGCCCGGCGAAACGTGGGTCCAATACGCAACACGATGGCGAAACCTATGGTCGAAATGCGAACAACGCATAGAAGAGGCACCTGCGGTAGGCATGTTTGTGGGCACTCTCGATCCGCAGGCGACCATCTCGCAATTCATGATGTTCTTCAGGCCGACCACCTTCCAGGCCTTGATCGACAAATTAGCCCAAATGGACCAGATGGGCCATAGACCGTCTCCCCCAAGACCCGATCCCCGAAATGAGAAAGGAAAAGCGATCATCGTCGCCAACACTCAGCTACAGTCGAGCAACTCAAAGCCGGTCGCTCGCCAAAACAACGTGCGTCCACGCCCATCCCTTGAAGAGAGGCTAGGACGTCCTTACTCGTTTCCTCAGAATAAAACGAGAAGACTGTTTGAGCTGGCAGTGCGTAACAGACTCATCAATCTGCCGAGTCCAAAGCGTCTGTCGCAGCCAGGCGATCTTAATAATCCCAATTATTGCCCTTACCACCAAACGGTAAGTCACCCGATTGAGGATTGTTTCGTCTTTAAGGGATGGATCGGGGATCAATACCTGCAAGGCAAATTCACGCTGTCTGAAAGCTGGAAGGTAAACCCCCCACAGCCGCACTCTCCAAAGAAGACGGACACGCCGGGGGCAACTTGTTGGAGATAGTGCCCTCAGAGTCAATTATTAGGTCACAGGTACGTGATTGCAATGATTGATGGAGGACCTATCCCGGTAGGACAATCTTACTCGAGATGATAGTTTGCTATCTGGTTTACCTTTATCATCGTGTACTGCTTTAGGTGACCTGACAAGTCGCTATTACACGTTGATAGAGCCCCTAGGATTCTTGCTTGACCACCAGCAGTATGAGGGCGATCATATAAGTGGGAGCTGGGGGTCTATAAGCATATCCTTAAATGGTCCCCAGTCGTGTGAGTTTCGAGACAGGGCATCGATACTCCAGAGTAGACTAGTGTATACAGTCGAGACCCCGACGAGGGGCAGTGGCCGGTCTCACAAGCCACTGGTGTCAGTTGGATCACCTAAGATGTATACAGGTGCTCATTGGGTTATGAGTACACCGGACAGAACTCGCCGGGAACATGCTAGTTGGTCATATACCAGACGTCAGATGGCAGTTCCCTGGTGACATGTGTGCAGGTTAGTTCATCGACCTGGGGATCGTCATTTGTCTTGTGTGAGTTCCCACTGTACTTTGATTACTACCCTACCACGGCTCAAAGGAGTCGTGCAAACAGGTTTTAGTTGGGTACAGTCCCGAGCCACATGGAGGCAGTGAGCGTATCTTCAGGGGTTCGTCTCTCCCGGTATTGGGGGTGAGGTCGTGCTGTGTCTAGGAGAGCCATTACACGAAGCCCTCGGCCGAGGCAAGAGAGATTTACTGGTAGGTATTCCAGTAGTATCTCAGGGTGTTCTGGGCTACACTCCGACATGACTTGTACCGCTTTTGGGGGTCTGACTTTTACCAACCCCCTAGGCCCGCCATGCGATGCTCATAGACGAACGGACAGGACTGTACGGATATTGTCACTGACAGGCTCAGTAGGGTTGTCAGGCTGAGTTCGCTCACAGACGTCCCTTTTAATCAATACCTGGTAGCCCGTTACGTATTGGCTTATACCTCTGACGTGCTAGTGGTTAAATCCATAACCAAGGTATTGACGAGTCTTTAGAGTCCTCCACATTCAGTTACTCAGCTTTCGGGCGAAAGGTTGTAGAGGCCGTATGGAGATATGGCAAGGTCCGATCAGATACGTGCGGTATTGCACGGATCAGGATCGGACAGATTGTACTATAGGCCGTATGGATATATGGCAGGGTTCGATCAGATACGTGCGGTATTGCACGGATCAGGATCGAACGGATATTACTAGCCGGCTTTGGTTTAAGCCGGATCCTAGTATAGTACAGTGTAGATTTTGTCTCATTGCATTTGTATTTCGGTCGAAATACAGATGCGGGTGTGTATGCACAGTATTGGGGTTTTCCTGTAATTTATTACGGGACCAGTTTTCTGGAGTTGCCAGTTTGCTTTCCGTTTCGGCCGATTTCCTTTGTTCCGTTCATTGGCCGAAGTTTGGTGGAGGAGGGCTTATTTGCATTGTTGCAAATAAGCAATTGTGGAAGGGGTCTTTGCATGATTGTTTTATCATGATGGTGCACCATTCTTTTGACTTGACTTTTTGCATCATGGTTGTGTCATGATGGCTTGACCCTTGTTATGAGGTGATGGTTGCTTTGGAGTGTTGGGTTTTGTGGTGATCATTTGTTTTTCCATCATCACTCTCTTTCCACCCACCCCCTTGTCTTTGCTCTCTCTCTCCAATCACACTAATGGGGGGGGGGGGGGCGGCCACTTTTGTTGGATGAGGGAAATGCTTCTCTTTTGAGTGGGGAGAAATATGATACTCTCATTCTTCTTGGTCTATCACACTTTTCCTTCACCTCTCTCCAAGTTCTTCTTCCTCCACCACAAAGGCATCTCCATGAACCCCAAATGAGACTTGCTCACTAGATATTCTACAGCAAACCTTGGGCACGTCGACTAGACAGCTTCGTGCCCGAGTTGCCTCGGCATTGAGGTGGGAGCCTGTAAAAGAAGTAGGCGATGTGGTGCACTTCCGGCGACGAGGAGGAGACGGGACATTCCGCAGGAGATCGGGACGACGACAAGAAGACCGGAGGACTCGGATCTGTCGGTATATCTCTCTTCCCTTTCTTGTAGATAGCTAGGACTAGTTAGTGGTTCGATCCGGGTATTAGTACGCGGCGGTTTGCTAAGTCCGCAAAATTAAAGTTTATCACCGCTTCCGCATTCCGGCGTCGGATTGACGGCCGGAGCGCCGCCGTGCACTTACAGTGGTATCAGAGCCTCGCCATTAACTTAGTCTAGCTTGGTGTAATGTGTTTTTCAGTTTCGATCGATCGAATGTTCCAAAACCCGTATTGCCTTCGCATCAGTTTCTGTTGAAAATTTTTGGTCTCGAAAAATTTTTCAGGTTGTAAAACATTGATGTACTGGAGGTAACAAGCCCACTGTAGAAATTCGACGCAGTAATTCGACCACCAGAGCGCGGAACCGCGGCAATTACCCCCTTGGGCCGCGGTTCCGCCGCGCAATGGTGAGCTTACTGTATCGAACTTCTTCAGTTGCTTTCTGGGGTGAAAATAGGGGTTTTGGAATAATTACATTGGGCCTAGGATTTCTTGATCTGCTACAGTATCGCTTGGGGCCCACTTGTTAAAGTTTGATCGATCGAATATTTAAACACATTATTTCACAGTATTTACATTATATCTGCGACCGTGAATGTCACTTGATCGGTAAATCCGGTCTAACTGCTATAGCCCGGTTAGACGGATTTGCGAACGTGACTTTCACGTTGATGTTCTGTTTTTGCTGTGATGTAGCGGATTGGTCGTGGGGGATAGCCTGGATGCATTGCTAGTACAGTTGTGATTGTATTATGTACATTTGATATTGCGGGACGAGCGTCCGACATGTGGACTGCCGTCACTGCCAGTTTGTATTATTATTTTGGGGCACGGCCAGGTTGCGGTCGTTGTACCCGGTGTATGTATATTTTACTTTCTGTACTAGGAGGGGTGCACGGATAGCCGGGTTCTAGAAGGCAACAAGCCCGCATCTCATGGCATTGAGACAGAGGGGGCTTCACTTTAGGATTGGCAGGCTATTCGCCGCACTCGTAGGGGGTATAGGTTGACCCAGGAGGGGTGCCCAAGTTGCCGGATTCCGTGAAGTGCTGGGTGGTCCATTCACGGTACTGAAGGGGGCTGCCTCGCTTCAGGTTTTGGCGGGTGACTTGTCGCGCCCGTAGGGGTCTAGGTTTTCATTGCACAGGCTATCCACACGACCAGGGGAACGTCGGGTTTCAGTAGTGGCTCTGTGAAACCCGAGGATCCCAGATATCTGTATTGTTTCTGTGATGCTGTACATTTTCTGTGATGTTGCATTTTATCACGCCTTGAGCGAATATAATATATTGGTATATATATTAGTAGATGTTGTATATGTTTTGCATCCGCACTAGTCCAGTCCCCGCTCTGTCGTTAGTTAGCTAACCTAACGGGTAATGACGGGACCCAGTGGCGAATGCGGATGGCATATACGTACATCAGTATATTTTCGTTGTTTTTGGTGTGATCAATTGATGGGACTGCATTGATTCGGATCAATGCAAGTTAAAAACAAACCTAATCTGATATTGTTGGAACACTTTTCAAAAAAGCTGTTATTGCAAGGACGTTCACTTTTGTTTTGCATCGTGGTATTCAGTTGGAATATCCTGCTCCTCAGTCGATGAGGCAAGGGCCGAGATCCCTTCACCGGGAGTGACCCCTTGGACAAAAGTTTGCGTCAGGGCAATAACTTCACTATAGCCGATTACTTTTGCTTTGCATCGCGGTATTCATTTGGAATATCCTGCACCCCATTCTACAGGGAAAGAGCCGAGATCCCTTCACCGGGAGTGACCTCTTTAGCGAAGGTTTTCGTCACTATATTTTTAAAAGCTATCAGTTCCTTCAACGATATCAAGTTCATTACGTTAAAGGTTTTCGCCAGAAACCATTCGTAGCCCTCCATCATTTCAGTTAAATATTCGGTAGTATTCAAGCTATGTATTTTGACCTCACGCCAAGGCATAGTGTTTGGTAGCTGCCGGGTATTTATCTGTTGCATAGATAGATGCGTTGGTTTGGGACAGTCGTACTACTATTTTGGCCTACGTCAAGGGTATGTACGGGTGGGTTCAAATTAACCTGGATAATGATGGGCAGAACTTGACATGTGACTTATGATATTTTGACCTCACTCCAAGGTCATAAGAGCATGGGGCAGAAATCTCATCGGGAGTTTCAAAAGAACTGAAACTTGCCAGATATGCGCATACCTTCTGGAGTGTGACACCGTGAGCGGATTCCGTCACGTTATCATGCGATGATAGTTGGATCCCGATTCCCACTGATGAGTTAGTTTACTCCTCGGGTGACCCCGACTAATTCTTCTTTCAGGTTTGGAGGAGAATTTGAGGTACAGTGGGAGGTTTCCAGATTAGATAAATTGGAAACCATTCTGATCTAGGTTAGAGTGCACGCTGAGTGTTTCTTTTCTCTCTCTCTTTGGCAGCGACCATTGACCCGACCCTAAGACTATGACTCAGTGACCAAGTTGACCGAACCTTCTTAAACACTGGCTTTTGGATTGTCAGAGTTGCATACCTCATTGCCACTCCTACTTTTACCCTTTTCTCCAGGACACCCCGTTTTACTACGAACGTCCACTTCCATTGGACAAAACCATCGTATGGTTAGATACGAACTCGAAGGAATTTATTCGAGGATGGTTTCAGGTTCTGGAGAAAACGAATAGGATTATTCAGTTGTCTTTTCCTTTTACCTTCTCTCAGGTTGCGAGTACTCCTTGGTTTAGGAGATAGTACACCTATTACGCAAATTGGATAGTCTTCTTCCAAACCTTAGGCTGGTGCCGACCGGTAGGAAATGAAGAAAACCAATTAGCATAACGATGGTGTGCAGAAGGTATTATGTTAAGACAAAGTAAGGGATTAGTAAGAGGGCAAAGTAAATTGCAACAGATATTCACGACCAAACCAAGTATTTCTTCGCCAATCCTAAAATCACCTTTGTATTTCTCCAGGACACTCCGTATCACTACGAAGATCCACAGTTTATTGGATACTCCATCGTATGGTTATATACGAACTCGAAAGGAACTTGTTCCAGTTCGGGGATGGATTCTGGTTCAGGAGAAATAGGAATTAAGTTCATTCGGTTGTCTTTTATCCTCACCTTCTCTCGCATTGCGAGTGTTCCTAGGATTAGGACAGTACACCCATTATGCTTATTGGATAGTCTTCTTCCAAACCATAGGCTGGTGCCGAACGGTAGGGAAGGAAGAAAACCATTTGGCCTAAAGGGGCGTGCAGAAGGTAATGACTAAAGACATATGAAGGGATTTGGAGAGGTGGCAAAGAATTATATGGTTACAGTCGTGAATCTGGAAGAGGCATTACTAGGAATACCGGGTTACCCCATCGAAACATTTCAATGTTTCAGTTTCACTGTGTATTGTTAAAAGAAAACTGATTTCCCAGTTAGACACTTACTCCAGGGTATGTATTTACCAGGTATGATTCTCACATCTGTATAGTTTTACAGATGATGAGTGGGAGTAGGTTATTGGGAATTGGGTGATTATCTTCATTATATCAGGATTCGTTGTAATCGGTGATATTTGAGGAAATCACCTGGGCTGTTTGCCGGTCGGCAAATATTTGGTTTTGAATATCCGCTTTTATGCACCAATTTCAAATTGATATATATGTACGTCTATTTTCATAGAGTGAGATATACCTTTATGAAATTATGTCTATGACATTTACCTATATCAGTGGATGGTTAGGTAAGGAGCATTAAACAGCGGTGTAATTCTTCTTAGCCATAAGTACTGTTTTCAACCTACGACACACAGTGAATGAGTTATCAGACTCAAGGGACTTATACAGAGTATTGTATGTTGTCCAGGGTCCATCAGGACAGAGGGGTTGGTCCTCGTACTATATTCGGTTTACTTATGACTTCTCTAGTTTTTAGACAGGTGTTTCGTGGAAATACAGGGTCCGAATGTTGAGAAGTTATAGGTATTTGAATAGAGTAGAGAACCAGGTGTAGCAAGTATCGGGATTCTTCAAAGTGATCGAAGATGTAGATACTTGTCAATGGTATTCAGTTGATAGTGATGATAAAGAGATCTTGCTTCTCTTTCAGGTTACTCATAATTGGAAGCATTCCTAAGTTGAGTAACGCTGATCGACCTTCTTCCATTTAGTTGACATGCACTGGGGACAGCTGCATGATTTGAATCTGGTTCAATTAAATCAGTGCCTCTGGTTCTATATTGGATATAGAACAGTTCATATCTTAACAGTGTTAAGGTACGGGGAGTTGTCCGGTTTATGCTTAAAACCAGACACTGGACAGCTCAAGGCACGATTCTGTAATGGCTGTTTGTGGGTTGACCCAGGCTATGACGAGGGTTGACTTTCTACCATTTGGATGAACAATAGCAATATTGTTCTAGACTCGCCACAGTTTTATTAAAAATGGATTTTTTCAGAAAAACAGTAGTGGGAGTATGGTAGAACTGGAAGTGATTCCAGAACCACAAACGATTACTGAAGATTTGATAAGGAACCTAAAGATTCAATCTGGATTGACATTCCATTGGCCACTCCGCAGATAAGGTGGGTAACTTCAGGCACCCGAGAGGTACTCCGGTAGCCTCAAGGACGGTGACAGGGAAGTTCTTGTTTACCCACACTTGCCATTGCTGTTGTTCCAGGCTGCGAGACCTGGCGGGAGGATGAGTATAGCGTCGTTCTAAACTAGTTTTAGAACTGTACGTCTATATGACTCTGCCAGAGGGTTGTCGTAGTCAGTGGGAGCAGCGGAAGCATTAGTGGACAGGTAGCTTATGTCTATTTATAGACTGAAGCACCAGTAGCGGAGAAAGATCATCTATTTCTGACGTGACAGTCATAGGTTTGACTTCATCAGAATAGGGGATGGATCTATTGAGAAGGTAGTAGCGTGTGATATCCTGGTATTTGGATGACATACACAGAGTAGGAAAAGAAACTCCTATACTACAATCGGTTATACTTTGGTCGTCACACAGTGGTTTCTCCACAAAGGAAATGGATTTTATATCAGACATACTGGTTACTAGATCTATGGTTTTAGATCTAGATTTGGGTAGTCTCCCAATCTGGGTACTTAGACAGCATTCTAAGGGTATTTAGAATGGACGACTCCTGGCACGGTAGTGTACCTGCAGGTGATGGAGTCACCCTCTCCAAAGGTGTCTTACAGACTAAAGGGGAGAGGGACGTGCATGATTGGCAGATCACTTGCTCAGGCAATTGAGTCAATCATGAGATGTCAAGTACCACACCAGATATTGTTCTTGCACTAGATGCAATAAGTTGACATTGATCCAATCCTGGAGAAGCAGTCGGAAGCAGTTTTAGAACATAAGTGGATGTTCTAGGAATATGATAACGACAGCCTCATTCGGGAAACAGTTATCATTCCAGGCTTCCAAGGTGACATGGACGACAAGGAGGTTGTCAGAGTTATAGTTTTTCCTTCTGATGAGGGGCAGTATTTTGGACAGGTGGTCCAAGGCAATACTGAGGGTGGCATGGCGCAGGATACTGATTAAGTTCAGTTGACGATACTGTCTAAGAAGTTTGGATTTGGAGTTCATTTATGAGCTATGTCCCATCAGACATCCAGACACATTCTAAGACAGGTATTGCTCATTTCGGGAGATGGGTTTCTCCGCGAACTTGAGATTTAGAGAGACATAGAAAGAAACAACAAAGCGGATCCACTCACTAAGGCTATTCCTCGAACGCAATAGTTTCGCAAACGAGCTTTGTGAGACTGACTAGTAGAGGAGTTGGGTGTTCGGTATCACACGGGCTGTGAGTATGCGACATCGCAATAATTAGCCTTGAGTGCAAGTGGGAGATTGTTGGAGATAGTGCCCTCAGAGTCAATTATTAGGTCACAGGTACGTGATTGCAATGATTGATGGAGGACCTATCCCGGTAGGACAATCTTACTCGAGATGATAGTATGCTATCTGTTTTACCTTTATCATCGTGTACTGCTTTAGGTGACCTGACAAGTCGCTATTACACGTTGATAGAGCCCCTAGGATTCTTGCTTGACCACCAGCAGTATGAGGGCGATCATATAAGTGGGAGCTGGGGGTCTATAAGCATATCCTTAAATGGTCCCTAGTCGTGTGAGTTTCGAGACAGGGCATCGATACTCCAGAGTAGACTAGTGTATACAGTCGAGACCCCGACGAGGGGCAGTGGCCGGTCTCACAAGCCACTGGTGTCAGTTGGATCACCTAAGATGTATGCAGGTGCTCATTGGGTTATGAGTACACCGGACAGGACTCGCCGGGAACATGCTAGTTGGTCATATACCAGACGTCAGATGGCAGTTCCCTGGTGACATGTGTGCAGGTTAGTTCATCGACCTGGGGATCGTCATTTGTCTTGTGTGAGTTCCCACTGTACTTTGATTACTACCCTACCACGGCTCAAAGGAGTCATGCAAACATGTTTTAGTTGGGTACAGTCCCGAGCCACATGGAGGCAGTGAGCGTATCTTCAGGGGTTCGTCTCTCCCGGTATTGGGGGTGAGGTCGTGCTGTGTCTAGGAGAGCCATTACACGAAGCCCTCGGCCGAGGCAAGGAGATTTACTGGTAGGTATTCCAGTAGTATCTCAGGGTGTTCTGGGCTACACTCCGACACGACTTGTACCGCTTTTGGGGGTCTGACTTTTACCAACCCCCTAGGCCCGCCATGCGATGCTCATAGACGAACGGACCGGACTGTACGGATATTGTTACTGACAAGCTCAGTAGGGTTGTCAGGCTGAGTTCGCTCACAGACGTCCCTTTTAGTCAATACCTGGTAGCCCGTTACGTATTGGCTTATACCTCTGACGTGCTAGTGGTTAAATCCACAACCAAGGTATTGACGAGTCTTTAGAGTCCCCCACATTCAGTTACTCAGCTTTCGGGCGAAAGGTTGTAGAGGCCGTATGGAGATATGGCAAGGTCCGATCAGATACGTGCGGTATTGCACGGATCAAGATCGGACAGATTGTACTATAGGCCGTATGGATATATGGCAGGGTTCGATCAGATACGTGCGGTATTGCACGGATCAGGATCGAACGGATATTACTAGCCGGCTTTGGTTTAAGCCGGATCCTAGTATAGTACAGTGTAGATTTTGTCTCATTGCATTTGTATTTCGATCGAAATACAGATGCGGGTGTGTATGCACAGTATTGGGGTTTTCCTGTAATTTATTACGGGACCAGTTTTCTGGAGTTGCCAGTTTGCTTTCCGTTTCGGCCGATTTCCTTTGTTCCGTTCATTGGCCGAAGTTTGGTGGAGGAGGGCTTATTTGCATTGTTGCAAATAAGCAATTGTGGAAGGGGTCTTTGCATGATTGTTTTATCATGATGGTGCACCATTCTTTTGACTTGACTTTTTGCATCATGGTTGTGTCATGATGGCTTGACCCTTGTTATGAGGTGATGGTTGCTTTGGAGTGTTGGGTTTTGTGGTGATCATTTGTTTTTCCATCATCACTCTCTTTCCACCCACCCCCTTGTCTTTGCTCTCTCTCTCCAATCACACTAATGGGGGGGGGGGGGCGGCCACTTTTGTTGGATGAGGGAAATGCTTCTCTTTTGAGTGGGGAGAAATATGATACTCTCATTCTTCTTGGTCTATCACACTTTTCCTTCACCTCTCTCCAAGTTCTTCTTCCTCCACCACAAAGGCATCTCCATGAACCCCAAATGAGACTTGCTCACTAGATATTCTACAGCAAACCTTGGGCACGTCGACTAGCCAGCTTCGTGCCCGAGTTGCCTCGGCATTGAGGTGGGGGCCCGTAAAAGAAGTAGGCGATGTGGTGCACTTCCGACGACGAGGAGGAGACGGGACATTCCGCAGGAGATCGGGACGACGACGAGAAGACCGGAGGACTCGGATCTGTCGGTATATCTCTCTTCCCTTTCTTGTAGATAGCTAGGACTAGTTAGTGGTTCGATCCGGGTATTAGTGCGCGGCGGTTTGCTAAGTCCGCAAAATTAAAGTTTATCACCGCTTCCGCATTTGGCCGTCGGATTGACGGCCGGGGCGCCGCCGTGCACTTACACAACTTGTTCTTTCGTCGAGGATGAAAACGATGGAGAAAACTTATCGGATGAATCCGAAGACTACGTAGCGACTTGTCATGTGATTTCTCATTCACTGACGGATGATGAGGAGGATCCTTGCGCTGAGAAATCAATGGCGGACCTTGAAACAGAAATTCCGCGGCCGTCAGACAAGTTGATCGATGCCTTCCTAAATGAAATTCGTTTGAAAGCAAAAGCCAATCAAGAGCATGAAATGGCCATACTGGAAAGAACCAAGGTATTCCCGTCAAATCAAAAGCCATACACTGCGGGTAAAAACAAATTCAAGACGAGGAAACGGTTCGCCAAAGCTCTATCAGTAGGGATGAAGCTACCGCCCTCCGAAGAAAATCCTTTCTCTGAGGTAGAGATGCACCCTAACTTCTGTTTATATCATCAGAAGATCATACATCCTACCGAAGACTGCGAATCCTTTAACTGTTGGTGGCAAGGGTATGTCGCTCAAAAGCGACACTTCGACAGGACAAAGTGTGAAGCTTGTGGACATCGGAAAAATGCGATAGATGAGCGCAAAAGAGCCACCGCCGACTGTCATATAGCCGACTTCAAGGGATCACAAATTATCACCTTTGGAAGCGACTCTGACGAAGAAGCTACCCCCAACTCTTCCCTCGGGGAATCTATTTCAAAAATAAAGGAATTGAGAAGCTGCGAGAACGTTCAGCCGTGCAATCGCATGCTACTCGGAAAAAATCTCGGCCCCGTAAACAAAGGATCGAACAAAAAGGATAAAGGAAAAAGAAAAACGGCCCTCGTCGCCAGCACTCAACAACAATCAGGTGACCCTAGGCCGGTTGCTCTCCAAAGCAACAAGCGGCAACCCCTCCAGGAAAAGTTGAAACGCCCTTACTCGTTTCCGCAAGATAAAACAAGGGGACTGTTCGAGCTGGCAGTGTGTGACAGACTCATCAATCTGCCGAATCCAAAACGTCCATTGCGGCCAAGCGATATTAATAATCCTAATTATTGCCCTTACCACCAAACAGTAGGTCACCTGATCGAGGACTGCTACGTCTTCAAAAACTGGGTTGAAGACCAATACCAACAGGGCAAGTTCGCGTTGTCCGAAATTTGGAAGGTGAACATGCCACAACCGCATGCTCCGAAAAATATGGACACGCCGGGGGCATCATGCTCATTCATAGAGAAAGCCTAACGGACCACTACGTCCTAAAACTGGATAACGGACCGAAACGTCCTTAAACTAACAACGGACCGAGATGTCCTTAAACTAATGATGAACCGCAATGTCCTAAAACTTGCAAATGACCGAAATGTTTTTAAAACTACTACCGCAGCATTCTCAGGCTGACGAGAATATAAAAAAATAAATAAAAAAAGATAAACGGTATGTCCATAAGCAAAATGGGCACGGATGAAAACCCGAAAGGGCTCCGTGAGTAAAAACAGCAGGGCTACCGACGAGTGTTCGTGAAAACCCGAAAGGGCGCGACTTCGTAAAAAAAAAGAGAAAGAGAAAAAAAAATAAAAGGAATAAAAAAAAGGGTAAGTCCATAAGCAAAATGGGCACGGGTGAAAACCTGAAAGGGCTCCGTGAGTAAAAACAGCAGGGCTACCGGCGAGTGTTTGTGAAAACCCGAAAGGGCGCAACCTCGTTAAAACACTTACAGGGTCCTCTCGACCTTGTAAGGAGAAACCACCCGTGTGAGATCCTTACGACTCACAAGGGAGCAACACACTTAGGGATCCTCACGATTCCTAAGGAGAAATTACACTTGCGAGATCCTCACGACTCGTAAGGAGAAGGCTCTTATGGGACCCCCACGGCTCGTAAGATTTGAAAGCCTTAAGTTACAGAGGCCTAAACCTGTGCTTAAGCAACCCCCACAACTTTCGACATTGCCCTACAAGTGGTCCTATATTGACCCTTGTATACAATCCACGGGCGCGAATAAACATTTCCCTAACTAAGTCCCATCTGAGACTAGGGATGTGTTTGCATGGAAAACAACCCTTGTAAATCCTCTCGACTTACAAGGAGAAAACCCTCCTGTAGAATCCTTACGACTTACAGAGGAACAATACACTTAGGAACCCTCACGATTCCTAAGGAGAAAATACACCTATAAGATCCTCACGACTTGTAGGGAGAAATAGCTTTGTGAGACCCCTACGGCTCATAAAGTCAAAAGCCTTAGTCGACAGGACCTTAACCCTGGTCGCTAAGCCACCTTTGTTCTACATCGACAGAGGCAAATGATGATTCGCTCCTGGCAATATCCCAGTGGTAGCGATGCTGATGTCTAAACCGGTATCAAATTCCAAGTCCTTTCACGGCAAATGATGATTCGCTCCTGGCAATATTCCAGTCGCAGCGATGCTGATGCCAAGATTGGTATCAGATCCCAAATCCCCTACTCGCCAAAAAAAAAAAAAAATCAGCAAGCCAAAATAAAATGCATACGAAATAGCCGAAATGATGGGGCAACTTGCAAACAAAATCAGCAAGTAAAAATGTATGCATGCAAAATAGCCGAAATGATTGGGCAACTCGCAATAAAAAGCAGCGAGTAAAAAAAAATAGCCGAAACGATTGGGCACAGCGAAAAATAGCCGAAACGATTGGGCAATCGCGACCTTCGCGATATAAAAGCTGAAATGATAGAGCATCGCGGAAAGAATAAAAAAAAAATGAAAGAATGAAACTTTTGCCCTACAGGTGAAATCACATCGATCCCTGTATACAATCCAGGGGCACAGATAAAAAGGGAACAATACCTTCCCAACAGGCTCCACCAGAAAGCGAAGCCAAATCTCGACGGTTCATAGATAACCTAGAGACCATCTCGACATTTGTCGCAATATTACAGACACGATGTCAACAAATGAAGCAAAGGAAGGTCCCTAACTTCAGGGTCTCGACGTCAATATCGACAACTTAAAGATCACCAACGGCGTTTCTCCTCACTCCAACTAGATGCAGACATGACGTCAACAACTGACCTCAGAATCGCAACGAAACGGAACCATGACAAAGTCCATAGTTCCAAATCTCAATGGCCACGTCTACAGCCTGGAGACCAACAACGGTGTGCCTCCTCATTCCAACAGGACACAGATGTTACACCATCAAGCGGAGCGATGGCAAAATCCCAGCTTCACCTCAGCATTCGTCTCGATACAGTAGACGCAATGTCAACAACAGCGTTCCTCCGCAGTCCAGCTGGAGGCAGATGCAACGTCAACAAAAGACCTCACGGTCGAAACAAAGCGGAGTAACGGCAAAATCCCAACTCCACCTTAGCATTCGTCTCGTTACAACAGACGCAATGTCAACAACGGCGTTCCCTCGCAGCCCAGCAGGGTGTACATGCAAAGTTAACAAAAGACCCCATGGTCGAAACAAAGCGGAGTGATGGCAAAATCCCAGCTCCACCTCAGCATTCGTCTCAATACACCAGACACAGTGTGAGCGAATGAAGCGAAGGCCAAATTCCTAGCTTCAAGATCTTAACGGCAAGTCATATAAGGCCTGAAAGACCACCGGAGATCATCTCACATAAAGTGGTCACCTCCTCGACGTTCGTCTCGATACAGCAGACAAAATGTCAACCCTAGCATTCTTCTTCCAGCAAGGATTCAGACATGATAAAGCAAACGAAGCGAAGGCCACATTCCTAGCTTCAACGTCTTTACGGTAACTCACATAAAACCGGAAAGACAATCGGAGATCATCTCGCACCAGCACAGAGTGGTCACCACCTCGACGTCCGTCTCGATACAGCAGACGAGATGTCGACCCCAGCGTTCTTCCTCCAGCAGGGATTCGGACGTGACAAAGCAAACGAAGCGAAGGCCACATTCCTAGTTTCAACGTCTTTACGGTAACTCACATAAAACCGGAAAGACAATCGGAGATCATCTCGCACCAGCACAGAGTGGTCACCACCTTGACGTTCGTCTTGATACAGCAGACGAAATGTTAACCCCAGCGTTCTTCCTCCAGCAGGGATTCAGACATGACAAAGCAAACGAAGCGAAGGCCGCATTCCTAGCTTCAATGTCTTTACGGTAACTCACATAAAACCGGAAAGACAATCGGAGATCATCTCGCATCAGCACAGAGTGGTCACCACCTTGACGTTCGTCTCGATACAGCAGACGAAATGTCAACCCTAGCATTCTTCCTACAACAGGGATTCGGACGTGACAAAGCAAACGAAGCGAAGGCCACATTCCTAGCTTCAACGTCTTGACGGTAACTCACATAAAACCGGAAAGACAATCGGAGACCATCTCACATGAAGTGGTCACCTCCATGACGTTCGTCTCGATACAGTAGACGAAATGTCAACCTCAGCGTTCTTCCTCCAGCAGGGATTCAGACATGACAAAGCAAATGAAGCGAAGGCCACATTCCTAGCTTCAACGTCTTTACGGTAACTCACATAAAACCGGAAAGACAATCGGAGATCATCTCGCATCAGCACAGAGTGATCACCACCTTGACGTTCGTCTCGATACAACAGACGAGATGTCACCCCAACGTTCGTCTCGACACAGCAGACGCAACGTCATCAAACAAACGGAGCCACGGCAAAATCCCTAGTTCCCACCATGACATTCGTCTCGATACAGAGGACGCAATGCCAACAAACGAAGCAAAGGCCAAATTCCTAGCTTCAGGGTCTTAACGACAAGTCATATAAAGCCTGAAAGACTATCGGAGATCATCCCACACCAGCGCGGAGTGGTTATGACTCATCGGGGCTCTCCAAAATGAGCCTAACCTCAAGTAAAAAGCGGCATGGCAAATTCCTAGCGCTTGCTCTTCCGACGGTCAAACTGCCAAGGAGGATTGCTTGAAGACGTCTTGTCCAGCCCCCGAAGGGATCAGAGACACGGCAGTCGCGGGGCTACTCGAACAGCACGATTGCCTATCGAGGACTATATCAGCTTATGCGACGGTACGATGGCCAAAACCCTAAGTACCACCGACCTTAACGGGCTTCTGTCGTAAAGAGCAGAGGTTAAATGCGACGTTAAGATGTTCTTGCGAGAAACGTTCGATTCGTCTCGACTTGTGAAAAATTGTCGAGGCGGCTCGACTCGTGAGATAAAGCCTTAGGCAGTGGGCATAAAAGAAGTCTGTTTCCTAAGCACTGGGACCCTGCAAGTTGGCCCAAAACGGTCTCTTGCATACCATCCACGGGTCTCACTCTCCAACATCGAACTTCGACAAGGAGGGAAACAACCGCTTACAAGTCCTCTCGACTCGTAAGAGGGAAAAATTCTCTTGTAGGATCCTTACGACTTATAAGAGAAAACCACACTTAGGAATCCTCACGATTCCTAAGGAGAAAACCCACCTACGAGATCCTCTCGATCCGTAGGGAGAAAAGTCTCTATGAGACCCTCACGGCTCATAGAGTTGAAAAGTCTTAGGCAGCAGATCTGAACCTGCGGCCTAAGCCCTCGCTATCTCGTGAAGAAATCAAGAAGCTTACTCTATTACCTGCTAATTGTTACGACATGCTGAGAAAGAGGAAAAGCAACAGAAAGAGCATCCGATTTACATTTGATCAAGCGTTCAAGACACAATCATTCATGCATGGGCAAAAAGACTCAGGACAAAAGATATATAATAAAGACAAGCTGGGATATAAAAAAAATTTCCATTAATATTGCCCGAGATTCTTACAGTCATAAAAACAGTAAATGAAAGTTACAATGGAATAACCTCAGATCCAGGGCATGGATTGAGAAATTCAAAAGCAACCCTATCTATGACTTTCCAAGCCTCGCGGACCATCCTAGTGTGCTTCCTTTCGCGAGCACAAGCGTCAGGGTCACTTCCGATGTCTTCCACCCTCCGATAAGCAGCGAGTATGGCAGACTGTTGAAAGACCTTGTGCAAGAGGTCGATAAGACTGTCTCGCCGTCTCTTCGAGATAAAGTTCAATAGGTACACAGAGTGCACCTTGTCCTCAGCGGCATCCAACGCCCTAAGCGGCACGCCGGAACAGAATAGGGGAAGTGCTTCCCAGATAGCTCCCACGATAAGTTTAAGAAGAAAGGAACGTCGGGGATGCAGTGGACCGTTGTATGCGTCGAAGCGACTCATTATTTCAGCACACTCCTCGTTTGTGAACTCCCGATTTTAAGAGCGGCCAAATCAGCGGATGCCCTCATGAGAGATGATCTCGTTAAGAGCATACATGTGGGCGTTCATTGTTCCTGTGAAAGAGGATCAACAGAATTATCAGAAAGACTGATTAAGCAAAACGATATAATGCACTGAGGAATAAAATGCCATATTTAAGTTCCAAGATCCATGAAGAATCCTTAAGAGTTCTTCTACATGATTTGGGAGGAGCAAAGCTCCATTAATGAATTAAGAAAATCCAAGGAAAATCTTTCAGAGAGCAGAGCTCTATGGAACCCTAGTAGGGTCCCCTTTAGTTCTCTTTAGATCCTTTTAAGACCTGTAGAGCAAAGCTCTGCTAAGTGAAACCCTAAATAGGTTTCCTTTAGATCAGGGATCTATTGAGAGCGATACTCTATCAACAAAAATTAATTTAACTTAATTTAATCCAAATTAAAATTTTCACCTAAAAGTTTTAAGAGTTTAACTCTTAAAATTTTTGAAAATAAAAAGCGGGGCTCTGAGTTCTGAAAGTAAAAATTTAGAGATAAGAATCATCTAAGGGACCAAAAGTCCTATTTTTTAGGCATCAAGTGCCCTTTCAGCTTCCAAGAGATGGCGCGACGGTTCGGAGTCTGCCACCGCTGCGCTTACGTTAGGAGGCCACGTAAGAGCAACGGTGGGGGGGCATTTGTTCCCCCAATCTGAGCAAGGCTCATTTGAATTTTGAAAATTCAAATTTTCTGAAGCAACGCTTCAAATTCCGTGCGTTGCGCAATGCGCAAGCGGTCCACAGTGCGACACGTGTCTACGCAGTTGCGCAAGCGCACCACTGCGCGACACGTATCTGCGCAGTTGCGCAAGCACTGTTGCGCAAATGCACCGCTGCGAGACACGTGTCTGCGCAGTTGCGCAAGCACTGTTGCGCAAGTGCACACCTGCGTGACACGTGTCTGCGCAGTTGCGCAAGCACTGTTGCGCAAGCCTTCCACTGTGCGACACGTGTCATTCATTGGGGAGTTGCGCAGAAACAGAATGAAAATTTAATGAATCTTTTCTGTTCTTTCCAAAACCAGAAGATTTTCTTCTGCCTTTGGATCAAAGATCCAATGGTGGGAAAATTCCCAAAATCATTCAGAAAAGATCTTGTTAACAAATTCAACAAATTTGTGAACACTATAAATAGGATCCCAGACCTCATTCAATGGCATCAACAGGAGGAATCAACTTCTGGCATAAAAAAAAGAGAAGAAAAAGAACTCTTGAAGATTAATCAGGAATATAAAAAAGAAGGTAAAAACTTCTTTTGAAGAAGAGAAAAATCTCTGAAGATGAGAGGATTAAAAAGTGAATAATTCAATAAAAATAATTCAATAAAAATAGAAAAATAGTGCCTTGCACTTGTTGTGAACCCTTGGTTCTGTGAAATCAGGGAAAACAAGAAGAAAAACTTGTTTTCCTTTGATCCAAATGTAGATCAAAAGTGCTATGCACTTTTGTTCTTAAATCTGAAAAATTCTTGGGGTTCTGCACAAATGCAACCCATTATTTAAAAGGGTCTGGCCCAAATCAAATTGCAAAATAATAAAGGGGCAGAGCCCTGTTTGGAAAATTCTTGGGGTTCTGCACAAATGCAACCCATTACTTAAAAGGGCCTGGCCCAAATCAAATTGCAAAATAATAAAGGGGCAGAGCCCTGTTTGGATTGATTTTTTTAGTCGGGTAGAGCCCAAAATAAATAAAAAATTGGACTTAACCCAATCCTGGCTGTAAGTCCTTAAATTAAATTGATTGAGCAAAATGGCTCTCCTAAACCAATTCACGACCGGTTCTAGGGTACATCTCCGAACTCCTTTGACATCCCATGCTGTAATTCCTCAACGACGTCAAAGAGGTGACGGGTCCCAACGACCACACACCAATATTGGACCGAGACGTCCTTAAACTAATAGCGGACCGAAACGTCCCTAAACTAATATTGGACCGAGACGTCCTTAAACTAATAGCGGACCGAAACGTCCCTAAACTAATATTGGACCGAGACGTCCTTAAACTAATATTGGACCGAGACGTCCTTAAACTAATATTGGACCGAGACGTCCTTAAAACTAATATCGGACCGAAACGTCCCTAAACTAATATCGAACCACCACGTCCCTAAACTGGCGATGGACCACCACGTCCTCAAAACTGGAATGCGGACCACCACGTCCCTAAACTGGCGATGGACCACCACGTCCCTAAACTGGCGAACGGACCACTATGTCCCTAAACTGGAATAATAGAGCCTCCGAACGCTCTTTTGCCGGATCTAAACGGTCCCGTTTAAGTTGATCTTAGCCCTAAATATGGCTAACGTATCCTTAAACATCCAAATGGATTATAAAACTCCCAATCAACTCTGGTTCGAAAGTACATCTCCGAGCTCCTCTGACATCTGTCGTTGTAATCCTTCAACGACGTCAGAGAGGTGACGAGTCCCGATGACCATACATTAAATTAATCACTACGTTAAGTTGATCTTAGTCTAAAACAGGACTAACGTATCCTTAACGAACGTTTAAGTCGATCTTAGCCGCAACGCGACTAATGCATCCTTAAACTAAAAACACCAAACCTAAATCTAAGTAAACACGGATTTGGACTAATCCACGTCCTACGGGCGACGGCATTACTCAGTCTCCGTATACAATCCACGGGCAATCACAAACAAAACAAACACACACGACACGAAGTGAAATTCTGGAGAAGGAGAAAGTTGTTACCGCGATGCGGTAGCGTAATTAACTGCAGGGGCTTGCGCCTGCAGGGAAGAGCGTCCCCATAATCAAAAACCCCTCACCCTGAGGGGGAATCTGACGAAGTCTGCTACATCGGCCGCATCCGTCTAAACCTCCGATACACGGTGCCATAAATCAACTTGGCATCTTCGGAGAGGTAGACGGATAAAACCAAATAGCATCTGTCCCGAACCTCAGGCACAGACGCGAAGTCTAGGTCGCCGTTCGGAGGGGAACAAGCCCTTTCGGGTTTTCATCCGTGCCCATTTTGCTTATGGACATACCGTTTTTTTTATTCTTTTTATTTTCTTCTCTTTTTTTTTACGAGGTCGCACCCTTTCGGGTTTTCACGAACACTCGCCGGTAGCCCTGCTGTTTTTACTCACGGCGCCCTTTCGGGTTTTCATCCGTGCCCTTTTTTGCTTATGAACATACCGTTTTTATTTATTTATATTTTTATTTATATTTTTTATTTTTATTTTGTCAGCCTATGGATGCTGCGGTATTAGTTTAAGGACGTTTCGGTCCGCTATTAGTTTAAGGACGTTTCGGTCCGGCATTGAGAAAGCTGACTACTGCATATAAAGCTTGAGCTGAGGAAGATAGCGAGCGGACATAGTCGTCGTCATCTATCATTGACCTAGGCTGTGGCTCATTAAGCGTAGTATTTCTTTAGGAAGCGGCCATTTATTGGCCTGAAAGGCCTTTCACCGTGCATGTCCATGAGTAGATAGGCCCCACCCTGGTAGACCTTATCTATGATGTACGGGCCTTCATAATTCGGCTCGAATTTTCCCCGCTTGGCGCGATTGGGGATCATAGGCCTTTTGACCACCAGCACAAGTTCGCCTTGGCGGAATGTCCTCGGTCGGGTCAATCTTTCATATGAGCGCATCATCTTTGCTTTACAGGCCTCCAGATTTTGCTGCGCTATGAGCTGGGTTTCATCAAGGGCATCAAGTTCCTCAAGCCGAAGGTTAGCATTTTCTTCATCTGTTAGCTCGCTGTGGACTGCCACTCTTAGAGAGGGTAACTCTATTTCGAGGGGAAGTATTGCTTCTGTGTCGAATACCAACGCGTACGGCGTTGTGTTTGTGGCCGTCTTGAACGTAGTTCGATACGCCCAGAAAGCTTCTTGCAGCTTCTCGTGCCAGTCCTTCTTATTTCGGGACACCGTTTTCTTCATGATCTTTGTCAAGGTTTTGTTGAAGGCTTCAGCTAGACCATTAGCTCGTGGATTATAAACCGAGGAATATCTCCAGTCTATATTGTGTTGCTGTGCGAAGTGACTGATCTTGTGACTTCTGTAAGCTGGCCCGTTATCGGAGATGATCCGTCGTGGAGTTCCAAACCGATATAGGACGTGCGTCTTGAAGAAATGGAGGATATTCTCCGTCTTCACTTCCCTCAACGGTACTGCTTCTGCCCATTTGGAGAAATAGTCAGTTGTTGCCAGGATGAAACGATGTCCTCTGGACAATGCTGGTTCGATGGGGCCGACTATGTCAGTTCCCCACATTTCGAACGGCCAGCTAGCCACCGTCGGGTGTAGTGGATTTGGATGTTGGTGGATGAAGTCCCCATGGATCTGGCATGAGTGGCATTGCTTCGCATATTCGAGGCAGTTCTGAATCATCGTGGGCCAGTAGTAGCCCATCCGTTTGATCTTCAACTTCATCTTTGGGCCTGCTTGGTGAGAACTGCAGAGTCCGTCGTGAACTTCCTGAACGACTCTTTTCGCTTCGTCAGGTCCGAGACATCTCAGCCACAGAGAATCAAACGACCTCTTGTACAGGGTATCATTGACGAAGACGAAAGACAGAGCTCGTTTCATGAGCTGATGTCTTGTGGACCCATCTTCGGGCATTCGATGGGACTTAAAGTAGTCTATGAAGACTTCCCTCCAGTCCTCAGCCTTTTCTCGTTCTTTTATTTGTAAGGTCGTCTGCTCAGTCGCTCCCTTTTCCTCGGATGATCCCGGAGGTATTTCTGCTGGGGTAAGCACCCGACGGTTTTGTACCATGATTCTAACGTCATTGAGGTTCTCGTCAGCCAGTTCTTTAGCAAGTTTGGCCAGCGCATCTGCTTTGCTGTTTTCCGCGCGCGGTATGCTTTCCAAAGTGTAGGAGGGAATTTGGGTCAACAATTGTTGCACTTTTTCGCCGTACTTCACCAATTCTGGCTTGCATGTTTGGTAGTCGCCATTTACTTGACTAACGACCAGCTGAGAATCTCCATATACGAGGAGGTTTTCAATTCCTATGTCGATGGCGATCTCGAGACCTGCTATCAAGGCTTCATATTCGGCTTCGTTATTCGTCCTCGGCTCTGTCAAGGAGAAAGCAAAGCGCATTATCCCTCCTTGTGGAGTCACGAAGATAAGGCCTACCCCCGATTTGATCATTGGCGTACTTTGTTTGCGCTTCTTCATGGAAGACGCTCCATCAAAATAGAGTTCCCATCGGGTATCGTTCCCATCGATAGTGTCAAACGCATGTTCGTCTGGCAACTCGCAATTTAGAGGAGAATCGGCAGGTATCGGGTGCTCAGCGAGGAAGTCGGCAATGGCCTGGCCTTTCACTGCTTTGAGAGGTTGATAGGTTATTGAAAACTCCATCAAGAGCAGGGCCCATTTAGCGAGTCGACCTGTCAATATGGCCTTCGACATCAAATATTTAAGGGGGTCCACTTTCGAGATGAGACGGACTTCGTGCGCCAATGCATAATGCCTGAGCTTTGTTATCGCAAAGATCAACGCCAGGCAGTGTTTTTCAATGGGAGAGTGTTTACCCCAATCGGAGCAAAGCTCCGATCAAATTCCGAGGTGGAAGATGAAACAACTCCCCAATCAGAAACAAAGCTTTGCTTTGAAAATTTAAACTTCAATAAAGGAAGCAACGCTTCAGTTGCCCAGGCACTGCGCTGCGCGACACGTGTCAGCGCAGATGCGCTGGCGCAGTCGCGGTGCGCTGCGCGCTGTGCGACACGTATCAGCGCAGATGCGCTGGCGCAGTCGCGCTGCGCTGCGCGCTGTGCGACACGTGTCAGCGCAGATGCGCTAGCGCAGCCGCGCTACGCTGTGCGCTGCGCTGTGCGCTGCGCGACACGTGTCAGCGCAGATGCGCTAGCGCAGAAGAAGGGGTTTAACACCAAAAGCAATTTATTCATGCAAAGTTACGTACACTTGATAATTGCGAATTGAAATCACATGATGCACGAACACAACAAAGAACTAAAATAAAAGAACCCTTAACAGGCAATGAAATACTTGATTAACAAGAAAAATGCTTATTCATTATTATTGATATTACATTTAAAAAAGATCACCGAATACGGGATCAGAAAGACAAGGATTCGCAAAAAGAAGAAGAAGATTCCCCAGCTCCCTCTCTGTCTTCTCCACCACATCGAAGCGGCGATCCTCCCGAGGGGTGGCCATCCAACGGTCGACGCCACACTCCTGGGAAAAAGTGGCGATGACAACCCGACGAGCCCATATCTGGTTCAGCAAATGGAAGGAGCAGTCCTTCAGGGCTTTGGTGATCAAGTGCGCTTCGAGAAGGCCCTCGATCTTGTCCTCGGCGGCATCCAGCAGTGCCGGGGACATCTCTGCTGGAGGAGGGGGAATGTCGGAGAGCACCGAGGCAAGGGCCATCCGAAGCCAAATGGAATTCGGAGGAAGAGGAGACCCCACACGAGTCAAAAGCTCATGCATTGCAGCGTCGCATTGCTCGTCCGAGAGAGAAGGGTCCACCAGGCGCGCAGCAAAACGGGGAACGATGTCCCGAATCGGAACCTCCCATGGTTGTCGGCGGGCATGAGGGCGGTTGCAAGCCATGATCGAAAAAGTTCTCTGAAGATGAGAGAATAAAAGCTCGGCCCTGAACTATATATAGACCCAAACACAAAAGATTTTGTGCACAATGGAATTATTTCCAAGACCCGGGAAATCAAAATCTTGGAAATACAAGTTCGACTTGGAAAAGGGGAGATGAAAAGATATCTCAGGTGAAGCAACGCTTCAGATCCTCTGCGCTGGGCGCAACTTGCCACGTGTCTGGCGCAACGCGCCGAGCGCAGCGCCCAGAAAGCGCACCCAATCAGAGCAAAGCTCTGTTCAAACGAAGCAACGCTTCAACTGCGCTGCGCTCTGCGCTGCGCGACACGTGTCAGCGCAGATGCGCTAGCGCACTTGCGCTGCGCGACACGTGTCATGCGCTGGGGCATCTGCGCCAAACTGAATTAAGATTTTTATGAAATCTTTTCTGTTCTTTCCAGAACTAGAAGATTTTCTTCGGCCTTTGGATCAAAGATCCAGCGGTGGGAAAATTCCCAAAATCACTCAGGAAAGATCCTGTTAACAAATTCAACAGATTTGTGGTCACTATAAATAGGACCCTAAGCCTCAATTCAAAGGCATCAACAATTTTCTCGAAAAATCAAGAACTCTAAGCAGAGAAAACTCTGAGAAGATCTCAAGAAAAAGGTAAAGAACCTTCATGGATTAGAAGAAATTCCTTCTAATAGACCATTAGTCTAAAAAAAAAATAATAATATATAAGATCAATGATCTTTATATAAAAAGAAAACAGTGCTTTGCACTTCTTGTGAACCTTCGGTTCTTTAAAAACAAAATAATAATAAAAGAATAAAAGAATAGTGCTTTGCACTTTTATGAACCTCTGGTTCTTCGAATAAAGAAGAAATCTATTTTTCTTTGATCTAATTTAGATCAAGAACTTAAACAGTGCTTTGCACTTCCCTTTTTGAATCTAAAAAGATTCTTAGTGCTTTGCACTTCCAAGTTGCGCCGTTGCGCTCTTAAGAGAGCGCCACGTGTCGGCTATAAAACCACTTGCGCTAAGCGCCCTTAAGATAGAGCTTTGCTCTTTGGAATTGGCGCAACTCGCTGAGAGCGCGCCACGTGTCAGCAGCGCAATAGTGCAGCGCAACAGCGCAGCGCACTGCGCTAGTGCGCTTGCGCTCATCAGAGCACGACACGTGTCATCACCATGTGGACTTGCGCTCATTACTTAGCGCAAAGCGCAGATGCATTAAAAAGGGCCAAGCCCAATTAAGAGAAGGCCTAACAGGCTCAATAAAGCGCAAATGCATTATTTTAAGGGGCAGAGCCCAAATCAAAACAGATGCTTTGCATCATTTATGAATGGGCAGAGCCCAAACAGAATATCCAGAATGCTATGCATTTTAAAAGGGGCAGAGCCCAAACAAAACAGATGCATTGCATCATTCATAAATGAGCAGAGCTCAGAATAAATTGATGCTCTGCAGAGCCTAAACAAAAAAATGGAAGAAATGCAATGCATTACTTAATAAAGATGTTGAACTGGACTTAGCCCAATCGTGGCCATAAGTCCTTAAATTAAATTGACTGAGCAAAATGGCTCTCCTAAGTCAATCTACGTCTGGTTCGAGGGTACATCTCCGAACTCCTTTGACATCCATCGTTGTAATTCCTCAACGACGTCAAAGAGGTGACGGGTCCCAACGACCACACATCCATATGGACTGCGGGGTCCTTAAACTCGTGGACCGAAACGTCCCTAAACTAATATCGGACCGAAACGTCCCTAAACTAATATCGGACCGAAACGTCCCTAAACTAGCATTGGACCACTACGTCCTTAAACTGGCTACGGACCGGAACGTCCCTAAACTAATAATGGACCACCACGTCCCTAAAACTGGCGACGGACCGCCATGTCCCTAAACTGGCACAATAGGGCCCAAACGCTCTTTTGTTGGATCTAAACGGTCCCGTCTAAGTTGATCTTAACCCCAAATACGGTTAACGTGTCCTTAGACATTTAAATAAACGATAAAACTCCAAATCAATTTTGGTTCAAGGGTACATCTCTGAACTCCTCAGACGCCTGTCGTTGTAATCCCTCAACGACGTCAGAGAGGTGACGAGTCCCGACGGCCGGATAATTAAATCAATCATGATGTTAAGTTGATCTTAGTCTAAAACAAGACTAACGTATCCTTAACGAACGTTTAAGTCGATCTTAGTCGCAACGCGACTAATGTATCCTTAAACTAAAAACACCAAACCCAAATCTAAGTAAATACGGATTTGGACTAATCCACGTCCTACGGGCGACGGCATTACTCAGTCTCCGTATACAATCCACGGGCAACCACGAACAAAACAAACACACACGACACGAAGTGAAATTCTGGAGAAGGAGAAAGTTGTTACCGCGACGCGGTAGCGTAATTAACTGTAGGGGCTTGCGCCTGCAGGGAAGAGCGTCCCCACAATCAAAAACCCCTCACCCTGAGGGGGAATTTGACGAAATCTGCTACATCGGCCGCATCCGTCTAAACCTCCGATACAAGGTGCCATAAATCAACTTGGCATCTTCGGAGAGGTGGACGGATCAAACCAAATAGCATCTGTCCCGAACCTCAGGCAACGGACGCGAAGTCCGGGCCGCCGTTCGGAGGGGAACAGATTCTGGCACGCCCGGTGGGACCTCTTCCTCTTTCCACTCCACACTTCGTGTGTCGTCTTCGCGAACCAATCGCGGTTTGTTAAATGATTGCCTTCGGATTTCAAGTTGCTAAGATTTGGTCTTTTGTCTGGTACAGAACTCAAGCATTCAATGGCCACCAACTGCACCAACTGCTCGAAATGCCACTGCAACAGACGCTCCACCTCACCGAGAGGTGTAACATATAGGCCCCAAGCGGCTTCCCTCCTGACTCTGCCGGTAGACCAGGTGACCCAAGCCACCACCGGCTTGTTCTTCGGGACCATGGTCCCACCTACAAGTTTCTCTGCGCCGATATCCGCACCAGAAGCGAACAAGAAGTCGGTATTCGACCGGCTCACTGCTACCACGACCCCTGTCAACGGGTCACCCGCTACTAAACTGACAGCCTCTGTTTTCACCAGGCTGGGTCAGAACTGTAAAGTGGCTGTCCCAAAGAGGGCAACGGCCGCTGCTTTGGAAGTCGTTAAAACGGCTTCTCCCATCAGAGAGTCGGTCTTCACAAGATTGACGGTTCCTACTCCTCCTCCAGTTGTTCAGAAGGCATCAGTCTTCGATAGGCTGACATCAGCAGTTACCCCACGCTCAAACAGGGGGCAGCAAGAAACCATCTCGATTTCCGAGCCAGTCCCAATGGCTCGTCGTGCGCGACGTCGCCATTGGCAGCGAATAAGGAAGGCAGGGGGCAACTCCCCCTCAGGACTAACCCCACCTGCTCCAGTGGTGGAGGTCGATGTTGCTGTTCCAACTGGGAACAGCTTTGAATTGCTGAAGAAGGTGAGAAAGAACTCCCCGGTTGCTACATTGAAAAAGTCTCCTCCACCCATGGAAAAAGCCCCGGAGACGAAACAGGAACAGCCCCCTCAACGGCTGTCGTCAAAAATTTATAAAGTTTGGCGGAGGGTTCAAGACTCCGTGATTGACTCAGACCACTTCCGTCGCCAGAAAAGGACAAAGGTGGAAAAAGACAAGAACCGCCCCATTAAACGGCAGGGGGCAACAAATGCTAGGATGCCCGCTTCAACGGCTCCTTCAACCTCAAAGGTCCATAAAAGGAAGAGGCCAGAAAAAGCTCCCGTGACACTGACAAAGTCTAAGAGCGGTGAACCTAAACGCCCCAAGTCAGGGGGCATAACAGTTCATACGGTCTATATGGCTTCGGGGAAGGAGGAAAGTCGTACTTCTACGGGTCACCGACCGCTTACCCGGTCAGTGACCAAGTCTCAGGAGCAGCAACAAAAGCTCCAGGAGATAATGACTACAATGGCTGCACTCACGGGGCCAAAAGAGAATCCTGAAACATCTTTAGATGAACGCCAAGAGGAAGAGACCGACGCTGAGTTCCTCCGCCGAGTACTGGAAAAGAGGGACAAAGAGGCTGCTGAATAAGCAGCCAATATACAACGTATGGGCCTTCTCTTCCAGGACATGATAGGGATGATGATACAACCAGAGCCCCCGACTGAAGAACCCCCGATCGTCCTTGGGGATGATAGGGGAGAAACATCAAACCCTCAGCCCGTTCTATCAACAGCTAAAGAGGACACAATCTCTAAAACTGATCTGGACGAATATATAGCCCAGCAGATAAAGGTCCATCACGCGGCTGAGGCAGCCGGCCACGTTGTAAAAACGGGGCGGCCATATCCGGGCTGGTATGACCAAATCAAGTATCCGCCAGGTTATACAATTCCCAAATTTCATGTCTACAAAGGGACCGGCAATCCCCATCAACATGTCGCCCAGTTCAGGGCACTTTGCGGCAACACCGGCGGCGACGACAAGCTTCTGCTTCGCCAGTTCGTTGGAAGCCTATCAGATACGGCGTTCGAGTGGTACTCCGAGCTCCCCAATGACTCTATTAAAACCTTTGCAGAGATGGAGCTGCTCTTCACCCAACGCTTTGCAAGTGCCAGTGAGCGTACTCCGATGACGGCGCTGATTAACGCCAGGGTAAAGCCCGGCGAGACGTGGGTCCAGTACGCTATACGGTGGCGTAATCTATGGTCTAAGTGTGAACAGCGCATAGAAGAAGCCCCTGCGGTAGGAATGTTTGTTGGAACCCTTGATCCACAAGCAACCATTTCGCAGTTTATGATATTCTTCAAGCCGACTTCTTTCCAGGCTTTGATCGACAAATTGGCGCAGATGGACCAGATGGGCCATAGACCCCCTCTCCCGAAGCCGGATTCTCGAAACGATAAAGGAAAGGGAAAAGCGATTATCGTCGCTAATGCCCAACAACAACCGAACGACTCGAAGCCGGTTGCTCGTCCAAACAATACGCGCCCATACGTACCCCTCGAGGACAGGATGGGACGTGCTTACTCCTTCCCCCGTGATAAAACGAGGAGGCTATTCGAGCTGGCATTGCGCAACAGGCTCATAAATCTGCCAGATCCAAAACGCCCGTCGCAACCAAGTGACGTCAACGAGCCTAATTACTGCCCTTATCATCGAGTGCTGGGCCATCCCATCGAGGACTGCTACGTGTTCAAAAATTGGCTTGAAAACCAGTACCGCCAGGGCAAATTTGCGCTATCCGACAAATGGAAGGTAAATCCCCCGCAGCCCCACACCTCTAAGGGGACAAATACGCCGGGGGCAACATGCTCCGTCGTTGAAGAAACTCCCTGGGAAGTCGTATTATCGGCCAAAACGAGAAGAATGCTAAATAATCTTCAGACCTGTCCAGCGGTCAAGTGGAAGAACCCCTTGGAGCCGCAGGTTATAGAGGGGATGTTGAAGCCACGTCCGACTCCGAAGGCCGATGGTGGTAGATCAAGCGTTCATAACCAGCCGTCAAAATCTTCGAAAAAGAAGAAGAATAAATCTAAGAAGCCCGTGAAGCCTGGCGACAAGCGCACGGACTTACAGAAGCAGATCGACGCACTGGATGAGTACAACCAAAAGGCGCGGACTCCCATTACGCTCCAAGATTTCCTTGATCACGTCTTTCGAAAAGAAGATGAGGAAGAAACTTCATCGGATGAATCCGACGAATATGTGGCAAGCTGTCATATGATCTCTCACTCGACCCCGAACGATGAAGGGACTTCTGGCACCAAAATGCAGAGGGCAAATGCTGAGTCAAGAGTTCCGGAATTATCAATAGACATGATTGACGCGTTTCTTAGTGAAGCTCGATTGAAAAGTAAAGCTGATCAAGAACACGAGACGGCGATATTCGAAACGGCCAAGCACCAGCGACTTGAGGGAGGAGCTGAGATGATCCCACTGGACCAAAATGCCTCCATCGCTGACAAAAGCCAATTCAAGATAAAAAAAGAAGTTCGCTAAGGCCATATCGATGGGCATGAAGCTACCACCCTCAGAAGAAAAAGTTACTAGCGTGGTAGAAATGCACCCCTCTTATTGCTTATATCATCAGAAGGTTTCACATTCTACCCAAGAGTGCAAAGCGTTCGATAGATGGTGGCAAGGATACGTCGCTAATCAACAACGCTTTAAACGGGAAAAGCGTAAGATTCGTCGGGAGCAAAGAAACACGACCAAAGTGCTTGAAAGAACTGCCGGCAACTGTCACATGGTTAACACTACCAGGTCACAAGTGCCCACATTTGGGAGCGACTCTGATGAGGAGCTAGAGATTGCCCCTCTCTTTAAAGAGTCAACTTCGGGAAAAGAAGAGGAGCCAGTGGTTTGCGAAAATATCCGGCTGCGGAATCGGACACTGCCGGAAAAGAACCTCGGACCCTCGAATAGAAAAGATAAAGGGAAAGAAAAGGTCTCTGAAGACATCGTTTTAAATAACAAGTTCTGGAAGAGCTAAACGCCAAGAACCCGCCGAAGAGAAGTAAGGTGGACTACAACGTTCTGGCACATCTGAGGAAACTGCCCTCTCAACTCAGCGTCCTTGATGCCTTGCTACTATCAAAGGAGGCCAGAGACTCTTTGATTAAGGCGCTACAAGATCCGGACCAGTTCCAAGCCTTCTTAGCCGAAGAAAGGATGAAAGACAAATTAGAAGAAGTGCACACAGCCGACGTTGCTTTCGGTGATGAAGACCTTCTCCTCAGGACGTGTGAACACAATCGCCCCCTTTATGTCTCAGGATACTGCCATGACATAAAGATAGGTAAAATCCTGGTCGATAACGGATCGTCTGTTAATTTACTCAATGTGCGAGTTTTAAAAGAAATTTGCATGAGCATACAACACCTCGCCCGAGACAAGATCACTATCTCCGGTTTCGATTCCCAATCCTCGAAGACTCTGGGATCTGTGATATTGACGCTGCGCTTCGGGTTGCTCGTCACGGATATCAAATTCCATGTTATAGATGCCAAGACATGCTACAATGCTCTGCTCGGCCGACCATGGCTACACGAGTACAATATCATCCCTTCTACACAGCATCAGTGCATGAAGTATTCCAGGGATGGCCTCGAGTACAATGTGGCCGGAGAGTTGAATCCGTTTTCCGTGAACGAAGTTCGCAAGTATGAAGATGCCAAATACTTCTTGCCGAGCTTCGAAGACACGGAAAGGTGTCACAAACCGGAGAACAAAACTAATGCCACCATCCCTGTCTTCGGCAGTGACACCGAGGAGGAGGATATAATTTATTCAGGTCCATCCCAATCTACCAGGCCAGGACCATCCGTTCCTTCGTTGATCTTCGGTAGTGATTCAGAGGATGAAGTTCATGCTGTATTCCCTGCTCGGCCTTCGATACGGATTTCCGCTGATGAAGAGCGAAGTCTGCAGATAACCATGGTGCCGCTTGAACATTACAAAGAACTGGATGCACTCGACACCAACAGTGTAGAAGAATTGCAGACATTCTATATCCCTCCCGGACGAAAAGGCGAGAAGGCAATCCTATTCTACCGTTCTGAAGAAAACAAAGTAGAAAAAGAAACTTGGCATGGCGCGGACCCCACGCTCGACAGGCTTCAGCCTATCCGTCTTCCCCGATATTATACCGAAGGTTTGAAGAAACTGCTAAAACGCCAGGGGATGTCCTTCACACAGACCGTTAGAAAAGCCAAATTCTATGACAAGGTCTGGAACATTCCCGGGACCCAATGCAAACTGCCTAACGGGAGGGTAGAAACCAAAGGGCTTGGGTACATCCGGTCAAAGAAGCGGGAGCTAGTAAACAGCTGTTATGCCATGTATGACTTCGATGAAGAGGCGGACGCTCAATGGGAGGATGCTAATCCTGAACCAGCAAAAGTTCCAGATACAAAACCGCCCAGTCCATCGTCCGAAGACCAGATGAGCAAACTTATAAGGGGTGCGAGTCAAAAAGCCCGAGATGAGCACGATCGTGAAATAGCAATCTATGAGAAAGCTAAGACACAGCGCCTCCTCCAACAGGCAGTAAAGCACGAAGATGCCGCTCCTTGTCAACCTGCTACAAAAAAGGTTCGACGCGAGAACAAAAACAAGTCGAAAGGCAAGAGAGGCGCTCGACAAACACAAAGCAGAGCTAAGAAGCCACGCATCCGAGAGTCGAGCGTTATTGACTTAGCCCTCAGAAAGAAAATGGGTCGAGCATACTCATTTCCTCGGAACAAAACAAGGAAGATGTTCGACCTCGCTCTAAAACATCAAATGCTTACGTTGCCAGAGTCCAAGCACCCCGAGCACGCAGGCGAGGTGTTCAACTCAAATTATTGCTTTTACCATCGAGCAATGGGACACCCTCTTGAAGATTGCTTCACCTTCAAGAATTGGGTTGAAGATCAATATCAGCTTGGCAAATTCGCGTTGTCTAATAACTGGAGGGTAGCGCCACCACAGAAGCACGAGCCCGAAGCCGCGAAAGAAAACCCAGTTCCACATTGGGGTTGGCAGAAAATTCACACCTGTCGTATGATAACGATATTGAGAGAAGAGTCCAAGAACCTGGATAGCCTCCCTTGGTGCCTCGAAAACAGCAGTGATGAGGTAATCTCAGAATTTCCCCCAGCGCCGAAAGAGCTGGAAGATGGAATACATACCACTGCAGATAATCTCAAGAAAATTGAGTTGGGGATGGAAAATGACCCGCGACCGACATTCATCAGCGAGCTGCTATCTGAAGAGAGGGTGGCTGCGTTAAAGGATGTGCTTCTACAACACAAAGATTGCTTCGCGTGGAACTATTCCGAAATGCCGGGACTAGATCCAGAAATTGCTGTACACAAGTTGGCGATATCCCCGGACATCAAGCCAGTCAAACAAGCGCCGAGGAGAATGCGGCTCGAGCTTGAGATGAGCATCAACGCCGAAGTCAAAAAGCTGATAGACTCTGGCTTCATCCAGGAAGTCCAGTACCCTGAATGGATCGCCAACATCGTCCCAGTGATGAAGAAAAATGGGACAGTGCGCATATGCGTAGACTTCCGGGATCTTAATAAAGCTTGCCCGAAGGATGATTTCCCAGTGCCAGTCACGGAACTGATGATAGACAATACATCCACTCATGAAGTTTTATCCTTCATGGACGGCTCGTCAGGGTATAATCAAATAAAAATGCATCCAGAAGACCAGAAGCACACAGCCTTCAGGACTCCTCTTGGTATATTTTGTTATAAAGTGATGCCCTTCGGTTTGAAGAACGCCGGTGCTACTTATCAGAGGGCCATGACGAAGATCTTCGACAACCTTATACATGAAATCGTCGAATGCTATATCGACGATCTCGTGGTTAAAAGCAAATCATACGAGGAACATCTCGAACATCTGAAGACTGTATTTCAACGCCTTCGGCAATACAACTTGAAGATGAATCCTCTTAAATGTGCGTTCGGGGTTTCCTCGGGCAAATTCCTGGGATTCGTTGTTCGACACCGAGGTATTGAAATAGATCCGTCAAAGATTAAAGCGATCATGGAAATGCCTCCGCCGAGGACTCTCAAACAGCTTCGGTCTCTCCAAGGGAAACTCGCATACATACGGCGATTTATAGCCAACCTTTCAGGAAAGTGTCGTCCTTACAGCCACCTGATGAAGAAGGGAACCCCATTCGTTTGGGATCAAAAATGCCAAGGCGCACTGGATGAGATCAAGCAATACCTGCAGAACCCGTCGGTGTTGGCTGCTCCGGTTAAGGGGAAGCCTCTCATTCTTTAAACAACCGCCCTCGAAGGTTCTTTAGGCGCATTATGGGCACAAGAGAACGATCAAGGGAAAGAAAGGGCACTCTACTACTTAAGTCGAGTTCTGCTGGGGGCAGAAAGCAACTACTCTCCCATTGAAAAACATTGCCTGGCGTTGATCTTCGCAATAACAAAGCTTAGGCACTATGCGTTGGCGCACGAGGTCCGTCTTATTTCAAAAGTGGACCCTCTCAAATATCTAATGTCAAAAGCCATATTGACAGGGCGACTCGCTAAATGGGCCCTGCTCTTGATGGAATTTTCGATAACATATCAACCTCTAAGGGCAGTAAAAGGCCAGACCATCGCCGACTTCCTGGCTGAGCATCCCATACCTGCCGATTCTCCTTTAAATTGCGATTTGCCAGACAGATATGCGTTTGACGCAATCGACAGTGGTGATAGCCGCTGGGAGCTCTATTTCGATGGAGCATCTTCTATGAAAAAGTACAAACAAAGTACGCCAATGATCAAATCAGGGGTAGGACTCATTTTTGTGACTCCACAAGGAGGAATAATGCGCTTCGCCTTCTCCTTAACAGAGCCGAGGACGAATAATGAAGCTGAATATGAAGCTTTAATAGCAGGCCTCGAGATCGCCATTGATATGGGAATTGAAAGCCTCCTCATATATGGGGACTCCCAACTGGTCGTCAGTCAAGTGAACGGCGATTACCAAACATGCAAACCGGAATTGGTAAAATACGGTGAAAAAGTGCAACAACTGCTAACCCAAATTCCCTCCTATACTCTGGAGAGCATACCGCGCGCGGAAAACAGCAAAGCGGACGCACTAGCCAAACTTGCTAAAGAACTGGCGGACGAGAACCTCGATGATGTTAGGATCGTGGTACAAAGCCGTCGAGTGCTCTCCCCAACAGAAATATCTCCGAAATCGTCTGAAGAAAAAGGAGCGAAAGAGGAGACAACCCTGCAAATAAAGGACTGGGAAAATACCGGGGACTGGAGAGAAGTCTTCATAGATTACTTCAAGTTCCACCGAATACCTGAAGAGGCGTCCACAAGACATCAGCTCACGAAACGAGCTCTGTCTTTCGCCTTCGCCAATGATACTCTATACAAGAGGTCATTCGACTCTTTGTGGCTGAGATGCTTAGGACCTGACGAAGCGAGAAGGGTCGTCCAAGAAGTTCACGACGGACTCTGCGGTTCCCACCAAGCAGACCCTAAGATGAAGTTAAAAATAAAACGGATGGGCTACTACTGGCCCACGATGATGCAGGATTGCCTGGAATACGCGAGGCAATGTCATTCATGCCAAATTCATGGGGACTTTATCCATCAGCATCCCAATCCACTGCATCCAACAGTAGCTAGTTGGCCATTCGAAATGTGGGGAACTGACATAGTCGGTCCCATCGAACCAGCATCGTCAAAGGGACATCGTTTCATCTTGGCGACGACTGATTACTTCTCCAAATGGGCAGAAGCGGTACCGTTGAGGGAAGTGAAAACGGAGAACATCCTCCATTTCTTCAGAACGCACGTCATATACCGGTTTGGAACCCCGAGAAGAATCATCTCTGATAATGGGCCAGCCTACCGAAGTCATAAAATTAGCCGCTTCGCACAGCAGCACAATATAGACTGGAGATATTCCTCAGTTTATAATCCGCGAGCTAACGGTCTAGCTGAGGCCTTCAACAAGACCTTGACGAAGATCATGAAGAAAACAGTGTCACGAAATAAGAGAGATTGGCACGAAAGATTGCAAGAGTCTCTTTGGGCGTATCGAACTACGTTTAAAACGGCCACAAACACAACGCCATACGCGTTGGTATTTGGGACGGAAGCAGTACTCCCTCTCGAGATAGAATTACCCTCTCTACGAGTGGCAGTCCACTACGAGCTGACGGATGAAGAAAATGCTCACCTTCGGTTTGAAGAGCTTGACGCCCTTGATGAAATCCGGCTTCTAGCACAACAAAATCTGGAAGCCTATAAAGCAAAGATGACGCGCTCATATGAGAGATTGAGCCGCCCGAGGACATTCCACCAAGGCGAACTCGTGCTAGTGGTCAAAAGGCCCATGATCCCCAATCGCGCCAAGCGGGGAAAGTTCGAGCCAAATTATGAAGGACCGTACATCGTTGATAAGGTCTACCAAGGTGGGGCCTATCTACTCATGGATATGCACGGTGAAAGGCCTTTCAGGCCAATAAACGGTCGCTTCCTAAAGAAATACTACGCTTAATGAGCCACAGCCTAGGTTAATGGTAGATGACGACGACTATGTCCGCTCGCTATCTTCCTAAGCTCAAGCTTTATAAGTAGTAGCCAGCCCTCTCAACGGTGGACCGAAATGTCCTTAAACTAATAACAGACCGAAACGTCTTTAAACTACTACCGCAGCATCTTTTAGGCTGACGAGATATAAAAATAAAACATATAAAAATAAAATAAAATAAAAACGGTATGCCCATAAGCAAAAAAGGGCACGGATGAAAACCCGAAAGGGCTCCGTGAGTAAAAACAGCAGGGCTACCGGCGAGTGTTCGTGAAAACACGAAAGGGCGCGACCTCGTAAAAAATATATATCAATAAAAAAAACGGTATGTCCATAAGCAAAATGGGCACGGATGAAAACCCGAAAGGGCTCCGTGAGTAAAAACAGCAGGGCTACCGGCGAGTGTTTGTGAAAACCTGAAAGGGCGCAACCTCGTTAAAGGACACTTATAGGGTCCTCTCGACCTTGTAAGAAGAAATCCCCCGCGTGAGATCCTTACGACTCACAAGGGAGCAACACACTTAGGAATCCCCACGATTCCTAAGGAGAAAATACGCTTGCGAGATCCTCACGATTCGTAAGGAGAACTCTCCTATGGGACCCTTACGGCTCATAAGAGTTGAAAGTCTTAAGTTACAGAGACCTAAACCTGTACTTAAGCAACCCCCACAACTTCCAATACTGCCCTACAAGTGGCTCAATACTGACCCTTGTATACAATCCACGGGCGCGAATAAGCATTTCCCTAACCAAGGTCCATCCATGACTGGGAATACGTTCGTATGGTAAACAACCCTTATAAATCCCCTCGATTTATGAGGAGAAAACCTTCCTGTAGGATCCTTACGACTTACAGAAGAACAAAACACTTAGGAACCCTCACGGTTCCTAAGGAGAAAATACACTTACAAGATCCCCACGACTTGTAGGGAGAAATACCTTCACGAGACCCTTACGGCTCATGAAGTCAAAAGCCTTAGCCAACGGGATCCTAACCCTGGTCGCTAAGCCTCCTTTGTTCAACAACGATAGAGGCAAATGATGATTCGCTCCTGGTAATATCCCAGTTGCAGCGGTGCTGATGCCGAAATCGGTGTCCAATTTCAGGTTGACGGCGAAAGCCAGTAGACCGCTCATGCATACGAAATAGCCGAAATGATAGGGCAACTTGCAATAAAAAGCAGCAAGTAAAATGTATGCATGCAAAATAGCCGAAATGATCGGGCAACTCGTAATAAAGAGCAACGAGTAAAAAATAAAATAATAAAAAGCCGAAATGATTGGGCACCGCGAAAAATAGCCGAAATGTTTGGGCAATCGCGACCTTCGCGATATAAAAGCTGAAATGATAGAGCATCGCGGAAATAAAACAAAAAAATAAGAAATGATAAAACTTCGGCCCTACAGTTAAGATCACATCGAGCCCTGTATACAATCCAAGGGCGTAAACAAAGAAGGAACCATGCCTCCCCAGCGGATTCCGTCAAACGACGAAACCAAGCCTCAACGGTTCATTTCCACCGAAGAAGCCAATAATCCCTCGCAAAACTTCTCAACTCACGGATACAAACACTCCTTGACGAGAGCTTCCTGATACGCGTCGACCCGCAGAGCCACCAGCGCCTCCGTAGGAACCCTCGACTCGTTTCAAACCCCAAGGACACAAATAATCCTTGGCGCTCGGGAAACAAATAATCCCTCGCAAAACTTCTCAACTCACGGATACAAACACTCCTTGACGAGAGCCTCCTGATCCGCGTCGACTCGCAGAGCCACCAGCGCCTCCATGGGAACCCTCGACTCGTTTCAAACCCCAAGGACACAAATAATCCTTGGCGCTCGGGAAACAAATAATCCCTCACAAAACTTCTCAACTCACGGATACAAACACTCCTTGACGAGAGCCTTCTGATCCGCGTCGACCCGCAGAGCCACCAGTGCCTCCGTAGGAACCCTCGACTCGTTTCAAACCCCAAGGACACAAATAATCCTTGGCGCTCGGGAAACAAATAATCCCTCGCAAAACTTCTCAACTCACGGATACAAACACTCCTTGACGAGAGCCTTCTGATCCGCGTCGACCCGCAGAGCCACCAGTGCCTCCGTAGGAACCCTCGACTCGTTTCAAACCCCAAGGACACAAATAATCCTTGGCGCTTGGGAAACAAATAATTCCTCGCAAAACTTCTCAACTCACGGATACAAACACTCCTTGACGAGAGCCTTCTGATCCGCGTCGACCCGCAGAGCCACCAGTGCCTCCGTAGGAACCCTCGACTCGTTTCAAACCCCAAGGACACAAATAATCCTTGGCGCTCGGGAAACAAATAATCCCTCGCAAAACTTCTCAACTCACGGATACAAACACTCCTTGACGAGAGCCTTCTGATCCGCGTCGACCCGCAGAGCCACCAGTGCCTCCGTAGGAACCCTCGACTCGTTTCAAACCCCAAGGACACAAATAATCCTTGGCGCTTGGGAAACAAATAATCCCTCGCAAAACTTCTCAACTCACGGATACAAACACTCCTTGACGAGAGCCTTCTGATCCGCGTCGACTAGCAGAGCCACCAACGCCTCCGTGGGAACCATCGACTCGCTTCAAACCCCAAGGACACAAATAATCCTTGGCGCTTGGGAAACAAATAATCCCTCGCAAAACTTCTCAACTCACGGATACAAACACTCCGTGACGAAAGCTTCTTTGACTCACATCTCGGGCAGTAAGGATTCAAAAACTTGCTTCCTGAACAATGGGACCCTGCAAGTCAATCCTAAATGGTCTCTTGCATACTATCCACGGGTCTCACTCTCTGAAGTCGATTCTCGACAAAGAGGGAAACAACCGCTTACGAGCCTTCTCGACTCGTAAGAGGGCAATGGGACCCTGCAAGTCAATCCTAAATGGTCTCTTGCATACTATTCACGGGTCTCACTCTCTGAAATCGATTTTCGACAAAGAGGGAAACAACCACTTACGAATTCCCTCGACTCGTAAGAGGGAAAATTCTCTTATAGGATCCTTACGACTTATAAGAGCAAACCACACTTAGGAATCCTCACGATTCCTAAGGAGAAAACCCACCTACGAGATCCTCTCGAGCCGTAGGGAGAAAAGTCTCCATGAGACCCTCACGGCTCATGGAGTTGAAAAGTCCTAGGCGGCAGATCTGAAACTGCGGCCTAAGCCATCGCTATATCTCGAAGAAATCAAGAAGCTTACTCTACTACCTGCTAATTGTGACGACATGCTGAAAAATAGGAAAAGCAACCAAAAAAAAAGCATATGATTTACACTTGATCGGGCATATGAGACGCATTCAGTCAGGTGAAAGATTCAGAACAGAAGATAAGACAGGATAAGAAAGATAAAATTTTCATTAATATCGCCCAAAGTTCTTACAATCATAAAGCGATAAATTAAAAATGTTATTACAACGGAATAACCTCGAACCCAGGGCATGGATTGAGGAACTCGAAAGCTACCCTATCTATGACTTTCCAGGACGCGCGGACCATCCTGGTATGCTTCCTTTCACGAGCACAAGCGTCAGGGTCCCCCCTGATGTCTTCCACCCTTCGATAAGCGGCGAGTATGGCGGACTGTTGAAAGACCTCATGTAGGAGATCGATAAGGCTGTCTCGTCGCCTCTTTGAGATAAAATTCAACAGGTACACCGAGTGCACCTTGTTCTCAGCAGCATCCAACGCCCTAAGCGGTACGCCGGAACAGAAGAGGGGAAGCGCCTCCCAGATGGCTCCCACTATAAGCTTGAGAAGAGAGGAACGCCGGGGAAGCAGTGGACCATTGTATGCGTCAAAGCGGCTCATGATTTCAGCACACTCCGCGTTTGTGAACTCTCGATTTTGAGAGCGGCCAAGTCGGCGGATGTCCCCGTAAGAGATGATCTCGTTAAGAGCATACATATGGGCGTCCATTGTTCCTGTAGAAGAAGATTGACAACAATCAGTAACCCTTGAAAGCTATGTTATATAATCTAAAAGGAGCAAAGCTCCATTAATGAATCAAGAAATTACAAATCTTTTAGAGGGCAAAGCTCTATTCAGGGATTAAAACCCGCGAACAAAAGCTTAATGAAACCCCAATGGGGATCTCTTTAGATCAAAAGATCTGTGAGAGCAAAGCTCTTTGACTGAGATTAATTTGGATTAATTTGATTTACATTAAAATTTACCCAAAGTCTCCAATTTTGGGGTTGAGCAAAGCTCTGCTAGTGAAACCCCAATAGGGATCTCTTTATATCAAAAGATCAGTGAGAGCAGGGCTCCCTGATTAAAACTAATTTAAGTTAATTTGATTTATATTAATTTTACTTAAAGTTTCTAACTTTGAAATTGAGCAAAGCTCTGCTGTTTAAGATTAATTAAAGTTAATTTAATCTAAGATTCAATTTTACCTAAAGTTTTCTCCAAAAAACTTTGGAAAGAAGAGCAAAGCTCTAGAGTTCTTGAAGGCAAGAGCAAAGCTCTGAAGCTTTTGAAAATAAAAAAAACGGAAAGATGATAAGCATCTGTGGGGGACCAGAGGTCCTATTTATAGGCACCAAGTGCCTCTTCGACTTCCAAAAGTCGTCACGGCGGTTGGAATTTCGCCACCATTGCGCTCACGTTTGGGGCCACATAAGCGCAATGGTGCGGGGGGCATTTGTTTACCCCAATCGGAGCAAAGCTCCGATCAAATTCCGAGGTGGAAGATGAAACAACTCCCCAATCAGAAACAAAGCTTTGCTTTGAAAATTTAAACTTCAATAAAGGAAGCAACGCTTCAGTTGCCCAGGCACTGCGCTGCGCGACACGTGTCAGCGCAGATGCGCTGGCGCAGTCGCGCTGCGCTATGCGCTGTGCGACACGCGTCAGCGCAGATGCGCTAGCGCAGCCGCGCTGCGCGCTGCGCGACACGTGTCAGCGCAGATGCGCTAGCGCAGAAGAAGGGGTTTAACACCAAAAGCAATTTATTCATGCAAAGTTACGTACACTTGATAATAGCGAATTGAAATCACATGATGCACGAACACAACAAAGAACTAAAATAAAAGAACCCTTAACAGGCAATGAAATACTTGATTAAAAAGAAAAATGCTTATTTATTATTATTGATATTACATTTAAAAAAGATCACCGAATACGGGATCAGAAAGACAAGGATTCGCAAAAAGAAGAAGAAGATTCCCCAGCTCCCTCTCTGTCTTCTCCACCACATCGAAGCGGCGATCCTCCCAAGGGGTGGCCATCCAACGGTCGACGCCACACTCCCGGGAAAAAGTGGCGATGACAACCCGACGAGCCCATATCTGGTTCAGCAAATGGAAGGAGCAGTCCTTCAGGGCTTTGGTGATCAAGTGCGCTTCGAGAAGGCCCTCGATCTTGTCCTCGGCGGCATCCAGCAGTGCCGGGGACATCTCTGCTGGAGGAGGGGGAATGTCGGAGAGCACCGAGGCAAGGGCCATCCGAAGCCAAATGGAATTCGGAGGAAGAGGAGACCCCACACGAGTCAAAAGCTCATGCATTGCAGCGTCGCATTGCTCGTCCGAGAGAGAAGGGTCCACCAGGCGCGCAGCAAAACGGGGAACGATGTCCCGAATCGGAACCTCCCATGGTTGTCGGCGGACATGAGGGCGGTTGCAAGCCATGATCGAAAAAGTTCTCTGAAGATGAGAGAATAAAAGCTTGGCCCTGAACTATATATAGACCCAAACACAAAAGATTTTGTGCACAATGGAATTATTTCCAAGACCCGGGAAATCAAAATCTTGGAAATACAAGTTCGACTTGGAAAAGGGGAGATGAAAAGATATCTCAGGTGAAGCAACGCTTCAGATCCTCTGCGCTGGGCGCAACTTGCCACGTGTCTGGCGCAACGCGCCGAGCGCAGCGCCCAGAAAGCGCACCCAATCAGAGCAAAGCTCTGTTCAAACGAAGCAACGCTTCAACTGCGCTGCGCTCTGCGCTGCGCGACACGTGTCAGCGCAGATGCGCTAGCGCACTTGCGCTGCGCGACACGTGTCAGGCGCTGGGGCATCTGCGCCAAACTGAATTAAGATTTTTATGAAATCTTTTCTGTTCTTTCCAGAACTAGAAGATTTTCTTCGGCCTTTGGATTAAAGATCCAGCGGTGGGAAAATTCCCAAAATCACTCAGGAAAGATCCTGTTAACAAATTCAACAGATTTGTGGTCACTATAAATAGGACCCTAAGCCTCAATTCAAAGGCATCAACAATTTTCTCGAAAAATCAAGAACTCTAAGCAGAGAAAACTCTGAGAAGATCTCAAGAAAAAGGTAAAGAACCTTCATGGATTAGAAGAAATTCCTTCTAATAGACCATTAGTCTAAAAAAAAAAAAATAATATATAAGATCAATGATCTTTATATAAAAAGAAAACAGTGCTTTGCACTTCTTGTGAACCTTCGGTTCTTTAAAAACAAAATAATAATAAAAGAATAAAAGAATAGTGCTTTGCACTTTTATGAACCTCTGGTTCTTCGAATAAAGAAGAAATCTATTTTTCTTTGATCTAATTTAGATCAAGAACTTAAACAGTGCTTTGCACTTCCCTTTTTGAATCTAAAAAGATTCTTAGTGCTTTGCACTTCCAAGTTGCGCCGTTGCGCTCTTAAGAGAGCGCCACGTGTCGGCTATAAAACCACTTGCGCTAAGCGCCCTTAAGATAGAGCTTTGCTCTTTGGAATTGGCGCAACTCGCTGAGAGCGCGCCACGTGTCAGCAGCGCAATAGCGCAGCGCAACAGCGCAGCGCACTGCGCTAGTGCGCTTGCGCTCATCAGAGCACGACACGTGTCATCACCATGTGGACTTGCGCTCATTACTTAGCGCAAAGCGCAGATGCATTAAAAAGGGCCAAGCCCAATTAAGAGAAGGCCTAACAGGCTCAATAAAGCGCAAATGCATTATTTTAAGGGGCAGAGCCCAAATCAAAACAGATGCTTTGCATCATTTATGAATGGGCAGAGCCCAAACAGAATATCCAGAATGCTATGCATTTTAAAAGGGGCAGAGCCCAAACAAAACAGATGCATTGCATCATTCATAAATGAGCAGAGCTCAGAATAAATTGATGCTCTGCAGAGCCTAAACAAAAAAATGGAAGAAATGCAATGCATTACTTAATAAAGATGTTGAACTGGACTTAGCCCAATCGTGGCCATAAGTCCTTAAATTAAATTGACTGAGCAAAATGGCTCTCCTAAGTCAATCTACGTCTGGTTCGAGGGTACATCTCCGAACTCCTTTGACATCCATCGTTGTAATTCCTCAACGACGTCAAAGAGGTGACGGGTCCCAACGACCACACATCCATATGGACTGCGGGGTCCTTAAACTCGTGGACCGAAACGTCCCTAAACTAATATCGGACCGAAACGTCCCTAAACTAATATCGGACCGAAACGTCCCTAAACTAGCATTGGACCGAAACGTCCCTAAACTGGCTACGGACCGGAACGTCCCTAAACTAATAATGGACCACCACGTCCCTAAAACTGGCGACGGACCGCCATGTCCCTAAACTGGCACAATAGGGCCCAAACGCTCTTTTGTTGGATCTAAACGGTCCCGTCTAAGTTGATCTTAACCCCAAATACGGTTAACGTGTCCTTAGACATTTAAATAAACGATAAAACTCCAAATCAATTTTGGTTCAAGGGTACATCTCTGAACTCCTCAGACGTCTGTCGTTGTAATCCCTCAACAACGTCAGAGAGGTGACGAGTCCCGACGGATTAAATCAATCATGATGTTAAGTTGATCTTAGTCTAAAACAAGACTAACGTATCCTTAATGAACGTTTAGGTCGATCTTAGTCGCAACGCGACTAATGTATCCTTAAACTAAAAACACCAAACCCAAATCTAAGTAAATATGGATTTGGACTAATCCACGTCCTACGGGCGACGGCATTACTCAGTCTCCGTATACAATCCACGGGCAACCACGAACAAAACAAACACACACGACACGAAGTGAAATTCTGGAGAAGGAGAAAGTTGTTACCGTGACGCGGTAGCGTAATTAACTGCAGGGGCTTGCGCCTGCAGGGAAGAGCGTCCCCACAATCAAAAACCCCTCACCCTGAGGGGGAATCTGACGAAATCTGCTACATCGGCCGCATCCGTCTAAACCTCCGATACAAGGTGCCATAAATCAACTTGGCATATTCGGAGAGGTGGACGGATCAAACCAAATAGCATCTGCCCCGAACCTCAGGCAACGGACGCGAAGTCCGGGCCACCGTTCGGAGGGGAACAGAGAGTAGTTGCTTTCTGCCCCTAGCAGAACTCGACTTAAGTAGTAGAGTGCTCTTTCCTTCCCTTGATCGTTCTCTTGTGCCCATAATGCGCCTAAGGAGCCTTCGAGAGCGGTTGTATAAAGATTGAGGGGCTTTCCTTTGACCGGAGCAGCCAACACCGGCGGGTTCTGCAGGTATTGCTTGATTTCGTCTAGTGCGCTTTGGCATTTTTGGTCCCAGACGAACGGGGTTCCCTTCTTCATCAGGTGGCTGTAGGGACGGCACTTGCCTGAAAGATTGGCTATAAATCGCCGTATATACGCGAGCTTCCCCTGGAGAGACCGCAGCTGTTTGAGAGTTCTTGGCGGAGGCATTTCCATGATCGCCTTGATCTTTGACGGATCTATCTCGATACCCCGGTGTCGGACGATGAATCCCAAGAATTTGCCCGAGGAAACTCCGAATGCACACTTGAGAGGGTTCATCTTCAAGTTGTATTGTCGAAGACGTTGAAATACGGTCTTCAGATACTCGAGATGTTCCTCGTATGATTTGCTTTTAACCACGAGATCGTCGATATAGCATCGACTATTTCGTGTATAAGGTCATCAAAGATCTGCGTCATGGCCCTCTGATAGGTGGCACCGGCATTCTTTAAACCGAAGGGCATCACCTTGTAGCAGAATATACCCAAAGGAGTCCTGAAGGCGGTGTGCTTCTGATCTTCGGGATGCATCTTTATCTGGTTATACCCCGATGAGCCGTCCATGAAGGAGAAAACTTCATGAGTGGACGTATTGTCTATCATCAGTTCGGTGACTGGCACTGGGAAATCGTCTTTCGGGCAAGCTTTATTGAGGTCCCGGAAGTCTACGCATATGCGCACTGTCCTATTTTTCTTCATCACCGGGACGATGTTGGCGATCCATTCAGGGTATTGAACTTCCTGGATGAAGCCAGAGTCGATCAGCTTCTTGACCTCGGCATTGATACTCATCTCAAGCTCGAGCCGCATTCTTCTCGGCGCCTGTTTGACTGGTTTGACGTCCGGAGATATCGCCAATCTGTGCACAGCAATTTCTGGATCTAGTCCCGTCATTTCGGAATAGTTCCACGCGAAGCAATCCCTATGCTGTAGAAGCACGTCCTTTAACGCAGCCACCCTTTCTTCAGATAGCAGCTCGCTGATGAATATCGGTCGCGGGTCATTCGCCGTTCCCAACTCAATTTTCTTGAGGTTATCTACAGTGGTATGGATTCCATCTTCCAGCTCTTTTGGTGCTGGTAGGAATTCTGAGATTACCTCGTCGTTGCTGTTTTCGAAGCACCAGGGAAGGTCATCCATGTTCTCGGGCTCTTTTTTTGATATCGTTATCACGTGACAAGTACGAATTCGCTTCCAATCCCAATGTGGAACTGGTTTTTCTTCCGTGGCCTTGGGCTCGTGCTTCTGTGGCGGCACTACCCTCCAGTTGTCGGACAGAACGAACTTGCCAAGCTGATACTGATCTTCGACCCAATTCTTGAAGGTGAAGCAGTCCTCGAGAGGATGCCCTACCACTCGGTGATAAGAGCAATAGTCTGGGTGTGAGACCTCGCTTGCTTGTTCGGGGTGTTTAGACTCCGGTAGTGTAAGCATCTGATGTTTTAGAGCGAGGTCAAGTATTTCCTTCGTTTTGTCCCGAGGAAAAGAGTATGCTCGACCCATTTTTCTCATGAGGGATAGATTGGAACCGCTTGGTTCCCGCTTGCGCGGCCTTTTAGCCCCGTTTCGTTGCTGTTGAGCGTCTTTTTCGTGTTTCGACTTGTTTCTGCCTCTGCGTCGGGCCTTCTTTATAACAGGTTGACAAGGAGCGGCATTTTCATCTTTCACGGCCTGTTGAAGGAGACGTTGCATTTTGGCTTTCTCGTAGATGGCCATTTCGCGGTTGTGATCATCTCGGACTTTTTGACCAGCTTCCCTTATAAGCCTGTCCATTTGTTCTTCAAACGACGGACTGGGCACTGTTGCATCAGGAACTTCTACTGGTTCAGGATTAGTGTCCTCCCGTTGAGCATCCGCTTCTTCATCGAAGTCATACATGACATAGCAGCTGTTTAGTAGCTCTCGTTTCTTTGACCAGATGTATCCAAGTCCTTTTGTCTCTATTCTCCCATTAGGCAGTTTGCGTTGAGTCCCGAGAACGTTCCAGACTTTGTCATAGAACTTGGCTTTTCGAACGGTCTGCTTGAAGGATATCCCTTGGCGTTTCAGCAGCTTTTTCAAACCTTCCGTATAATATTTGGGAAGACGGATAGGCTGAAGCCTGTCAAGCGTAGGATCCGTGCCATGCCAGATTTCTTTCTCCACTTTGGTTTCTTCAGAGTGGTAGAATAGAATTGCTTTTTCACTTTCTCGCCTGGGAGGGATATAGAACGTTTGTAGCTCTTCTACATTGTAAATATCAAGTGCATCCAGTTCTTTACGGTGTTTAAGCGGCACCATGGCGACTTGTAGACTTTGTTCTTCATCAGCGAACGTTCGTATTGAAGGTCGAGCAAAGAATACAGCATGGACCTCATCTTCCGAGTCGCTACCAAAGATTAACGTAGGAGTAAATGGCCCTGGCTTGTTGTGTTGGGGCGGCCCTAAATAAACTATCTCCTCTTCCTCTTCGGTATCACTTCCGAAGACAGGGATGGTGGCGTTAGCTTTGTTTTCCAGCTTGTGACACCTTTCCGTGTCTTCGAAATCCGGTAAGAAGTACTTGGCATCTTCATATTTGCGGACTTCGTTCACGGAAAACGGATTCAGTTCTCCCGCCACGGTATACTCGAGACCATCCTTAGCGTATTTCATACACTGATGTTGTGTAGAAGGGATGACGTTGTACTCGTGTAACCATGGTCGGCCAAGCAGAGCGTTGTAGCATGTCTTGGCGTCTATGACGTGGAACTTAATGTCCATGACGAGTAGCCCGAAGCGTAGCGTCAGTATCACAGACCCAAGAGTTCTTGATGACTGGGAGTCAAATCCAGAGATGGTGATCTTGTCTCGAGCAAGGTGCTGGACGCTCATGCAGATTTCTTTTAACACCCGCACATTGAGGAGGTTAACGGAGGATCCATTGTCGATCAGGATTTTGCCTATCTTTATGTCGTGGCAGTATCCTGAGACATAGAGGGGGCGATTGTGTTCGCACGACCCAAGGAGAAGGTATTCATCACCAAAAGCGACATCGGCCGTATGCACTTCCTCCAATTCATCCTTCATCTTTTCTTCAGCCAAGAAAGCTTGGAATTGTTCCGGATCTTGTAATGCCTTGATTAATGCATCTCTCGCCTCCTTTGATAGCAAAAGGGCGTCAAGAATGCTGAGCTGTGACGGTAGCTTCCTCAGATGCGCTAAGACGTTGTAATCCACCTTATCCTCTTTGGCGGGTCCTTGGCACTTAGTTCCTCCACCACTTGGTCATCTAAGACGATATCTTCAGAGACCTTTTCTTTCCCTTTATCTTTTCTGTTTGAGGGTCCGAGATTCTTTTCAGGCAGCGTCCGATTACGTAGCCGAATATTTTCGCAGACCTTCGGCTCTTCTTCTTTTTCCGAAGTGGACTCTTTAAAGAGAGGGGCAAGTTCCAGCTCCTCATCAGAATCGCTCCCGAATGTAGGCACTTGTGATCCCCCGGCGTCAACCATGCGACAATCGCCGGTAGCTCTGTTAAACCCTTCGGTCATATTTTTCTGCTCCCGACGAGTTTTACGTTTCTCCCGCTTAAAACGTTGTCGATGAGCAACGTATCCTTGCCACCATCTATCGAAATCTTTGCACTCTTGAGTGGGGTGCGAAATCTTCTGATGATATAAGCAATAGGAGGGGTGCATTTCCATTTCACCAGTAATTTTTCTTTCGGAGGATGGTAGCTTCATGCCCATTGATATGGCCTTAGCAAACCTTTTTCTCATCTTGAATTGGCTTTTGTCGGTAGTGGAGGTATTTTGCTCCAGCGGGATCGTCTCAGCTCTTTCATCAAGTCGCTGGCGCTTGGCCCTTTCAAATATGACCGCCTCGCGTTCTCGATCAGCTTTACTTTTCAACCGAGCTTCATTAAGGAATGCGTCAATTACCTCATCTGATGGCCCCAGAATTTTTGGTTCAGGATCTGCCCCCAGCGTTTCAATACAAGGAGTTTCCTCATCGTCCATGAACGAATGGGAAATCACATGACAGCTCGCCACGCATTCTTCAGATTCATCAGATGAACTTTCTCCCTCATATTTCTCTTGAAAGACATGATTGAGGAACTCTTGGAGTGTAATGGGAGTCCGTGCCTTCTGGTTGTATTCCTCCAGCGCATAAATTTGTTTTTGCAAGTCCGTGCGCTTGTCGCCAGGCTTCACGGGATTCTTAGATTTCTTCTTCTTCTTTTTCGAAGATTTTGACGGCTGGTTGCGAGTGCTTGGGCCACCACCATCGGTCTTTGGATTTGTACGTGGCTTCAACATCCCCTCAATGATCTGAGGTTCCAACGAGTTCTTCCACCTAATCGCTGGACATGTCTGAAGATCGTTTAGCATCCTCTTTGTCTTGGCTGATAACACAACCTCCCAAGGAGCTTCTTCAACGACGGAGCATGTTGCCCCGGCGTATTCGTCCCCTTAGAGGTGTGGGGCTGCGGGGGATTCACCTTCCATTTGTCAGATAACGCGAATTTGCCCTGTCGGTACTGGTTTTCAAGCCAATTTTTGAAAACATAGCAATCTTCGATCGGATGGCCCAGTACTCGATGATAAGGACAGTAGTTGGGCTCATTGACATCACTTGGTTGCAACGGACGTTTTGGATCCGGCAGATTTATGAGTCAGTTGCGCAACGCCAGCTCGAATAACCTTCTCGTTTTATCACGGGGAAAAGAGTAAGAACGTCCTAGCCTCTCCTCAAGGGCTACGTACGGACGCATATTATTTTGACGAACAACCGGCTTCGAGTCGCTCGGTTGTTGTTGAGCATTAGCGACAACGATCGCTTTTCCCTTCCCTTTGTCATTTCGGGAGTCCGGCTTTGGAAGAAGGGGTTTATGGCCCATCTGATCCATTTGCGCTAGCTTGTCAATCAAGGCCTGGAAGGTAGTCGGCTTGAAAAACATCATAAATTGCGAGATGGTTACTTGTGGATCAAGGGTTCCCACAAACATACCTACCGCGGGAGCCTCTTCAATGCGCTGCTCGCACTTCGACCATAAGTTCCGCCATCGTATAGCATATTGAACCCATGTCTCGCCTGGTTTTACCCTGGCGTTAATCAGTGCCATCATCGGAGTGCGTTCACTGGCGCTTGCAAAACGTTGAGTAAACAACAGCTCCATCTCCTCGAAGGTTTTGATAGAGTCGTTCGGGAGTTCAGAGTACCACTCGAACGCTGTATCTGATAAACTTCCAACAAACTGGCGAAGCAAAAGCTTGTCATCACCGCCGGTGTTGCCGCAGAGTGCCCTGAACTGGGCAACATGCTGGTGAGGATTGCCCGTCCCCTTGTAGACATGGAACTTGGGAATTGTGTAATCTGGCGGGTATTTGATTTGGTCGTACCAACTTGGATATGGCCGCCCTGTTTTTACGACCTGGCCGGCTGCTTCAGTCGCATGATGAACCCGTATTTGCTGGGCTATGTACTCGTCCAAATCAGCTTTGGAGATTGTATCCTCCTTAGCTGTTGATAGGGCTGGCGGAGGATTTGACGTCTCTCCCCTATCGTCTTCAAGGACGATCGGGGGATCTTCGGCCGGAGGATCTTGTTGGATCGTCATCCCCACCATGTCTTGGAATAGGAGGCCCATACGCTTTATGTTGGCTGCTTGTTCGGCAGCCTCTTTGTCCTTCTTCTCCAATATTCGACGGAGGAATTCGGCATCGGTTTCTTCCTCCTGGCGTTCATCCGATGACGTTTCAGGGTTTTCTTTTGGCCCAGTAAGAGCGGCCATAGCGTTCATCATCTCTTGGAGCTTCTGCTGCTGCTCCTGCGCTTTGGTCACTGATCGCGTAAGCGGTCGATGACCCGTAGATATGCGACTGTCTTCTTTACCAGACGCCACGTAGACGGTATGAACTACAATGCCCCCTGACTTAGGGCGTTTGGGTTCACCACCTTTGATATTCATCGTTGGCGTAGGGACCTTTTCTGGCCTTCTTCTCTTATGGGCCGTAAAAGTTGAGGGGGCCGTTGCTTTGGGCACCCAAGTGACTGTCATCCTTTCCTGTTTGATCGGACGGACTTTTTCTTTTTCCACTTTCGCCTTTTTCTGTTGACGAGAGCGATCTGGGTCAATTACGGAGTCTTAAACTCTCCGCCAAACTTTATAAATTTTTTAGGACAGCCGTTGAGGGGGCTGTTCCTGTTTTGTTTCCGGAACTCTCTCCGCAGGTGGAGGAGATCTTTTCAGTGTAGCGGTTGGAGAGTTCTTACGTACCCTCCTCAGCAGTTCAAACCTGTTCCCAGTTGGAACAGCAGCGTTGACTTCCACCACTGGAGCCGGTAGAGTTAGCCCTGAGGGGGAGTTGCCCCCTGCCTTCCTTACTCGTCGCCAATGGCGACGTCGAGCATGACGAGCCGTTGGGACTAGCTCGGAGATTGAGACAGCTTCTTTTTGCCCCCTGTCTGAATGAGGCACCGCTGGTGTTAACCTCTTAAAGACTGAAGTTGTCTTTTGAGGGATGATATTCAACCTGTCGAAGACAGATCCTCGAGCAGGGGCAGGAGTAGGAATCGTCAGTCTTGAAAAGACTGACTCTTTGACAGGGGAAGCCGCCTTGATGACTTCTGGAGCCGCAGTTATTGCCTTCCTTGGGACAGCCAATTTAGAGTTCTGATCCAGCCTGGCGAAAACAGAGGCTGTTGGTTTGGTAGTCGGCGACCCGTTGACAGGGGCCGTCGTAGCAGTGAGCCGGTCGAAGACCGACTTCTTGTTCACTTCCAGTGCAGGTATTGGCATAGAGAAGCTTGTAGGTAGGATCATGGTCCCGAAAAACAGGCCGGTGGTGGCCTGGGTCACCTGTTCTACCGGCAGAGCGAGGAAGGAGGCCGCTTGGGGCCCATATGCTACACCTCCAGGGGAGGTGGAGCGTCCGTTGCAGTGGCACTTCGAGCAGTTGGTGCAGTTAGAGGCCATTGATGCTTGAGTTCTGCGCCAGGCAAAAGACCAAATCTTAGTAACTGAAGATCCGAAGGAAACCATTAAACAAACCGCGATTGGTTCGCGAGGACGACACACGAAGTGTAGAGTGGAAAGAGGAAAAGGCCACATCGGGCGTGCCAGAATCTGTTCCCCTCCGAACGGCGGCGCACAAGACTGCGAAGTCCTGACGCTGGGGTTCGGGGAAGATGCTATATGGTTTTATCCGTCTACCTCTCCGAAGATGCCAAGTTGATTTATGGCACCGTGTATCGGAGGTTTAGACGGATGCGGCCGATGTAGCAGACTTCGTCAGATTCCCCCTCGTTTGAGGGGGGTTTTGATTGTGGGGACGCTCTTCCCTGCAGGCGCAAGCCCCTGCAGTTAATTACGCTACCGCATCGCGGTAGCCACTTTCTCCTTCTCCAGAATTTCACTTCGTGTCGTGTGTGTTTGTTTTGTTTGTGGATGCCCGTGGATTGTATACGGAGACTAAGTTATGCCGTCGCCCGTAGGACGTGGATTAGTCCAAATCCGTGTTTACTTAGATTTGGGTTTGGTGTTTTAGTTTAAGAATACATTAGCCATATTTAGGCTAAGATCGACTTAAACGTTTGTTAAGGATACGTTAGTCTGATTTGAGACTAAGATCAACTTAACGGGATCGTTTGGATCCGACAAAAGAGAATTTGGGGGCTCTATTGTTCCAGTTTAGGGACATAGTGGTCCATTGTATGCATGGCCATCGGGACCCGTCATTTCTCTGACGTCGTTGAAGGATTACAACGACAGGTGTCAGAGGAGTTCGGAGATGTACCCTTGAACCAAAGTTGATTGGGGGTCTTATAGTCCAATTTGGGACTAAAGTCTGTTTGAATGTTTAAGGATACGTTAACCATATTTGAGGCTAAGATCAACTTAAACGGGATCGTTTAGATCCGACAAAAGAGCATTTGGGAGCTCTATTGTTCCAGTTTAGGGACGTAGTGGTCCATATTCCAGTTTAGAGACGTGGTGGTCTATATTCCAGTTTAGGGACGTGATGGTCCATACTCCAGTTTAGGGACGTGATGGTCCATACTCCAGTTTAGGGACGTGGTGGTCCATGTTCCAGTTTACGGACATGGTGGTCCATGTTCCAGTTTAGGGACGTGATGGTCCATACTCCAGTTTAGGGACGTGGTGGTCCGTCGTTAGTTTAAGGACGTTTCGGTCCAACATTAGTTTAAGGACGTTTCGGTCCACGAGTTTAAGGACCCCGCAGTCCATATTGATGTGTGGTTGTCGGGACCCGTCACCTCTCTGACATCGTTGAAGGATTACAACGATAGGATTCAAAGGAGTTCGGAGATGTACCCTTGAACCGGTAGTAAATTGATTTAAGAGAGCAGTTGTGCTCAGTCAATTTAATTTGAGGACTTACGGCCATGATTGGGCTAAGTCCAGTTGAAAAATATTCAACGCTTTTTATTTGTTTTTGGTCTGTTAGACCTGTGCTAGGGCTTGGCCCATTTTTAAATAATGCATTGCATTATTTTCTATTTTTCATATGGGCTCTGCCTATAAAAGATGCAGAGCATCAATTTATTCTGGTCTCTGCTCATGAATGATGCAAGGCATCTACTTTGTTTGGGCTCTGCCCCTTTTAAAATGCATAGCATTTTTATTATTTCGTTTGGGCTCTGTCCATTTATAAATGATGCAGAGCATCAATTTAATTAAGCCTGCTTGGTCTTTTTGATTTGAGCTTGGCCCTTTAGGAATGCCATGCATTTATCAGGCGCTTTGCGCCAATCAGATAGCGCAAGCGCTTGTAGTGTTGACACGTGTCGCGCAAGCGCAGTGCGCTGCGCTGCGCCTGCGCTGCTGACACGTGGCGCGCTCCGGTGGCTTGCGTCAATCCAGGAGCGCAATAGCGCAGTTTGTAAGTGCAAGGCACTATGATTTGAGAATCTTTTAGATTCAAGAACCAATGGTTCATAAAAAAGTGCAAAGCACTATTCGTTTTCTTGATCTAATTTAGATCAAGGAGAAACAAGTTTTTTCTTTTTATTTCAGGAACCAAATGTTCATAAAATTGCAAAGCACTATTCTTCATTTTGTTTTTCTTGTTTTAAAGAACCAGTGGTTCATAAGAAGTGCAAAGCACTGTTTATTATGTGAAGATCATTGATCTTGTTTTTAGATCAATGATCTATTAGAAGGAATTTCTTCTATTTTGTGAAGGTTTTTACCTTTTTCTTGAAAACTTTCTCAGAGTTCTCTCTGTTTGAAGCTCTTGTTTTTTTTGTTTTTTTTCAAGAATGTTCATGCCTTTGAATTGAGGTTTATGGGCCTTTATATAGTGTCCATAAATTTGTTAAAGACATCTTTCTCTGAGTGATTTGGGGAATTTTCCCCACCGTTGGATCTTTGATCCAAGGGCTTCTGTTTTACAGAAGAAAATCTTCTTGTTTTAACAAGAACAGAAAGATTTCTTTGAAATCTTAATTCTGTTTGGCGCAGACGCCCCAGCGCGTGACACGTGTCAAGCAGCGCACAGCGTAACGCAACTGCGCTAGCGCATCTGCGCTGACACGTGTCGCGCAGCGCAACTGCGCTAGCGCATCTGCGCTGACACGTGTCGCGCAGCGCAGCGCTTGCGCCACTGAAGCGTTGCTTCCTTTAACTTTACTTTAAATAGAGCTTTGCTCTGATTGGGTGCGTTGCTTTGGGCGCTGCGCTGATGTGTCTGCGCCTGACACGTGGCGCGTTGCGCCCGGGATTTGAAGCGTTGCTTCAAAATTTGAATTTTGAATTTCCAGCAGTGCTTTGCTCTGATTGGGGGAAACGAGCCCAAGGGGCTATATGTAAATATGTAAGCCTATAAAAGGCAACATGATGATGAATAAAGCATATACTTTTTCATTCTAAAAAATTAGGGCATGTGCCTCTTTCTCCTTCCTCAAGGTTTTAAAACTTTCTTCTTTCCTTTGAATTAAATCAAGAGTTTTACTCTTCCTTTTAAAAAACAAAATAGTTTTTCACAACAAAACCTACAAAGGGGAACTTAGATCTTCCATCAGATCTTAAAAAGGAGGGATTTTTAAAATCTCACCCCTCTTGTTCTTCAAGATCCTGCCAACAGAGAAGGAAGAAGGAGACCCATCTCCAAAGACCCCACCTTGAGGAAGATCCAGGGCTCAAGGGAGAAGCCCCTTCATCGGCTCCAAAAATATATTAGGAGTTTAACTCCTCACACACACACACACACACACATATATACATATATATACACACAAAATAACAAGTATTTCTTTCTGGGAGTACAACTCCCAGTGAAGGGACTAGCCCCCTTTTTTGAGCTTTAAGCGCCCTTGCGCTCAAAGCGTTAGCGTCCAAAAACGCTAGCGTCCGAACGCCCACGTGCCTGGCACGTGGGTCCAAAGCGCTAGCGCCCAGCGCCCAAAGCGCCAGCGCCCGAGCGCCCACATGTCTGGCACGTGAGGCGCTAGCGCCCAAAGCGCTGACGCTTTCTCCCACGCATCCTTTGGATGCACTTTCCCTTATATATATGTGTGTGTGTGTGTGTGTGTATACATGTACACACACACACATACTCCACCACACTGTCACGCCCCGCTTCCCGGTGTACGGCGAAGTGGGCGCGACGAGGCCCGCTACGTATATACTCAGAAGTACATACGCTAAGCGTAGCTAAGCAATATAAGTAAATACACAAGAGACAAGAGTATAAAAAGAACAGCAACTTTTATTTATTAACATTCTTTGTACAATACATGAAAAGAAAATACAACTGAAATAAAGATGCCTAAACAGTGGCATAACAGGTAATGAAAAAGTACTGAAAAGAAAAGTGTACAATGAACTAAAGTGCAGGGTCTTCGGCAAACTGCTCCAAGTCTTCTGCAGATGGCTCGATCTCTGCCGGGTCCAAACCACCTAACGACATTCAAAGAAGAGAGAAACAGAATGTCGTCAGCGAACAGGTCGCTCGGTAAGTCCCAAAGATAAGGGAAGAATAGAATAGACAGAGGGTAAGAGAGAGAGAGTTGCTTTTATAGTTGTATTATATTGTTATATTGTTGTAATGTTGGTTTAACGCTGTTGTTTGTAGCTTGGTACAGAAGGATGCCAGTGTATACGAGAGGGGTCTCAGTATGCTAGAGACCAGGGCAAATGGAAGTACAGGGCTCCGTTATACAACCCGAAACAACGGTAATTGGATTCATGTTAGGTGTCTTAATCTTACCGCCTCGTGCCACTTTTAACACCTTCCGTACCAATCTACCCCTTAAACCCCGTAGTGTTTTGATTGTATTGTTATGTTGTAAAATTGTACTGATTGCATGATTGATTGACTGACTGACCGAAACCATGATATCAGGAAATGGTTATAACCGTAGAGTCATGTAAATGGAATACTGGGAATCATGTAAAAGGAATATATCCATGGTTCGGTTCAGTCAAATTGAATAGGTTGTTAACTGGATTCAGGGATTCATGTGTTTATATTGAGTTGGAATATTAAAGAATATAGATTGACTTGAATCATATTCAAGTCAGAAATAGTCAGACTCAAACCCGAGTCAGACTAAAAGAAAAGGTATTTGAAGTTCTATAATTGTTAGGGTCCTTATTGTAATTTATAAAACTTGAGGGGGGTTTATGTAAAAAGTACTTTTGTATAGATTTCAAAATACACCTCAAGTATTTGTTATTCGTCTTTATAGTTATAATGAGTGTGGATTTTATTTGTGTTATTCTAGTGAATATATCCTAATAAAAGTATTAATTTATAATATAGATTTATTTGAAACTCATGGTATTTTAATGTAACTTTTAATCTTGTAATTTTTAGAAAAAGGTGGAAACTTTGTCTTCTAATAAAATAAGTGTTTACATGATAAATATATATATTAATACAAGAATAATTTAGAATAACTATTTTATTTTCTAAAAAAAATCTCATTTTTCTTAAATGTCGTATTTCAAACCTTTCGAGACCGAATGCTCCTTGCGGAGGTCTGAATCTCGCACTACTAGCCCGCGGGTGCACGATGAACCGTACTATCCCTAACGGGTTCCCCAAAGATGGGTTGTAGTGGCGCTTTACTTAGGTTTAATAAATACTATTCATTTAGAAAAACGGTTTCATAAGTATAAGGTATTTATTTGTAAAAGGATGTAATTTCCGTATTTTAGTTTCTAGGGTTTCCTAAGCCAACTAGCCTATTTCTAAGGTCTAAACTATAAGTCATTAGAAGCCTCAAATCGCCTCTTCACCGCCAATTGCGGCCAGGTAAGTGCCAGGTAAGTGGGAAGGAACCACAATAGTGGGCCTAATTAAAAACCACTAGTCTTGACACACTTGCCTAGACACCACAAAATCAGGTTTAGATAAATGATCGATGTCCATGACAAATCGTACTTTCTTTTAAAAAGATTTTATTTAGAATTGTGTACAATTTAAAGCTTCCAAGAACGGTTTATAAAGAAAATGGTATTTTAGTGAAAAGTCTTTATTTTCGTATTCTATGTTTTGACGTTATCAACTAGGGTTATATTTGTGTGTGTGTAGAGGTAGGTCATTACCTCGTGACTTATTTTAAGGTTTAGTGAAGTTTAGAGGTTAAATATGATAAATGAAACATAAGGGTATTTAAGTGTAAGAATACGGTATTTGTAAAAGTTATCATTTCATGTGTGAAAACTCATTCAAATTGATTTTTACAAGTTTAGTGATCAAGATGAACATGTTTAGGAATGAGGGAATTGATTAGAAGAAGAAAAATAATTTTATGGTATTATTGTGAAAAGAATACGATATTACAAGAAAGTTATCATTTCATGTGAGAAACTTTGTCCACTTTGATTTTTATGTGATTAATAGTCATCATGAATATGTTTAGGTATTATGGATTAAGTGACAAGTAGGATTTTATAGAAAAACCGAATCGGAAATCGGTTTGTTCCGATTTCCGCCGGGTTTCATAATTCCGTATTTTGAGAAGTAGAAAAGAGAGAAAAATGGGACTTACGGGTTTCAAACTCTTCTAAAGAGTAAAGAGGAACTAGGGAAAAGGCCGAGGTGTGGTTTCGTCGCCAGTTGCTTCAAAGAACGTCGCCGGAATCCGTCAGCGCTTCGCCGTGAACTTGTTTTCAAAGCACACTTTCTTGTGGAATTTTCAAGAGAGTAATTCTATGGTTTTGGAATGAGAAGGTAGGGGGTAGGGGTCTATTTATAGGGTAGCTCGGGTAGGGTAGGTGAAGGATTTTGTTTATTAAAAAAATTTGTAAAAATTTAAAGAAAATCATTAAAATTTTATATTAAATAGGATGTATTTATCAATTGAAAACCGATCACTTAAATTGGAGTTAACAGGAGGTTTAAGAATACGAAGAGGCACACTTTTGTTGTTGGGACCCCGGCCATCCGACCAACTCCGGCCGGCCGGCCGAGTTGGCCGATCCCGGCCGGGTTCGGCGACGGCTGGGTGCAGGGCTCTCCGACTAAGACTATGGCATACTCCGTTTTTAGGGTTCAGTTCATCTTTTGGGAGTTATGGCATGTGGACTGTTGGGCTTCCAAGAATTTTTAAAGAAAAATAAACTAAAAATAATGTGGGGCATGGGATTCGAACTCTGGTGGCTTGTTTCAGCAATGCAAGGTATTACCAATGAGCTACAAGCACCTTCTTGTAATTATTGTGTTATTTAAGTACTTAAAATGATAGCAGCAAGAGTAAATACTCCAAGTATACATTAAATTTTAAAGTGATTTCTTGTACACTAAAAATGGAGTTATTTCATTCTTGTAGCTTGTAATTAAAAACAAAAATAATTACCTAAATCTTGTGCTCAGGCTAAAATACCCCTTTGTGGATTTTAAAAATATTTTGAAAATTGTATAGGAAAAAGTGTATAAGAAAATTAGGGTTGTTACACACACTGTTCCCGTTAGAAAAATTTTCTAACGGGGCGCTGTCCCGCACCCCGCAAGGGGGCTGCTAGCCCCCTTGACCCCCAGCCCGTTATCCGGGTAGCGGGACCCCCGTGAAAACTCTGCAGGGCCCTCAATATATCCAAAACCCCTTCAAAACACAACACTGCACATTGAGTTCGCATGACCAGTTTAACCCGTCAATCAGAGGTTCTCTCGCTCCAAACGCGAGGGGTAGTTAACGGCAGCTTAGTCCGCGGCTGCCGGAGATTCGGATCCCCACAATCAATAAACCCCAGCCTACACTAGGCATGGGGAATCTGTAATGCGCCTGACAAGCGCGCGCGTATTCCCATCTCAATGGGATGACGAAAAACACCCTACAACCGGTACATGCAGGAGATTGTGAGATTGCACGGAGTACCCGTGAGTATCGTTTCGAATCGTGATACTCGATTTCTATCACACTTTTGGAGGAGTCTACAGGAAAGTTTGGAAACTCGCTTGAAATTTAGCAAAGCCTATCATCCTCAGACAGATGGCCAGTCTGAAAGAACGATCCAAACTCTTGAAAATATGTTGAGAGCATGCATGTTAGACTTCAAGGGTTCATGGGAGGATCATTTGCACCTGGTGGAGTTTTCATACAATAACAGTTTTCAGGCAACTATACAGATGGCTCCATTCGAAGCATTGTACGGTCGTAAGTATCGCTCGCCTATTTGTTGAGACGATATTGGAGAAAAAAGATTATTGGGACCGGATATTATTGTGAAAACGGTGGAGAAAGTGAACTTAATCCGAAATCATATGAAGGTGGCACAAGATCGACAGAAAAGTTGGGCTGATATTGGACAAAGAACTCTAGAGTTCGCAGTTGGTGATCTTGTATTCTTGAAGATATCACCGATCAGAGGAGTGATCCGATTTGGTAGTCGATGCAAGCCCAGTCCTCGATTCGTAGGGCCTTTCGGTATTATCGAGCGCGTTGGAGAGGTAGCTTATCGATTTGCTTTACCACGATCCTTGGCGGGTGTTCATGACGTGTTTCATGTATCTCAACTCCGCAAGTATATTCGAGATGAGACGCACGTCCTAGATCACTCGGAACTGACAGTAAGGGAAGATTTAATATATGAAGAGTGACCAATGGCGATTGTGGATCGACGAGAAAAGGTCCTCAAGAACAAAATTATCCCACTAGTATTCGTTTCATGGGGAATCGTTCGCACAGAGAATCTACTTGGGAACGTGAAGACGAGATCCGACAGAAGTTTCCACACCTCTTTTCTTAGATCTGTGTCTTATTGTATGTTTTCTTGTCTTATTGTATGTTTTCTTGTTCTGAGAATTTCGAAGATGAAATTCTTTTGTAGTTGGGTATAATGTAACACCCTAGTACTGTTATACTATATTTATTTGGGGTATTTCAAATCTTGCGGAAAAATTCTTTATTATTGTTGCTTTGGGTTGCGGATAGTGCAATTGGTAGTTGTGGTTATTATCCAACCCGACCCGTATGGTTGAAACTCAACATGGTTCAAAATTACATCAAATATTTGCTAGTACAGAGTATTCATGCAAATCTAGATATTATACACATATATAATATTTTCCACATATTTTTTAATAATACAAAATAAAAATCAAATAATATATTTTTTATCTAACCTTGCATGTCATAGTACCCCATATGATGTGGTCGCGCCCATATATCATGTTCATGTTCTAAGTGTTATACAGACAGATTATTTGATCGCTGCGTATACTTACGTAGATCCATATTTGGAGGTATATGTTTTTATTTACCGGATATCACATTATAGTTTAAACTTTTACGTATATTCCCCATATTTAAAAACTAGAATTTTAGAAGGGACGCGGCTAATATTCGGAGTAATCTAGTATTAGCTGTAAAATCATATATATATGTATATATATATATATATATATATATATATATAAGTGTTACATATAATATATTAAATAATTTAACTAATTATAATCACTCTCTCTCGTCTCTCTCTCTCTCCCCCTTAAAAACCCCGTCTCCACCATTCTTTCTCTCTCTATATATATATAATACATCACTTATTATAAAGAACCCCACCCTCTCTCTCTCTCTCTCTTCTTTCTTCTTCTTTACGTCCTCACTCACGCATGCGAACCCTAACCCACGCCTTCGTCACCTCTCGATGATGTTCGCCCTCTCACCGTCACCGTCGCCATTGCGTCCATCACCCTGTTCCTCCTCTTCCCGACGACTCACCTTTTCCCCGACCGCAAGAACCCACTCTCCCCCCATCGCCGGCAACCCCTCGTCGCCAAGAACCTGTCACCACCGACCACCTCCATTGCCTCTTCGTCTCCCCAGCAACCCAGAACACCTTATACCACCACCACCGACCCTTGCTCTTTTCCTCGATCACCTTTCACCCCTCGTCCACGACGACCTTGCTGCCGACGACTTCGCCTCATCGCCGTCACCCCGTCGCCACCATCCTCTCTGTTCTCGCCAAGTCCAGAGAACCCAGTAACCCATCATTACCACTTCTTCTTCTTCTTCTTCTTCTTTCTTTTCTTTCTTTTCCGCCCGTCTCGCCGGAGTTGTGCACGTCGCCGATGATCCGGACGACCCAGTCACCATCGTCATCTAGCCCTGTCACCACATCACGCGGCTGCTCAGCCAGGTCCAGTCCTGCACGCGTAAGTTTTGCGTCGTGACTTTATTTCGACGTATGAACGTGACATCCGTATCTCGAGTGAGATTCGATCAGGCAAGTTCTAAACTTGCAACATGCTATGTCACTATATCAATATTTATTTAATAAATGATAGTGCATGTGTTTTACTATTCAGTAGAAATTACCGATTTACAGTTTTATAGCATCCGTCTTTATCCGTACTAATAATAGTTTATCCAGTTGCATGCCGGAACATCACGATGTTGTTATAATACTATATTAGTTCAATATGCTATCTAGATTGCACTATACATGGTAATGGACGTATAACGGTTATTACAGATAGATACATATGCATCCTGGCATTCGTTGTGTTTCGATATTGATTACAGTTTTACATTGGTATCTGTTTTGGTTACTATACATTACATGACATGTCACGACACATTACCAGACTTATTACTTGGATCTTATTGCTAATACCAACAATCCTAATTGTTGTCCTGATGGACGTAACTTGTTGTCTACATAAACAAGACATGTACCTGCTTAACACATTACCAAACTCATTAGATTCATATCATCAATACCGGATTTGAACACAAACCTTGGGGGTAAGGAGCAATCAATAATGAAACCTGACTTGTAACTCAACAGTTCGATACTTATACTGATCAGTCTTTACGGGCTCAGCCAGCCCCGGAATGATGCTACTGACATCATTCATCTGTACATGTTACCTGTTACTGCTTAGCAGCACGTCTCGGAGTCAGCCCGAGAATCTTGTCAGTGGTCCCGGGCATGCATGGGATACTATTGAGTTATATCGACGATTCCATTAAATTAATTTCAAAGACTTGTAGAATAGATAATCTAGAAGTACAAACTCTAGGATACACATCACATGCATGTACCTCATTGTTTTATACATTTGTTTATTATTTATATTCATGTTTAATTATAGCATCCTATCCTGATTATTACTATTATTTTGATGTTATGACGCACTGACGTCTGGGTTTTGTATGGCCCAGTTTCTCTATCTTTATCGCAGGCAGATCAAGAGTACTTTAGCAATCAAGCCGAGCAATTAGGAGCTAGCCATTTAGTTTACAGACTCTTAGTTTAGGTTTTTCAGCAGTTTTATTTCTATTGATGTAAGCCCATATAGGGACGTGATCCAGATACTATTGTTTATTGGATTTTGATTCGTTTCCGCTTTATGTATTTTTTTAATTCTATTTACTGTGGCAAGTGAACATGTGTTAGCTAGACAGTTATTTTACTGTTCTTGATATCCGATAGACAGCTGTAATGTGACAGTGGAGGGATGATTCCTAACCACAGATAACTTGGTTGGCTTGTCACATGCCGTAGTTACGTATCTTGGGAAGCGGAACGTGACACCTTAGCTTCTTAAAGCTTAAACTTGATCTTTTAGAAGCTCTAGTCCATTATCCTTCAACTTCCAATAGATTTACCGTCTTAGCTCAATTTCCTACATTATCCATCATAGGCTTGTATTGTATGAAAACCTGAAATTTTTCTCAAACGCGATCAAGTTTATATACAGTGTTATATAATATGCAATATGAAAAACATGTACATATCTATTAATATTGTGTAACATCATCAAAACTAGATGGTAGGATAATGAAAATTGCCATCAAAATTTGAAGAAGATGGATGCCGATGGTCGAAGAAAAAGATGGAAGGTGTATTTTTTCATAGAAATAAATTCCCTTCTATGACCTCTTTTCTTCTATATGCTCATGTGTATATTAGAAAGATCACATCCATAAAACAGAGAAGGGTCGCATTCTTAAAATTCAAAAGGCAAAGGAGAATCATGGATATGCAACACAAGCCAAAAGAAAAAACTTGACATTTATTTGCACATTTGGAAAGGTTCCATGCAACCATTAAAATGCTTGTCCGAACAAAGATGGCCAATTTAAAATGGCTGGGCATATACCAAGGCATTAAAATGGAAGGAAACTCTGTTTAATCTTTTACAAAAAAAAAACAATTAATAATAATTCTAAACAAACAAACTGAAACATAATTAACCTCCCAATTGGCCATAATTTACCATAAGAATACATTGCTTCTAAACACCGGGTATAAATAGAAACAAAATTTTGTGCAGCATCAAAATGCTACATGATTTGGTATAAGCACGCGCACCAATAATTTCAGGCCTCAATTTTTCGATTTATTCTTTTTGTTGGATCGAGATTTATCATCATCTTTTCCCTTCCTCTTGTTATTACTTTTTTCCTTTCTCCTCTCAACTTTATCTGGTTTAGGACGATTTGATTTTACACTGATAAGGCCGCTTGCTGATACCTTGACTCCATTTTGGAGAGCATTCTCGACTTCTTTGTCATCAATGGCATATTGTTGGAGGTATTCTTGATCGAGTGCACCCTCATTCTCCTCTTTCATTTTTTTCTAAGAACACGCCAATAGAAAAGTCAGCAGAATAACTCAGAGAAGTAGAAAATTAACATTGAAAATTACAAATTGCTCACCCTGACTTCATTCGCTGCTTCATTGAGATCTTCATCAAGTGATATACTGTGAGGAGCCATTGTGACCTAAGAGCAAAATGGAGAGATGACATGGAGCCACAATTTATTCTCAAATGGGAGAAAAATTTAAGGGCTAATTAGAACCAAAAAATGGGATAGACAGAATGGCTTGAACTTGAGCAACCTTCTTGAACATTCAAAACTCTGGCCTAACTTCAACCTATTGTTTGAAATATTCACTCGTCTTTTTTAAGAAATAAAATCTTTTGAAAACCATAATTTAAGGTATTTACTGTACTATACAAGTAAATAACTGAGGTACTATAGTGAAAAACCCCGGTAGTCAAGGGTATTTTAATGTAACTAACCCTTTTATAAAATTTCATAATATGCAGGATAGGAGAACTTAAAATTTAAATAAATATCTATTTAGGTGATGATTCTGTTGTTTGCCAGAGTAGAATCGGCAAAAGCATAAAAGAAGGCTGTAGCAGATAACTTATCTCACTTTTTCTACATGCAAGCAAAGCAAATAAGCAAAAATAAGTGGATTGCATATTTCATGTTACCTGTGACTAGCAGCTTTCTAAATCATGTCATGACGTTTTTATTTCAGATAGGTGAAAGTTTGAAACACTCACGCTTAGTAAAGAGTGAGATTTCAAGTTGAAATGCAGTTCAAAAATATTAAAAGAATGCAATTATATCAAACTATTAATCGCTACTTACTTCCTTCAGCCGAGGAAGAGTGGATTCCATTTCCTTGGCTGTTGCGCTATTTAAATAACTGTAAAGTTTTTTCATCACTTTCCTGAAATTTGACATGATTTGTTCTCCCAGTAGGTTCATCTCTTTCTGAAAGTCAAAAGGCCAAAGCCAAAATAAATGGGCAATACAGTGAGTAGCCTGTAAATAATGTTCGTGTGATCAAATAACTAGTTGATACCAGAACTAGCACAAACTGACCTTCATATAAGCAATGTCTCGGTTCTGCATACCCATGCAAAATAAAATTGAAGCTTGAACAGGAGATAATGAGACAGGAAGCTTCTCTTGGAAGTACTCATGAGCAAGGATTGGTACAAGATCTAAAATCTAATAAGTAAAATACATTCAGTATTGATAATGAAACATCCACTGAAAACTATACAGATCCATTACAACATAACCAAATTCTAAAGGATGGTTTGCTCAAGAGAGAATATTTGCCAACATGAAAGTTATATGTATGGCCGAAACACAAATTTCAGTCATGATGGTCATAATGATGGCACATACTTGCATTTTTCCTAAATAGTTATTCGTAGGTTGTACAGGTTGAAATTGCAAAGTGAGAAAGTGATCAAATAATATCTGGGCCTCTGGTAAGACCTAATATTTCATATTCCGTTCTGGTAATATTTATTGAGGGATATTGACTGGTTTAACAGTCATCATCGTCATCATTATCCACAACTTCACCAATCAGAGCGTGAGATCGGCTATGTAAAATGTCAGGTTTATGTCATCAAGAAAAATTCCAGTCAAATGCGGATGGCAGGATATATCAGCGACAAAATAAAAAAATATTGGATTTTGTGGCTGATGCAAGTTTAGTGTCCTAAATGTGATCTTAACAAGCTATATATATTCGCCAAATATCCTGAATATCGGTCATCTGATTCAATATATACAAATGATCATGAAAATTGTTAATCATATAATTATTAATTGCATAAATAGAAATCGATAAAGATCCAAAACTCTAAGAGAAAATACACATATATTTATTTCTGAGTCCTTGATGTCCAGTTATCAAACAGTACAATATAAACAAAAAAATTAACAAAAAAATGAATAATTACAGAACTATTTTGATGCGTGTTCAAACATTGAAGCCGGAGGTTATGTTATTAGACTATATGCTGGGTTAAACATTATATGTCGGGACAATGGATGATGTCCGGAAAGTGCCAATGCAGGTGACATGTCAATGTCAGGCCATATAAGACAATGCAGCGATGAAGCAAGGTTCTTAGTTCTTACAGTTCCATGGCAAGGAAACTACGAATCAAAGAGAGGCTTGTCATAATCCTAAATATAGCGTCTCTTTCTCCTAGACACGAGGAAAGTCTAGAAAGAAATAAGACGATAGATTTGCAATACAAAATATTATAGTGAATCTTCCTCCATCTTTTTAATCATTAAAATTCTCCACCCCGATAAGAAGAATTCTCTTCAATCCGATAATTGGTCTTGTATAATTAGGTAGGGTTTTCTACGACAAGATTTCCCTTTAGGTCTTTTATTATTTTATTCTGAACGAATTTCCCTTCAGGTCTTTAAGGATGCATGTTTGAAGGGAGGAGAAAAAAAAGCCAACCAACAGCGTAAAAGATCGAGCAAGCAAAAAAGAAAGTAAACAATAAAAGGTGAAATTCATCGAGGATTAAGAAAATGAATACTTTTTAATATTAACGTTCTAGTTAGTAAAGGGTGCATTCTTCACACTACTTAACTGAAGGAAGAAGAAACAAAGGTGAAGTTGAGTATTTTCACATCTATTTAATAGGAACCTCACAGGAGATCTTGAGGTAAAACCAAAAGATTCAATCCATATGGGAGATATATAGAGTGCAAAAAATTAGGAATACTAAAGTTGAGGATGCTTTACATAAAATAATAGATGACAGAAATGTAGGATGCGATGATATGATTGTGGACTATTGGGAAATATATGGGAGATATTATGTGAGTATAGCTAATTATTCAACGATGGTGTAGGATCTAAGGAAATACTTTCAACTGAAGTAGCACTTTGGTATAAAACAAAGTTGATAGGCAACATGATGAAACATTAGGAGTAAATGAATAAACAGAAAAAGGAAAAAATGAGTTTCTATAAATGATTTGTTTATGCCTAAGAGGTCTAGATAGAAAAGCTATTTGCATACCGAGGGATTCTAAAGTAGAAGCTATTTACAAAGACAATCATGGAAGAATTTAAGAGAGAAAGAGAAAGAAGATAGATATTTGTATGGTAAGGAATGATATAGTAGAAGCTATCTACTTGCCGTGACAATTATGGAAAGATTTGAGAGAGAACAAGAACTGTATGTATTAATAAGTGACTATAAAATAAATCCTTACTAAAGAATTTATAAGAGGTTGGTAGGTAAATTTATATTTTTAATTATTATTCTTTCTTTTTTGGGGGTGTGCGCACGCGGTGTGTTTTGGTGGTGGGGGTGGGTTATTTTTTCTGGTTTGGAGGGTGGGGTGGGGGTCTCTTGATCAGGTTGATGTGATGAAGGAAGTGCAAGATGAAACTGTAACCGGCTTGACAATCAGTTGGAGGGGAATACAGATTATTTCCTGTAATCATAGATCTTATATCAAGGAACACATCAGTTGTATATAAATTGCTAGGCATATCAAACTTGACGTGCCATATTGCATGTGGTTTGTTGACATAATTGTATAACCAACAACGCTAAGGAAATAAGAAACTCCAAAGTGGAAACGTAATCGTATAATGAAATTATTTCTACAATTCAAATTGTTATCAAATATAGAATATATCATCTAAACGCTATTGATCCCTCTGTTAACAGTGATACCTCCCAAAAGGACTCCTGAGGAAAATTATCCAACCAAAATTTCAGATGAAATGCCATGGCATTGGCCTTTTACTTATACATCATGTTGTATGAATTTTCAATAACCCCACCAAAGTTTTAAAAAATTATCTGTATGGTTTAAAATAATCGAAATGCATATCATGTTCAACGTGCCTACACAAATCAGAAACTCGTTTCACAGTAAATCACATTAAACCTTTGCACATATATAATATATCAAATATACATAAAATTCTCAAATGTCAGAAATGCATGGTAGAATTTATTTCAGAAATTATGAGATGAGGCTAACTGGTTACATTTGCGATCACAATATATTGATGGTAATTAAAGGGATGTATTATAATTAATGAACAAAATTAAACCAATGAGATGTATAAAATAACGTTAACTTATCAAGCATATCAAATTAATTTACCATTGGGAAGTCAACAGAGCTATTGGTGTATGCTTCCAAGCGCTTCATGTCGTATGGTGACAATAGGTTCAACAATGACTTGGAACTTCCATCCATGTGTTCGCGCTCTGTAAAATCTATTTTTGATGCCAAAATGCTATCATAAAATTTAGTTAGTATTAAATGAGCATATACGTTGCCATGTAGTTACTGGATAAGGAAGGCCTACTCACAAACCTCATTGCAAGTTTATAATCAATTGTCTGAAAGGCAGTACCCAAAAGGCGCCCGAATCTTTGTCTGAAATCTGACAGGTTAACAACAATTATTAAACATCCTAAATAGTTAAAGGGAAAGCCAGGATTAAGGTCCGCCGGATCTACTAACCTTGATAAAATGGTGTAAGAAATCCATGCTGTCCAGAATCTTCGCCTTCAATCTCACCACTGTTCAATGGCCTCAACACCATGCATGAATTTTCACCAGTCACATTATTCTTGTCAACAAACAAAAATGAATTAGCGCAAAGGGCTCTAGAAACAATATTCTCAATAAATTTAAATAATAATAAAGCAATTCAGGTTTAGAATATACTAACCGGAACCTGACCAATATAAAATGGAATGAAGTTATGTTTCCTCCAGAAACGGAAAAGTTCCCGAGTTAAGCCAAATGAGACACCGATATAGTGGAGCTTTTCAGGACACCTCTCACGCAGAGGAACAAGAAGAGGAGGAAGGTCAGCTCTGGGCATTATTTTCTCCTCCAGCAACGAAATCTGCATGGATGTAGATGACAATACCAGCACATAAACAGGTCAGCTATACACTAAGCATGTGATTTATTTGAGAGCCTTAAAATTATACTCGGCATCACAGATGAAGGCTATCCTCCAAAGCTAATATTATTTGGAAAACCGATCTTTGGTTGTATGCAGATGGATTATGCGATGTAGAAGATTAAGGGGCGCCCCTAACCTGATAGTTGCTAGTTTTCCTACTAAATCAGGTGACAAGGCCCGTTATTAGCCTAGTTGATATGACCAGGATCTTAAGCACCAAATCAAGAGGATAGATGCCAAATTGCAAACGGTTGCAACTAACTGGTCAATCCTTTTTTTCCCAACGCTCTCGAACTTTGAGTATTGCTTCCTAGAGAATACCCCTTTTAGAGGACTGCAGACATGCAGTAAATAATACAAGAACACTTTGGTTTGACCAAAAGACTCATGGACACGTACTTTGTAAGAGCCTCAAAAAACAGGCAGATGTCTTACACGGAAACAAAATATCACAACAGAATATGAAGTGAGAAGCAATTCTCGATTCAGTGCCATGAAAGACTTGGGACCCTTGTACATATTCTTCCTTTTTCACTAATCAATAAAAAGAACAAAACCAAGAGATAATATAAGCCCTTAATATATACCATTGAGAAGTACACAATATAAAGTCCTCAAACAATTTTGGTATAATTTCTCTGTGGAATAAATTCTCCAATATAGATATATTCTATCATGTTGCAACTCCTCGAAAAAACCCATCTCCAGTCTGAAAATTGTGATTTCACTCAAAATAGTAAAAGATAAATGACTAAAAATAGGAATGCTCCGACAAGGCTATATTGCTGGAATTTAAGGTGTACTTCAGAAGACCGAAGTTTATTTGAAGAACACATTTTAAGATAACTGAATGCTCATTAAGGTTTTCAAATCGACCGGTCAAAAAATAAAATAAAATAAAAATCAAATAAAGATTATAGGATAAACACTGCATGTAGTGCTAATCAAAAACCTCGATGAAGTTTTCAGAATACATTGTTACCAAAATTCTTTTTCAAATAAGCTGACATGGATAATTGCAGCTTGCTACTATCACAAACCTAGGTGGAAGCCCAATTAGAGGGTTAAAATTATGTTTTGGGTAGCTGAAATCAACCAACTGTAAACTATATAATTTACACAACTTGTTCACTTGTTAGAAACACTTGCCAAAATTCCAGTTTATGTCCATACCTTCTCTGCAGCTTCAGTAACTTTGACTTCAGGCTCCTCTATCTGATCAGCATCTTCCTCGGTGAAATCTGAAATCTGCCCTTCATAGTACCTGAATAATATAAGGAAATATAAATGTTAATTTATTATTCTGAATGCAGAAGTATATCATCAAATCCATGAAACCATTATCCACTCTTAATCCTCAAAAGAAATGGAAAGCTGGCACAAGAGTCAACTATGTGAGATATTCACAGCTGCACATAGGTGTCAACTACACAAACTTGAAGCCACCATTTCTTTACTGTGAATATAAAATCATGGTAATATTAATAATACAATTAGCTTCCAAAAGCAGTTTGCACTTGGGAAGAAGAGAAGAAGCTCCTACTGAATACATGGTTAAAAAATAAACTAGCAGGATGAAAACCTTCTAATGGAGGTCAATGCTAGATAGATACTGTGTGCCATTCAACTATAACATGGGAACAACTAAGCAATACATATGCCACACATAACATATAGCAAGCAGTAATATATACATTCATCAAACGAAAGACTAAGAGAGAAATATATCACAAAACAACTAACAAGTTGATAATGCAATAAACTAACATCTACTTTAAGAAGTTATCAATTATATGTATATGATAGGAGTTAACCCCACGCAGTGCGTGGGAGCCACAGATTGTTTTAATAGATTTGAACCAATAAAGATTGGATATAAAATGTTTGTAAGTCCATTAGTGATCCCATAATTATTATAGTTGTATTAGTAAGCTATTATAATACCCTTGTAGTTTTCTTTTTTAAAAAAGAAATCCTCATGAGAGAACAAAACAAAAGAAATACAGCAAATTAACTTCATTTTAAAACTTTTGTAAAATAAATACAACATTAGATAAATACGTCCGAACAATTGTCAATCACGCCTTCAATAAGAGTACATCATATTACAATATGTTACTCCACGTTGCTCACTAACAGTTAAGAATGTTTTATTTAAGGCTCAATTCACAAAAATACCTATGGTCTCGCCATTTTCAAATTATATCCTAGAGTTTATTTTGTAAATAAATAACCTGAATTTATTGATTTGAAAACAATAGCGTAAGCTTTCAAATTAATACCTAACGCCATTTCCACCAAAGATGTTTATCTTTTTTCTTCTCTTTCCCATTTTAGCAAAAGCTTCATCGAGTATTAAATTGAAAGTTTTAATTTATTTAAAAATTTTAAATCTAAGCTGTTTATTTGTCATAAAAAATGTTTGAGGTATTTATCTCAAAAGGCTGAAAGTTGAAGGCAGTTTTGTTATAATTAGTAAACACTAAAAGAGCATACTCTTTAAAAACCGACAACTAAACCCCACACATCCTTACTTGGGCCCACCAGAACGCAAACAAAAACATGTGTCCATTTACTTCTGATAAGAAATTAATTTCTGAACTAAGAAGCTGGATGACACATCGCGAAATTATAGGAACTAGGAAGCAATTAAAGGATATTTGTGGTAGATTCTTTTGACCAGTATACCATAAATGTCCTTTCTCTACCTTTCAAATATCAAAAATTAATCTCAATCAATTCTCAAGCTGGGTTGAATGAGATTCGACGAATAGGTCAAAAAGGGAAATACCGAAAAAATCAGCTGCTACAAAAGATTCCATCCTATATCTAGCTTTAGCAAGAGTATATGATAGATGAAGCAAGCAACACCAACTAAATGAACAGAAGAATCAAGACTTAATAGAGAATTTGATAGACAGTAATGGTACTAAATACATGTGTCTGACATGCATGCAGCATGTATACATCACGCATAGGACACATATGGTGCACCTGACCAGCGTACTGTGTCTGATGCAAGTTGGGCAAGTGCCGTGCAAGTGTCAGACCAAGCCTTGGCACCTGTTAGAAGCGTCCCTGTTTCATATGCGGTACCTTTTTTTGTCTCGGGTGTTTCAGTGATGGAAGTACGGTCAAAAGTAGTAGTCAAAGAAAATAATCAGCCAAAAACTAAATAGTTAACAAATCTGATCTGAAATAAGCATCATTCATGAAAGCACTGAAACAATGTAAACTAGCTAGGACAAACAACTTTTTTCAGACTCTAGAGACAATGGACAGCGGAGAGTTTTATAATATGTATTATTACAAGCAGGTAACAAGATGATCAAACCACGAAACTAAAAAAAGGGTATATGCAGAAGGAACAAACGCAAACCTTGTTAGAAGTTCCACTGCAGTCGAACCATAGCCAAGCTGTAAGAAGACCAAACAAGAAATTTAAAGCCATACGACTTCAGGGGCATACAGATTGTAGAAATTTACCCTCAAAGCACTTGGGTGGACAGCAATGCGTACAATCCGCACACCCGAAAGACTTGGAAATACTGAGTCTTGGAATTGTTGACAAAACTTCCAAGGTATCTGGTCGCCAAAAGGTTGGCGACCCTCGCTTAAACTTCTTATTGCAGATTTCCGTGATATTTGCCCTTCAAGACAAACCTGCAGATAAATAGTAAGAAACATATACTAGGAATGTAGATGTTGTATTTTAGATTCATATTGAACATGAAAACAATCGTCACAAACACAACGTAGATATCTAGCTCGTTGTATAAGAAAATGTTTCATTAATTTAGATCATTGGTAGAATACTTGCTTCTCACACAGATCCAAGGTTCTGTAAACAATTTTTAAGGGATTTTCTCCCTCATATAAAGGATGAGGGAGGTGTTCGTCCTATTCATTCAAAACAATGGCAATAGAACTAGAGGGATTTTTGTGGTAGAATGTTACTTGTGATGAAGGAGATTAAAAGTTAAAGCCTAGAGACCAACAGTCTAGATGACCCTTCTCCATTATAAAAGGAGTGGCTAAGCCAAAAAAGCAGCAGCAGAAAAAAATATAAACAACTTTGTGCCAATAGCAGTAACATTAAACAATCTAAAAAACAAGTAGGCAACAGAAATGTCGGTCAAAAGAACCTAGAAAACAATAGGCAAGGTGATTTAATATACAATTTCGGCTCTCAAAGGAGTATTATAGGACACGCTAAGAAGTGGCCCGTGACTATGCTAAAAGGGACATGCAGGCATACTGAATAACTGCCTTCATAATGGAAAATTGGATCCAACAATTTCAATATGTGACCATCAGAGATCTACTGCTGCCTGTTACCAGTACCTGACAACTCACGCCTTAATCTTCCTTCCCCTCATTCCATTAAATTTAACTCCCAACTTCATTAAATTTTTTTTAATTAAAAAAAACTCCAGCAACCTTCCCCAACTCCAGAAAACCCTCCACTTTGACAAGCTCCAGGCGTGGTGGAAGCGGGTATTTTGAATTCAGCAGATTCTTCCTGTAGACTCATCTTATTCCTTTAGTACACTTGATATAGGCTGTATCAGCTGAATAAAGCAATGAGACAATAGGCTTTGTCCTAGTTTCCTTTCTATTTGGATTTTCCATAATTAAAATAAATTTAAAGAACTTTCATCTGGGGATTGTATATCGAGTATGTTCTGATGTAATATGCAGCCCCTGGGCACATGCATTATACTGCATGTACATAATTTAACATGCATCACATATATGCACTTCCAATATGTTCATAGAAACAACTAAGCAACAAATAAGATGGTTTCAAGGTCGATTTTTGCGGTAAAAGAAAGCTAGTTATAAGCATAAGCAAAAAAATCTTCGCAATCCAGACCAACAGAAAGACCTGCCGAGCATAAAATATGAAGACAAAAGAAAATGAATTCAAACATTAAGGATGATAAGGCTGCAAAATCAAAGTGCTTCTTTTGAGCATTCAAATCTTAATCAAAGAGAATTTTTGACAATTATTATTTATCAACAACAAAGATTAGTATCTAGTGTAGACAGAGCCTTCACTGTACCCAAAAACCCTCGTCCAGAAACAAGTCCTATTACTAGTCACTGCCCAGTATAAGTTAATGAACTCGAATATGTGTATAGTTCACTCTTCACGATCGACAAAACAAAAAAAGTGAGATGTTTGCAAAATTCGAAATTATATGTTGACATAGGCACTAGAGTAGGACTGATTATGTGGTGACAAAGGGGTATTGATTAAACGCAAGTAATATGCTTCAGAGAGAAAAATGATACCATGTATATACACAAGAATCAGTCTCATACTGAATATTGTACAATTATAGACAATAAAACAATCTCCTGTGTCTCCCAGCTCAACACCACTGCAACAGACTTCCCTAATAAAATTTTAACATAGTTATATTTTTTTCATTTATAATGTCGTTGAAAAAAATATAAAGTTGCAAGAGATATTGTTCCAATTCAGTAAACAGCTAGATCAAAATAGCATCAATATCTAAAGGACCGGTCTTCCCAAATGCAAGAAAGAAATAATACTCAAGAACTTCAAAGAAATTGGATGTTGATCCCATGTGTCCCCCATTTCCTTAGAAAACCAAATGAAATCCATTGCCCAGACAGCCCAGAAATATTTATCACTTCATGAAACACAATTATTATTTTAATCAGTTGCCCAGCTCAAGTAAATTGTCCTTTTTGGACATCAGATTGGGCATCATCTTTCAAGAAAACAATAAGCCGGTAGAAGTGCAACTATATGTGCTTGTTTTATTTCCTTCAACATAATTGTTGGATATCCCATCAAAATTCCTGAAAAAGCTGGTTATACAACACAAAATAAGAGAGCATAACACGTCAGGGAATATGGAACACCAAATATCAGACAAAACTAGTCAGTGGGTGGCAAATCATAATTTTCCATAACCTCCAAGCAATAATTCCATGACTCAAAGAAAGCAACAAAATGTGCATGCCTTTCGTTCGAATTTTACAGCTACATTCTTCCACAAACTGGCATTGTATCAACAAATCAAGATCATCATCCAAGCCTTTCAATTCAAGGTGTGCACATCTCTGAGTAGAGAAAGTTGCAGAAAAGAATTGACCAAATTTTCATGGCCAACTTTTAACTTGGCTGCAACTCAATAATATCTGATTTCCCATCCACACAACCCCATAGTATGGACAACATAGTGCCTTCTCTAAAATCATAGAAAATTAATCGGCAGTAGTAAATTCATCCAACCAATATTGGTCACAATCACACTACATTTGCACTTCAGGGTCTTGCAAACCTAAATCCAACCTATGTAATCTGGTCTAGTTCCTATGTTGCATATGGATATAGAGAGTCCAGCACAGTTTAACATCTTCAAATTACAACGTTCTCTTTATATTATTTATATTATATCAATGTATAACTTAATGTGTTCCAGTCAAATTGGATATGGCAGAAGGGGAAATACAGACAATTCATTTGGTATGTATTTTTTTGTCAATTTGAACTATTTTTGTTCTCGCTCAGAATGTTACTACTTGGTTTCTTGGCTACATCGGGACTTTATAATCGATTGTACTCATCTATAAAAACAAATATATGATCCTCATGTCCTGTACTTGAATCGTTCTTAATCTAAACGAAAGTTGGTGCTTGTTGCCTGACTGCACAAGGTTAATTGCATGAGAAAATTTCTATCTTGTTAGGTGATATGCAGTTTTCATGGGCAACCACTTAGCACCACGAGAGGTCATGTCATGATAAAATGTGGATAAAATTTTGCCAAATCCTTCAGAGAGGCATGTGCTCCATAGCCCTCACATTAAGTACTTTTTCCGTCGTCCGCTACCGTATAAATCAAGTTTTATGACTAACATCTGCTTGATTAATAAATGGATTTCAAAATATTTGGGTCGCAAATTTGCAATTAGGTTAAGGGCTCTACTTATTCAAACATATGGGGAGATGAATATAGGGGAATTATTCTCCTGGTTTGGGCTGGGTCAGGACCAAGTATTGATGATGATGCTGTCAGGGTTCAGCCAACCACGGAGAAAGTTGATGCTTCGTGGCAAGCCCAAATACATTTGTATCTTAATAACCCTTGCGAGTTATTAACTTTTCCTGAAGCACAGGTTACATTATAGATGGGTTGTTGCAAACTGCTAGGATAAAGGTTAACAAAGAAATGGTGCATTAAACCAATCGCAAAATAAGGAGAAATGGGCTAGCAAAACGCGTAAACATGATTCTCCTGATAACTGAAGAGTTAGTCTCAACTTTATCAAGCAGAATGCACCTAAAGAACATGATATAATATGCGGATCTACTAAAAGATGTCTAAATTTATAATGAAGCAAGGGTCAAACCTGAATGACACAGAAAATATCAGGAAGGTGATTGCTCGACTCATCAACAGGGCCTGCTTACAGAAAGATTCTAATAAGTGTAGTTACACACCCAAAAAATGGGAATCTACAGTGATTCAGCAAATATGAAAAGAAAATATAGAAATCATATAGGACAGACATACCAAGCAACACAAACAAGTGATGTGATGGCGCATCAGCCATCAACTGTAAGTCATTAGGTGAATTTTTGTAATGTGAAGCAACATAAAGGGCCATCATCCGCTGCAGAAAGTGATAAGGAAATTATGAACACGAGAATCAAATCATATTAGAGACAGGATTCAGCAGCACAAGCAAACGCCACATCTGGATAATGTAAAGGCTTAATTCCAACAACAACAAAAACCAAACATTTTTGCCAAAATATGAGAAACCCCCAAAAAAATTTAAAATACACAAGAAACTACCACAAAACTTTCAAAATACACAAGAAACTACCACAAAAACTTTCAAATACTACGAGACACCCCAAAAAATCAGGTGCCACGTCAGCAATAAATGACACAAAGCTGCATACCATTGGGGTTTCTCGTAATTTTGAAACTATTTGAGGGTTCTCGTATTTTAGCTAAAAGGTTTGGGTTTTTTTTGGAATTAGTGGATGAAAACTGATCGATACAGAACAATATTATAATAAAAGCATAAGCATATAAATACAAGCATAACAATAGGGATAGTTACCTGTAAACATACTTCACTGTCTTTATGGTAGGAGAAAAGGGTATCACGATTGACATAATAGAGATCACATTCACTAGGATGTGGCAATCTGTAGCCCAAAGAAGAAGAAGAAGAAGAAGAAGAAGGAACAATTAGTGGATGAATTAGCACAACGACGGCAAACATCTCTATGGTTTTACAAATGCTAACCTGCTAATGCTTGGAATGTAGCTTGCAACATCCAAGCAGAGTAAAGCATTAAGCCAAGATTCAATTGGATCACCAGAGGCATATCTGATGGATTCATTCAATTCTATCTTCTTGAATAGTCTACCTATAGACGTCAGCGAGTAAGCTTTCTAAGTTTAAAAGATATCAGTACAAAATGCTATACATGACGATCAGTATTTTGTGGTTTCCGACAGAGATTGCAATTAATATCCCTGCTTCCACACTTCAGCACCAAAACGTTTCCAACTACCTTAATAAAATGAAATATCAAAATTCTAAAATATTAAGAAAGCAAACCGGTACTTTGTAGCTTAAACCATTTAAGCATAGGATAGGTCTAAATAGGATGCAATTATAGTAATCCAAGATTAGTGAAGATTATGAAACAAACAGGAAACCAGAGTAGGCAAGGTAACAACATAAGTATATTGGCAAGCTATATACCATAAGATGTTTGATCCATTTTAAATGCAAACTTAAATTACTCAACATGCAGGATCCATAGCATTGATGGACCCAATCAATATGTAGATGAGATTGGGCTAATGGTCACAAAAATAAGTTATGTAACCATGAAGCAAAGCCTTCTTCTATCTATTTTCATTCAGCTATGTTATCCCCCATTCAGCCACCTTTCACTGCCATCGGCCATATAATTAATAAGTAACAAACTGCTTCACACTATCTGACGTCCAACTTTATCCATGAATCTAATCTACAGCCCATTTAAACCAATGGGCCCAAAATGAACCTGAAAATCTGTTGGCTTCCCATGGCTAGTTTCCTTAGGTTCTCGTTGAAGTAAAGCCAGTAAACCAATTGCTTTGTGTAGATCCCTTGGTCCAATTCCTTGTGATCTTGTTCCCAGCAATCAACAAATCCAGTTCCCGTGCTAAGCAATGAATACTTCGGCTAGACTGGAAAAATGAAAATCTAGGTAGACTAGAGATGATGATAGGGTTGTTAATTTTTTTTTATAACCATTGCATTGATGATATGAACTGTCACAGAGGGGAATGGTTGGTATAAGATGTCTAGAAGCAGTATGCTTCTTATTGATCTAATCTAAGCTGCAGCCTAAGGCTTCAAGAATATATTGTCTTTTGTTTGCAGTGGAACCAGGGCAGTAAGCTTAATCTGTTTTAACTTTTTTGGCTCAAGTATCAAGAAGAGCTCAACATCAAATGATGGATATTGGATCATTAGGAAGGGATGGAGTTCTATCTTTCTAGACCTGAAATCGAGGGATTGACTGATTTCATTTATGATTTTGCTTACCCAAGCATGCAACCAGATTACTACTTTGCCTTTTATTTGGAAGATAACAATATCCTTTAGGTTTACAGGAAACCTCCCTTTTGTCTAAATTTTTTTTATCATCAGCAATTCCCATCAAAATGGGTAACTATGGAGCATGACTCATTAAGCTCGTGCCTTCAAATTTCCGTGGACAATAGGAAGAGTCTAGAGATATAGGAAAGATGAGGTAAGATGATAATAATCGTAATAGGGCATTTATCTCTAGGGCACAACGAAAGAGCCAAAAAAAACAAATGGAATGACATCCCAAATCACATCCAAGTTGATAGATGAAAAAAGCCCGACTATCTTTTTTCCCCTCCTTTGAGCATCTTACAGTTCAATGGAACTGACTTAAATGTTACAGAACTCGAGAAGCAAAATGTGAAAATCAAATCACTAATTTATTATTATTAAATACGATTTGGTATATCCTTGAACTCACAGATCTTACAGATTCAACAGACTGGATTATCCTAAATCAAAATTTAAGTTTAAGAAAATTTTCTGCTTTAACAAGGAGGCACTAAATAAAATCTTCTCATTACAACTGTCTTCATACCTATATACCAATACACATGTATATATCACTTGAGGCTTCTTTGTTAATCTGAACTGTGAACTAGGTTAAAGATACCAAATTTGAAGAACTAATGATGTGTGAACATTATTTGAACTGATGGGTGTCGACTTTGTGGGCTATCAAAAGAACCAGACATACCCTTATAACCTGAAATTAAAATATGATTATATTTTCAATATGACATGTAACCAATTAGACCACTGTTTGGTAAAACTACACAACAAGAAGCCTTTACCCCAAAATTTTGATTAGGTACTTGAATCTTTTCTTCCACTTGGCTCACTTGCGGGCCATCCCCTTGGTTAAATTGGCAACTAACATATCTTTTTTCTAGCAATCTACATCCATGTTTATTTAGGCCTACCTCTTGCCCTTATTGGTGAAACAATGTAAATTACATAAAAATATTTATAAAAAAGACGCTTGGTAAATGACCTCTTGAAATTGCCACTCTTTATTATTTAACAGCCTTGACCTAGATACCGACTTATACATTAAGAGATCTTAGCCTTCCTATTATGTAAAAAATTCTCTAAAAATCTGACACCTATTACAACCGTCCAACAGACTATGCACTAGCATCCAAGCAACAAAGTGGAAATCCTAAAGATAAAAGATATTGAAAATAGGAAAGCAAGAAAGTAAAACAGCTCTTACTAGAATGAGGGCCATCTGGAGTCTGAGGAGACATTTGACTTTGTGTTTCCAATTGTTGGAGAAGCTTCAATGACAGTGAACGCCCAGTGCCTTCATAGCTGTCCGAAGATTAAAGTGTGAGGATAAACATCAATATTACTGCACTCACTAATAATATTAAGATCAAAACATTATAAAGTGAAGGAACTAAGTAGGGTTTGGAAAACAAATTGATGTGTAGAGCATTTGAAGTCCCAGTAGGCCATTACAAAACAAGATAACGTAGGACAAAAAGGTTCAAGGAAAAAGTTTGTACCCATTGACAGTAGATGAGAGAAAGACCAGATAAGGTCCAAGCAAGGACTTCACAATTGGCAGTGGAATTGCTGCAGCTTCATCGATAACTAGAAGTTCGACTTGAGAAAGCTTGCCATGGTCATGTGGCCATAAATACTGCGAATAATTGGGGAGGGGGGTTAACTTAGACAAGAAATAAATTAATCGATTTAGCATTCTAGCATTCTACTGAGTCAAAATATTAGTCAGATCACTCTCAGAAGCTGCGTCTTTTTGTGGCTTTCTTCGTCCCATGTAATATCCACTAATAACTGTATGACACCGCTAGATGCAAACGTAAAAGACTTAGGAATGGAGAATTTCAAAAAACTAAGGATGGCCAATCCTACTCCTAAAGGAACCCACCCACCCCCGCACGGGTGGGGGTGTTGGTAGGGCTTGTAAATGTGGTAAAAGGTCACAAGTCCAGGGCATGCAACCAACAGGATGGGAGAGGGGACCAACCCTATTTATCAAATAGGATGGCGCACAGGTCCTACCTTCTAACTCAAAAAAATTTGAATGAATAATACAAAACGAACAGATATAAGGAATAAATATGAAGCATATGTTAAAAGAATAAGTCAGTTAATTAACTGATATGAATTACTCTAAGTACTTACTAAGATAAGATGATTTAATAAACATAAATTAAGAGAGAAACAGGCCAACAAGAAACTACAAATATCAGGTTATATGTTTGAGGAAAGGCCTTTCTCAGATTAATAATAAAATCCAAAAAAGGCCAATCTTACTCATGCAGCCTCAATAAAATAGATTGCATCTGCCTCTCTCTAATACCCATGTTGATATATCCAGACGAAACCAAAGTCATGCAGGAGTCATGGCAAACCCAGAGAGTTTCTAATCAATACCCTGAATAAAAATGTCCGCAATTGCAGCTGCCAACAACATGTCAAAAGACAATATGCATGCCCCTGAAGTCAGGTTTCTGTTCATAATGCCTAGTATATTTATGATGAGCATAGGTGGCTCGCTTTCCGTAGGGATGTGAAATTGGGTCTTGAATATAAATGAAAACAAAGCCTATTTTCCAGATTACTTGTACCTTTTCAAGCGCAAAATTCAGGTCCTTTGGGGTATAAGAAAATTTAGGCTGCCAATTGGTGGGATTCAAGTGCATCATACATAATTAGCAAAGAATATGGGCATAACAGTTAACAAAGAAGAAAGGATGTCGGCATTTCCAAGAAGAGGTGCAGAAAGACTTTAGAATAAGAAAATAGATATAAGGTGAAGAGGAATAACCCGATAATACCATCAAAAGTCTCATATAACTTGATTAGAATGCATAAGATGCACGCTTTGCGCCCAGCTCTTTCGTTTACACACACACACACACACAGAGAGAGAGAGAGAGAGAGGTCTCGTATAACTTTTCCTACAATCAAACAATTCTTAACTGTTGGGATGGACTTAGCTTAAAAATAAATATAGATGAAAGCAATATTAGATCTACATTAATGAAGTTTCTTCTTATATAATTACCTTAAACTGCATTAACAAGTCAAATAAATTTATATCAACTTCTAGACCAACAGCTCCACTTACTTGAATTGTTTGACGGTGTTGCTTGTAGACATTAATCTGAATTATTGCTTTCTTGAATTCTGGGTCAGCACTCCTCACCAGATCATAGTGTAAATGTTCCTGTGAGTATAAAACTATAGCTCATTATATTATACACGTTTTAAAATATTGGTATTGAGAAACAGGTTGTTACAATGCTGCAAACCTTACCAAGAGCATGAGGACAAAGAACATGAAAAGATGTCTTCCATAAACAAAGTTTGAGGGAGTTTAATCGTATTAACTGTACAAATTTTCTGGGATTGTAAGACATGCCTAAAATTTCTCCCTAGTGGATGCATTAATCGAACTGAGAAATTTATAAATACTACCATCAGTTCACATTGTGAGGCGTGATTATTATTATAAGCAAGTTGTGGACTCGGGGGTTAATTTAAATATTTCATAATTATTAAATGCAGTTGTTCTGCCAAAATTGAATAAAACTGAAAATAGTGGAGAAAAGGCCATCCTAGGACCATCAACAAAACTTACAACCAATAGGCTGTAAAATATTTTTATAACCATATTATGGAAATACATCCTTTCAGGAAAAAAAAACCAACATTGTCCAAACAAGGGCAAAAATTGACTTGCCCAGACCTAATGAACAAATTAACTAAAGCAAGTCGAACAAATTAACTAAAGCAAGTCGAACATACAGGCAATGCTGCGGAAAAAAGTCGTGCCTAATCAACTTATATGTCGCATGTGGTACTTGGTGTTTGCACATTCAAGTCGTAATGGAAATTGATAGTTGGGAAGGAACAACTTGTTTTTCATATCTAATCTTTTCCAACTTCACAGTTCAAACGTTCCATCTGTTTATAGATTGATTTCAAGAAATTTTGTAATTAGGCTATATTACAATGGAAGTGGTTCTCTGATTTCCACTATATTTTTACCTATTGTCATTTTTTTTATAATTCAACTTTTAATATACAGCTAGCAATGGAAACAGATTGAATACGAATAATAACCATTTTCTTCTTTTTAGGCCGAGATGAAGGGGAAGGGGGGAGCTAGGGCCTAGGCCCATCCAAAGATTTCGCTGAGGAGTACCCCTAGAGTCATGTGTGGGCATTGGCCACCCCGGGAGTCGTGCTTGGCCCATAAGAGTTAAACCGCCTTAAGAATAAGGGAAATTTAGGAAAGAAGGGAAAATTAGAGGATATTTTTGAGGAGTTTGGGATTTTGGTATATATAAGTAAAATAAGTAGGGTTGGTTTAAGGCTGTAACATATACCCAATATTTAAATGGGTAATGGGTATTGGATAGGTTTAAAATTAGAGTCGTACGGTCGTAACGTATACCCAATATAATAAACAAGCTAAAACCAATTAGTCTCCACCCAAAACCCAATAATCTATACTGATTTCTCAAATATTACTCTCTAAATGTTTTCTGTGCCTTCATCTCTCTCTCCTCCCTCTCAAAACTCAATCTCCGATATGATAGTTTGTTGTATTAGATAATAAATTTTTCATATATTATTCGAGCCAATGAGGTTACATATATACATGTTAAGGCTAGAACGCCAAGTACAACATTACTTTGTCAGCCAGAATCTCTAAACTAATATTCTAATATAAATAATATCTTTCACAGTGGACCATTTTGACGAAATCGCAATGCTTCCAAAAAGCAACTGAGCAAAGCTCTTATAGACTTCAAATTTTTTATTTTTTGCATCAAAAATTAAAAATTTTACATCAAAAAAGTAACCGAGCAAGACTCTCAAAATTTAATAAGAGTTGAAGATTTCAACTTTTCAATTTTGCATCCAAAAAGTACCTGAGCAAGGCTCTCATATATTCTTCCCAATCGGGTAAGTATCAAATTATGTTAATTTATTTCAATTATTAAGGTTACTTTGGTAATTTGTTTAGCCAAAATTAATATTAGGGTTCCTTTTAAAATTTTGATCTAAGAAGTTAGAAATTAGATTTCATTTATTTTAGGTTGGATCTCAATATTCCCATATTTGTTTAATAATTTAGGGTTTAATTAATGAGGAAACGGGACTTGCAGAGACCATGCAGACCCAATACCGCAGTGACCTCTCACATGAGCTAGTAGGGCCCCAGTGGCCCATGTGAGAGGCCACTGCAATATTGGGCCTGCAGGGTTCATGCGGCGTTTTCTCTTTAATTAATGCAATTCCTAAAAATTTTAAGTAGTTTATCATGTTTACTTGATTTCATTGTATTTCAATTCTTAAATTTTGCTTTAAAGTGGATTTAAGGAATAAGGGTGCATTTTAATTATTGTTTGTAAATTGAAAAAATTGAAATATAGATTGAAGCATGAGCAAACCCAAAAAAAATGGGCTCACGACTCATTCCTCAAAAAGAAAAACCTCCAATGTAGAAGCAATTCAAGTTAGCGTAATTCCTTCTTAACTTTTGATCCTACAAATCCAATTACTGCTAATCCAACTCCTCTGAATCCAGGTATTGCTAATATTTCTTCTAAATGTTTGAGAATTGAGGATGAGGCCAATATGTTTCCTTCTCTATCAATCATAGAATGTGACTCGGGCTTGCGTCTTCAAATATAGAACATTCGGTTAATCAAACAAGATGAAATTTGGTGAGCTTATATTAAAGTTGGAACTTATCAATGTTGACCTACGAATCTCACTCTTTAATTTTGATTATTTTACAAAAACCATATTTCAAAGATACAGTATATTACTAACCATACCAGATATGTTAAAGTGCTAAAAGCAATGGTTTAGTCAAGTAAGAGAACAATAACACTTCGACTGGCATCATAACGGTAATATCGAGCGACTCTGAAGACCAAATTGCAAGTTCAAAGGAAATATCGAAGAAACCACACAACGGACGTATTCAATACTTTTATTTTCTTGAGTCTAGAGTCGATCTCAATGGTTAGAATCTCTTTTCTGATCCTAATCATCTATACTAGATATCTCTTTACTTAAAAAGATATATACACTTTTGATTAGAATTCCAAATTTAGAGTTCCAAAATGTAGATCTCGAGAAGATCTTTCCAACGAGACCAAAACGTTAAAATCGGATAACCGAACAAAAAGTTATGATGTTTCGGTTTCAATATTTGATATATCAGAAATAGACACCTAAATAGGCGTCAATAGGCTACAGACGTCTATAACGCCATAGACGTCCATAGGATGTTTATAACAGTTATCAACTTTCAAATTCTGATTTTTTGTGGGAATTTCGGTTTTATAACGGCTATAAACCGCCAATAACCGTCCTAAACTTTAGGAACGGTTATTCTAACCGTCCTAACCGTCCCTCACTCAATTTCTATAAATAGGACCTATTTCCAAAGAGTTTTTCACCAATTCTTTTCTTATCGCTTTCGCATTTTCAAACCCCTATCATCTTTAATCTTTTTGTGAAAACTCAGTTCTTAAACTTTTAGTATTATTTTTTAGAGAAAAGATCTTTCAGGGTTTTAGATTTTTTTAGTATTAGAAACGAAAGATCTTTTATTGTCAAAAAAGTTGTTTTCTTTAAATTCTTTTTTAGTCCTTTTGAAAAACTTCTTTGAATTCTTCTTAAGTTTTTTACTATTTTTTTTTAAAGAAGAGATTTTTCAGTGCTTTAGATTTTTCTAGTCGTTGGAATCGAAAAACCTCTAAATTGTCGAAGAAATTTCTGTTTTAAACTTTTCTTAATTTTTTGAAAAACTTCTTCGAATCATTTTTAAACTTTCCTAATCTCCAAAACACAATCAATTATCTTCTTCGATTCGAAACTTGATTTATCTATCAAGATCATTAAGATTGTATATTTGGTTCTGTAAAGATTTGTTAAAGTCGTACTTTGTACGATCTAGTGAAGAAAGGTCTAAAATCTTCACATTGTAAAGATTTGGACTCGAGTCTCAGAAAAGGTCCAGGTGTTCACCACCTGCAAGTGTAAAGGCTTGGATATGAGCCTGAGTAAAAAATGGATTTCTCCACCCGCAATGAGTCGCTAGATAGTATGTTGAATCCTTAGCAGGAGTTCTCACACGGGGATTAGCCATACGGTTGGTGAACCTCGATAACAATCCTTCGTGTCTATTTAATTTTCTGTGATTCTTTGTTATCTCTGTGATTCTGTGTTGTGATAGTATTTGTATTTTAGACTCTGATTTTATATTCCGCTGCATAATTTTTAAATTGTTACAAACCACGCTGAGTTTGCCATAAATCCTTATTCGCCCCCTCTAAGACTGCTTTCAACTTGTATCAGAGCAAAATTACTCGTTTGTAAGATTAACCTCTTTAGTTTATGATCCTATGGCAAACCAAATGGAAGGACAGGCCATTAATCGTCCTCCTCTTTTCAATGGTACAAATCATCAATTTTGCAAAACTAAGATTAGAGTTTTCTTTCAATGTATAGATCTAAAAATCATAGAAAAGCCATTTCCCATCCCTATCACGAATCCTTTATCTAATGCCGACAAGAGATCAATGACATTGAATGTTAAGGCAATGAACGCATTTCATTGTTCTTTAAATTCAAAAGAATTCAATAGAATCTCTATGTGTCAAACGGCAAATGAGATTTGGTGTACTCTCCAGACTGTCCATGAAGAAACCAGTCAAGTTAAAGAGAGTAAGATCAACCGTCTCATGCATGAGTATGAGATGTTCCAAACGAGCGACGATGAAACCATCGCCTTTATGTATTCTAGGTTCAACGATGTCATTACCGAGTTTTTCAATTTAGGAAAGAAATTCGATAAAAAAGAAAAGTGTTATAAGTTGCTGAGATCTCTTACTATATTATGGCAACCTAAGATCACTGCCATCGAAGAGGCTAATGACATGCCAGCGTTGAAAGTTGGTATCCTTATAGAAAAATTAAAAACTTACGAGATGTAATTAGGGGATCTTAAGCAAAAGCAGGAGGACACTCAAAAAAAGAACATCACGCTAAAAGCAACGACTGGCAAGTCTAAACCTAAAGAAAAATCTAGTGATGATGAAAGCGACGATGAAGAAATGATCGATATTGCAAAACACTTCCGGAAGTATCTGAAGCCAAGAAATTTATATTCAAAGAAAGGTACGTATAAGTCTAATAAGAATTTTAATACTAATAAAACTTTGCGTTGTTTTGAATGCAATAGAAAGGCCATTTGAAGTCAGAATGTCCAACTCTCAATAAGGGCAAGTGGAAGTTAAAGAAGAAATTAGAAAAACGGTCGTTGCGGATTCCAACGACTCGGAAACCAAAGAAGTCGCCAACATATGCTTCATGGCATTAGACGATGATGTAACCGATGGCGGCTTTGATATTGAATCTCTTAGTAAAACAGATTTGATTAGTTTGTCATTTTCTTAAGGATAATTACGAAAAGGTTAAGTCTAAAAATAAAATTTTAAAAACTAAATTAATCTCAAAGAATAATTCAGAAATAGTAATTAAAAATAAATTAAATAAAGTTGAATTAGACAACGGAAACTTAAATGAAAAACTTAAGTCTGTAGGCTTAACTAAAGAAAATATAATTGAAACAAATAAATTTGAAATCTTTGATCTTAAACGAAAATTAGGAATAAAAGATGAAATGATTTTGAATTTTACTAAAAGTAAAAATAATTTAGATATTTTGTTAGGACAATCCATTAAACACCGTGATAAAGTAGGAATAGGTTTTAATAAACATATAAAGTTCCTAAAACTAAACCTTATAGACCTAAATATTATTTTTACAAATATGATAACAAATATGCTAATTCATCGTGTAACAATTGTGCACTATAGGACATATTTCACAATATTGTAATATTAAAAACAACTCAACCTATAAATACTTCTTCTATCCAAAAACAAACCTAAAAGAATCAAGAATGGTATGGGTTCCTAAAGTCAAACGAACCTTAATAATTAAAAAAACATGCATGTCAAAGATGAAACTAACTTTTCTGATCCTAAGAATCTATTAGATTATGACTCTAACTTGTTAACAAATTTAGATAATTCATTAATAAACAAAGATGTTGAAACCAATCAAATGGAACAAGGGGAGGAAGTTGATACTTCTTTTCCAAAAGATTGGCAATTCAACAAAAATAACCCTAAGAATTTAATAATAGGATAAGTTGATAAAAAGAATAGTAACTAGGTCAAAGAAGTTAAAACTAATAAATTGGAAAAACAAGAAAAAGTAATTCAACAAAGATCATCCTAAGGACTTAATAATAGAAAATATAGATAAAGAAATTGCATGTTTTGATTATTTGTATTATTAGTTTAGCATGATTGTTTACTCATATTTATCTCCAATTCATTTGCTACCCCACTTTTATATATTCCTCCTCCATACTTTTTAACTTTTTGATATTTTCAAAAGAGGAGAAATAATGTTCATATATTCAGAGGAGCATTTGAATATATATCGTTTTTAAAATATTATATATTATTATATTATATATATATATATATTTGTCTAGTATTTATCTACTATTCACATGCTACCCAATTTTTTTTATATTCCCTATGCTAAAACTTTTTGATATTTCCAAAAGGGGAGAGAATTAATATGCATATATTCAGGGGGCATTTGAATAATAATCTTTTTGAAATAATATATATTAATTAAGTTTTGTAAAATATCAAAAATGGAGAGATTGTCGATCTACGAGTCTCATTCTCTTTAGTTTGAGTATTTTTCAAAAACCGTATTTTAAAAATACAGTGTTACTAATCATGCCAGATATGTTAAAATGCTAAAAATAATGTATTTAGTTAAGTAAGAGAACAATCAACTCTTCAACTGGCATCACAAAAGTAATATCGTGCGACTCTGAAGACCAAATTGCAAGTTTAAAGAAAATATCGAAGTCACACAACGGACGTATTCAAAACTTTTTATTTTCTTTAACTTCAGAGTCGATTTCAATGATTAGAAACTCTTTTCTGATCCTAATCGTCTATACTATATACCTTTTTACTTAAAGAGATATCTATACTTTTAATTAGAGTTCCAAAATGTAGGTCGCGAGATCTTTCCAACGAGCCCAAAAACGTCGAAATCGGATAACCGATCAAAAAGTTATGACGGTTTCAGTTTCAGTATGTGATATATCAGAAATAGACGTCTATTGAAGCGCTATAGGCTAAAAACGTCCCTAGGACGTCTATAACAGTTATCAACTTTCAAATTCTGGTTTTTTTGTGGGAATTTCGGTTTTATAACGGCTATAAACCGCCAATAACTGTCCTAAATTTTAGGAACGATTATTCTAACCGTCCTAACCGCCCATCACTCAATTTCTATAAATAAGACCTATTTCCAAAGAGTTTTCACCAATTCTTTTCTTATCACTTCCACGTTTTCAAACCTCTATCATTCTATAATCTTTTTGCGAAAACTCTGCCACTCTCGGATCTTAAAACTTTTAGTATTCTTTTTAAGAGGAGATCTTTCAGGGCTTTAGATATTTCTAGTATTAGAAACGAAAGATCTCTTATTGTCAAAGAAGTTTCGTTTGCTTTAAATCCTTTTTTAGTCTTTCTGAAAAACTTCTTTGAATCGTTCTTAAGTTTTTTACTATTTTTTTGAAAGAAAAGATCTTTCAGTGCTTTAAATTTTTCTAGTCATTAGAATTGAATGATCTCTAAATTGTCGAAAAAAGTTTCTGTTTTAAACTTTTCTTGATCTTTTGAAAAACTTCTTCGAATCGTTTTTAAACTTTCCTAATCTCCAAAACACAATCAATTATCTCCTTCGATTCGAAACTTGATTTATCTATTAAAATCATTAGGATTGCATAGTTGGTTCTGTAAAGATTTGTTAAAATCTTACTTTGTACTACCCAGTGAAGAAAGATCTAAAATTTTCACGTTGTAAAGGTTTGTGCTTGAGCCTCGGAAAAGGTCTAGGTGTTCACCGCCTGCAAGTGTAAAAGTTTGGATCTGAGCCTGGGTAAAAGATCTGGGTTTCTCCACCCGTAAGGAGTCACCAGATGGTGTGTTGAATTCTGAGCAGGAGTTCTCAGGCGGGGATTAGCCACAGGGTTGGCGAAGCTCGATAACAATCCTTTGTGTCCATTTAATTTTATGTGATTTTGTATTGTGATAGTATTTGTATTTTAGACTCCAATTTTATATTCCGCTGCATAATTTTTAAATTGTTACAAATCTCGCTGAGTTTGCCATAAATCCTTATTCACCCTCCTCTAAGGCCGCTTTCCATCAACATAAATTTTCTGAGTACCCATCTTCTGGAGAACATAACCGCAAATCCCAACCTTTTTTGTTTGAAAATTTTTCTTCATGGTTAAGAGTATTCTCCGATTAAGAATGTCGCATATTGCTTACAGTGCTATGTTTTCAATAAAAAAAACCTAATGGCTATTTTGGATCAAGCACATTCATTATAGAAGGATTTCGTAATTGGAAGAGAGTTGTGGAAAAAATTGTGCATTTCCTATTGATGTGGGAAAGAATCATTGTTCTCCACATAATATTGCTGAAAAAAGTTGTATGAAGTTGATAAATCAAATCAAACATATAAATAAAGTGATGGATAAGCAAGCTTCCCACCAAATTGCATGTTACCGGTTGCGGCTTGAGGCTTCAATTGATGTTTGATGGTGTTTTGCATTTCAAGCAATTGCTTTTGAGGTCATGATGTTTGTCTCTTTTTGTGGAAATTAGTTCAAGTTAACACGTGTGTGTGTCAATTGAGTAATGAAAAACACAATTTTTGGTATATTTTGTCTCAATTTTTTTACTTTTACTAATATGTCATTTAAATTTTTCTCCTTATCAGTAAGTATATTGCCGGGCCCTCCTTCATCCCAATTCATGGCTGTCCCTATTTCTATGGAATATGGATATTGTTCAGCTATTGACTTTGCATGTATGCTCAGCATTAAGGGTTAAAAAACCACAGATTATAGAATGTGACCCAACGGTTGGGGACGAATATGTTCAACCTTTGTGAGTTCATTAAATAAGCATACGTAAGCGAAACTATGAATATTTTAATTGAAAGATGCATAAGTTGGCCCTTGGCAAGACCAATGTTACCCAGAACGCGGCACGTTCCGGTACACGGAACGAAAACGGGAACGCCGAACGAAAACGGGAACGCCGAACGAAAACAGGAACGCTGAACGCCACTTATTGTGGAACCCGGCACGATAAGGGTAGTCTTCTTCCATATGCTAATTATAAGAGGGAAAACATGCCTCTAAAAAGTGAAGTATTTGTGGATCGTTCGTATGTTTGAGTGTATTGATCTATAATATACATATATATAATTCAATTTCTTTTGCTAAAAATACATATTTTTTTAGTATAATCTAGCACAAACCCAATTAAATGCCTCATTTAATATAAGTTTTTAATGGGCTCGATCGGAACGGTGATTCATCCGATCCGGAGCGCTAGCGTTCTCGAAATGGGAACGATAATTCCAATTTGCAATTCGCTAATGGTATAGCGATTTACGTTAACATAGGACTAGACTAAAATCAACTACCAGAGGAGAAAAAAGTGACAAACCTTATACTCCAATGTGTTAAATCCCTTGCAGACAAACTCAAATAGAGTTTTAAGGTTCTCTGGGCTAGGTGCCGTGACAAATATATTTGAATACCTGGGAAAAGAATGGTACAATTTAAGAGCTAAGATTATGCGAAACAAAAGGACTAAAAGCATGTTAAATGTTGACTTGTTCAGAGTACCCTGCAGCAATAGCCCCTGCAACAGCAAGACCCAATGCAGCTGATTTGCCACGTCCCCGCGCAGCAATCAAAGCCACAGTGCTTCTTAGTGTCTTATCAAGGATTGCGTTGAGGAATGTAACAACAGCTTCTCCCTGCAAAGAAATAGATTAATCAACAAGCCGAACCGTGACAAATTCTTTAATAATGTAGTTAGTATATTAATATTCAAGATTCAAAAAGTTCAGCATGCACCTGATCCATTGTGCTACACTTCCCAATCAAAGGGCCAGCAGGGAAAGCATCATGAAATTGCTCTTTCAAATTCTTCAATTCCTGCTCCCTTTCTGACAGCCCCTCTGGATCCTTTTAAGTCATGAACATGATTTTATGAATGCATCAGTTAAATAGCATACATTCAAGATAAGTAAAAAAAGAAAAGAAAGAGAAAAAGGTCTTCAAATAGTAACATAGTGCAAATTATAACAATATAAATAAAAATAACAAACTGTAAATAGACTGTAAGTAAATAATAATTATGATAAAGTTGACGACTTGAAAAGGTTACCTCTGTGACTGATGCAGGTTCGATACTTCTTATGTGAGTAGATATTGGTAAAATGTTGAGTTCATCATCCATTACCACGCATGCCTTGCACGACGCAATAGACAACAAAAAACGTTCATTGAATCGTGCTGTAGGCTGAGAATGAGACTCTGTTCGAAACCTTTCGTGTACATCCTGAAAATGAGTAAAGGCATAAGAAAACTGAAAGGGATGTTCATGACTTGCATAATTTGTTACCACCACAATAATATGGAAATAAAAATTACTCGAGTATTTGGTGAGATTTTGAAAATTAAGCAAGGAGCATTTCAAGCTACAAGTTAAAGAGAAACAGCAGGTCAAGTTATAACATTTGATACCTTTGGCATTTATTACTCATATAAAAATATGTAATTAAGTACCAACAGTTGAAACAATAAATATCACATAAAAAGGTCTTGCATGATCCACATCATTAGTATTAGCGCTTTGCTCCACGTCATCCAGTTTATCCTGAAATTTTGACGACCAGACCAGCAAAATTTCCCAAAGTTTGACAAAAATCATTTAACTTCATGTTCTCTTAGAAAGAGAACACTGCAGATGCTAGAGAGTTGGAACTAGGAATGTTTGGATCATTTCAGAACTCTAGTTAAGTAGTTCTAAAGATTAGCATATGCATATGTGTAACAACCGAGCCCAATGCTACTAGTTTCTGTTACCGTATACGTGTTGTGTGGTATTTATTTCATTTATCTCAATTGACTGTTGCTAGTTATAAATTTTACCCGACAATTCATTTCTGCATATAACAATTTAAGGCATCTAAAATAAAATTAAAAATATTTGACATAGCCTGCTTGATACCCCTAACCTGTGGTAGCGTCTTCGCATCGTGTCCTCGTCCCGTTCAGTGAAACGGACGTGTTTGGACGGCTACGCGCACGTACGTGTGTCCGTTTTGGGGGTATGCTTTTGATCATAAAATACTTCATTTTAAATCTTGGATCCCGCCTATAATTTTCTTATTTCAATTTCAAATTTTTGGACCCGACCCGGACGCAATTTGGAAATGTTTTGCTTTTACGCCAAATCCTATTTTCTAGTATTATTCTTTAACCAACGAAAATATAATATAAATCCCCAGAAAATATTCTTCCATTTCTTTAAAAATCTTTTTCTTAAACTCGAGCCAATCACAGTTCTTCTTTTTGATTGGGGGCCCACGACATCTCTCTCTTCCTTTCCCCGGCTTACAAAATGATCCTTCTAAAATACTAAAATCTTTAATAAAAATTTCCCATAACAACTTCCCCACTTCCCCAACCAATCAAAAATCCTTTCTAAAGTTTTCCAAACAAATTCATAATTCTTCAACCTATCAGAGAATCCTCTCCTAAAGCCCCGGGCCCCACGTCTCTTTCTCTCTCTCCCTCTCTTTCTCTCTCCTCTCGCAACTTTCTCACAGATCTCGCGATCAATATAGCGTCCTCGATTCCCGTCACCGCTCCCCGCTTACGTTCACCTCCCTTCACATTCTCTTCTTCTTTCCTTTTCAAAAACCCCGCGCCTCCTTCTCCTTTAAACTCATCGCTGAGAAACCCTAGCCGACTCGTCTCCTCGCGACGTTGCCCAAGCCGCCTCTGCCTCGTCGCCATCTCCATCTCTTCTTCTTCTTCTCAATCTCCTCTTCCTCGTCTTCATCTTCGTTCCCTTTTCTCGCTCCCCTGTGCACCCATATCCAACCCGGCAGCCTCAGCCCATCTTGTCACTGCCGACTCCCTCTTCTCGCCGTCACCACCTCCCTCTTCCTCTGCTCTTTCCCTCTACAGTTTCCCGAGCACCCAACCCTGGATCGTAACCCCACCAAACACAAAAACCTAGCCAAGCCGGTTCTCTGCAACTTGGAATCTAGCGCCTCACCGTAATCTCGCCGGAGATCCTTGCCGACAACTTCCCCCTTGGCATCCGCAGACGTCTCCCAAACCCCAGTAAGTGTTTCTTCTCTCTCTCAGCCTTCCCTTCTTCTCCTACATATGTTTGCCTGCTAAGTTTTCTTGCTGTGTTTTGGGAAGCCTCTGGTGATCGTCGGAGCTCCGTCGATCTCACCACCGTGGACTCACCGTCGCCTCTAGCATCCCTCTGCAGCTAGTAAGCAACCCTCCTCTAGCCTCCCTCTCTTCTTTATTCTTAATCTTTTCTTTTCTTTATTTTATGCATGTTGTTTATTGATTGCTCTATGTTGTCTGTTCGCCGGAATCCGACGATGCCGGCGACGATTCCCGACGTTCCAGCGAGGTACCCTGACCCGTGTGGCTCCACTGTCCGTCGTTTGGGTTCGTTCCGTGGACCGTGCGCGCGTCGCGATTTTTCCCCGCCGACGCGTAACGTTCCGTTTTCCGTTTCGCGACCCGTCGAGGCAAGTGAAACTTGCTACATGCTATTTAAAACTATTCATATGCTAAACTAATTATTTCCTGTTAAATCCCTAATTAAAATTGATAGAAATAGATTTCAAGATTAACTGTATAAAGTGTCGTTACACATTTTTATAATTCCAGACTTGAAGCTTAATCTTGCACCTGATTAATTATAACTAACAATCACTTGTACACGATAGATCACATTGTTATTTGCCATGATCCCCTTTATCCAGTTTAGCCTATCAGATATCCATGCGCAACTTAAACCAGTCTAATTACAACTGCATCCATCAAACAGATTATACATGTCGTCGCATCCAGATTTATTAACATGTTTTTCTGCATTCATATCTATCATACTGTATTCACATAATGCTGATACTGTCTGTTAAACACCACTGGTAACTGTACAGCTAGTTAATTGAACCTGCTTATTGCTGAATTCATTGCTTAGATCATGTTGTTGATAACCATGCTTGATTATGTAACTGATTATGAGCACACCCATGATATCGTTTACATCTTGATATGACTTGCTACATACATATTGATTGACCCGACATGGTACCGTATACTGCTTGACTTGACCTGATGTACCATGACTTGACCCGTTACCTGATCTTGTGTCTAATGCCAACAAACCTGACATGTAGTCCTCATTGACCGTTCCTGTTGTCTATCCAGACAAACCTGCTTACCTGATCCTGTGTTGGCATTAGTTCTTGATTACTGAACACTTGACTTGACACACACATATAACATGGGGGTATGGAGAAATCAAAGATGAAACCTGACTTGTAACTCAATAGTTCGCTACTTGTTCTGATCAGTTTAGAGGCTAGGCCGGCCTTGGGATGATACTGCTGACATCATTCATCTGTACATATTCCTGTTTAGTGCCTAGCGGCATGTCTCAGTTTCAGCCCGAAAATCTGGACCGTGGGTGTGCACGGGATACTATTGAGTTACATCGATGATTCATCAATTTGATTTCAAAGTCTTTAGAACAGAAAACCTGATAGAACAGTTTAGTTTACTCAGTGCACACTATCCTACGCTGCCCTGACTTACATTACTGTTACACCTGCTTTTCTTTCATGTTTATATTTGCATTGCCTGTTACCCCGTTTACATTTTATTACTTGATGATATGACGCGCTGACGTCTGGGTTTTGCATGGCCCAGATCCCGTACCGCTGCTGCAGTCCGAGCAGGAGTACTTCAGTCAGCAGGCTGAGCTGTGAGGTGTTAGCAGTAGTTATTTCTTTTATTTTCTGCATTTTATTCCTGATGTGAGCCCGCATTATGGGACATACATTCCAGTTATTTTGTATTGGATCTTTTGCTTCCGCATTTTATTATTCTTGACTCATGTTATCTTGGATTATGGACATGTTTAGATAGTTTTATTTTGTTCTTGATATCTTTACAGCCGTAATGTGACTGTGGATGGGTACTTCCTACCCACAGGTAGCATGGTTGGCTATGTCACGTGCCCATCTTAGCGTACTCTGGGAAGCGGGGCGTGACAAGGTTCTTTTGGTATCAGAGTCATAGAATAGTCGGGTTGATTCTTTTGTAGTTGGGTATTGTACCCAATACACGAATCAGGAAACCCGTGTTTAGAAAACATGTTCTGCCATCTTGCCGTTTTACCGTTCTTGAATCAAATTCTTCTCGATTATATCTTTTACAATGTACAAACTTCCTTTGCATATCGACTCGAAACATGATTCCTTGTTATCTCTAGGACTTAGGCGACTTGGGTGGAGTTATGTAATTGTGGCTTTGATACCGCGGCATAGTTACAATGCGGCACTCTATTTAAGTAACTTGGAGTTCTAGCCTTGATCTATATTGTAAATTTGTTATCCTGCTAATCTTGGGTGTTTTGATTTCAGGAGTATGGTAGGCAAGAATCTGAAGACGTACCAAAGGCGTGTTGACGAAACCGCCATGCTTGGAGTAATTCGGGGAATGCTGGAGAATCAAAAGAGGCAGACCGAGCTGATCCAGCAGCAAGCTGAATCGTTTCAGGAAGGTTTGCAGACTGTTCAGCAGACTATGGACAATGTTTGGGCTAAACCAGTTGACCGTATGGAGACCGTAGCAGATTTCAGGCGTTTGGGTCCGTCTGTATTTACCGGTTTGGAGGAGCCGTTGCCAGCAGAGCAGTGGCTAGTTGACACGGAGAATTTACTTATTGCGGCACAGATTCCAGATGAGAAAAGAGTTGATGTGGTACGCATTCAGTTAGTGGATTACGCCCGTGAATGGTGGCTTGTGGAGGAGACCTGCTTGACCAAGCCGATCAAGTGGGCGGATTTTTCGAAGAGTTTCCTGGAGAAGTTCTTCCCGCGGACTGCACGGGAGGAAATGGAAGAGAAGTTCATCGGGCTAAGGCAGAATGGAGCACCCGTGGACGTGCATGCAGCGGAATGGACAAGACTCAGCAGATTCGCTGGACCTTTAGTTGCCAACGATGCAGACAGGGCACGGAGGTTCATGCGGAGCTTGGATGTGGACATCCAGAGGCAGATTGTCTCCCTGGGTTTGACCACTTTCTCACAGGTTCTTACGGCAGCTCGAGAACAGCAGAGCCTATCAGGGAAGACTGGGAGTTTGCAGCAGACAGCAGTTGCAGTAAGGAAGCCGGCATTTGTACCAAACCGAGCTCATGGTCGCTGAGGTATTCCAGTGGACCGTCGTGGTATAACACCCATGAAGAAGCCTGTTGTCATTGATCGAAGAAAGAGCGTGACTTGTAACTACTGCAATTTACCTGGTCACGTGCAAAAGGATTGTCGAAGGAGGCTGGGACTCTGTCTAGTTTGTGGAGCGGCAGATCACGCTGCCAGCGCTTGTCCGTCGAAACTTCGTACGAAGGATGATATTCAGAAGCCTCCGCATAGTCCATTCCAGGGACAGAAGCAGCTGACTCAAGGACCTAATCAGGCTCGAGCTTTTACCTTGACAGCTGAAGAAGCTAAGGCGTCAGGAGAAGTTGTTTCAGGTACTCTACTCGTTCATGGTTTTCCCGCATTAGCGTTATTTGATTCTGGTGCATCCCATTGTTTTATGTCGTCCAAGTTTATAGCTACACACTCGATTACCTGCACGACCCTGTCTAGTTTCTGGGACATACACACTGGGAATGGGAAAATCATATCTAGTAGGAAATGTAAAGATTGTACAGTTGTGGTTTGCGGACGGGAGCTTGTTGCGGATTTCTTAGTAATTGATACGGGCAGCTACGAAGTCGTCTTGGGAATGGATTTCCTTGGCACTTTCCACGCTCACATTGATTGTAGGGCAAGGAAAGTAATTTTTCAGATTCCCGGACATCCCGAGTTTAGCTTCACCGGAGGAAACAGTTCTGTCAGGCCAGTCGAGTTTAGGGCTAGGCCGACAAATAACATTCTTGCATCAATGGAAGTTGATAAAAGTGAGGAGCCAGCTGTTGTTCGTGATTTTATGGACGTGTTTAAAGATATATCGGGATTACCGCCGAAGCGAGACGTGGAGTTCGCAATTGATCTTATTCCTGGGGCAGCGCCAGTATCTAAAGCGTATTACTCAAAAGCACCAGTGAAGTTAGAAGAAGTCAAGAAGCAGGTTGCTGAACTGCTTGAGAAGGGTTTGATTAGAAGCAGTAACTCGCCTTGGGGAGCTCCAGTTCTTCTAATAAAGAAGAAAGATGGCACGAGAAGGATGTGCATCGACTATCGAGAATTAAACCGGGTGACTATTAAAAGTACCCGATCCCTCGCATTGGCGAACTTTTCGAGCAGCTTAGTGGCGCGAGGGTATTCTCGAAATTGGATTTGCGATCCGGATATCATCAGGTCCGAGTGAAAGCAGAAGATATTTGCAAGACGGCGTTCCGAACTCGGTATGGACATTACGAATACTTAGTGATGCTCTTCGGAGTAACGAATGCACCGGCAATATTCATGGACTTGATGAACAGAATCTTTTCACCATTCTTGGACCAGTTTATTGTGGTGTTCATTGACGATATTCTGGTTTACTCGAAGAGTTTTGAAGAGCATGCAGAACATTTGAAGATCGCACTGCAGACGTTGAGACAGGAGAAGTTATATGCGAAGATGAGTAAGTGCGAATTTTGGCTGGAGGAAGTAAAGTTTTTGGGGCATGTTGTGTCTGGCGATGGAATCGCCGTCGATCCAGAAAAGATTGTAGCAGTTCGAGATTGGCCGATTCCAAAGAATGTTGCTGAGATAAGAAGTTTTCTTGGACTCGCCGGGTATTACCGAAGATTTGTGGAGAACTTTGCTCGTCTGGCGGAGCCATTGACCAAGCTTACGCGCAAGGAGGTACCTTTTGTATGGACGGATAGATGTGCGTCAGCTTTTGAGACGTTGAAGCAGAAATTGATAACCGCCCCTATTCTGACCGTGCCAGACAATTCCGGAGGATTGGTGATTCACAGCGACGCATCTGGGAAAGAATTGGGATGTGTTTTGATGCAGCATGGGAAGGTTGTAGCGTACGCATCAAGACAGTTGAAGACCCATGAGAAGAATTACCCAACTCACGACTTGGAGCTTGCGGCCGTGATTTTCGCGTTGAAGATTTAGAGACATTTCCTTTTGGGCGAAAGGGTCGAAGTTTTTACTGATCATAAGAGCTTGAAATATGTGTTCACGCAGAAGGAGCTTAATATGAGGCAGCGTAGATGGTTGGAGCTGATGGCTGATTACGATCTTGATCTTAAGTACCATCCGGGGAAGGTTAATGTCGTACCGGATGCGCTCTGTCGGTTACCAGCTATTCAGATGTTGACTACACAGAAGGAGCTCGTTGAAGAATTTCGAAGATTTAATTTGGAGGTTATGCTACCGCATTCTTCGGGACAATTGATGCAGCTGCAAGTACATTCGTCGTTGATCGAGAATATTAAAGCAGCGCAATCGCAGGATCCTAGATTGCAAAAGTTTCGAGAACAGGTTGTAGCCGGACTACGAACAGATTTATTAATCCATGAAGATGGTTCGTTGAGATATGGTAGCCGTTTGTGTGTGCCGAAGGGAGGTATTCGTGAAGAACTTATGACAGAGGCACACAGTTCAGCTTATTCCGTACATCCAGGAGGTACGAAAATGTACCGGGATATTTGACAGCATTTTTGGTGGGAAGGCATGAAACGGGAGATTGCTCGCTTTGTGGCAAAGTGCTTGGTGTGTCAGCAAGTTAAGGCTGAACATCAAAGGGTTGCTGGTTTATTGCAACCACTTCCAATTCCTCAGTGGAAGTGGGAACATATAACCATGGATTTCGTGACAGCTCTACCGCGGAGTCCAAAAGGCAACAATGCAGTATGGGTGATCGTTGATCGATTGACCAAGGCAGCGCATTTTATCCCTTTCCGGGTTGGTCAATCAACATAGACTTTGGCGGAGCGGTACATGCAGGAGATCGTAAGATTGCATGGAGTACCGGTGAGCATCGTTTCCGATCGGGACACTCGGTTCTTATCACACTTCTGGAGGAGTTTACAGGAAAGTTTGGGGACTCGATTGAAGTTTAGCACAGCTTATCATCCTCAAACTGATGGTCAGTCGAAGAGAACAATCCAAACTCTTGAAGATATGTTGAGAGCATGCATGTTGGACTTCAAGGGTTCTTGGGAGGATCATCTACATTTGGTGGAGTTTTCTTACAACAGCAGTTTTCAGGCAACTATCCAGATGGCTCCATTTGAAGCTTTGTATGGTCGTAAATGTCGTTCACCTATTTGTTAGGACGATGTCGGTGAACGAAGACTGTTGGGACCAGATTTGGTTGTGCAGACAGTTGAGAAAGTTAACACTATCAGAAATCATATGAAGGCAGCTCAAGACCGACAGAAGAGTTGGGCAGATACGTCGAGAAGACCTCTAGAGTTCGCTGTGGGTGATTTGGTATTCTTGAAGATATCACCGACTAGAGGGGTGATTCGTTTTGGAAGTCGAGAAAAGCTCGGTCCTCGATTTGTTGGACCCTTTGAGATCTTGGAGCGTGTTGGTGAGATAGCGTATCGTTTAGCGTTACCGCAGTCCTTGGCGAATGTGCACGATGTGTTCCATGTATCTCAACTCCGTAGGTATATTCGAGATGAAACGCATGTATTGGATCATTCGGAGCTGACAGTACGAGAAGACTTGACTTTTGAGGAGCGACCGATTGAAATTGTGGATCGAAGGGAAAAGGTTCTTAAGAACAAGGTTATCCCTCTTCTACTTGTTTCTTGGGGTAATCGCTCGCATGGAGAGTCCACTTGGGAACGAGAAGATGAAATCCGTCGGAAGTTTCCTCATCTTTTCTTGTAGTTGTTTGTCATCTATCTTTGTATTCTTGGAATTTCGAGGACGAAATTCTTTTATAGTTGGGTATAATGTAACAACCGAGCCCAATGCTACTAGTTTCTGTTACCGTATGCGTGTTGTGTGGTATTTATTTCATTTATCTCAATTGACTGTTGCTAGTTATAAATTTTACCCGACAATTCATTTCTGCATATAACAATTTAAGGCATCTAAAATAAAATTAAAAATATTTGACATAGCCTGCTTGACACCCCTAACCCTGTGGTAGCGTCTTTGCATCGTGTTCTCGTCCCGTTCAGTGAAACGGACGTGTTTGGACGGCTACGCGCACGTACGTGTGTCCGTTTTGGGGGTATGCTTTTTGATCATAAAATACTTCATTTTAAATCTTGGATCCCGCCTATAATTTTCTTATTTCAATTTCAAATTTTTGGACCCGACCCGGGCGCAATTTGGAAATGTTTTGCTTTTACGCCAAATCCTATTTTCTAGTATTATTCTTTAACCAACGAAAATATAATATAAATCCCCAGAAAATATTCTTCCATTTCTTTAAAAATCTTTTTCTTAAACTCGAGCCAATCACAGTTCTTCTTTTTGATTGGGGGCCCACGACATCTCTCTTCCTTTCCCCAGCTTACAAAATGATCCTTCTAAAATACTAAAATCTTTAATAAAAATTTCCCATAACAACTTCCCCATTTCCCCAACCAATCAAAAATCCTTTCTAAAGTTTTCCAAACAAATTCATAATTCATCAACCAATCAGAGAATCCTCTCCTAAAGCCCCGGGCCCCACGTCTCTTTCTCTCTCTCCCTCTCTTTCTCTCTCCTCTCGCAACTTTCTCACAGATCTCGCGATCACTATAGCGTCCTCGATTCCCGTCGCCGCGCCCCGCTTACGTTCACCTCCCTTCACATTCTCTTCTTCTTTCCTTTTCAAAACCCCCGCGCCTCCTCCTTTAAACCCATCGCTGAGAAACCCTAGCCGCCTCGTCTCCTCGCGACGTTGCCCAAGCCGCCTCTGCCTCGTCGCCATCTCCATCTCTTCTTCTTCTTCTCAATCTCCTCTTCCTCGTCTTCATCTTCATTCCCTTTTCTCACTCCCCTGTGCACCCATATCCAACCCGGCAGCCTCAGCCCATCTTGTCGCCGCCGACTCCCTCTTCACGCCGTCACCACCTCCCTCTTCCTCTGCTCTTTCCCTCTACAGTTTCCCGAGCACCCAACCCTGCATCGTAACCCCACCAAACACAAAACCCTAGCCAAGCCGGTTCTCTGCAACTTGGAATCTAGCGCCTCACCGTAATCTCGCCGGAGATCCTTGCCGACAACTTCCCCCTTGGCATCCGCAGACGTCTCCCAAACCCCAGTAAGCATTTCTTCTCTCTCTCAGCCTTCCCTTCTTCTCCTACATATGTTTGCCTGCTAAGTTTTCTTGCTGTGTTTTGGGAAGCCTCTGGTGATCGTCGGAGCTCCGTCGATCTCACCACCGTGGACTCACCGTCGCCTCTAGCATCCCTCCTCTAACCTCCCTCTCTTCTTTATTCTTAATCTTTTCTTTTCTTTATTTCATGCATGTTGTTTATTGATTGCTCTCTGTTGTCTGTTCGCCGGAATCCGACGATGCCGGCGACGATTCCCGACGTTCCAGCGAGGTACCCTGACCCGTGTGGCTCCACTGTCCGTCGTTTGGGTTCGTTCCGTGGACCGTGCGCGCGTCGCGATTTTTCCCCGCCGACGCGTAACGTTCCGTTTTCCGTTTCACAACCCGTCGAGACAAGTGAAACTTGCTACATGCTATTTAAAACTATTCATATGCTAAACTGATTATTTCCTGTTAAATCCCTAATTAGAATTGATAGAAATAGATTTCAAGATTAACTGTATAAAGTACCGTTACACATTTTTATAATTCCAGACTTGAAGCTTAATCTTGCACCTGATTAATTATAACTAACAATCACTTGTACACGATAGATCACATTGTTATTTGCCATGATCCCCTTTATCCAGTTTAGCCTATCAGATATCCATGCGCAACTTAAACCGGTCTAATTACAACTGCATCCATCAAACAGATTATACATGTCGTCGCATCCAGATTTATTAACATGTTTTCTGCATTCATATCTATCATACTGTATTCACATAATGCTGATACTGTCTGTTAAACACCACTGGTAACTGTACAGCTAGTTAATTGAACCTGCTTATTGCTGAATTCATTGCTTAGATCATGTTGTTGATAACCATGCTTGATTATGTAACTGATTATGAGCACACCCATGATATCGTTTACATCTTGATATGACTTGCTACATACATATTGATTGACCCGACATGGTACCGTATACTGCTTGACTTGACCTGATGTACCATGACTTGACCCGTTACCTGATCTTGTGTCTAATGCCAACAAACCTGACATGTAGTCCTCATGGACTGTTCCTGTTGTCTATCCAGACAAACCTGCTTACCTGATCATGTGTTGGCATTAGTTCTTGATTACTAAACACTTGACTTGACACACACATATAACCTGGGGTATGGGGAAATCAAAGGTGAAACCTGACTTGTAACTCAACAGTTCGCTACTTGTTCTGATCAGTTTAGAGGCTTGGCCGGCCTTGGGATGATGCTGCTGACATCATTCATCTGTACATATTCCTGTTTAGTGCCTAGCGGCATGTCTCGGTTTCAGCCCGAGAATCTGGACCGTGGTCCCGGGTATGCACGGGATACTATTGAGTTACATCGATGATTTCATCAATTTGATTTCAAAGTCTTTAGAACAGAAAACCTGATAGAACAGTTTAGTTTACTCAGTGCACACTATCCTACGCTGCCCTGACTTGCATTACTGTTACACCTGCTTTTCTTTCATGTTTATATTTGCATTGCCTGTTACCCCGTTTACATTTTATTACTTGATGATATGACGCGCTGACGTCTGGATTTTGCATGGCCCCGATCCCGTACCGCTGCTGCAGTCCGAGCAGGAGTACTTCAGTCAGCAGGCTGAGCTGTGAGGTGTTAGCAGTAGTTATTTCTTTTATTTTCTGCATTTTATTCCTGATGTGAGCCCGCATTATGGGACATACATTCCAGTTATTTTGTATTGGATCTTTTGCTTCCGCATTTTATTATTCTTGACTCATGTTATCTTGGATTATGGACATGTTTAGATAGTTTTATTTTGTTCTTGATATCTCTACAGCCGTAATGTGACTGTGGATGGGTACTTCCTACCCACAGGTAGCATGGTTGGCCATGTCACGTGCTCATCTTAGCGTACTCTGGGAAGCGGGGCGTGACAATATGTAAAGAGCAAGATTCTTTTCTTCCATAAAAAATGTGTAAAGCCCTCATCAATTTAAATAGTTCTTATAATCATTACAGGTTATCAGAAAAGTTTCCACGTCCTGTTACTTAAGACCTGCCGACCTCGCACGCGATTGAAAAAATCAATCCAAATTTAAATCTCCAACCCTGTATTGTCTATCCATTGGCTTCAAATAGAAGACGATAGATGAAACATAGTTCAATCTATGTGTATGTACTCACTGATAGCTTGATCCACGGATATAAATCGACTGAGCCAAAATGTAGCATCCAGTTGGAAATTTTCCCTGACATATTTAAGTTGGCTAGCTGTCGAATTAAAGAACAGACACTGCAAAACAATCTGTTGATCTACCACACAAAATCTCACTTTTAAGTTCTAAGAAAAGATGCTGCATGTAGGCAAAAAAGCAGTAAACAAGACTTTTTAAGTTCTAAGAAAAGATGCTGCATGTAGGCTAAAAAACAGTAAACAAAAAGCCTAGTGTGCACTAGTTTATAGTATATACATGAGAAACATTGTTTTTATAGGTTGGCATATAAAGCTATATATTACACATAACACACAAAACACCAACCAACCTTGCTAAAGCTCCAGCAAATAAATAGGTAAACAGTAATCCCCAAAATAGTTGTGGTTAAGCTGATAGATAAGTGAAAGCACATACCATAACCATAGTGTATAGACTAGTAAGTGATGATAAGGACTGGAGCAATAAAATTACTAAGCCACCTCCCTCCACTGTCTCGATGGTTCTTGCAAGAAGATTGGGATTTAAAGCTTCGAAATCCTACATTAGCAATAACACAATTATCAGACTTGGTAGAATGATATCAATGACAACGAAAATGGCAATGACAGATATTGATTCTGATATCAGACCTGTAAGATGCACATGCCAAAGGTATTACCAAGAACTCTTTCTGAGTCTTTGTATAAGCAATAAGTTATATTTCCACTTTCAACAAAAAGTGTAAAGGGATCCACTTTCTCTGGGTCAAGTAATCCCCTCTGCATCAATTTCTTCATTTGCTTTGCGCGTTTTTTCCTGTGACTGCAATAACAAACTTCCTCACTCAGTTTAGAAGTGATTTTAGCCTGACAACACACACACACACACACACACACACACACACACAAAAGAACACGATGAACCAGATGGTTGGTACGATATTATCACAAAAAAGCCCATGTAAAAGATGCAACAGATAGAAAGTACAGGCGAAGCATGACAGTTCATGGACAATGATGATAAAAAAGAAAAATAGAAAGCAAAATAACCCAAGGTGAAAAATCACAGTTACGCGCATTAGTTGCTTCGTGCTGAACTGCTGATCAAGAGATGGACTCCATAATACATGATTTAACGGGCTTAAAACAAAGACAGACATGAATTCAAAGTTTATGCACTGTTCTACAATCGGAAGTTCAGCAATACACTTATAACTCCATTAGTCCATGCCAGATTTACAGATAAGAGATGTCTATAATTTCTCAGGTAAATGGTTTTGCATGGTTGTAGGTCAAGTGGCCCTACATCCGACCTGTAGAATGGTTATTTTGGCAAGTTGGGCAGTGATTAAGTTTGTGTCTCGTATCCGTATTTGAACCCAACCTACTTCGATGTAGAATATATGAAGTAGTGATATCACTCACACTACTCCCTCTCTCTTAGTCTCTCCCCATTGGTCTCCTTCAGATTGGGACAATGATCCTGTGAGCTCAAGCTAGAGTTTGTGATATCATTTCTATGGATTCAAATGTCTGCACTACTTAAGACTGGTTGTGTGGCCCATCTCAGACTCGGTAATATTTTTGTAGGCGCCTACATGATGTGTGATACCATGAAGGATAATCTGGTTTTACTCAATTTTCAGACTTAGATTATCCTATATAAAGTTTATGGCTACAGAAATAATTTGATTAATATATTCTGAATGAAAACCTGAGCTTTCGAGAATGAGTTCTTCAGATACCGCCGTTCTCTCTCTCTCCCTCCCTAGTTCTAATTTTAAGGGGAATTGACAACAGTTAGTCTGTTTCCCTAGTTTCAGCTTCTCATTTAGCTATTCTATCCATTACCTTGTTCCCAAAATTTCAACAAGGAAAAAAGATATAAATCCTGAATTTCCCGTGTAAAATCCTCAAAATTCCTCTTGATTTAAAATTGGGTGTCCACGAGTTTTGTTTGTGGCTTTTCACCAATGAACTTATGCATGACTCGTTTATCTATGCAATATAGTGATAACTTATGGTAGTAAGAACAGTCTTAGACACTAGCATCAAGAAGGCGAACAACTATGCCAGCTCCTAACTACAGATAGATCCTACACACACTATAATCAAAAGCGACCAAAAGTACAGGAGAAAAAACACCCACTTGCAACGTAAAATAGTAGTTTGAATGTACTTTTGCTCGCCGCTCTTCTTACAGATGAATTTACCGAGCAAAGTGGAATATATAAATCTCCCAACATAGAAGGTAACGATAAACGTGAAAACCCAATGTCATTGAAGCACAGTGATTATGTGAATTCAAAAGGTAAATGCGAAAAAACTAAAAAGCTGTCACATTTAAAAGAGCAGCGGGATTTGCATAGGGCAACAAAATGCTTACCTGCTGAGTTCAAGCTTCTCCTTGTAACACCACAACACAGTAGGGCGCGATTTCACAACCGATTTGCTCAGCATGTAATGGAGATTCACAATCTGTATACATCAAAAAACTTCGATTGCAGTCGGATACATTTAGATATAGTATAATTCAAACCAGTGAATGGTTTATTTTTCATAAATTGACCTGATCTCGAGATTTATCGCCGACTATGACGAACATCGAGCGGTGCCTAAGCTTGACGCCGTTCTCGATCAACGTTCGAATGCGCTCGTCGACCTTCTTCCTCATGTTTGCTGGCAATTAACGCTGTGTGTTTCTAGCGTTTTTGCTAGTCGATGCTCTCTCTGATATTAAAATAAAAAAGCTAGGGTTTTTGCGATGCGTTCCCGCAGAAAGGGGACGAGGGTTTTAGAGATGGGGAGGCGAGCGAGGGGGGTCATTGACTAGATGGTTTCGGGTCCGAACTGTGACCTAACACGACCCAATCCACCAATTGAGTAGCAATGTGCTAGAAAGCCTGCATGTGTGGCTGTTAAAAATTAGGCCCAATTTTGTTTTGTGGGTTACCAATCTAGATATGGATGCTTGCTTTACGTTAGATGGTAAGGTATTGTTTTTTATATATATATAAATACTAGGTTTTTGCACTTGCTACGAACAGATGAAGTTATATAATCTATATCTATATATTTATATAAAATTGTGTAAGGAATATACAAAAATGTGTATTTTGGACCTTAATTTTGTGCGATTGTAGTCTGCTACTTCAAGCGGTAGAAATTTTTCACGTTGAATCAATTTTGACCTATTTGGCTTGCTATGAGACAACATACAAATCAATTTTACCTTTTTAAATTTTATCTTTTATTAATCCTATGAAATATAACATGAATATAAATAATTCATAATAAAAAAATAGACACTCTGCTTTTATATATATATATAGACACGCAATTTATTAATTTCTAAAATACACTCATTGAAAATGTAAATTATAAAATATCTATAGGTTTTGATTGTCTTTAGAATGAAAGGTGAGGTTTGTCAGATCTTTCAACACAGGATTTTTATAAAAAAAAGAGTAATCAAAATATTTTTTTATAAAAGATATATCATCCCAAAAAATATAGTGTTTTCAAAAATAACCTCAAGTTCGAAATTCTATACGTCAACCCCAAAAATTCGTCATTACTAAAAAAATATACACCTTTCGTTGTGCTTTTCCGTTTAACTTTTAAACTGAATTAAATAAGCTTACAAAGGGTTAAGATCATGAAAACAAACTCTTGTTCCCTTCATTACTCTTAAATTCTTCGTTTTCGTATCCCAAATTTGCTAACCCTCTCTGCTCCTTTGTTCTTCAAGAACCTATTTAATCTTTTTTACTTTTTGGTTTCGAATTTCAAAGAAGGTCTCAATTATGTGAAGGATGTAATTTCATTTCCAAGGAAAACTTAAATTTTTTTTGTTTGGATTTATTTTGGATGCTCTAAATTCATCATTTTACTTGGAGTTGAATTAATTGCTGCAATAAAACACGAAATCTTTCCCCACATGAAAGAATGTAAATTGGATTAAACGAAAAACCGTAAATTTTAATTCAGGGCAACATAAAAAAAAACCTGAATCTTGTATATTATTCTTAAGAGGAGGAAGAAATATTGTTGAGAATAAAATACTCATTTGCGAAATTACTGGAGCTTTCAAACAGAGATGTGATAGAAGACCGCCAGCCCATCTTGAATAGAGTGACTGAGATGATTCGTCTAATTGGACGCGCCGACGCAGACTCAGTTTACAGGGCATCGATGCTACAGAGTAGACTAGTGTATATTGATCGAGACCCCGACGAGGGGCGGTGGCCGGTCTCATAAGCCATTGATGTTAGTTTGTTCACCTAAGATGGTATACAGGTGCTCATTGGGTTATGAGTACACTGGACGGACTCGCCGGAAACCTGCTAGTTGGTATTATACCTATTGTCAGATAGCAGTTCTCAGGTGACATGTGTACAGATTAGTCTGTCGACCTGAGATCGTTATTTGTCTCGTGTGAGTTTCCACTGTGCTTTGATTACTACCTACCACGGCTCAAAGGAGCCGTGCAAACAGGTTTTAATTGGGTACAGTCCCGAGTCACATGGAGGCAGTGAGCGGATCATCGGGGATTCGTCTCTCCTGGTATTGGGGGTTGATGTCGCGTTGTGCACGGATGGCCATCACCAGAAATCCATGATCAAGGCAGTCGAGAATTACTGATTTAGATCGGTAGTTTCTCAGTTTGTGATGGTCTTCATACCGACACGAGATGTCGCGTTATTAGGGGTCTTACTTTATCCACCCCTAAACTCGATATGCGATACTCTTAGACGAAAAGACCGTACTGTATTGATATTGTCACAGACAGGCTCTATAGGGGTCACGATGAGTTTGCTCATCGGCCTTCCTTTTGCTCAATACCTGGATAGCCGTTACGTACAACTAGTACCGCTGACGTGCTTGTGGTTAAACCCACTGTCAGCGTATTGGCGAGTCTTTAGAGTCCCACACAGAGGGTTTGTAAGTCCACGGTAGCGTCCTGGCCGTCTAACATACGCCAAAATGCGGAACAAAACTTTTACGACTGGCGCTATCGCGTACTTTAACCCGGATCTGCCATTAAAGCTAAACTAACAAATTACAAAGTGGGTAGAAATGTTATACCGAACGATCCGAGTCATTCGGTCTCAACCATCATCCCACGCTTTGTTGCGGCTGCTCCGATCTCCTGAATCTCCAGTCTTCTCGTCCAGGTGGCACCACGTCGACGGATCTTTAAACGGGCTCCCGTCTCTGAACCGAGGCAACTCGGTCGTCAAGTTTGCCAAAAGAGACGATCAAGATGATGTAGAGAATGGGTAGAACACTTTGTCTCGTTACGTCCAAAGCTATGGACGAACGGTTAATGAAGTTGCCTTTTGGAATCGGGTGAAATGAGAAATGAGGCTTTCTAATTTTCATGAGTCCAAAACAATACCAATCTTTTTTCCAAGCAACCATATCTCTCCATGAATGAATGGCCGGCCACTTATAGAGGCAAGGGGGGTGAGTGTAGGAGGAGGGAGAGTGACCATAACCATAAATGATATGAATGAATCATCTAACACCTAGTATGAACACATTTAATGCATACATTGAACCTTCTAACCTAGTCATCAAGCATTAATTGCACAATAAATGCACTAATGACTCACTAGCCTAATCACCTCATCTAGAAGCCTCTAGAAACTTCCACACTGATCTCAAGAAAAGATAAATCCATTTTTAACCGAACGTTAAAGACGAGCGATAGAAAACCGGAAACTGGCAACTTCTAAAAGTGATCCTGAAACGAATTTCAGGATAACCCTGTAACAGTATAAACATACCCGTATTTGTATTACGACTGAATACAAATGCAACTGAGACAAATATATTATATCTACACAGTATAATACTGGGATCCGGCTTAAACCAAAGCCTACCAGTATTATCTGCCCGAAAAATGACACGTGCGAAAACGCACGTGCATTTTCCGAACCCTGCCATAAAACCATACGACTTCTACAACGTTTCGCCCGAACTTGGGAAAGTGTCTGTGGGGGACTCTAATGACTCATCAATACACTGGCACTGGGTATAACCACTAGCACGTCAGAGGTACAAGCTGTACGTAACGGTTGCCTATGTATTGATTGGAAGGGAAGCTGACGAGCGAACTCATCTATAAACCCTACTGAGCCTGACAATGACAATATCCGTATAGTCCGGTCCATTCATCTATGAGTATCGCATATAGGGCCTGGGGGGCCGGTAAACGTCAGGCCCCCAATAGCTGTATAAGTCGTGTTAGAGAGCAGCCCAGAACACCCTGAGATACTACTGGAATACCTTTCAGTAAATCTCGATTACCCTGGCCAGGGATTTCGTGTAATGGCTTTCCTAAACACAGCGCGATCTCACCCCCAATACCAGGAGAGACGAATCCCCGACGATCTGCTCACTGCCTCCATGTGGCTCGGGACTGTACCCAAAATATACCTGTTTGCACGACTCCTTTGACCCGTGGTAGGGTATAAATCAAAGTACAGTGGGAACTCACACGAGACAAATAACGACCTCAGGTCGATGAACTAACCTGTACACATGTCACCAGGGAACTGCTATCTGACGCTAGGTATAATACCAACCAGCAAGTTCCCGGCGAGTCCTGTCCGGTGTACTCATAACCCAATGAGCACCTGTATACATCTTAGGTGAACCAACTAACACCAATGGCTTGTGAGACCGGCCACCGCCCCTCGTCGGGGTCTCGAATGTATACACTAGTCTACTCTGGAGTATCGATGCCCTGTCTCAAAACTCCTACGACTAGGGACACTTTAAGGATGTGCTTATAGACCCCAGCTCCCACATATATGATCGCCATCATACTGCTGGCAGTCAAGTAAGAATCCTATGGGCTCTATCAAAATGTAACAGTGATAAAGACAAATCATATAGCACACTATCATCTCGAGTAAGACTGTTCTATCGGTATAGGTCCTCCCTCAATCATTGCAATCACGTACCTGCGATCCAATAATTGACTTAGAGGGCACTATATCCAACAATCTCCCACTTGCACTTAAGGCTATTATTGCGATGTCGCGTACTCACAGCCCGTGTGATACCGAATATCCAACTCCTCTACTAATCAGTTTCACAAAGCTCGTTTGCAAAACTATTGTGTTCGAGAAATAGCCTCAGTGAGTGGATCCGCCCCGATATTTCTTTCTATGTCTCTGTTAAACTCAAGTTCGCGGAGAAAACCATCTCCCGAATCGAGTAATACCTGTCTTAGAATATGTCTGGATATTTGATGGGACCTGGTTCATAAATGAACTCCAAATCCAAACTTCTTAGACTGTATCGATCACTGAACCTAATCAGTATCCAGCACCATACCTCCCACAGTATCCTCTTGGACCACCTGTCCATAATACTATCCCTCGTCGGAGGGGAAAACTATAACTCTGACAATCACTCTGTCATCCATGTCATCTTTGAAGCCTGAAATGATAACCGTCTCCCGAAGGAGGCTGCCGTCATCAAATCCATAGAACAAACACTTATGTTCTAAAACTGCTTTCTTATGTTTCTTCAGGATTGGATTAATATAAACTTATCGCATCTAGTTCAAAAACAACATCTGGTGTGGTACTTAACATCTCACGATTGACTCAATTGCCTATGCAAGTGATCTGCCAATCATGCACATCCATCTCCCCTTTAGTCTGTAAGACACCTTTAGAGAGGGTGACTCCATCACCTGCAGGTACACCACCATGCCAGGAGTCATCTATTCTAAAATACCATTAGAATACTGTCAAAGTACCCACATTGGGAAACTACCCAAATCTAGATCTAAAACCATAGATCCAGTATCCAGAATGTCAGATATTATATCCATGTCCTTTGTGGAGAAACAACTGTATGACGACCATAGTACAACTGATCGTAGTATAGGAATTTTACTTCCTACTCAGTGTATGTCATCCAAATACCAGGACATCACACCCTACTACCTTCTCAACAGATCCATCCCCTATTCTGATGAAGTCAAACCCATGACTGTCACATCAAAAATAGATGATCTATCTCCGCTGTATTTGCTCAAGTCTATAAATATACACTAGCTACTTGCCCACTATGCTTCCGCTGCTCCCACTGACTACGACAACCCTCTGGCAGAATAATATATACGTATACTTCTAAAACTAGTTTAGAACGACGCTATAGATATCCTCCTGCCGGGCCTCATAGTCTGGAACAACAGTAGTGTCAAGTCTGGGTAAACAAGAACCTCCCTGTCACTGTCTTAGAGGCTACCTAAGTACCTCTCGGGTGTCTGAGGTTACCCACCATATCTGCGGAGTGGCTATTGGAATGTCAAACCTGATTGAATATATGTCCTATTAAACTTTCTGTAATCGTTTGCGGTTCTGGAATCACTTCCAGTTCTACCATACTCCCACTACTGTTTTCTGAAAAACATTTTAATAAAATTGTGGCAAGTCAAGAACAATATCACTATTGATCTTCCAGATGGTAGAAAATCAAACCTCGTCAAAGCCAGAGTCAACCCACAAACTGCCATTACAGAAACGTGCCTTGAGTTATCCAGTGTCTGGTTTTAAGCATAAGCTGGACAACTCCCCGTACCTTAACATCGTTAAGATATGATCCATTCTATATCCAATATAGAAACATTGGCACTTTATTTAATTGGAACCATATTCTAATCATGCAGCTGTCTCCAGTGTATATCAACTTAATGGAGAGAGGCTAATCAGCATTACTCAACTTAGGAATCTATCCAATTATGAGTAATCTGAAAGAGAAACAAGTTTCTCAAAACCATTACTATCAACTGAATACCAATCATAAGAATCTACATCTTCGATTTCTTTGAAGAATCCCGATTCTTGCGACACATGGTTCTCTACTTTATTCCTATACCCACAACTTCTCAATACTTAGACATTGTATTTCTACGAAACACTTGTCTAAAAACTAGAGAAGTCACAAGTAAATAGAATATAGTACGAGGACCAACCCCTTTGTCCTGATGGACACTGGGCAACATACAATACTCTGTATAAGTCCGCTGAGTTTAATAACTCAAAACCTGTGCGTCGTAGGTTGAAAACTGTCCCCAGGCGATTTCCTCAAATATCACTAATTACAACGAATTCTGATATAATGAGGATGATCACCTAATTCCCAATAACTTACTCTCACTCATTATCTGTAAAACTATACAGATGTGAGAATAAAACCTGGTAAATGCATACCCTGGAGTAAGTATCTAATCGGGAAATCAGTTTTTTATTAACAATGCACTGAAACATAAAAATGTTTCGTAGGGGTATCCAGATATTTCTAGTAATGCCTCTTCCATAATCCAATTCATGACTTTAACCGTATATTTGTTTGCCATCTCCCCAAATCCCTTTATTTGTCTTTATTCATTACCTTCTGTACACCATCATTAGGCTAAGTGGTTTTCTTCCTTCCCTACCGTTCGACACCAGCCTATGGTTTGGAAGAAGAATATCCAGTAAGCATAATAGGTGTACCCTCCTAAACCTAGGAGTACTCGCAACTTGAGAGAAGGTGATGATAAAAGACAACTGAATAAATCTTATTCCTATTTCTCCTGAACCAGAATCCATCCTCGAAAAAATATCCTTCGAGTTCGTATATAACCATACGATGGATTTATCCAATGAAATTGGATGTTCGTAGTGATACAGGTTGTTCTGGAGAAATTAAAGGTGAAGTGGGAGCGGCGATGAAATACGTGCTTTGGTCGTGAATGTTAGTAGTCGCAATTTACCTTGCCCTCTTTCTAATTCCTTTATTTGTCTTTACATCTTACCTTCTGCACACCCTACTTAGGCTAATTGGTTTTCTTCATTCCCTACCTTTTGGCGCCTGCCTATGGTTTGGAATAAGACTATCCAATAAGCGTAATAGGTGTACTCTCCTAAACCAAGGAGCCCTCGCAACCTGAGAGAATGTGATAATAGAAGACAACTGAATAAACCAATTCTATTTCTCCTGAACCTGGATCCATCCTCGAAGAAATCCCTCCGAGTTCGTATATAACCATACGATGGATCTATCCAATGGAAGTGGATGTCCGTAGTAATACGGGTTGTTCTGAGAAATACAAAGGGTAAAAGAAAGAGCGACAATGGCTTATGCAACTAAAGACAATCCAAAAGCCAGTATATTAAGAAGGTTCGGTCAACTTGGTCACTGAGTTATAGTCTAGGGTTGGTCAAAGGTCGCTGCCAAAGAGAGAGAAAAGAAACACTCTGCGTACACTCTAACCTAGATCAGAATGGTTATCACTTTATCTAATTAGGAAACCTCCCACTGTAATCTCAAATTCTCCTCCAAACCAGAAAGAAGAATCAATCGGGATCACCCGAAGAGTAAACCAACTCATCAGTGGGAATCGGGATCCAACTCTCATCGCATGATAACGTGAAGGAATCCACTCATGTTATTATACTCCAGAAGGTATGCTCAAGTTTTGCAAGTTTCCTGTATGTTTGAAACTCCCGATGTAATTTTTATCCCATGCTCTTATGACCTTGACGTAGGCCAACAAATCATAAGCCACATGTCAAGTTCTACCCGTCGTTGTCCTGATTAATTTAGGTCATCGTACATGCCTTGACGTAGTCCGACAAGGCTGTACGTCTGTCCTAAACTAATGCATCTATCTATGCAACAAATGAATATCCAGCAGCTACCAAACACTATGCCTTGACGTAGGCCAACAAACATAGCTTGAATACTACTGACCATCCATAAGAAATGACGGAGGATTACGACTGGTTTTTGGAGAAAAACCTTTAACGTAATGAACTTGATCTCGTTGAAGGAACCTGATAGCTTTTTATAAAAAATATAGTGGCGAAAACCTTTTGCTAAAGAAGTCATTCCCGGTGAAGGGATCTCGGCTCTTTCCTCGTGGAATGAGGTGCAGGATATTGCAACTGAATACCGCGATGCAAAGCAACTTGTAATCGACTATATTGAAGTTATTACCCTGACGCAAACTTCTTCTCAAGGGGTCACTCCCGGTGAAGGGATCTCGGCCCTTACCTCGTCGAATGAGGTGCAGGATATTCTAACTGAATACCGCTATGCAAAACAAAAGGAAACGTCTTTGTAATAACTCCTGTTTAAAATTTGTTTCGACAATATCAAATATAGGTTTGTTTTATCCTTGCATTGATAAGAATCAATGCAGTCCCATCAATCAATCACACCAGAAAAGAATGAAAATAAAATGTACGTATATGCCATCCGTATTCGTCACTGGGTCCCGTCATCACTCGTTAGGTTACTTAACTAACGACAGAGCGGGGACATGGTTAGCACGGGTGCAAAACATATACAACATCTAATAGTATATATACTAATATACAATAATCGCTCCAGGCGTGATAATATGCAACATTACAGAAAAGTAATAAGCATCACAGAACAATACAGATAATCTGGGATCCCCGGGTTTCACAGAGCCGCTACTGAAAACCCGACGTTCCCCTGGTCGTGTGGATAGCCTCTGCAATGAAACCTAGACCCCTACGGGTGCAGCAAGTTACCCGCCAAAACCTGAAGCGAGGCAGCCCCCTACAGCAAAATGAATGGACCACCCGACACTTCACAGGATCCGGTAACTTGAGCTCCCCTCCTTGGATCATCCTGTACCCCCTACGAGTGCGGCGAATAGTCTGCTAATTCTAGAGTGAGGCCCCTCTGCCTCTCAAAGCCATGAGATACGGACCCGTTGCCCTCCAGAACTCGGCTATCCGTGCACTCCATCGCGGGGTAAACCTAGTACAGAAATAAAAATATGTACAATGGGTACATCGACCTCAGCCCGGTCGTGCCCCAAAAGAATATTATACAAACAGGCAGTGATGGTGGTCCACAAGTCGGACGCTCATCCCGCAATATCAAATGTACAAATAAATCCAAACAGCACTACCATTGCACACTGCTATCCACCACGACAAATCCGCAACATCATAGTACAACACAGAACATCAACGCGAATGTCACGTTCGCAAACCCGTCTAAAAGAACTATAGCAATCAGACGCGGTTTACCGATCAAATGACATTCCCGATCGGAGATATAATGTAAATACTGTAAACTAATACGTTTAAATTTCGATCGACAAAATTTCCCGAAGTGGGCCCCACGTACATCTGCTGTACAGTAACAAAATCTGGGCCCAAAAGAACAATACCAGAAACCACAATTTCCCAAGATGAAAGCCCAGAAGAAAAATGGCCTACCAAGTCACCAAGATGGCCGCGCTTCCGCGGCCGTACGGTCGAACTGGCGGATCGTTTTTCTTCTGTTTCCATTAAAAAGCCTGCTTAATTTTCTGGTATGGTCAAAATAATTTTTAGAACAGATATAAAATCAACAGAAACTTTAACATTGAAAATTGTGATTTTCGAAAATCCGTTCGATCGATGTTTTAAATGCGTTAGCACAAGTTAGTATAGCTTAATAGTGAGGCTCTGATACCACTGTAAGTCTACGGTAGCGCCCTGGCCGTCTAACAGACGCCAAAATACGGAACAAAACTTTTACGACTGGCGCTATCGCGTACTTTAACCCGGATCTGCCATTAAAGCTAAACTAACAAATTACAAAGTGGGTAGAAATGTTATACCGAACGATCCGAGTCCTTCGGTCTTCAACCATCATCCCACGCTTTGTTGCGGCTGCTCCGATCTCCTGAATCTCCAGTCTTCTCGTCCAGGTGGCACCACGTCGACGGATCTTTAAACGGGCTCCCGCCTCTGAACCGAGACAACTCGGTCGTCAAGTTTGCCAAAAGAGACGACCAAGATGATGTAGAGAATGAGTAGAAAACTTTATCTCGTTACGTCCAAAGCTATGGACGAACGGTTAATGAAGTTGCCTTTTGGAATCGGGTGAAATGAGAAATGAGGCTTTCTAATTTCCATGAGTCCAAAACAATACCAATCTTTTTTCCAAGCAACCATATCTCTCCATGAAGGAATGGTCGGCCACTTATAGAGGCAAGGGGGGTGAGTGTAGGAGGAGGGAGAGTGACCATAACCATAAATGATATGAATGAATCATCTAACACCTAGTATGAACACATTTAATGCATACATTGAACCTTCTAACCTAGTCATCAAGCATTAATTGCACAATAAGTGCACTAATGACTCACTAGCCTAATCACCTCATCTAGAAGCCTCTAGAAACTTCCACACCCATCTCAAGAAAAGATAAATCCATTTTTAACCGAACGTTAAAGACGGGCGATAGAAAACCGGAAACTGGCAACTTCCAAAAGTGATCCTGAAACGAATTTCAGGATAACCCCGTAACAGTATAAACATACCCGTATTTGTATTACGACTGAATACAAATGCAACTGAGACAAAGATATTATATCTACAGAGTATAATACTGGGATCCGGCTTAAACCAAAGCCTACCAGTATTATCTGCCCGAAAAATGACACGTGCGAAAACGCACGTGCATTTTCCGAACCCTGCCATAAAACCATACGACTTCTACAACGTTTCGTCCGAACTTGGGAAAGTGTCTGTAGGGGACTTTAATGACTCATCAATACACTGGCACTGGGTATAACCACTAGCACGTCAGAGGTACAAGCTGTATGTAACAGTTGCCTATGTATTGATTGGAAGGGAAGCTGACGAGCGAACTCATCTATAAACCCTACTGAGCCTGATAGTGACAATATCCGTACAGTCCGGTCCATTCGTCTATGAGTATCGCATATAGGGCCTGGGGGGCCGGTAAACGTCAGGCCCCCAATAGCTGTATAAGTCGTGTTAGAGAGCAGCCCAGAACACCCTGAGATACTACGGGAATACCTTTCAGTAAATCTTGATTACCCTGGCCAGGGATTTCGTGTAATGGCTCTCCTAAACACAGCGCGATCTCACCCCCAATACCGGGAGAGACGAATCCCCGACGATCTGCTCACTGCCTCCATGCGGCTCGGGACTGTACCCAAAATATACCTGTTTGCACGACTCTTTTGACCCGTGGTAGGGTATAAATCAAAGTACAGTTGGAACTCACACGAGACAAATAACGACCTCAGGTCGATGAACTAACCTGTACACATGTCACCAGGGAACTGCTATCTGACGCTAGGTATAATACCAACCAGCAAGTTCCCGGCGAGTCCTGTCCGGTGTACTCATAACCCAATGAGCACCTGTATACATCTTAGGTGAACCAACTAACACCAATGGCTTGTGAGACCGGCCACCGCCCCTCGTCGGGGTCTCGAATGTATACACTAGTCTACTCTGGAGTATAGATGCCCTGTCTCAAAACTCCTACGACTAGGGACACTTTAAGGATGTGCTTATAGACCCCAACTCCCACATATATGATCGCCATCATACTGCTGGCAGTCAAGAAAGAATCCTATGGGCTCTATCAAAATGCAACAGTGATAAAGACAAACCAGATAGCACACCATCATCTCGAGTAAGACTGTTCTATCGGTATAGGTCCTCCCTCAATCATTGCAATCACGTACCTGCGATCCAATAATTGACTTAGAGGGCACTATATCCAACAGGGTTTCCCTGTTTCGGGCGAAACGATGTAGAGGTCGTATGGTTTTACAGCAGAGTTCGATCATATACGTGCACTTGTGCACATATCATGATTCAGACGGATAATACTAGTGGGCTTTGGTTTAAGCCGGATCCTAGTATTATATTGTTGGATTATTTTCTTCTCATTGTATTCGTATTTTTCGGAATACGGATACGGGTATGTACATACATGTTTCCTGATTTAAAATCAGGAAAGCTTCTGGGAAAAGCTTCAAAAAGGGGCCACGTGCTTACACGTGACCAGCAGTCACGTGTTGACACGTGACATATAAAAGCAGCGGAAAAGGGCACATTGGTTCCCTGATCAAGTCAAGGAAAAGGCTTCAGAAGAGGTCACGTGCTCCCACGTGACCAGGGTCACGTGTTGGCACGTGACGTTCAAAGCAGCAGACTCGCTCTCCAGTTGAACCAAGGAAAGAGGCGCCAGACAAGGGTCGCGTGCTCACACGTGACCAGGGGTCACGTGGTAGCACGTGACGGCTAAGCAGCAGAAGAAGGCAGAGTGCAAAAGAAGAAAAAGGCTCGTTCCAAGAGAGTCACGTGTCCACACGTGACCATGGGTCACGTGGTCACACGTGACCGGCTTTCAAAGCCCATTTTGCTAACAGAATTAAATTCTGAAAGAGATTCAAATCTTTCCAAAGGAAAGCAATTATCTGGAACCGATCAAATTAAAGATTCAGAGATGATTAAATATCATCTATCTATGGAAAATCTCGAGTTTGGAAAGATTTCCCCTTTAAATCTAACAGAAATAACAAAGGAGAATCCCTGGATTTGAAATCCAATGGTGAATAAAATTCACCTAATAATCCAAGGGTCAAAAACAAATGATGGATACAAATCAAATCTCTTAATAAAGATTCATCAAAAACTAATTGATTCGGCTGCTTCTCCTATAAATAGGAGCCTAGAGACACAAAGGAAAAAAAAGGAAGAGATACACGTAGAGGGAGGAAAAAAGGAGAGAGCCTTGATACTTTGAGGAATTTGGAGCTTCTGCAAAAAGAAAACCCTAGGTAAGAAAGGGAAGGCTTCCTGAAAGAAGGAGAATTTAATTCTCAACAGAGTTTAACTCTGACAAAATAAAAAAACAGAAGAACATATTTCTTCTCTCTTTGATAGAGGATCTGCAAAGTGCACATCTCCCCTTTAGGTTGAGAATTTAATTCTTAATGGGTTGAGATCCTGCCATGCAGATCCAAAACATGGAGAGGAAATGGAAAAACGAGAATTTAATTCTCACAGAACTATAGGAATTTAATTCCTCTAAGATAAAAGTAGGGCTTGACCCTGTGTTATGGGAATTTAATTCCTTCAGAACAGAGAGAAACAGGGTTTAACCCTAATGAAGAACTTAGTTCTGTTGAAACAACGGGAATTCAATTCCCTTAATCATAATTTAACAGGGACTGGAAGTTTAATTCCTTGAAAAGCTTTTATTAGGGTTAACCCTATTCAGTTCTTCACATAAACGAGGAATTTAATTCCTACAGAAGATTCAGGGTTCAATTCTACTCCAGAATATAAGTCTTCAAAAGGAAGTAGGAATTTAATTCCTTTGAAAATTAAAGCTCGAGGAATTTAATTCCTGAAAAAGGATCAACAGATTCTCTAAACAATATACATGGAGGCAGGGTCACGTGCCACCACGTGACCCCCTCAAAAGATCTACAGAAAGCCCTTTGAGGCAGTCCCTCACGTGACCCACGTGACCCTTGACAGAAGCTCTAACAAATAGGCATATGAACGCCCGTCACGTGATGGCACGTGATGCTCTGAAAGATGCAATGATCTCAGCAGAATGAATGGAGAGAGGGCGCTCTCACGTGTCGCCACGTGACCCCTCTTGCTTTAGTGTTTAACACTAAGTTGGAACTCCTGAATCCAGTGTTAAAACACTGTTGGGCCATAGTGTTCAACACCAATCAAAGAACTTTACTTGCAGTGTTCAACACTGACTACCTTAGTGTTTAACACTAATTTGAGAGCTCTGTTGCCGATGCTTGATACTGATCTGTTTTAGTGTTTAACACTAATCTGAAAGCCTTGTTGCTGGTGTTTAACACCAATTATCTTTTAGTGTTAAACACTAACTTGTCAACCTCATTCCCAGTGTTCAACACTGATTGCTCTGAAGTGTTTAACACTAGGCTTTGGCCCAATTGGCTAAAGGGATAGAGGCAAAGCCTCTCCCTCAGTGGACCCACAAGAAGTCAATATTCCAGACACGACAGGACTTAGCCCAAGCTGGCCATAAGTCCTCAATTCGTAATTAACTGGGCCAATGGGCTCATAATATAATTAATGGGTCTTGATCCCAAATTGGGCCAAGGACTATTTAATCCATTCCGGTTCTAGGGTACATCTCTTCACTCCTTTGATACTTGGCATTGTAATCCCTCAATGTCTTCAAAGAGGTGACGGGTCCCGATTACCACCCATGATATGGACTGTGGGGTCCTTAAACCCATGTCTAATGCAAAATTCCTGGTCACGTGGAACGCGGATAACGTCACTCTTTGACCCCGCGGAAAACGCCCAGAGCGGAGCCTAGTCCTCGCCGAGCACGGCCGTGAACCCGTGTGAAGCATCTAGTGCAAAATTCCTGGTTACGTGGAACGTGGATAACGTCACTCTTTGACCCCGCGGAAAACGCCCAGAGCGGAGCCTGGTCCTCGCCAAGCACGGCAGTGAACCCGTGTAAAGCATCTAGAGCACATACCGGACTGTGGAGTCCTTAAACCCATGGACTATGACGTCCTTAACCTTGACCGAGATGTCTTAAAACTAACAATGGACCGCAATGTCCTTAAACTACCCATGGACCGCAATGTCCTTAAACTACCCATGGACCGCAATGTCCTTAAACTAGAACAATAGAGCCCCGCATGCTCTTTTTTCGGATCTAAACGGTCCCGTTTAAGTTGATCTTAGCCTCAAAGATGGCTAACGTATCCTTAAACCTTCAAACAGACTGGACTATGAATCCCCCAAATTAACTCTGGCTCGAGGGTACATCTCTGAACCCCTCTGATATCCGTCGTTGTAATCCTTCAACGTCGTCAGAGAGGTAACGGGTCCCGACGGCCACATATACGATGGACCACTATGTCCCTAAACTGGAACAATGGAGCCTAAAACACTCCCTTGTCGGATCTCAATGATCCCGTTAAGTTGATCTTAGTCTCAACATTAGACTAACGTATCCTTAACAAACGTTTGAGTTGATCTTAGCCTCAAGCATGGCTGACGTATCCTCAAACCAAACCCCCAAACCCAAATCTAAGATAAACACGGATTTGGACTAGTCCACGCCCTACGGGCGACGACACAACTCAGTCTCCGTAAACAATCCACGGGCAATAAAAAACAAAACAAACACACACGACACGAAGTGACCATCTGGAGAAGGAGAAAGTTGTTACCGCGATGCGGTAGCGTAATTAACTGCAGGGGCTTGCGCCTGCAGGGAAGAGCGTCCCCACAATCAAAAACCCCTCAAACGAGGGGGAATCTGACGAAGTCTGCTACATCGGCCGCATCCGTCTAAACCTCCGATACACAGTGCCATAAACAACTTGGCATCTTCGGAGAGGTGGACGGATAGCACCAATTAGCATCTTCCCCGAACCTCAGGCACGGACGCCCAACGTCGCGCCGCCGTTCGGAGGGGAACAGATTCTGGCACGCCCGGTGGGACCTTTTCCTCTTTCCACTCCACACTTCGTGTGTCGTGATTCGCGAACCAATCGCGGTTCGCTAATGGTTGCCCTTGGGTTTCAAGATACTAAGAATTGGCGTCTTGCCTATTGCATAAAACAAAGGATCGATGGCTTCTACTTCTGCGAAATCCTCCAACTGCTCAAACTGCAATTGCGACCAACGCTCTACCTCGCCAGGAGGTATAGCCTATGGACCCCAAGCTGCTTCGTTGTTCACAATGCCGGTGGACCAAGTGACTCAAGCCACTACCGGATTGTTCTTCGGGACTATACTCCCATCATCAAGCTTCGCGGCGCCGGTACTGACGAAGGAAGCTCACAAGAAGTCAGTCTTTGATCGTCTTACCCCTGCCGCGGCTCCTCTCAACGAGTCGCCCAACGTCAATGCCTCGGTCTTCTCTAGATTGGGCCGGAAATCCTACGAACTCATCATAGGGCCTACAATCTCAGAGGAGGCTACCTCTAAGAAAGTGGCCGTTCCTGCCCCCGAAATCGCCAAGGCGGCTTCTCCGGCCAAAAAGTCGGTCTTTACAAGATTGACGGCTTCAGCTCCCGCTCCTGCTATCCAAAGGACATCGATCTTTGATAGGCTAACACCAACAGCAACCCCCCACCCACACAGGGGGCAAGACGAAACCATTCTTACCGCTAACCCAACGCCGTCCGCTCGACACGCTCGACGTCGCCATTGGCGCCGAGTAAGGAAGGCTGGGGGCAACTCCCCCTCTGGGTTGACTCCATCAGCCCCGGTGGCAGAAGTTAATGCTGCTGTTCCAACTGGGAACAGCTTCGAAATGCTAAATAAGGTGCGAAGGAATTCTCCTACTGCAGTGCTGAAGAGGTCTCCTCCCCCATTAAAGAAGGTTGCGGAAATAAAACCAGAACAGCCCCAATCTCCTCAACAGCTGTCTTCCAAAATCTATAAGGTTTGGCGGCAGGCCCGAGTCTCGATCATTGATCCAAACTTCTCCCGCCAGTACAAGAAGCTGAAAATCCAACCGGAGGCTGGCCACCAAGCTAAACCCCGAAAGGCTATCGGGACGCTCACCTCAACGGCCCCCTCAACCTCCACGGCTCATAAAAGGAGGAGGCTAGAGAAGACCCCCCAACGTGCAACGACGGCTAAAAGCACTGAGCCCAGACGCCCTAAGTCCGGGGGCATGATGGTCCACACCGTATACATGGCCTCTGGAAAGGAGGAGAGCCGCACTTCTACAGGCCACCGACCACTTACCCGATCTGTGACGAAAGCCCAGGAGCAGCAACAAAAGCTCCAAGAAATGATGAATGCTATGGCCGCACTTACCGGGCCAAAAGAAAACCCAGAAACGTCCTCAGACGCGCGCCAAGAAGAAGAAACCGACGCTGAATTCCTTCGCCGGATACTGGAGAAAAAGGACAAAGAGGCAGCTGAACAAGCAGCCAACATACAACGTATGGGCCTTCTCTTCCAAGATATGATAGGAATGATGATCCAGCAGGACTTACCCGCCGAGGATCCCCCAATCGTTCTTGAAGACGACCGAGGAGAAACGTCGAATCCACTGCCAGCCCTCTCAATGGCCAAGGAGGAGGCAATCTCTAAGGCGGACTTGGCTGACTACATAGCCCAGCAAATCCGGGTCCATCATGCGACTGAGGCAGCTGGTCAAGTCGTGAAAACGGGGCGGCCGTATCCAAGCTGGTACGACCAAATCAAATACCCGCAAGGCTATACGATACCAAAATTCCACGTGTACAAGGGGACCGGCAATCCCCATCAACATGTCGCCCAGTTCCGGGCCCTCTGCGGTAACACCGGCGGTGATGATAAACTGTTGCTCCGCCAGTTCGTAGGTAGCTTATCAGAAACAGCGTTCGAATGGTATTCGGAACTCCCGAACGATTCTATCAAAACGTTCGCTGAAATGGAGCTGCTATTCACTCAGCGATTCGCGAGCGCCAGCGAACGCACTCCAATAACTGCTTTGATTAACGCCAGGGTCAAACCAGGCGAAACCTGGGTCCAGTATGCTATACGCTGGCGGAACTTGTGGTCGAGATGCGAGCAACGCATTGAGGAGGCACCCGCAGTGGTCATGTTCGTGGGAACCCTAGACCCCCACGCAACTATCTCCCAGTTTATGATGTTCTTTAAGCCAACCACATTCCAGGCTTTAATCGACAAGTTGGCTCAGATGGACCAGATGGGTCATAGACCACCTCCCCCGAAGTCGGAACCTCGGAATGACAAGGGTAAAGGAAGGGCAGCCTTCGTCGCAAATGCCCAACAGCAACCTAACGCCCCGAAACCGGCAGATCAATTGGAAGAAAGACGCCGGTATTATAATGAGAAGATGAAACGTCCCTACTCGTTCCCACGAGACAAGACGAAACGGTTATTCGAGCTGGCAATACGCAACAGACTTATAAACCTACCGAATCCAAGGCGACCGCCACAACCCACCGAGGTGAATAACCCTAGCTATTGCCCTTACCATCAAACGGTAGGTCATCCGATTGAAGATTGCTTCGTCTTCAAAGGATGGATTGAAGATCAATACCTCCAGGGGAAGTTTGTACTGTCCGAGAAGTGGAAGGTGAGCCCACCACAGCCGCATACTCCTAAGAAAACAGATACATTGGGGGCAACCTGCTCCTTTATTGAAGAAGCTCCATGGGAGGTCGTGCTATCAACGAAAACCAAAAGAATGCTGAGAGACTTTCACGCGTGCCCTGCGATCGAATGGAAAGACCCCCTTGAACCTCAAATTATCGAGGGGATGTTGAAGCCCCGCACAACTACGAAGGCTCGCGATAAGGGCCCAAATACTCACGCCCAACCGTCAAAATCTTCGAAGAAAAAGAAGAAGAAATCCAAGAAGCCCGCGAAGCTTGGAGACGAGCACACGAACTTGCAGAAGCAAATCGACGCGCTGGAAGAGTATAATCAAAAGGCGCGAACTCCTGTCACATTGCAAGAGTTCCTCAACCACATCTTTCAAGAGGGAGATGATGAAGAGAGCTCATCGGATGAATCCGAAGAGTATGTGGCGAGTTGTAACGTAATCTCCCACTCGTTTACCGATGATGAGAAAACTCCTAGCACTAAGAAGCTGGAGGCAGAACCTGAGCGTGCATGGCTGACAAATGAAATGATCAATGCCTTTCTAAACGAGATTCGTCTAAAAAGTAAAGCGGATCAGGAGCGTGAGATGGCAACGTCAGAAGGAACCAAATGCAGGCGACTGAATGAAAGAGTTGAACTACCCCTGCCAGATCAAAAGGCATCCGAAGTAGACAAGAAGATATTCAAGACGAGGAAAAGGTTCGCCAAAGCCATGTCAATGGGAATGAAGCTACCACCCTCGGAAGGAAATACACACGATGGGGCGGAGAGGCACCCTAATTATTGCGCATATCATCGGAGAATCTCACACCCCACGGAGGAGTGCGACGCCTTTAAAATATGGTGGCAAGGATATGTTACTCGTCAGCAACATGTTAAGCGCATGAAACGCAAGATCCGTCGGGAGCGAAGAAGTACTGTCGATGGGCACAACAGAACTACTGGCAACTGTTATATGGCTCACGCCGGGGGGTCACAAGTTCTCACCTTTGGGAGCGACTCTGATGAAGAAATGGCTCTGGGCCCTCTCTTTAAAGAATCCGTTTTAGGGAAAGAGGAGGAATCGGAGGCCTGCGAGAACATCCAGCTGCGCAATCGCACACTCCCAGAAAAGAATCTCGGGCCCGTAAGTAGAAAAGATAAGGGAAAGGAAAAGGCCACTGAAGATATCACTTTAGATGACCAAGTCATGAAAGAACTGGCTGCCAAAGACCCTCCTAGGAGGAGTAAAGTGGACTATAACATCCTCGCGCACCTAAGGAAGCTACCTTCTCAGCTTAGCATTCTCGACGCCCTCCTATTATCAAAAGAAGCGCGAGACTCACTAATTAAGGCATTACAAGAACCTGAACAATTCCAAGCCTTCCTCGCCACTGAAAAGATGAAGGATGAACTGGAGGAAGTGCATACAGCTGATATCACTTTCGGTGATGAAGACCTCCTTCTCGGGACGTGCGACCATAACCGTCCCCTATATGTCTCCGGATACTGCCATGATATCAAGATAGGCAAGATCCTGGTGGATAATGGATCCTCTGTCAATCTCCTTAATGTTCGGGTGTTGAAGGAAATCTGCATGAGTGTGCAACATCTCGCTCGTGACAATTACTATCTCCGGTTTCGATTCACAATCGTCACGGACTCTCGGATCTGTGATACTAACGTTACGCTTTGGACTTCTCGTCACAGACATCAAATTCCATGTCATTGACGCCAAGACCTGCTACAACGCCTTGCTTGGCCGTCCTTGGCTACACGAGTACAACATCATCCCTTCTACACAACATCAGTGTATGAAGTACTTTAAAGATGGTTTCGAGTATACTGTAACAGGCGAGTTGAACCCATTTTCCGTGAACGAAGTCCGCAAATACGAGGATGCGAAATACTTTTTGCCAGATTTCGAGGATACAGAAAGGTGTCGCAACCGGGAGAACAAAGCCGCCGCCACTATCCCTGTTTTCGGGAGCGATACCGAAGAAGAGGAAGAGATAGTTTATGCAGGGCCATCTCGACGCAGTAACCCGGGAACGTCCGCCCCCATGTTAGTCTTCGGAAGTGACTCGGAAGATGAGGTTAATGCCGTGTTCTCCAATCGGCTGCCGATACAAGCACCCCTTTGCGATGACCATAGTTTGCAAATCACCATGGTACCGCGAGAGCACTACAAGGATCTCGACACGCTTCAAGCTCACAATGTGCAGGACCTGCAAACATTTTACATCCCTCCCATGCAAAGGGGTGAGAACGTGATCCTATTCTACCGATCCTCAGAGTCGAAAATAGAGAAAGAGATCTGGCATGGCGCGGATGCTACATGCGACAGACTCCAACCCATCCGTCTGCCCAGATACTATACAAATGGATTAAAGAAGCTATTGAAGCGCCAAGGAGTACCCTTAAAACAGACTGTTCGGCAGGCTCGGTTCTACAACAAGATTTGGGATGTCCCTGGGACTCAGCGCAAATTGCCCAACGGGAAAATGGAAACACTCGGGCTTGGATACGCGAGAGCGGGAAAACGGGAACGGGTCCACAGTAACTACGCCATATACACCTTTGATGAAGAAGAGGACGCCCTGTCAGGAGATGCCAACCCCTCGTCAAAATTACACCCCGTGATCGAAACGCCGAGTCCGTCGTTTGGAGAACGAACGGACAAGCCTATCAGGAAACTGGGTCCGAAAGCTCAGGAAAACCACAACCGCGAAATGGCCATCTACGAGGAGGCCAGGACGCAACGCCTATTTCAACAGGCTCCAAAAGACAAAGATGCTCATCTTTGTCAACCCGTTGTGCGAAAGGCCCGATGCGGAGACAGAAATAAATTAAGAAGCGGGAAGAGGAGCCGACAACAACGACGCAGGATTAGAGGGTTACGGGTACTGCGCGGCTCGGATTCGTCCCTCATGGAAAAGATGAGTCGAGCGTATTCTTTCCCCCGAGACAAGACGGAGAAGTTACTCAAGCTCGCTTTAAAACATCAAATGATCGCGCTTCCAGAGTCTAGACACCCTGAGCAAGCTAACAAGGCTTCTCGTTTGAGCTATTGCTCTTATCACCGAGCCATAGGACATCCTACCGAAGACTGCTTCACCTTCAAGAACTGGGTCGAGGACCAGTACCAACGGGGCAGATTCGCTTTATCCAACGGCTGGAGGGTAACGCCGCCACAAAAGCATGAACCCAAGGCCGCAAGAGCAAAACCGGATCCACCTCAGTCCTGGGAGCGGATTCGCACCTGTTATACGATTACGATATTAAAAGAAGAGCGCGAGAACATGGATGACTTTCCCCAGTGCTTTGAGAACAGCGACGACGAGGTGATCTCAGAATTTCCGCCAGCTCCGAGAGAACTGGAAGATGGTATACATACTACGGCGGATAACCTCAGGAAGATTGAGTTGGGATCGGCAGATGACCCGCGACCGACATTTGTCAAAGAGCTACTCTCTGAAGAAAGGGTGGCCGCGTTAAAGAACGTGCTTCTACGGCATAAAGACTGCTTCACGTGGAACTACTCTGAGATGCCAGGATTAGATCCGGAGGTTGCCGTGCATAAATTAGCAATATCCCCGGATATCAAGCCAGTCAAGCAAGCGCCAAGAAAGATGCGACTCGAGCTTGAGATGAGCATCAACGCCGAAGTCAAGAAGCTGATCGATTCTGGATTTATTCAAGAAGTCTAATATCCCGATTGGATCGCCAATATCGTCCCGGTAATGAAAAAGAATGGGACAGTACGCATATGTGTGGATTTCAGGGATCTCAATAAAGCCTGTCCAAAGGATGATTTCCCGGTACCGGTAACCGAGCTGATGATAGATAACACGTCCACTCACGAGGTTTTCTCCTTTATGGACGGTTCGTCAGGATACAATCAGATAAAGATGCATCCCGAAGGCCAGAAGCACACCGCTTTCCGGACCCCTTTGGGTATATTCTGCTACAAGGTTATGCCCTTTGGTCTAAAGAACGGGGGCGCTACCTATCAAAGGGCCATGACAAAGATCTTCGACGACCTCATACATGACATCGTCGAGTGCTATATCGATGACCTCGTAGTAAAGAGCATGTCATACGAAGATCATTTAAAGCATCTGGAGACTGTATTTCAACGCCTTCGGCAATACAATTTGAAAATGAATCCCCTCAAATGCGCGTTTGGAGTCTCCTCGGGCAAATTCCTGGGATTCATCGTTCGACACCGAGGAATTGAAATAGATCCATCAAAGATTAAAGCGATCATGGAAATGCCTCCGCCAAAAACTCTCAAACAGTTGCGGTCTCTCCAAGGGAAGCTCGCATACATCCGGCGATTTATCGCCAATCTTTCCGGCAAATGCCGTCCTTACAGCCACCTGATAAAAAAAGGAACTCCGTACGTTTGGGATCACAAATGCCAAGGTGCACTAGACGAGATCAAGCAATACCTGCAGAACCCTCCGGTGTTGGCCGCGCCGGTCAAAGGAAAACCCCTCATTCTTTATACAACCGCCCTCGAAGGTTCCTTGGGCGTATTATGGGCGCAAGAGAACGATCAGGGAAAAGAGAGAGCACTCTACTACTTAAGTCGAGTTCTGCTGGGGGCAGAAAGCAACTACTCTCCCATTGAAAAACATTGCTTGGCATTGATCTTCGCGATAACAAAGCTCAGGCACTATGCGTTGGCGCATGAAGTCCGTCTCATTTCAAAGGTGGACCCCCTTAAATACTTGATGTCGAAAGCCATATTGTCGGGACGACTCGCTAAATGGGCCCTACTCTTGATGGAGTTCTCGGTAACGTATCAACCTCTCAAGGCAGTAAAAGGCCAAGCCATTGCCGATTTCCTCGCCGAGCACCCGATACCGGCCGATTCTCCTCTGAACTATGATTTGCCGGACGAGCATGCATTTGATGCGATTGGCAGCGGTAGCACCCGATGGGAACTCTATTTCGATGGAGCGTCCTCCGTAAAGAAACAGAAACAGGGTATCCCAATGATCAAATCGGGGATAGGCCTCATCTTTGCAACTCCATAAGGAGGATAATGCGCTTCGCCTTCTCCTTAACAGAGCCGAGGACAAACAATGAAGCTGAATACGAAGCTCTGATAGCGGGCTTCGAAATCGCCATCGACTTGGGAATTGAAGACCTCCTTATATACGGGGATTCTCAACCGGTTGTTAGTCAAGTAAATGGTAATTACCAAACGTGCAAACCGGAGTTGGTGAGGTACGACGAAAAGGTGCAACAACTATTGATCCAAATTCCCTCCTATACTTTGGAGAATATACCGCGCGCGGAAAACAGTAAAGCAGACGCGTTAGCCAAACTTGCTAAAGAACTGGCGGACGAAAACCTCGATGATGTAAGAATCGTGGTACAAAGCCGTCGAGTGCTTGCCCCGGCAGAAATACCTCCGGAATTATATAAAGAGAAGGGAGCGACTGAGCAGACGACCCTGCAAATAAAAGACCATGAGAAGGCCGAGGACTGGAGGGAAGTCTTCATAGACTACTTTAAGTCCCACATAATGCCCAAAGATACATCCTCAAGGCATCAACTCATGAAACGAGCTCTATCTTTTGCCTTCATCAACGATGCTCTATACAAGAGGTCATTCGATTCTCTGTGGCTGAGATGCCTAGGACCTGACGAAGCGAGAAGGGTCGTCCAAGAAGTTCATGACGGACTCTACGGTTCCCACCAAGCAGGCCCTAAGATGAAGTTGAAGATAAAACGGATGGGTTACTATTGGCCCACGATGATCCAGGACTGCCTTGAGTATGCGAAGCAATGCCACTCATGCCAGATTCATGGAGACTTTATCCACCAACATCCGAATCCACTACATCCAACGGTGGCTAGTTGGCCATTCGAAATGTGGGGGACTGACATAATCGGCCCCATCGAGCCAGCATCATCCCGGGGACATCGTTTTATCCTAGCGACAACTGATTACTTCTCCAAATGGGCAGAAGCAATACCATTGAGGGAAGTGAAGACGGAGAATATCCTCCATTTCTTCAAGACGCACGTCATCTATCGGTTCGGAACCCCACGGCGGATTATCTCCGATAACGGGCCAGCCTACAGAAGCCATAAGATTAGCCGCTTCGCGCAGCAGCACAATATAGACTGGAGATATTCTTCAGTTTACAATCCACGAGCTAACGGTCTAGCCGAGGCTTTCAATAAGACCTTGACGAAGATCATAAAAAAGACCGTTTCCCGGAATAAGAGAGACTGGCACGAGAGGCTGCAAGAAGCCCTTTGGGCTTATCGAACTAGATTCAGGACGGCCACGAACACAACGCCGTACGCGTTGGTATTCGGGACGGAAGCAGTACTCCCCCTCGAGATAGAGTTACCCTCTCTACGAGTGGCAATCCACCACGAGCTGACGGACGAAGAAAATGCTCACCTTCGGCTTGAGGAGCTTGATGCCCTCGACGAAACTCGGCTCATAGCGCAACAACATCTAGAAGCCTACAAAGCAAAGATGACGCGCTCGTACGAGAGATTGACCAGGCCAAGGACATTCCGCCAAGGCGAACTCGTGCTAGTGGTCAAGAGACCTATGATCCCCAATCGTGCCAAACGGGGGAAATTTGAGCCAAACTACGAAGGCCCCTACATCATAGACAAGGTCTATCAGGGTGGAGCCTATCTACTCATGGACATGCACGGTGAAAGGCCTTTCAGGCCAATAAACGGCCGCTTCTTAAAGAAATACTATGCTTGATGAGCCATAGCCTGGGTCAATGATAGATGACGACGACTATGTCCGCTCGCTATCTTCCTAGGCTCAGACTTTGCAAGCAGTGGCTGGCCCTCCCATATCGACGGACCGAAACGTCCTTAAACTAACAACGGACCGAAACGTCCTTAAACTAACAACGGACCGAAACATCCTTAAACTAACAACGGACCGAAACGTCCTTAAACTAACAACGGACCGAAACGTCTTTAAACTAACGATGGACCGAAACGTCCTCAAACTAACAACGGACCGGAACGTCCTTAAACTATCGACGGACCGAAACGTCCTTAAACTAACGACGGACCGAAACGTCCTTAAACCATCGACGGACCGAAATGTCTTTAAACTAACGACAGACCGAAAAGTCCCTAAACTACTACCGCAGCATCCTTAGGCTGACGAGATAAAAAAAAAATAAAAATAAAAAATAAAAAAAACGGTGCGTCCACAAGCAAAACGGGCACGGAAGAAAACCCGAAAGGGCTCCGTGAATAAAAACAGCAGGACTACCGGCGAGTGTTTGTGAAAACCCGAAAGGGCGCAACCTCGTTAAAAGACACTTATAGGGTCCTCTCGACCTTGTAAGGAGAAACCACCTGCGTGAGATCCTTACGACTCGCAAAGGAGTAACACACTTAGGGATCCTCACGATTCCTAAGGAGAAAATACACTTACGAGATCCTCACGGCTCGTAGGGAGAACTCTCTTGTGGGACCCTCACGACTCATAAGATTTGAAAGTCTTAAGTTACAGAAACCTAAACCTGTTCTTAAGCAAATCCTCCACAACCTTCGATATTGCCCTACAAGGGACTCAATACTGACCCTTGTATACAATCCATGGGCGCGAATAAACATTTCCCCAGCAAAGTCCAACCCTTGTAGGTCCTCTCGACCCATAAGGAGAAAGCCCTCTTGTAGGATCCTTATGACTTACAGAGGAGCGCACACTTAGGACTCCTCACGATCCCTAAGGAGAAAATACGCCTACAAGATCCTCACGACTTGTAGGGAGAAATACCTCTGTGAGACCCTTACGGCTCATGAAGTCAAAAGCCTTGGTCGACAGGACCCTTAACCCTGTTTGCCAAGCCACCTTTGTTCAACATCGACAGAGGCGAATGATGATTCGCTCCTGACAATATTCCAGTTGTAGCGGTGCTGATGCCGAAATCGGTGCCTAAAATCCAGACTTGCAGCGAAAAAGCTAGCAAGCCACACATGCCTACAAAATAGCCGAAATGATGGGGCAACTTGCAATAAAAAACAGCAAGTAAAAATGAAGGCATGAAAAATAGCCGAAATGATGGGGCAACTCGCAATAAAAAGCAGCGAGCAGAAAATAAATAAATAGCCGAAATGATTGGGCACCGCAAAAAATAGCCGAAATGATGGGGCAATCGCGACCTTCGCGATATAAAAGCTGAAATGATAGAGCATCGCGGAAAAAGAAATAAAATAAAAGTGAAATCCTCGCCCTACAGGTGATGTTACATCTACCTCTGTATACAATCCAGGGGCGCAAACAAAGAAGGGATCATACTCCTTCCCCAGGTTTCATCATAAGGAGAAGCCAAATCTCGACGGTTCACAGATAGCCTAGAGATCATCTCGACGTCCGTCTCATGGCAGCAGACACAACATCAAGCGAAACGGAACAGCGGCAACCCCCAGTTCCATGGCTCGGCGATACATATCACCAAGAGTCAAACCTTCATCCCGTGAAATGCGGATACAATCAACAAAATTCCTGGTCACGTGGAACGCGGATAACGTCACTCTTTGACCCCGTGGAAAACGTCCAGAGCGGATCCTGGTCCTCGCAGAACACAGCAGTAAACCCGTGCGAAGCATCCAGAGCGGAGCCTAGTCCTCGCCTAACGCGGCAGTGAACCCGTGTGAAGCATCTAGTGCAAAATTCCTGGTCACGTGGAACGCGGATAACGTCACTTTTTGACCCCGTGGAAAACGTCCAGAGCGGATCCTGGTCCTCGCAAAGCACGGCAGTGAACCCGTGTGAAGCATCCAGAGCGGAGCCTAGTCCCCGCCTAACGCGGCAGTGAACCCGTGTGAAGCATCTAGTGCAAAATTCCTGGTTACGTGGAACGCGGATAATGTCACTCTTTGACCCCGTGGAAAACGTCCAGAGCGGATCCTGGTCCTCGCAGAACACGGCAGTAAACCCGTGCGAAGCATCCAGAGCGGAGCCTAGTCCTCGCCTAACGCGGCAGTGAACCCGTGTGAAGCATCTAGTGCAAAATTCCTGGTCACGTGGAACGCGGATAACGTCACTCTTTGACCCCGTGGAAAACGTCCAGAGCGGATCCTGGTCCTCGCAAAGCACGGCAGTGAACCCGTGTGAAGCATCCAGAGCGGAGCCTAGTCCTCGCCTAACGCGACAGTGAAACCGTGTGAAGCATCTAGTGCAAAATTCCTGGTCACGTGGAACGCGGATAATGTCACTCTTTGACCCCGTGGAAAACGTCCAGAGCGGATCCTGGTCCTCGCAGAGCACGGCAGTGAACCCGTGTGAAGCATCCAGAGCGGAGCCTAGTCCTCGCCTAACGCGGCAGTGAACCCGTGTGAAGCATCTAGTGCAAAATTCCTGGTTACGTGGAACGCGGATAATATCACTCTTTGACCCCGTGGAAAACGTCCAGAGCGGATCCTGGTCCTCGCAGAGCACGGCAGTGAACCCGTGTGAAGCATCCAGAGCGGAGCCTAGTCCTCGCCTAATGCGGCAGTGAACCCGTGTGAAGCATCCAGAGCGGAGCCTAGTCCTCGCCTAATGCGGCAGTGAACCCGTGTGAAGTATCCAGCGCAAAATTCCTGGTTACGTGGAACGCGGATAATGTCACTCTTTGACCCCGTGGAAAACGTCCAGAGCGGATCCTGGTCCTCGCCAAGCACGGCAGCGAACCCGTGTGAAGCATCCAGAGCGGAGCCTGGTCCTCGCCAAGCACGGCAGTGAACCCGTGTGAAGCATCCAGAGCAAATACCGGACTGTGGAGTCCTTAAAATCCACGGACTATGACGTCCTTAACCTCGACCGTGATGTCTTAAAACTAACGATCAACCACCCCGATTCCCTACGGATTCTACCTTGGTTTAGGGGTACATCTCTTCACTCCTTTGATACTTGGCGTTGTAATTCCTCAACGTCTTCAAAGAGGTGACGGGTCCCTGCAACCAAACATTGGACTGTGGAGTCCCTAAATCCACGGACTATGAGGTCCTTAACCTTGACCGTGATGTCTTAAAACTAACATCGGACTGTGGAGTCCCTAAACCCACGGACTATGAGGTCCTTAACCTTGACCGTGATGTCTTAAAACTAACATCGGACTGTGGAGTCCTTAAATCCACGAACTATGAGGTCCTTAACCTTGACCGCGACGTCTTTAAACTACAATACCCGGAGCAGCCTCTGACCCCGTGAAACACGGATAAGGGCGACCACATCCAGCACTTGCAAGTCCTCACGACCGGTAAGGAAGAAAAATCTCCCTTGTGAGATCCTTACGACTCTCAAGGGAAAACCCGCTTAAGAATCCTCACGAATCTTAAGGAGAACTGACACCTATGGGATCCTCTCGACCTGTGGGGAGAAAAACTCTTTATGAGACCCTCGTGGCTCGTAAAATGCAGAAGTCTTAGGAAGCAGATCTTAACCCTGAATCCTGAGCCATCGCTGTCCTGCAAAGAGATCAAGATAGAATATCCGCAAAATGCATTCGATAAAAAGGGGACACACCATTGAGAGGAAAAATGTATCTTTTATTCATAAACCAAAATAGATACAAAGTACAATTTATGAAAGAAACAGAAAAAAGAGATACTCTCATTCATGAGTATGTACAAAAAAGGGAAAAAAGATACAAGTCCTCAAGCCGGCGGGCGGTGTAGTAATTTTACCAGCTCATCGTTCTGTTGCTGAGCCACGGCTTCATGACGCAAGATCTCCGGAAGACGAGCCTCCGCCTGAGCTTGCTGAGCCTGATACGAAGCAAGCCGAGCTTTGAGCTCTTTCTCGGTGGCTTTATGAGCCTCGACCCTCTCACGAGTGAACGTGGCAGCTTTATCGAGAGCCACCACCTCTTTTATGGACTCCTGAAGCACCCGCCAGAGTTCGTATGCTTTGTTGACCTTGGCTGTGAGGCTGGCATGAAGCTCGCTCAGCGCCTTGGAAGCTAGCTCCCTCTCCGAAAATTTACGGCCGAGCCCTTTTCTCGCACAACAATACGTTCTCTACATGTCGCTCTATCAGGCCACGTAAGCTTGCTTTCGTGACCGCAGCCTTGGAAACAAGATATTTACAAGACCGTATAAATGGGTTTCCAGTCGACGGGAATAATCGATCTAAAGCGCACTCACATCACCTGATGTGAAAAGCAACAAGAAAGATTTCCGACGTATTTCAAGCATGCATTTGCAATCGTATGGACATTCATAAGGCTCAAAAAGGTCTGATATGCATGAAAGTGATGATAGCATTCGCAATTAAAGAAAGTTCTCATAAGAAGAATACAAAGTTTATTTATGCGAGCGGAAACATACATACTAGTACCAAGCCTACATGGAAGTTCGGCATAAAGCACAGAAAAGGAGGGACTAATTTAAAAATGCTACTCTAACGGGAAAAGGTCACCAAACATGGGATCAATGGCACAAGGGTTAACAAAACAAAGAACAAGGTTCTCCATCTCTCTCTCTCTGCTCTCTCCAACACATCAAAGCGACGGTTCTCACGAGGAGTCGCTCCCCATCGATTGGCGCCATGGTCATCTGCAAAAGCAGACATAACAGCCCGTCGGGCTCTTATTTCACTCAAAAGATGAACTGAGCGATCTTTCAGAGCCTGAGTAATCATGCAGGCCTCGTGAAAGCCTTCGAGCTTCTCTTCAGCCGCATCGAGCATCGCTAGGGTCATCTCCGCCGGGTGAGGAGGAACGTCGGCAAACACGGCGGCAAGAATCATCCGGAGCTAGAGGGAGCCCATTGGAAGAGGGGACCCCCTACAAATCGAGAGCTCGTACGCCGCTGAGTCACATTCGTCGTCGGTAAGGAAAGGGTCCACCAATCGTGCAGCAAAGCGAGGAATCATCTCCTCGATAGGCACTTCCCATGGCTGTCGACGAGCGCATGGACGATTGCAGGCCATGGCACTTAGTTGTTCTCGAATTGAATCGCGTCAAAATAGGAATAAAAGTTCTCTGTGAAGAGAAAAGGAAGGCCATTGCCTCAGATACAAAGAGGTGCATTAAGTGCTATGCGCGGAAAATCCTGCATGTGAAAGCTGTTCCCAAAGCCCAAAAAAGGAAAGGCATCGAAAATCAAGGAGATGTAACTATTTCCAAGGCTCCTTTTCTGCATCTGATACTGTGCACTAAAGATACGGCATGAAAAATTTTGTGAATAGTCCCATCAAATGATCCCACGTACGGAACACGTGAGGCCCAAATTTGACGTGCACTAAAAAATGGAATAGCACCATGCATATTAAAAGCACCAGCAACAACAATAGTGAAATGATAAAATCTCACAGAAAAGCATGCAAACATACAAAGGACACGATAAGTTTATCATTCATGCTTTAAAAAGGTTCATACAAAATGAAAAGAAAACGATTACAACGGCAAGACCTCAGGCGCGGGGCACGGATTGAGAAACTCAAGCTTGACCTTGTCCAAGATCCTCCAAGCATTTCGAACCGCCCGAGTATGTTTTCTCTCGCGATCGCAAGCGTCGGGGTCCTCGCGGATGTCCTCCACCCTCCGGTAGGCGGCAAGTATGGCCGACTGCTGAAACGCCTGGTGCAAAAGATCAATGAGGTTGTCACGCCTTCTCTTCGAGATCAGACTCATCAGATACACCGAATGTATCTTATCCTCGGCAACGTCCAATGCCCTGAGTGGCACACCGGCGCAGAAGAGAGAAAGCGCCTCCCAAATCGCCAGCACGATGAGCCTCAGAAGAGAAGAGCGACGGGGGAGGAGCCGATGGTTGTACTCGTCAAAGCGGTTCATAATCTCAGCATACTGAGCGTTGGTGAACTCCTGATTCTGACTACGGGCCAGGGCACGAATATTCCCGTAGGAAATGATTTCGTTGAGATTATACAAATGAGCGTCCATGATACCTGAAATAAAAATCAGGACGACTTATTACAAACCCTCTTCTTCTTCACTAATCATAGAATGACAAGGAAACCCCAAGAAGCCTCCGTGTGAAGAAACTGAGTCCTTCATTGGAATTAAATTCCTTATTAAGAAAAGGAATTAAATTCCCAGAAAACTTTTTTTTGATGGAATTAAATTCCATGGGGTTGAAACGCCATCATCATCTCCCCAAAGATCAGCTAAATCCTAAGAGATCTACAGTTCGAAGGTTAGGCGGTTTCATGTTCTTATGGAAAATATGAAGGAAAAAAGGTGAAAACCCTTGTTTCGGATTTAAAATCCGGAGAAATGTGAAGGTCCATCGTTGTCCAAGAACATTACCTGAGGAAAAAAGGGTTCTTTTCGAACAGAGTTAAACTCTGAAGATTGTTTCAAGACAGAGAACTAAGCTCTGAAAGCGAGAATTAAATTCTTAAAGAAGAAAATTCTCGGAAGAAGAAGATGAGCAAAGTGAAGGCTCCTATAAAGAGACAGAGGTATTTATAGAAGGCAGTGGAAACGTTTCATCTCCCCAGATCCCTAGAGGAATCCAACGGTCATAAGAGGTGACAGCGTTGCATTCACGTGCAGACACGTGAGAACAACGCTGTGGGGGCATTTGTTTCCTGATTTAAAATCAGGAAAGCTTCTGGGAAAAGCTTCAAAAAGGGGCCACGTGCTTACATGTGACCAGCAGTCACGTGTTGACACGTGACATATAAAAGCAGCGGAAAAGGGCACATTGGTTCCCTGATCAAGTCAAGGAAAAGGCTTCAGAAGAGGTCACGTGCTCCCACGTGACCAGGGTCACGTGTTGGCACGTGACGTTCAAAGCAGCAGACTCGCTCTCCAGTTGAACCAAGGAAAGAGGCGCCAGACAAGGGTCGCGTGCTCACACGTGACCAGGGGTCACGTGGTAGCACGTGACGGCTAAGCAGCAGAAGAAGGCAGAGTGCAAAAGAAGAAAAAGGCTCGTTCCAAGAGAGTCACGTGTCCACACGTGACCATGGGTCACGTGGTCACACGTGACCGGCTTTCAAAGCCCATTTTGCTAACAGAATTAAATTCTGAAAGAGATTCAAATCTTTCCAAAGGAAAGCAATTATCTGGAACCGATCAAATTAAAGATTCAGAGATGATTAAATATCATCTATCTATGGAAAATCTCGAGTTTGGAAAGATTTCCCCTTTAAATCTAACAGAAATAACAAAGGAGAATCCCTGGATTTGAAATCCAATGGTGAATAAAATTCACCTAATAATCCAAGGGTCAAAAACAAATGATGGATACAAATCAAATCTCTTAATAAAGATTCATCAAAAACTAATTGATTCGGCTGCTTCTCCTATAAATAGGAGCCTAGAGACACAAAGGAAAAAAAAGGAAGAGATACACGCAGAGGGAGGAAAAAAGGAGAGAGCCTTGATACTTTGAGGAATTTGGAGCTTCTGCAAAAAGAAAACCCTAGGTAAGAAAGGGAAGGCTTCCTGAAAGAAGGAGAATTTAATTCTCAACAGAGTTTAACTCTGACAAAATAAAAAAACAGAAGAACATATTTCTTCTCTCTTTGATAGAGGATCTGCAAAGTGCACATCTCCCCTTTAGGTTGAGAATTTAATTCTTAATGGGTTGAGATCCTGCCATGCAGATCCAAAACATGGAGAGGAAATGGAAAAACGAGAATTTAATTCTCACAGAACTATAGGAATTTAATTCCTCTAAGATAAAAGTAGGGCTTGACCCTGTGTTATGGGAATTTAATTCCTTCAGAACAGAGAGAAACAGGGTTTAACCCTAATGAAGAACTTAGTTCTGTTGAAACAACGGGAATTCAATTCCCTTAATCATAATTTAACAGGGACTGGAAGTTTAATTCCTTGAAAAGCTTTTATTAGGGTTAACCCTATTCAGTTCTTCACATAAACGAGGAATTTAATTCCTACAGAAGATTCAGGGTTCAATTCTACTCCAGAATATAAGTCTTCAAAAGGAAGTAGGAATTTAATTCCTTTGAAAATTAAAGCTCGAGGAATTTAATTCCTGAAAAAGGATCAACAGATTCTCTAAACAATATACATGGAGGCAGGGTCACGTGCCACCACGTGACCCCCTCAAAAGATCTACAGAAAGCCCTTTGAGGCAGTCCCTCACGTGACCCACGTGACCCTTGACAGAAGCTCTAACAAATAGGCATATGAACGCCCGTCACGTGATGGCACGTGATGCTCTGAAAGATGCAATGATCTCAGCAGAATGAATGGAGAGAGGGCGCTCTCACGTGTCGCCACGTGACCCCTCTTGCTTTAGTGTTTAACACTAAGTTGGAACTCCTGAATCCAGTGTTAAAACACTGTTGGGCCATAGTGTTCAACACCAATCAAAGAACTTTACTTGCAGTGTTCAACACTGACTACCTTAGTGTTTAACACTAATTTGAGAGCTCTGTTGCCGATGCTTGATACTGATCTGTTTTAGTGTTTAACACTAATCTGAAAGCCTTGTTGCTGGTGTTTAACACCAATTATCTTTTAGTGTTAAACACTAACTTGTCAACCTCATTCCCAGTGTTCAACACTGATTGCTCTGAAGTGTTTAACACTAGGCTTTGGCCCAATTGGCTAAAGGGATAGAGGCAAAGCCTCTCCCTCAGTGGACCCACAAGAAGTCAATATTCCAGACACGACAGGACTTAGCCCAAGCTGGCCATAAGTCCTCAATTCGTAATTAACTGGGCCAATGGGCTCATAATATAATTAATGGGTCTTGATCCCAAATTGGGCCAAGGACTATTTAATCCATTCCGGTTCTAGGGTACATCTCTTCACTCCTTTGATACTTGGCATTGTAATCCCTCAATGTCTTCAAAGAGGTGACGGGTCCCGATTACCACCCATGATATGGACTGTGGGGTCCTTAAACCCATGTCTAATGCAAAATTCCTGGTCACGTGGAACGCGGATAACGTCACTCTTTGACCCCGCGGAAAACGCCCAGAGCGGAGCCTAGTCCTCGCCGAGCACGGCCGTGAACCCGTGTGAAGCATCTAGTGCAAAATTCCTGGTTACGTGGAACGTGGATAACGTCACTCTTTGACCCCGCGGAAAACGCCCAGAGCGGAGCCTGGTCCTCGCCAAGCACGGCAGTGAACCCGTGTGAAGCATCCAGAGCACATACCGGACTGTGGAGTCCTTAAACCCATGGACTATGACGTCTTTAACCTTGACCGAGATGTCTTAAAACTAACAATGGACCGCAATGTCCTTAAACTACCCATGGACCGCAATGTCCTTAAACTACCCATGGACCGCAATGTCCTTAAACTAGAACAATAGAGCCCCGCATGCTCTTTTTTCGGATCTAAACGGTCCCGTTTAAGTTGATCTTAGCCTCAAAGATGGCTAACGTATCCTTAAACCTTCAAATAGACTGGACTATGAATCCCCCAAATTAACTCTGGCTCGAGGGTACATCTCTGAACTCCTCTGACATCCGTCGTTGTAATCCTTCAACGTCGTCAGAGAGGTAACGGGTCCCGACGGCCACATATACGATGGACCACTATGTCCCTAAACTGGAACAATGGAGCCTAAAACACTCCCTTGTCGGATCTCATTGATCCCGTTAAGTTGATCTTAGTCTCAACATTAGACTAACGTATCCTTAACAAACGTTTGAGTTGATCTTAGCCTCAAGCATGGCTGACGTATCCTCAAACCAAACCCCCAAACCCAAATCTAAGATAAACACGGATTTGGACTAGTCCACGCCCTACGGGCAACGACACAACTCAGTCTCCGTAAACAATCCACGGGCCATAAACAACTTGGCATCTTCGGAGAGGTGGACGGATAACACCAATTAGCATCTGCCCCGAACCTCAGGCACGGACGCCCAACGTCGCGCCGCCGTTCGGAGGGGAACAATACAGATGAGGGGCATTCTTGTAATTTAATATAAGAATAGTTTCTAGAAGATTACACCTCATTATCTTTATTAACCATTTAGTTTAATGGTTAAGGTGAGAGATGAGTGTGCTTAGCTTAATTCAAGCATGTTTGATTTAGTGACTCATTTAGTGACTCATGGTGTGACATATTGGGTGACTCATGATACACTATTCTTGTATGCTTGATATTTTTGTTTTGTTGTGTGAGATATTTTGTGGTGGTGAGATATTTTTATTTGATTTGAAATATTTTTCTTGGTTTGCTATTCTCACACACTCACACAACAAGCCATCTTCTTTCTTGAGTTGCTCTAAGCTTCACACTCTCACCTCTCATGACTTCTTCTTCTTCCTCCACCCTAACCTTCTCGTTTGTTGAGAAACCTAGGGTGTTTAGAGACAAATTAATCCCTTATTAGACTCTACATCATCTTGGCTATCTAGTTTAGCAAACTAGATACCCTAATTACTTCGGTTATGAGGTAGGAGTTCGATTCATAGACTCTCGGGTGGATCATCTTCGATGGAGGGAGACCGGCGACCAAACTCGATCATGGTGGCCACTAGGAGCTTGGGAAGAGGTTAAAGACCGAAGAACACGGATCATTCGGTATAACATTCCAAACTCTTTTTATTGCTTGCTAGATATAGGGTTAATGGTCGATCCGTATTCGGGGGTTGTGGTAGCGCCGGTTTAGAAAAAAATTGTTCTGCATTCGGCCACGGTTTGATGGCCCGGGCGCTGCCATAACCCAACATGGTATCAGAGCCAACCCTTTAACCCTTATCTAGCTTGTTCTTACGTGCTTAAAAGATCGATCGAGCAAAATTTCCGAAAACACAATTCCAAATTTCTGATTTCTGCCGATTTTTAAAAGTTGTCAAAAAATTATTTACAGAGTCTTAAAAATTCGTACAGGCTTTTTTAGAAGCCCACAAGAAAATTGGGCACATGAGCTTATCATTAGGCCGCGGAACCGCGGCATAACATGCATGTTTGCCGCGGTTGCGCGACCATAATGAAGCTTTTGTGCACAATATTTTCTCTGGTATTCTATTCTTTGGAATTGTGATTTTTGGGATGTTTTGTTTTCTGGCCCAGATTTGTTTGAGTACTGGATTGCACTTGGGGCCAATACGAAAGCTTTTGTCGATCGAAATTTTAAATACGTAAGTTTACAGTACATGCATTACTATCTGCGACCGTGAATGTCATTAGAGCGGTACAACTCGTCTAATTGCTATATGTCTTTTAGACGGGTTAGCGAACATGACATTCACGTTGATGTTCTGTGTTGTGTTGTGGTTGTGGTTGGATCGTCGTGGTGGATATCTAGGTGGTGCAATGACAGTACAGTTTAGATTCAGTTTGTACATTTGATATTGCGGGGAGAGCGTCCGACTTGTAGACTGCCGTCACTGCCAGTTTGTATATTATTTGTTTGGGGCACGACTGGGTTGAGGTCGATGTCACCCTTGTACTTATTTTCTTTTCTGTATTAGGATTACCCCAAGGCAGAGTGTGCGAATAGCCGGGTTCTAGAGGGCAACGGGTTTGCATCTCATGGTGTTGAGACGGAGGGGGCCTCACTCTGGAATTGGTGGGCTATTCACCGCACTCGTTGGGGGTACTAGTTGACCCACGGAGGGGTGCTCAAGTTACCGGATTCTGTGAAGTGTCGGGTGGCCCATTCACTTTGTAGATTGGGGTTGCCTCACTTTTGGGATTAGCGGGTAACTTGCCGCACTCGTAGGGGTCTAGGTTTTCATTGCACAGGCTATCCACACGACAGGGAACGTCGGGTCTCATTTGCGGCTCAAGTGAAACCCGAAGCTCCAGGATTATCCACCACTCTGTGTTGCTTGGCTGAGATTCTGTGTTGCTTTTGTCTTGTTGCTTTATATCATGCCTGTGACGGTTGTTATATATATTTATATATATACTAGTAGATATTGTATATGTTTTGCACCCGCGCTAGTCCAGCCCCCGCTTTGTCGTTTGTTATGTAACCTAACGGGTGATGACGGGGCCCAGTGGCGAATGCGGATGTCATATACGTACATCATATTTTCGTTCCTTTATTTGGTGTGATATGTTTAATTGATGGGAATGCGTTAATTCTAATCAATGCAAGGATAAAACAAACCCATATGATGTTGTTAGAACCAAGTTTTTGAAAACAGACATTACAGACATTTTCTTTTGCTTTGCACAGTGGTATTCAATTGGGAATATCCTGCACCTCATTCGACGAGGCAAGGGCCGAGATCCCTTCCTCAGGAGTGACCCCTTGGACAATAGTTTGCATCATCGTAATAACTTCACTATAGTCGATTCTTTTGCTTTGCATCGTGGTATTCAGTTTGGAATATCCTGCACCTCATTCGATGAGGAAAGAGCCGAGATCCTTTTACAGGGAGTGACCTCTTTAGCAAAAGTTTGCGCCACTATATATTTGTAAAAGCACTTGGATTCTTTCAACGAGATCAAGTTCATTACGTTAAAGGTCTTTCGCCAAAAACCAGTCGTAGCCCTCCGTCATTTCAGATTAGTATTGCTTAGTATTCATGCTGCGTTTGTTGACCTTGTTAAGGCGTAGTGTGCGGTAGCTCTGTAATACTTCTCTGTCGCATGGATATGTGGATGGGTTAGGACAGTCGTTCGACCTTGTTGACCTTATCGGGTGGGTCTAATGCAATCAGGATAATGACGGGTTGAAATTGACTAGGACCCTTTGACTTGTTGACTTTGTCAAGGTCATTTGGGTCCTAGGGGTAAAAACGACATCGGGAGTTTCAAATATATAAGAAACTTGCCAGGGATGCGCATATCTTCTGGAGTATGGTGACTTAAGTGGATTCCATCAAATTATCATGCGATGATAGTTGGATCCCGATTCCCACTGATGAGTAGGTGTTACTCCTCGGGTAATTTTAGATGATCCCGACTATTTCTCTTTTGGGTTTGGAGGAGAATTTGAGGAAACAGTGGGAGACATACTGATTAGATAAATAAATAACCAATCCAATATAGTTTAGAGTGTATGCTGAGTGTTTCTTTTCTCTCTCTCTTTGGCAGCTACCTTGACCCGACCTAAACTAAAACTGATAAACCAAGTTAACCGAACCTTCATAAAACACTTTAGCTTTGGGATTGTCATAGTCGCATATATCCTTGCCGCTCCTATATTACCCTTTGCATTTCTTCGGAACACTCTGTATCACTACGAAGATCCACATTTATTGGATATGCCATCGTATAATTAGATACGAACTCGAAGAAACTTATTTCTGGTCGAGGATGGTTTCTGGTTCAGGAGAAATAGAATAGGATTATTCTTTTGTCTTTTCCCTTTACCTTCTCTCAGGTTGCGAGGGCTCCTGGTATCTAGGAGAGTACACCTATTGCACTTATTGGATAGTCTACTTCCAAACCATAGGCTGGTGCCGAAGGGTAGGGAAGGAAGAAAACCAATTAGCCTAAGTGTGGTGTACAGAAGATAATGAGTAAAGATATATAAAGAGATTAGAAAGAGGGCAAAAGGATATTGCGACCGCTATCATTCACGATGAAGCCGCGTATATCATCGCCACTCCTACTTCACCTTTTCTTTTCTCCGGAACATTCCGTATCACTACGAAAATCCATATTTATTGGATACGCCATCGTATAGTTACATACGAACTCGAACGAACTTGTTCCGGTTCGAGGATGGTTTCCGGTTCATTAGATATCGAATAGGATTATTCGGGTTGTCTTTCATCTTTACCTTCTCTCAGGTTGTGAGGGCACCTGGGATTAGGAGAGTACACCTATTACGCTTATTGGATTGTCTTCTTCCAAACCATAGGCTGCCGAAGGGTATGGAAGAAAGAAAATCATTTAGCCTAAGTGCGGTGTACATAAGGTAATGAGTAAAGACATATAAAGGGATTGGAGAGATGGCAAGGAAATATACGGTTATAGTCTTGAATCAGGATAGTGGAAGAGGCATTACTAGGAATACCCGGATACCCCTTCGAAATATTTTCATGTTTCAGTTTCACTGTGCAGTGTTGATTGAAAACGTTTTCCTAATTAAGTTCTGACTCCAGGGTATGTATATACCACTTTCGATTCTCACATCTGTATGGTGTTACAGATGATGAGTGGGAGTAGAATATTGGGAATTAGGTGATTATATCCTCATTATATCGGAATTCTTTGTAATTGGTGATATTTGAGGAAATTACCTGGGTTTTTCCTGACGACAATTTTTTTGGTTTTGAATATCCGATGTTATGCATCAATTTCAAACTAATATATCTGTACGTTTATTTTATAAAGTGAGATGTAAATTTTTGAAATTATGTCTGTGACATTTACCTATATCAGTTGGTGATTAGATAAGGAGCATTCAACAGAGTTATAATTCTTCTTAACCATAATATAGTTTTCAACCTACGACGCACATGGTTTGAGTTATTGAATTCAAGGGACTTATACAAAGTATTGTATGTTGTCCAGTGTCCATTAGGAAAAAGGGGATGGTACTCGTACTATATTCTATATACTTGTGACTTCTCTGTTTTTAGACAAGTATTTCGTTGAAATGCAGTGTCCAAGTTTAGAGAAGTTAAAGGTATAAGAATAAAGTAGAGAACCATATGTTGCAAAGTATCATGATTCTTCAAGGCGATCGAAGATGTAGATACTTATACTAGGTATTCCATTTATAGTAACGGTTTTGAGAACTTGCTTCTCTTTCTGGTTACTCATATGTGGATGCACTCCTAGATGAGTAATGCTGATTAGCCTCTTTCCATTTGGTTGATATGCACTGGAGACAGCTGCATGATTTTTGAATCTGGTTCCAATTAAATCAGTGCGCATGTTTCTATAGTGGATATAGAATGGTTCATAGCTTAACTGTGTTAAGCTATATGGAGTTGTCCGGCTTATGATTAAAACCAGAATCTGGATAAACTCAAGGCACGTTTCAGTAGTGGCAGTTTGTGGGTTATCCCGGGCTTTGACGAGGGTTAACTTTCTACCATCTGGAAGATCAATAGTTATATTGTTCTTGACTCGCCACAAGTTTTAGTAAAATGGATTCTTTTCAGAAAACATTAGTGGAAGTATGGTAGAACTGGAAGTGATTCCAGAACCACAAACGGTTACTGAACATTTAGTAGGACCTAAAGATTCAACTGGATTCGACATTCCATTAGCTACTCCGCAGATTTGGTGAGTAACCTCAGGCACCCGAGAAGTACTTCGGTCTTCTCAGAGACGGTGACAGGGAGGTTCTTGTTTACCCAAACTTGCCACCACTGTTGTTCTAGACTATGAGATCCGGCATGAGGATGAGTATAGCGTCGATCTAAATTGTCTTTAGAAGTGCATGTGTATATGACTCTGCCAGAGGGTTGTTGTAGTAAGTGGGAGTAGCAGAAGTATAGTGGGCAAGTTGTTTATGTCTATTCATAGACTAAAGCAGGTATAGCGGAGATAGATCATCTATTTTTGATGTGACGGTCATAGAGTTTGACTTCATCAGAATAAGAAGATGGATCTGGTAAGAAGGTAGTAGAAAGTGATGTCCTGGTATTTGGATGACATGCACTTTATACGAAGTGAAATTCCTATACTACGATTGGTTATATACTGTGGTTGTCACAAAGTGTTTCTCCACATAGGATCTGGATAAAATATCAGGATTCTGGCCACCAGATCTATGGTTTTAGATCTAGATTTGGGAAGTGTCCCAATCAGAGTACTTTGACATTATTCTAAAGGTGTTTTAAAATGGTTGACTTCTGGCATGGTGGTGTACCTGCAGGTGATGGAGTCACCCTCTCTAAAGGATGTCTTAAAGACTAAAGGGGAGAGGGATTTGCATGATTAGCATATCACTTGCTTAGGCAATTGAGTTAATCATGTAATGTCAAGTACCACACCAGATATTGTTTTTGCACTAGCTGCGATAAGTATATATATTAATCCAATCCTGGAGAAGTGGAGGGAAGCAGTTTTGAACATAAATGGATGTTCTTTGGTAATTGGTAACGGCAGCCTCCTTCGGGAAGCGGTTATCAGTTCAGGCTTTCAAGGTGACCTGGATGACAGAGAGGCGGTCTGAGTTATAGTTTTCCCTCTTTTGAGGGGCAGTATGTTTGGACAGGTGGTCCAAGCGGATACTGAGGAGGGCATGGCACATGATACAGATTAAATGCAGTGGACGATACAGTCTAAGAATTTTGTTGGATTTGGAGTTCACTTGTGAACTAGGTCCCATCAGATATCCAGACAAATCCTAAGACAGGTATTGCTCATTTCGGGAGATAGTGGTTCTCCGCGAAGTTGAGATATAGAGAGATACAGAAAGAAACATTAGAGCGGATCCACTCACTGAAGCTATTTCTCGAACGCAATAGTTTCACAAATAGGCTTTGCAAAACTGATTAGTAGAGGAGTTGGGTATTCGGTATCACACGGGCTGTGAGTATGCGACACCGCAATAATTAGGCTTAAGTGCAAGTGGTAGATTGTTGGCTATAGTTCCATCAAGTCAATTATTGTAATCGCAGGCATGCAATTAGATGATTGAGGGTGGACCTATACGGGTAGAACAATCTTACTCAAAATGATAGTATGCTATCTGGTTTGTCTTTATCATCATATACATGTTTTAGGTGGTATTATAGTTCACTATTACATGTTGATAGAGCCCATAGGATTCTTGCTTGGCTACCAGCATTATGATGGCGATCATATACGTGGGAGCTGGGTAGTCTATGAACATATCCTTAAATGTCCCTAGTCGTGGGAGTATCGAGACCGGGAATCGATGCTCCAGAGTAGACTAGTGTATACTGATCGAGACCCCGACGAGGGGCGGTGGCCGGTCTCATAAGCCATTGGTGTTAGTTTGTTCACCTAAGATAGTATACATGTGCTCATTGGGTTATGAGTACACTGGATGGATTCGCCGGGAACCTGCTAGTTGGTATTATACCTATTGTCAGATAGCAGTTCCCAGGTAACATGTGTATAGATTAGTCTGTCGACCTGAGATCGTCATTTGTCTCGTGTGAGTTCCCACTGTGCTTTGATTACTACTCTACCATAGCTCAAAGGAGTCGTGCAAACAGGTTTTAGTTGGGTATAGTCCCGAGCCACATGGAGGCAGTGAGCGGATCGTCGGGGATTCGTCTCTCCCGGTATTGGGGGTTGATGTCGCGTTGTGCACGGGTGGCCATCACCAGAAATCCTTGCTCAAGGCAGTCGAGAATTACTGATTTAGATTGGTAGTTTTTCAGTTTGTGATGGGCTTCATACCGAAATGACATGTCGCGTTATTAGGGGTCTGACTTTATCCACCCCCTAGACTCGATATGCGATACTCTTAGACGAACAGACCGTACTGTATGGATATTGTCACAAACAGGCTCTATAGGGGTCTGGATGAGTTTGCTCGCCGACCTTCCTTTCGCTCAATACCTGGGTAGCCGTTACGTACAGCTAGTGCCGCTGACGTGATTGTGGTTAAACCCACTGCCAGCGTATTGACAAGTCTTTAGAGTCCCACACAGAGGGTTTCCCTGCTTCGGGCGAAACGATGTAAAGGCCGTATGGTTTTACGGCAGGGTTCGATCATATACGTGCACTTATGCACGTATCATGATTCGGACGGATAATACTAGTGGGCTTTGGTTTAAGCCGGATCCTAGTGTTATATTGTTGGATTATTTTCGTCTCATTGTATTCGTATTTTTCGGAATACGGATACGGGTATATATATACGGATGAGGGGCATTCTTGTAATTTATTACAAGAATAGTTTCTAGAAAATTACACCTCATTATGTTTATTAACCATTTAGTTTAATGGTTAATTGAGGTGAGAGATGAGTGTGCTTAGCTTAATTCAAGCATGCTTGATTTAGTGACTCATGGGGTGACATATTGGGTGACTCATGATACACTATTCTTGCATGCTTGATATTTTTGTTTTGTTGTGTGAGATATTTTGTGGTGGTGAGATATTTTTATTTGACTTGAGATATTTTCTTGGTTTGCTATTCTCACACACTCACACAACAAGCCATCTTCTTTCTTGAGTTACTCTAAACTTCACACTCTCATCTCTCATGGCTTTTTCTTCTTCCTCCACCCTAACCCTCTCATGTGTTGAGAAACTTAAGGTGTTTAGAGACAAATTAATCCCTCATTAGACTCTACATCATCTTGGCTATCTATTTTAGCAAACTGGATAGCCTAGTTACTTCGGTTATGAAGTAGGAGCTCGATTCATAGACTCTCGGGTGGATCATCTTCGATGGAGGGAGACCGGCGACCAAACTCGATCAAGGTGGCCACTAGGAGCTTGGGGAGAGGTTAAAGACCGAAGGACACAGATCATTCGGTATAACATTCCAAACTCCTTTTATTGCTTGCTAGATATAGGGTTAATGGTCGATCCGTATTCGGGGGTTGTGGCAGCGCCGGTTTAGAAAAATTTTGTTCCGCATTCGGCCACGGTTTGATTGCCAGGGCGCGCCATAACCCAACACTAACCTATGAGCACTTCGTGTACCATATCGGTTTTCAGACTTGGTTTTAATAGCATTACGATGTGTGTTGATTATAGGTACTTTCGCGTGGACTTCCGAGATGACGAAGCGGATCAAGAAACACATCGACATCGACTAAGCAAGGAGATTAGCAGGTGAGTAGATCTATATCTACGGGGAAAGTCGGGTGGATGGCGTATAGCACCCCCGCAATCTTTGAAATGGAAAGTCGATATTTATATAGAATATAATGTGGAGAAACCTATTGTTTCCCCCAATCGGAGCAAGGCTCTGTTTGAATTTCAAAATTCAAAATTCGAAGCAACGCTTCAAATTCTTTGCGCTGTGCGCAATGCGCCACGTGTCAGGCGCAGACGCATCAGCGCAGCGCCCAAAGCAGCGCACCCAATCAGAGCAAGGCTCTTTTAAAACAAAAAATTAAAGGAAGCAACGCTTCAGTTGCGCTGCGCTGTGCGCTGCGCGACACGTGTCAGCGCAGATGCGCTAGAGCAGTTGCGCTGCGCGACACGCGTCAGCGCAGATGCGCTAGCATGGTTGCGCTGCGCTGTGCGCTGCGCGACACGTGTCAGCGCTGATGCGCTAGCGTGGTTGCGCTGCGCGACACGTGTCATGCGCTGGGGCATCTGCAAAAACAGAATTAAAATTCTAAAGAAATCTTTTCTGTTCTTGTTAAAACAAGAAGATTTTCTTCTGTAAAACAGAAGCCCTTGGATCAAAAATCCAACGGTGGGGGAAATTCCCCAAATCACTCAGAGAAAGATCTCTTCAACAGATTTAACTAATTTATGGGCACTATAAAAGAGACCCCAGACCTCAATTCAAAGCATGAACATTTTCTGAGAAAAAAAAGAGAACTCTGAAGAACTTCTCAAGAACAAAAAAGGTAAAAACCTTTAGCGAAAGAGAAAGTTCTCTTATGAACAGATCATAGATCTAAAAACAAGATCAATGATCTCTAAAAAAAATTAAATTAAATAGTGCTTTGCACTTTTCATGAACCTTTGGTTCTCTGAGATAAGAAAAAGAAGAAAAACCTGTTTTTTCTTTGATCTAAATTAGATCAAGAAATCAAATAGTGCTTCGCACTTCTGTTCTTGAATCTAAAAGATTCTTAGTGCTTTGCACTTCCAAACGGCGCTGTTGCGCTCTTGGGAAAACGCCACGTGTCAACTACTTGCGCTATGCGCTTTAAGATAGAGCTTTGCTCTCTGTAATTGGCGCAACTCACCAAAGTACGCCACGTGTCAGCAGCGCAAGCATAGCGCACTAGCGCAGCGCACTGCGCTGCATGACACGTGTTATCATCACAAGCGCTTGCGCTATTTGATTGGCGCAAAGCGCCTGAAAATGCAATGCATTTCCTCTGCTAAAGGGCCAGGCCCAAGTCAAAATGACCTAACAGGCCAAAATAAATTGCAAGGCAATAAATGGGCAGAGCCCAAATAAATTGATGCTTTGCATCCTTTATATAAGGGCAGAGCCCAAGTAAAATTGGTATTCTGCATCATTTATAAAATGAGCAGGGCCCAAAATAAATTGATGCTCTGCATCCTTTATGGGCAGAGCCCAAACAAAAAAACAATTAAAGGTATTGAACTTTTTAATTGGACTTATCCCAGTCATAGCCATAAGTTCTCAAATTAAATTGACTGAGCACGGCTGCTCCCTAAATCAATTTACATCCGGTTCGAGGGTACATCTCCGAACTCCTTTGACGCCTATCGTTGTAATTCCTCAACGACGTCAGAGAGGTGACGGGTCCCGATGACCACACATCAATATGGACTGCGGGGTCCTTAAACTCGTGGACCGAAACGTCCTTAAACTAATATCGGACCGAAACGTCCTTAAACTAATATCGGACCGAAACGTCCGTAAACTAATATCGGACCGAAACGTCCGTAAACTAATGTCGGACCGAAACGTTCTTAAACTAATAATGGACCCCTACGTCCCTAAACTGGAATACGGACCACCACGTCCCTAAACTGGCGATAGACCACCACGTCCTTAAACTGGAACATGGACCAACACGTCCGTAAACTGGAATATGGACCACCACGTCCGTAAACTGGAATATGGACCACCACGTCCCTAAACTGGAATATGGACCACCATGTCCCTAAACTGGAACAATAGAGCCCAAACGCTCTTTTGTCGGATCTAAACGATCCCGTTAAGTTGATCTTAGTCTCAAACTGGACTAACGTATACTTAACAAACGTTTAAGTTGATCTTAGCCTCAAATACGGCTAGCGTATCCTTAAACCAAAACCCCAAACCCAAATCTAAGTAAATACGGATTTGGACTAATCCACGTCCTACGAGCGACGGCATTACTTAGTCTCCGTATACAATCCACGGGCATCCACAAACGAAACAAACACACACGACACGAAGTAAAATTCTGGAGAAGGAGAAAGTTGTTACCGCGATGCGGTAGCGTAATTAACTGCAAGGGCTTGCGCCTGCAGGGAAGAGCGTCCCCACAATCAAAACCCCCTCAAGCGAGGGGGAATCTGACGAAGTCTGCTACATCGGCCGCATCCGTCTAAACCTCCGATACACGGTGCCATAAATCAACTTGGCATCTTCGGAGAGGTGGACGGATAAAACCAAATAGCATCTGCCCCGAATCTCAGCGTCACGACCTCGCAGTCTTGTGCGCCGTCTTTCAGAGGGGAACAGATTCTGGCACGCCCGGTGGGACCTTTTCCTCTTTCCACTCCACATTTCGTGTGTCGTGTTTGCAAAAGAATCGCGGTTTACTGTGGTTGCATGTGGATTCGAGGTACTAAGATTTGGTGTCTTGCTCCGTGCAGAAAACAGAAGATCAATGGCTTCAAACTGCACCGCCTGCAACTGCAGCTCTCGCTCGGTCCTTGCTGGAAGAGTGACTTATGGGCCCCAAGCGGCCTCCCTTTTCAAGATTCCAGTGGAGCAGGTAACTCAGGCCACCACTGGATTATTCTTCGGGACCATGCTCCCACCGTTGAGCTTCAATGCCATAATGACGTTGCAAGAATCCCCAAAGAAGTCGGCCTTTGATCGGCTTACCATTGCCGCGACCCCTCTCAACGGGTCGCCCAACTTCAATACCTCAGTTTTCAACGGACTGGGCCGGAACGTTTGCAAACCTGCGATACCTGAAGCTGCCATACCAAAACGGATAGCTATCCCGGCTCAAGCGGACGAAATTATTGGAAGGGTTCCTCCTTCCGAGAAGTCAGTTCTTACAAGGCTGGCTATTCCGGTTGCTGCTCCAGGCAAGGTCTTCAAAGCTGCTTCCCCTACCTAGCGCAGGGGGCATGAAGAAGCTTATCCAACAACGGAGGTGACTCCGTCCGCAAGACACGCCCGACGTCGCTACTGGCGTCGAGTAAGAAAGGCTGGGGGCAACTCCCCCTTTGGATTTACGCCACCAGCTCCGATGGTGGGGATCGATGTTGCTGTTCCAACCGGGAACAACTTTGAATTGCTGAATACGGTGTGCAGGAACTCTCCTACTGCGGTGTTGAAACGAACTCCTTCACCTGTGGAGAACGCCCCAGAGAAAAAGCTAGGGCAGCCCCCTTAACGGTTGTCCTCTAAGATTTACAAAGTCTGGCGACAGGTTCAGGAGTCGGTGATCGATCAAGACTACCTTCGACGACAGAAAAAGGTGAAGGTTCGGCAGGGGAAGGATTACTCTGTCAAACCACAAAAAGCAAAAGCTACATGGGTGCTCGCTGCAACGGCCCCCTCAACGTCAACCACCCAAAGGAGAAGGAGGCCGGAGAAAGCCCTTATGAATACGGCAAACTGTAAAAGCGTTGAGCACAAACGCCCCAAGTCTGGGGGCATGTTAGTGCACACCGTTTATATGGCTTCCTGAAAGGAGGAAAGCCGTGCTTCGACGGGTCACTGACCGCTCACCCGATCTGTGACGAAAGCCCAGGAGCAGCAACAGAAGCTTCAGGAAATGATGACTGTGATGGCTGCACTTACCGAACCGAAAGAAAGTTCGGAAGTATCATCAGAGCAGCGTCACGAACAAGAAACTGATGCTGACTTCTTACGTAGAATCCTCGAAAAGAAGGACACAGAAGCCGCAGAACAAGCGGCTAACATAAAACAAATGGCACTCCTCTTCCAAGACATGGTAGGGATGATGTTACAGCCGGACCCTCCAGCTGAAGACCCTTCAGTCATTGTCGGAAATGACGAAGGGGAAACAGCTGATCCTCCTCCGGCTCTTTCAGCAGCCAAGGAAGAAACCATTTCCAAGGCCGCGCTTGATGACTATATAGCTCAGCAAATACGAGCTCATCAGGCGAGTGAAGCAGCTGGGCAAAATGTTAGAACTGGACGACCCTATCCGGGCTGGTATGACCAAATCAGTTACCCGCCGGGATATACGATCCCTAAATTCCACGTTTATAAAGGGACAGGGAATCCGCATCAACATGTCGCTTAATTCAGGGCCTTATGCGGCAACACTGGAGGCGATGACAAATTGTTGCTTCGCCAATTCGTTGGCAGCTTAGCAGAAACAACCTTTGAATGGTATTCAGAGCTACCTAACGACTCTGTCAGAACATTTGCGGAGATGGAGTTATTGTTCACGCAAAGATTCGCGAGTGCTAGTGAACGCACCCCGATAACAGCATTGATAAATGCCAGGATAAAGCCAGGCGAAACATGGGTCCAATACGCAACACGATGGCGGAACCTATGGTCGAAATGCGAACAGCGCATATAAGAGGCACCTGCGGTAGGCATGTTCGTGGGCACTCTTGATCCACAAGCGACCATCTCACAATTCATGATGTTCTTCAGGCCGACCACCTTCCAAGCATTGATCGACAAATTAGCCCAGATGGGCCACGGACCGTCTCTTCCAAAACCAGACTCTCGAAATGAGAAAGGAAAAGGGAAGGCGACTGTCGTTGCCAACGCTCAACAACAGCCGAGCAACTCAAAGCCGGTCGTTCGCCAAAATAACGCGCATCCACGCCCATCCTTCGAGCAGAGATTAGGATGTCCTTACTCGTTTCTTCAAAATAAAACGAGAAGACTGTTTGAACTGGCAGTACGCAACAGACTCATCAATCTGCCAAGTCCAAAACGTCCGTTGCAACCAGGCGATCTTAATAATCCCGATTACTGCCCTTATCACCAAACGGTAAGTCACCTGATCAAGGATTGTTTTGTCTTTAAGGGATGGATCGAGGATCACTACCTACAAGGCAAGTTTGCGCTGTCTGAAAACTGGAAGGTAAACCCACCACAGCCGCATACTCCAAAGAAGACGAACACGCCGGGGGCAACTTGTCATGTGATCTCTCACTCATTGGCAGATAATAAAGAGGCTCCTTGCGCCGAGAAATCGAGGGCGGACCCTGAACCAGAAATTCCGTGGCCGTCAGACGAGTTGATCGATGCCTTCCTGAATGAGATTCGTTTGAAAGTTAAAGCCGATCAAGAGCGTGAGATGGCCATATTGGAAGGAGCCAAACGCTGACTACTAGACCAAAGAGTCGAAGCATTCCCGTCAAATCAAGAGCCATCCGCTGCGGATAAAGACAAATTCAAGACGAGGAAAAGGTTCGCCAAAGCTCTATCAGTAGGAATGAAGCTACCGCCCTTTGAAGAAAATACTCTCGCTGAGATAGAGATGCACCCTAACTTCTGCTTATATCATCAGAAGATCATTCATCCTACCGAAGACTGCGAATCCTTTAACTGTTGGTGGCAAGGGTATGTCGCTCAAAAGCAACACTTCGACAAGACAAAATGTGAAGCTCGCAGACATCAGAAAAATGTGGTAGATGAGCGCAAAAGAGCCGCCGGCGATTGTCATATAGCCGACTCCAAGGGATCGCAAATTATCACCTTTGGAAGCGACTCTGACGAGGAAGCTGCCCTCAACCCTCTCCTCAAGGAATCCATTTCAAAAATGAAAGAATTGAGAAGTTGCGATAACGTTCAGCCGTGTAATCGCACGCTGCTCGAAAAAAATCTCGGTCCCGCAAATAAGGGATCGAACAAAAAGGATAAAGGGAAGGGAAAAACAGCCCTCGTAGCCTATGCTCAACAGCAATCGAGTGGCCCTAGACCGGTTGCTTGCCGAAACAACAAGCAGCAACCCCTCCAAGAAAAGTTGAAACGTCCTTACTCGTTTCCGCAAGATAAGACAAGGGGACTGTTCGAATTGGCGTTGCGCAACCGACTCATAAATCTACCGGAGCCAAAACGTCCGTCGCGACTAAATGACGTCAATGAGCCCAACTACTATCCCTATCACCGAGTACTGGGTCACCTGATCGAGGATCGCTACGTCTTCAAAAACTGGGTTGAAGACCAATACCTACAGGGCAAGTTCGCGCTCTCCGAAAACTGGAAGGTGAACCCGCCACAACCGCACGCTCTGAGAAAGACGGATACGCCGGGGGCATCATGCTCAGTCATAGAGAAAGCCTCAGAGACCGAAATGTCAGTAAACTAGAGCCTCGCCTCAAAGACGGTAATGACGGACCGAAACGTCCTTAAACTAATGACGGACCACAATGTCCTAAAACTTGCAAACGACCGAAATGTCTTTAAACTAATACCGCAGCATCCGTAGGCTGACGAAATAAAAAAAAAGAGAAGAAAGATAAAATATATAAAAACGGTATGTCCATAAGCAAAAAGGGCACGGATGAAAACCCGAAAGGGCTCCGTGAGTAAAAACAGCAGGACCACCGGCGAGTGTTTGTGAAAACCCGAAAGGGCGCAACCTCGTTTAAAGACACCTACAGGGTCCCCTCGACCTTGTAAGGAGAAACCACCCGCGTGAGATCCTTACGACTCACAAGGGAGCAGCACACTTAGGGATCCCTACGATTCCTAAGGAGAAAATACACTTGCGAGATCCTTACGACTCGTAAGGAGAACTCTTTTATGGGACCCTCACGGCTCATAAGATTCGAAAGCCTTAAGCTACAGAGACCTAAACCTGTGCTTAAGCAACCCCCACAACTTCCAATATTGCCCTACAAGTGGCTCAATACTGACCCTTGTATACAATCCACGGGCGCGAATAAACATTTCCCTAACCAAATCCCATCCGTGATTGGGGATATGTGCGCATGATGAACAACCCTTGTAAGTCCTCTCGACTTACAGGGAGAAAACCCTCCTGTAGGATCCTTACGACTTACAGAGGAACATACACTTAGGAATCCTCATGATTCTTAAGGAGAAAATACACCTACAAGATCCTCACGACTTGTGGGGAGAAATAACTTTGTGAGACCCTTCCGGCTTATGAAGTCAAAAGCCTTAGTCGACAGGACCATAACCCTGGTTGCTAAGCCACCTTTGTTCGGCATCGACAGAGGCAGATGATGATTCGCTCCTGGCAATATCCCAGTTGTAGCGGTGCTGATGCCGAAATTGATGTCTAAATTCAGATTTATGGCAGAAAGCCAGTAGGCCGCACATGCATATGAAATAGCCGAAATGATGGGGCAACTTGCAATAAAAAGCAGCAAGTAAAAATGTATGCATGCAAAATAACCGAAATGATTGGGCAACTCGCAATAAAAACAGCGAGTAAAAATAAAATAAACAGCCGAAATGATTGGGCAACTCGCAATAAAAAAACAGCGAGTAAAAATAAAAAAATAGCCAAAATGATTGGGCAACTCGCAATAAAAAACAGCGAGTAAACATAAAATAAACAGCCGAAATGATTGGGCAACTCGCAATAAAAAGCAGCGAGTAAAAAACAAAATAAACAGCCGAAACGATTGGGCACCGCGAAAAATAGCCGAAATGATTGGGCAATCGCGACCTTCGCGATATAAAAGCTGAAATTATAGAGCATCGCGGAAATAAAATAATAATAATAAAAAAAAATGAATGAAACTTCTGCCCTACAGGTTAGATCACATCGATTCCTGTATACAATCCAGGGGCGCAAACAAAGAGGGAACCATACCTTCCTAACAGGCTCCATAAAAAAGCAAAGCCAAATCTCGACGGTTCACAGACAACCTAGAGACCATCTAAGCATTCGTCTCGTTACAGCAAATGAGATGTCAGTAAAGGCGTTCTTTCGCAGTCCATCAAGATGCAGATACAACGCCAACAAAAAGACCCTGCGGTCGAAACAAAGCGAAGCGACGGCAAAATCCCAGCTTCATTTCGACGTTCGTCTCGATACAGTAGACGCAATGTCGCCCCAGCGTTCTTCCTCCAACAGAGTTCAGACACGACAATCAAACGAATGGAGCCACGGAAAAATCCCTAGTTCCAAGCCTCGACGGTTCACCAGCAACCTAGAGACAACCTCGACGTCCATCTCGATACAGCAGACGAGATGTCATCCCAACGTTCGTCTCGACATAGCAGACGCAACGTCATCAAACGAATGGAGCCACGGCAAAATCCCTAGTTCCAAACCTCGACGGTTCACCAGCAACCTAGAGACAACCTCGACGTCCGTCTCGATACAGCAGACGAGATGTCACCCCAACGTTCGTCTCGACACAGCAGACGCAACGTCATCAAACGAATGAAGCCACGGCAAAATCCCTAGTTCCAAACCTCGACGGTTCACCAGCAGCCTAGAGACAACTACGACATTCGTCTCGATACAACAGACGAGATGTCACTCTAGCATTCTTCCCCCAGCAGGGTTCAGACGCGATAATCAAACAAACGGAGCCACGGCAAAATCCCTAGTTCCCACCGCGACGTTCGTCTCAATACAGCAGACGCAATGCCAGCAAATGAAGCAAAGGCCAAATTCCTAGCTTCAGGGTCTTAACGGCGAGTCATATAAAGCCTGAAAGACAACCGGAGATCGTCTCACATCAGTGCGGAATGGTCACCACTTCGACGTTCGTCTCGACACAGCAGACACAACATCATCAAACAAATGGAGCCACGGCAAAATCCCTAGTTCCAAACCTCGACGGTTCACCAGCAACCTAGAGACAACCGCGACGTTCGTCTCGATACAGCAGACGAGATGTCACCCCAGCGTTTTTACTCCAGCAGGATTCAGACGCGACAATCAAACAAACGGAGCCACGGCAAAATCCCTAGTTCCCACCGCGACATTCGTCTCGATACAGCATATGCGATGCCAGCAAACGAAGCAAAGGCTAAATTCCTAGCTTCAGGGTCTTGACGGCAACTCACATAAAACCTGAAAGACTATCGGAGATCCTCCCACACCAGCTCGGAGTGGATATGACTCATCGGGGATCTCCAAAATGAGCCTAACCTCAAGTAAAAAGCGGCATGGCAAATTCCTAACGCTTGCTCTTCCGACGGTCAATGTCGAACAAAGGTGGCTTAGCAAACAGGGTTAAGGTCCCGTCGACTAAGGCTTTTGACTTCATGAGCCGTAAGGGTCTCACAAAGGTATTTCTCCCTACAAGTCGTGAGGATCTTGTAGGTGTGTTTTCTCCCTAGGGATCGTGAGGATTCCTAAGTGTATGTTCCCCTGTAAGTCGTAAGGATCTTATAAAAGGGTTTTCTCCTTATAAGTCGAGAGGACTTACAAGGGTTGTTCACTATATGGACATATCCCTAGCCACGGATGGCATTTGGTTAGGGAAATATTTATTCGCGCCCGTGGATTGTATACAAGGGTCAGTATTGAACCACTTGTAGGGCAATATCGAAAGTTGTGGGGGTTGCTTAAGCACGGGTTTAGGTCTCTGTAACTTAAGACTTTCAAATCTTATGAGCCGTGAGGGTCCCATAAGAGAGTCCTCCTTACGAGTCGTGAGGATCTCGCAAGTGTAATTTCTCCTTAGGAATCGTGAGGATCCATAAGTGTGTTGCTCCCTTGTGAGTCGTAAGGATCTCACGCGGGTGGTTTCTCCTTACAAGGTCGAGAGGACCCTGTAAGTGTCCTTTAGCGAGGTTGCGCCCTTTCGGGTTTTCACAAACACTCGCAGGTAGTCCCGCTGTTTTTACTCACGGAGCCCTTTCGGGTTTTCATCCGTGCCCATTTTGCTTATGGACGTACCGTTTTTTTATTCTTTTTATTCTTTTTTTTTACGAGGTCGCGCCCTTTCGGGTTTTCACGAACACTCGCCGGTAGCCCTGCTGTTTTTACTCACGGAGCCCTTTCGGGTTTTCATCCGTGCCCATTTTGCTTATGGACATACCGTTTATTATTTTTTTTATCTCTTTTTTTTATACCGGCTTTGTGATGTTTCAATTCACCATAGTTTATCGACATCTCGGTCAACAGCTAGTTTTAGGACGTAGTGGTCCGTCATTAGTTTAAGGATGTTTCGGTCCGTCATTGAAGAAGGCCGGCTACTACTTATAGAGTTTGGGCTTAGGAAGATAGCGAGCGGACATAGTCGTCGTCATCTATCATTGACCTAGGCTGTGGCTCATTAAGCGCAGTATTTCTTTAGGAAGCGGCCGTTTATTGGCCTGAAAGGCCTTTCACCGTGCATATCCATGAGTAGATAGGCTCCACCCTGGTAGACCTTGTCTATTATGTACGGGCCTTCATAGTTCGGCTCGAATTTTCCCCGCTTGGCGCGATTGGGGATCATAGGTCTTTTGACCACTAACACGAGTTTGCCTTGGCGAAATGTCCTCGGCCTAGTCAATATTTCATATGAGTGCGTCATCTTTGCTTTATAGGCCTTCAGATTTTGTTGCGCTATGAGCCGTGTTTCATCAAGGGCGTCAAGCTCCTCAAGCCGAAGGTGAGCATTTTCTTCGTCCATCAGCTCGTAGTGGACTGCCACTCGTAGAGAAGGTAATTCTATTTCGAGGGGGAGTACTGCTTCTGTACCAAAGACTAACGCGTACGGCATTGTGTTCGTGGTCGTCTTGAACGTAGTTCGATACGCCCAGAGAGCTTCTTGCAGTCTCTCGTGCCCGTCCTTCTTATTTCGGTACACCGTCTTCTTTATGATCTTTGTCAAGGTCTTGTTGAAGGCCTCGGCTAGACTATTATCTCACGGATTATAAACCGAGGAATATCTGCAGTCTATATTATGCTGCTGCGCGAAGCGACTGATCTTGTGGCTTCTGTAGGCTGGCCCGTTATCGGAGACGATCCGTCGCGGAGTTCCAAACCGGTAAATAACGTGCGTCTTGAAGAAGTGGAGGATATTTTCCGTCTTCACTTCCCTCAGCGGTATTGCTTCTGCCCATTTGGAGAAGTAGTCAGTCATCGCCAGGATGAAACGATGTCCTCTAGACGATGCTGGTTCGATGGGGCCAACTATGTCAGTTCCCCACATTTCGAACGGCCAGCTAGCCACCGTTGGATGTAGTGGATTTGGATGCTGGTGGATGAAGTCCCCATGGATTTGGCACGAGTGGCATTGCTTCGCATATTCGAGACAGTCATGAATCATCGTGGGCCAGTAGTAGCCCATCCGTTTAATCTTCAACTTCATCTTTGGGCCTGCTTGGTGAGAACCGCAGAGTCCGTCGTGAACTTCCTGAACGACTCTTTTTGCCTCTTCAGGTCCCAGACATCTCAACCACAGAGAATCAAACGACCTCTTGTACAGAGTATCATTGACGAAGGCGAAAGACAGAGCTCGTTTCATAAGCTGATGTCTTGAGGACGCATCTTCGGGCGTTCGACGGTATTTGAAATAGTCTATAAAGACTTCTCTCCAATCCTCAGCCTTTTCCCGGTCTTTTATTTGCAGGGTCGTCTGCTCAGTCACTCCCTTTTCTTCGGATGATTCCGGAGATATTTTTGCTGGGGCAAGCACCCGACGGCTTTGTACTACGATTCTGACGTCATCGAGATTCTCGTCAGCCAGTTCTTTAGCGAGCTTGGCCAACGCATCCGCTTTGTTGTTTTCCGAGCGCGGTATGTTTTCCAAAGTGTAGGAAGGAATTTGGGTCAACAGTTGTTGCACCTTTTCGCCGTACTTCACCAGTTCTGGCTTGCACGTCTGGTAGTCGCCATTTACTTGACTAACGACCAGTTGAGAATCTCCATATATGAGGAGGTTTTCAATTCCTATGTCGATGGAGATCTCGAGTCCTGCTATCAAAGCTTCATACTTGGCTTCATTGTTTGTCCTCGGCTCTGTTAAGGAGAAAGCAAAGCGCATTATCCCTCCTTGTGGAGTCACGAAGATAAGGCCTACCCCCGATTTGATTATAGGGGTACTTTGTTTGCGCTTCTTCATGGAAGATGCTCCATCGAAATAAAGCTCTCATCGGGTATCACCTCCGTCGATCGCATCAAACGCATGCTCGTCTGGCAGATCGCAATTCAGAGGAGAATCGCCAGGTATCGGATGCTCAGCGAGGAAGTCGGCGATGGCCTGACCTTTCACTGCTTTAGGAGGTTGATACGTTATCGAGAACTCCATCAAGAGTAGGGCCCATTTAGCGAGCCGACTTGTCAATATGGCCTTCGACATTAAATATTTAAGGGGGTCCACCTTCAAAATGAGACGGACTTCATGCGCCAACGCGTAGTGCCTGAGCTTTGTTATCGCGAAGATCAACGCCAGGCAGTGTTTTTCGATGGGGAAGTAGTTGCTTTCTGCCCCCAGGATAACTCGACTCAAGTAATAAAAAGCTCTTTCTTTCCCTTGGTCGTTCTTTTGTGCCCATAATGCGCCTAAGGAACCTTCGAGGGGCTGTTGTATACAGAATGAGAGGCTTTCCCTTGACCGGAGCGGCCAGTACTGGCGGATTCTGCAGGTATCGCTTGATTTCTTCTAGCGCGCTCTGGCATTTGTGATCCCAGACGAACGGGGTTTCCTTCTTCATCAGGTGACTGTAAGGGTGGCACTGCCTGAAAGGTTGGCTATAAACCGCCGGATGTATGCGAGCTTCCCTTGGAGAGACCGCAATTGCTTGAGAGTCCTTGGCGGAGGCATTCCCATGATCGCCTTGATTTTTGACGAATCTATCTCGATACCTCGGTGTCGGACGATGAATCTCAGGAATTTGCCCGAGGAGACTCCGAATGCGCACTTGAGAGGGTTCATCTTCAAGTTGCATTGCCGAAGGCGTTGAAATACGGTCTTGAGATGCTCTAAATGCACCTCGTATGATTTTCTCTTAACCACGAGGCCGTCGATATAGCACTCGACGATTTCATGTATGAGGTCATCGAAGATCTTCGTCATGGCCCTCCGATAGGTGGCGCCGGCGTTCTTTAGACCGAAGGGCATCACCTTGTAGCAGAATATACCTAGCAGAGTCCTGAAGGCGGTGTGCTTCTGGTCTTCGGAATGCATCTTTATCTGATTATACCCTGATGAGCCGTCCATGAAGGAGAAAACCTCGTGAGTGGACGTATTGTCTATCATCAGTTCGGTGACTGGCACTGGGAAATCGTCCTTCGGGCAATCTTTATTGAGATCCAGGAAGTCCACGCATATGCGCACTGTCCCATTTTTCTTCATCACAGGGATGATGTTGGCGATCCATTCAGGATATTGAACCTCCTGGATAAAGCCAGAGTCGATTAGCTTCTTGACCTCAGCATTGATACTCATCTCAAGCTCGAGCCGCATTCTTCTTGGCGCCTGTTTGACCGGCTTGACGTCCGGAGATATCGCCAATCTGTGCACAGCAATTTCTGGATCTAGTCCCGGCATTTCGGAATAGTTCCATGCGAAGCAATCTCTATGCTGTAGAAGCACGTCTTTTAACGCAGCCACCCTTCCTTCAGATAGCAGCTCGCTGACGAATGTCGGTCGCGGGTCATTCGCTGTCCCCAACTCAATTTTCTTGAGGTTATCTGCGGTAGTATGTATTCCATCCTCCAGCTCTTTCGGTGCTGGTGGAAATTCTGAGATCGCCTCATCGTTGCTGTTTTCGAAGCACCAGGGAAGGTCATCCATATTCTCGGGCTCTTCTTTTGATATTGTTATCATGTGACAAGTACGAGCTCGCTTCGAAGACCGATGTGGGTCTGGTTCTGCTTTCGTAGCTTTGGGTTCGTGCTTCTGTGGCGGCGTTACCCTCCAACTGTCAGATAGAGCGAACTTGCCGAGCTGATACTGATCTTCAACCCAGTTCTTGAAGGTGAAGCAGTCTTCGAGAGGGTGCCCTATTACTTTGTGATAAGAGCAATAGTTCGGGTGTGAGACTTCGCCTGCTTGTTCGGGGTGCTTGGACTCCGGAAGCGTAAGCATTTGGTGCTTTATAGCTAGGTCAAGTATCTTCTTCGTCTTGTCCCGAGGAAAAGAGTATGCTTGACTCATCTTCTTCACAAGGGACAGATCTGGACCGCTCGATTCTCGCTTGCGTGGCTTCTTAGTCCCGCTTTGTTGTTGTCGAGCGCCTCTTTCGCTTTTTGACTTGTTTCTGCCTCTGCGTCGAGCCTTCTTTATAACAGGTTGACAGAGAGCGGCACTTTCATCTTTCACGGCCTGTTGGAGGAGGCGTTGCGTTTTGGCTTTCTCGTAGATGGCCATTTCGCTGTTGTGGTCATCTCGGACTTTTTGGCCAGCTTCCCTTATAAGCTTGTCCTTTTGTTCTTCGAACGACGGACTGGGCACTTTTGCATCAGGAACTTTTACTGGTTCAAGATTAGCGTCCTCCCATTGAGCATCCGCTTCTTCATTGAAGTCATGCACGACGTAGCAATCATGGAGTAGCTCTCGTTTCTTGGACCGAATGTAACCAAGCCCGATTGTTTCCATTCTCCCATTAGGCAACTTGTGCTGAGTCCCGGGAACGTTCCAGACCCTGTCATAGAATTTGGCTTTTCGAGCGGTCTGTTTGAAGGATATCCCCTGGCGCTTCAGCAACCTCTTCAAGCCTTCTGTATAATATCTGGGCAGACGGATGGGCTGAAGCCTGTCAAGCGTAGGATCCGCGCCGTGCCAGATTTCTTTCTCCACTTTGGTTTCTTCAGAGCGGTCGCCTTCTCGCCTGGGAGGGACATAGAACGTCCGCAGCTCCTCTACACTGTAGGTATCGAGCGCATCCAGTTCTTTATGATGTTTAAGTGGAACCATGGCGATTTGTAAACTTTGCTCTTCGTCAGCGGATGTTTGTATTGAAGGCCGAGCAGAGAATACAACATGGACCTCATCTTCTGAGTCACTACCAAAGATCAACGTAGGAGCGGATAGTCCCGGCTTATTGTATTAGGGTGGACCCGAATAAACTATCTCCTCTTCCTCCTCGATATCACTCCCGAAGACAGGGATGGTGGCGTTAGCTTTGTTCTCCGGCTTGTGACACCTCTCCGTGTCTTCAAAATCCGGTAAGAAGTATTTGGCATCTTCATATTTGCGGACTTCGTTCACAGAGAACGGGTTCAGTTCTCCCGTCATGGTATACTCGAGACCATCCTTAAAATATTTCATACACTGATGCTGTGTAGAAGGGATGATATTATACTCGTGTAACCATGGTCGGCCGAGCAGAGCATTGTAGCATGTCTTGGCGTCTATGACGTGGAACTTAATGTCCGTGACAAGTAGCCCAAAGCGTAGCGTCAGTATCACAGACCCAAGAGTTCTTGATGATTGGGAGTCGAACCCGGAGATGGTGATCTTATCCCGAGCAAGGTGCTGGACGCTCATGCAGATTTCCTTTAACACCCGCACGTTAAGGAGATTAACAGAGGATCCATTGTCGACCAGGATTTTGCCTATCTTTATATCATGGCAATACCCTGAGACATAGAGGGGGCGATTGTGTTCGCACGTCCCTAAGAGAAGGTCTTCATCACCGAAAGCGACATCGGCCGTGTGCACTTCTTCCAATTCATCCTTCATCTTTTCTTCGGCGAGAAAAGCTTGGAATTGCTACGGCTCCTGTAGTGCCTTGATTAATGAATCCCTTGCCTCTTTTGATAGTAAAAGGGCGTCAAGAATGCTGAGCTACGAGGGTAGCTTCCTAAGATGTGCTAGAACGTTGTAATCCACCTTATTTTTCTTCGGCGGGTCCTTGGTGGCTAGCTCTTCCATGATTTGGTCATCTAAGGCGATATCCTCATAGACCTTTTCTTTCCCTTTATCTTTTTTATTTGAGGTTCCGAGATTCTTTTCGGGTAGCGTCCGATTACGCAGCCGGATATTTTCGCAGACCTTCGACTCTTCTTCTTTTCCCGAGGTGGACTCTTTAAAGAGGGGGCTAAGAGCCAGCTCCTCGTCAGAATCGCTCCCGAATGTGAGCACTTGCGATCTCCCGGCGTTAACCATGCGACAATCGCCGGTAGTTCTGTTAAGCCCCTCGGTCGTACTTTTCTGCTCCCGACGAGTTTTGCGCTTTTCCCGCTTAAAATGTTGTCGGTGAGCAACATATCCCCGCCACCATTTATTGAAAGCTTTGCACTCTTCGGTGGGGTGCGAAATCATCCGATGATACAAGCAGTAGGAGGGGTGCATTTCCGCTTCACCAGTAATGTTTCCTTCAGAGGATAGTAGCTTCATACCCATTGATATGGCTTTAGCAAACCTTTTCCTCATCTTGAATTTGCTTTTATCTACGGTGGACGTACTTTGCACCAGCGGGAGTGTCTCAACTCTTTCGTCAAGTCGCTGTCGCTTGGCCCTTTCAAATATGGCCATCCCGCGTTCCCGATCAGCTTTACTTTTCAACAGAGCTTCTTTGAGGAATGCGTCAATTGTTTCATCCGATGGCCCCAGAATTTCCGGTTTAGGATCTACCCCAGCTTCTCAGCGCAAGGGATTTCCATATCGTCTGTAAACGAATGGGAAATCATATGACAGCTCGCCACGTATTCCTCGGATTCATCCGACGAACTCTCTCCCTCATCTTCCTCTTGAAAGACGTGGTTGAGGAACTCCTGGAGTGTGATGGGAGTCCGTGCTCTCTGGTTGTACTCCTCCAGTGCGTCAATTTGCTTTTGTAAGTCTGTGCGCTTGTCGCCGGGCTTCACGGGCTTCTTGGATTTCTTCTTCTTCTTCTTTGAAGATTTTGACGGCTGGTTGTGAGTGCTTGGGCCACCACCATCGATCTTTGGAGTTGAGCGCGGCTTCAGCATCCCTTCAATGATCTGAGGTTCCAACGGGGTTTTCCACCTGATCGCCGGGCACGTCTGGAGATCATTCAGCATCCTCTTTGTTTTGGCTGATAGCACAACCTCCCACGGAGCTTCTTCAACAAGGGAGCACGTTGCCCCCAGCGTATTCCCTTTTTTAGGGGTGTGAGGCTGCGGCGGATTCACCTTCGATCTGTCAGACAACGCGAACTTGCCCTGTTGGTACTGTTCCTCAATCCAATTTTTGAAGACGTAACAATCCTCGATCGGATGACCCAGTACTCGGTGATAAGGACAGTAATTGGGATCATTGATGTCGTTTGGCTGCGACGGACGTCTTGGATCCGGCAGATTTATGAGTCGGTTGCACAAGGCCAGCTCGAACAATCTTCTCGTTTTATCTCGGGGAAACGAGTAAGGACGCCCCAGCCTTTCTTCAAGGGACAGGTGTGAACGCATATTGTTTTGACGGACAACCGGCTTCAAGTCGCTCGGCTGTTGTTGAGCATTGGCGACAACGATCGCTTTTCCCTTCCCCTTCTCGTTTCGAGAGTCCGGCTTTGGAGGGGGAGGTCTATGGCCCATCTGATCCATTTGAGCTAGCCTGTCGATCAGGGCCAGGAAGGTAGTCGGCTTGAAGAACATCATGAATTGCGAGATGGTCGCTTGCGGATCGAGGGTTCCCATAAACATGCCTACCGCAGGAGCCTCTTCTATGCGTTGCTCGCATTTTGACCATAAGTTCCTCCACTGTATCGCATACTGAACCCATGTTTCTCCAGGCTTCACCCTGGCATTGATCAATGCCGTGATCGGGGTGCGTTCGCTGGCGCTTGCGAAACGCTGGGTAAACAGCAGCTCCATCTCCGCAAATGTCTTGATAGAGTCGTTTGGGAGCTCGGAGTACCACTCGAATGCTGTATCCGATAAACTACCGACGAACTGGCAAAGCAACAATTTATCATCACCGCCGGTGTTGCCGCAAAGCGCTCTGAACTGGGCAACATGTTGGTGGGGATTACCCGTCCCCTTATAGACATGGAATTTCGGTATTATATAGCTCGGCGGGAACTTTATCTGATCGTACCAGCTCGGATATGGTCGTCCTGTTTTTACGAACTGACCGGCTGCCTCAGTCGCCTGATGAACCCGTATCTGTTGGGCTATATATTCGTCCAAGTCATCTTTGGAGATTGTCTCCTCTTTGGCTGTTGACAGAGCCGGTGGAGGATTTGACGTTTCTCCCTTGTCGTCTTCAAGGACGGTCGGAGGATCTTCAGCAGGAGGGTCTTGTTGAATCATCATTCCCACCATGTCCTAGAACAGGAGGGCCATTCGCTTTATATTGGCTGCTTGTTCCACAGCCTCTTTATCCTTCTTTTCAAGTATCCTGCGAAGGAATTCAGCGTCAGTTTCTTGCTCCTGGCGTTGATCCGAGGACGCTTCAGGGCTTTCTTTTGGCCCAGTGAGTGCGGCCATCGCGTTCATCATTTCTTGGAGCTTCTGCTGTTGCTCCTGAACTTTGGTCACTGACCGTGTAAGCGGTATATGACCTGTAGATGCACGGCTGTCCTCTTTACCAGACGGTATGGACTACAATGCCCCCGGACTTAGGGCGTTTGGGCTCCCCGCCTTTGATATTTTCCGCAGGCGTAGGGACCTTCTCCGGCCTTCTTCTCTTATGGGCCGTTGAAATTGAAGGGGCCGTTACAGTGGGCACCCTGGCGGTTATCGTCCTTTGCTGTTTGACGGGACGGTTCTTTTCTTCTTGCACTTTCACCCTCTTCTGCTGGCGAGAGTGATCTTGGTCTATTACTGAATCTTGAACCCTCCGCCAGACCTTGTAAATTTTGGAGGACAGACGTTGAGGGGGCTGCTCCAACTTTGTTTCTGTAACCCTCTCCGCAGGTGGAGGAGATCTCTTTAGCGTAGCAGTCGGAGAGTTCTTACGTACCTCCTTAGTGGTTCAAATCTGTTCCCAGTTGGAACAGTAGCATTAACTTCCACCACTGGAGCGGGTGGAGTTAGCCCTGAGGGGCAGTTGCCCCCGGCCTTCCTTACTCAGCGCCAGTGGCGACGTCGAGTGTGTCGAGCTGTTGGGACTGGCTCGGCGATAGGGATAGTTTCGTCTTGCCCCCTGTCCAAATGAGACGCTGCTGGTGCCAGCCTCTTAAAGACTGATGTTGTCTTTTGAGTGGCGATGTTCAGTCTGTCAAAGACAGACCCTCGAGTAGGAGCAGGAGCCGGAATAGTCAGCCTTGAAAAGACCGACTCTTTAACAGGAGAAGCCGCCTTGACGACTTCAGGAGCAGAGGTGGCCATCTTCCTCAGGACGGCCACTTCAGGGTTCATGGGCTTCTTGGCGGGCCCATCAGGGCTCTGGTTCAGCCTGGCAAAGACAGAGGCTGCCGGTTTGATATTGGACGACCCGTTGAAAGGGGCCGCTGTAGCAGTGAGCCGATCGAAGACCGACTTCTTGTGCGCTTCTGGTGCGGGCACTGGAATAGTGAAGCTTGCAGGCGGGAGCATGGTCCCGAAAAACAGACCGGTGGTGGTCTGGGTCACTTGTTCCACCGGCATGGCAAGGATGGAGGCCACTTGAGGCCCATAATCTACACCTCCAGGTGAGGTGGAGCGTCGGTTGCACTTGCATTTCGAGCAGCTCGAGCAGTTGGAGGCCATTGATGCTTGATTTCTGCGCCAGGCAAAAGGCCAAATCTTAGTAACTTGAAACCCAAAGGCAACCATTAACAAACCGCGATTCATTCGCGAAGATGACACACGAAATGTGGAGTGGAAAGAGGAAAAGGTCCCACCGGGCGTGCCAGAATCTGTTCCCCTCCGAAAGACGCGGCGGAGACGCGATGAACGTCTAGCCTGAATTTCGGGGCAGATGCTATTTGGTGCTATCCGTCCACCTCTCCGAATATGCCAAGTTTATTTATGGCACCATGTATCGAAGGTTTAAACGTGTTGGAGATAATGCCCTCAGAGTCAATTATTGGATCACAGGTACGTGATTGCAATGATTGATGGAGGACCTATCCCGGTAGGACAGTCTTACTCGAGATGATAGTATGCTATCTGGTTTACCTTTATCATCGTGTACTGTTTTAGGTGACCTGACACGTCGCTATTACACGTTGATAGAGCCCCTAGGATTCTTGCTTGACCACCAGCAGTATGAGGGCGATCATATAAGTGGGAGCTGGGAGTCTATAAGCATATCCTGAAATGGTCCCTAGTCGTGTGAGTTTCGAGACAGGGCATCGATACTCCATAGTAGACTAGTGTATACAGTCGAGACCCCGACGAGGGGCGGTGGCCGGTCTCACAAGCCACTGGTGTCAGTTGGATCACCTAAGATGTATACAGGTGCTCATTGGGTTATGAGTACACCGGACAGGACTCGCCGGGAACATGCTAGTTGGTCATATACCAGACGTCAGATGGCAGTTCCCTGGTGACATGTGTGCAGGTTAGTTCATCGACCTGGGGATCGTCATTTGTCTTGTGTGAGTTCCCACTGTACTTTGATTACTACCCTACCACGGCTCAAAGGAGTCGTGCAAACAGGTTTTAGTTGGGTACAGTCCCGAGCCACATGGAGGCAGTGAGCGTATCTTCAGGGGTTCGTCTCTCCCGGTATTGGGGGTGAGGTCGTGCTGTGTCTAGGAGAGCCATTACACGAAGTCCTTGGCCAAGGCAAGGAGATTTACTGGTAGGTATTCCAGTAGTATCTCAGGGTGTTCTGGGCTACACTCCGACACGACTTGTACCGCTTTTGGGGGTCTGACTTTTACCAACCCCCTAGGCCCGCCATGCGATGCTCATAGACGAACGGACCGGACTGTACAGATATTGTCACTGACAGGCTCAGTAGGGTTGTCAGGCTGAGTTCACTCACAGACATCCCTTTTAGTCAGTACCTGGTAGCCCGTTACGTATTGGCTTATACCTCTGACGTGCTAGTGGTTAAATCCACAACCAAGGTGTTGACGAGTCTTTAGAGTCCCCCACATTCTGTTACTCAGCTTTCGGGCGAAAGGTTGTAGAGGCCGTATGGAGATATGGCAAGGTCCGATCAGATACGTGCGGTATTGCACGGATCAGGATAGGACAGTTTGTACTACAGGCCGTATGGATATATGGCAGGGTTCGATCAGATACGTGCGGTATTGCACGGATCAGGATCGAACGGTTTTTACTAGCCGGCTTTGGTTTAAGCCGGATCCTAGTATAATACAGTGTGGATTTTGTCTCATTGCATTTGTATTTCGGTCGAAATACAGATGCGGGTGTGTATGCACAGTATCGGGGTTTTCCTGTAATTTATTACGGGACCAGTTTTTTGGAGTTGCCAGTTTGCTTTCCGTTTCGGCCAATTTCCATTGTTCCGTTCATTGGCCGAAGATTGGTGGAGAAGGGTTTATTTGCATTGTTGCAAATAGGCATTAGTGGAGGGGGTTCTTTGCATCTTGTTGCATCATGATGGCTTTCATGATGAGCACCATACCTTGACCTTTTTGACTTGATCACTTCATGATGGCTTGACTTTGTAAGCATCATGGTTGTTGATGATTAGTGTGTTGAGTGTGGTTTTGGTATTTGTTATCATGTTCTTTCATGATCCCTTTTTGTATCATTGTTCCAACCACCCCCTTGTCTTGGTTTTTCTCTCTCCAATCACACATGGAAATGGGGGGGCCGGCCACTTTGGTTAGATGAGGAAAATACTTCTCTTTTGAGTGGGGAGAAAAATATGATACTCTTATTATTCTTCTTGGTCTATTACATTTTTCCTTCACCTCTCTCCAAGTTCTTTTTCCTCCACAAAATGGCAAAGCTCCAAAAACCCCAAATGAGACTTCTTCTCTAGATATTCTACAGTATATCTTGGGCACGTCGAGTAGCCGGCTTCGTGCCCGAGTTGCCTCGGCATTGAGGTGGGAGCCCGTAAACGATGTAGGCGATGTGGTGCACTTCCGGCGACGAGGAGGAGACGGGACATTCCGCAGGAGATCGGGACGATGACGAGAAGACCGGAGGACTCGGATCTGTCGGTATACTTCTCTTCCCTATCTTGTTAGTAGCTTAGACTTGTTAATGGTTACGATCCGGATATTTAGTGCGCGGTGGTGCCGGTTTGCTAAGTCCGCAAAATTAAAGTTTTTCACCGCTTCCGCATTCCGGCGTCGGATTGACGGCCGGGGCGCCGCCGTGCACTTACAGTGGTATCAGAGCCTCGCCATTAACTTAGTCTAGCTTGGTTTAATGTGTTTGCATTTCCGATCGATCAAAAAGTTCCAAAACTGCATTTTACCTTCGCATCAGTTTCTGTTGAAAATTTTTGGTCTCGAAAAATTTTTCAGGTTGTAAAACATTGATGTACTGGAGGTAACAAGCTCACTGTAGAAATTCGACGCCGTAATTCAGTCACCAGAGCGCGGAACCGCGGCAAATACCCCCTTTGGGCCGCGGTTCCGCCGCGCAAAGGTGGCCTTACTGTATCGAACTTCTTCAGTTGCTTTCTGGGCTTATAATATGGGTTTTGGAATATTAATTTTGGGCCCAGGATTTCTTGATCTGCTACAGTATCGCTTGGGGCCCACTTGTTAAAGTTTGATCGATCGAAAATTTAAACACATTATTTCACAGTATTTACATTATATCTGCGACCGTGAATGTCACTCGATCGGTAAATCCGGTCTAACTGCTATAGCCCGGTTAGACGGATTTGCGAACGTGACTTTCACGTTGATGTTTTATTTTTGCTGTGATGTTGCGGATCGGTCGTGGGGGATAGCCTGGATGCAATGCTAGTACAGTTGTGGTTGTATTATGTACATTTGATATTGCGGGGCGAGCGTCCGACATGTGGACTGCCGTCACTGTCTGTTTGTATTATTTTTTTGGGGCACGGCCAGGTTGCGGTCGTTGTACCCGGTGTATGTATATTTTACTTTCTGTACTAGGATTACCCCGCGGAGGGGTGCACGGATAGCCGGGTTCTAGAAGGCAACAAGCCCGCATCTCATGGCATTGGGACGGAGGGGGCTTCACTCTAGGATTGGCGGGCTATTCGCCGCACTCGTAGGGGGTACAGGTTGACCCAGGAGGGGTGCCCAAGTTGCCGGATTCCGTGAAGTGCTGGGTGGTCCATTCACGGTACTGAAGGGGGCTGCCTCGCTTCAGGTTTTGGCGGGTGACTTGCCGCGCCCGTAGGGGTCTAGGATTTCATTGCGCAGGCTATCCACACGACCAGGGGAATGTCGGGTTTCAGCAGTGGCTCTGTGAAACCCGGGGATCCCAGATATCTGTATTGTTCTGTGATGCTGTACATTTTCTGTGATGTTGCATTTCTATCACGCCTTGAGCGAATATAATATATTGGTATATATATTAGTAGATGTTGTATATGTTTTGCATCCGCGCTAGTCCAGTCCCCGCTCTGTCGTTAGTTAGCTAACCTAACGGGTAATGACGGGACCCAGTGGCGAATGCGGATGGCATCTACGTACATCAGTATATTTTCGTTCTTTTTGGTGTGATCAATTGATGGGACTGCATTGATTCGGATCAATGCAAGTTAAAAACAAACCTAATCTGATGTTGTTGGAACACTTTTTCAAAAAGCTGTTATTGCAAGGACGTTCACTTTTGTTTTGCATCGAGATATTCAGTTGGAATATCCTACTCCTCAGTCGACGAGGCAGGGGCCGAGATCCCTTCACCGGGAGTGACCTCTTGGACAAAAAGTTTGCGTCAGGGCATTAACTTCACTATAGCCGATTACTTTTGCTTTGCGTCGCGGTATTCAGTTGGAATATCCTGCACCTCATTCTACGGGGAAAGAGCCGAGATCCCTTCACCGGGAGTGACCTCTTTAGCGAAGGTTTTCGTCACTATATTTTAAAAAGCTATCCGTTCCTTCAACGATATCAAGTTCACTACGTTAAAGGTTTTCGCCAGAAACATTCGTAGCCCTCCGTCGTTTCATATGGATAGTCAATAGTATTCAAGCTGTGTTTGTTAGCCAAAGTCAAGGCACGGTGTTTGGTAGCTGTTGGTTATTCATATGCAGCATAGATAGATGCGTTGGTTTGGGACAGTCGTACTACCTTGTTGGCCAAAGTCAAGGGTGTGTACGGGTGGATTCAAATCAACCTGGAGAATGACGGGTGGAACTTGACATGTGACTTATGATTTGTTGGCCAAAGTCAAGGTCATAAGAGCATGGGGCAAAAATCACATCGGGAGTTTCAAAAGTACTGAAACTTGCCAGATATGCGCATGCCTTCTGGAGTGTGATACCGTGAGCGGATTCCGTCACGTTATCATGCGATGATAGTTGGATCCCGATTCCCACTGATGAGTTAGTTTACTCCTCGGATAACCCCGACTAATTCTTCTTTCAGGTTTGGAGGAGAATTTGAGGTACAGTGGGAGGATTCCAGATTAGATAAATTGGTAACCATTCTGATCTAGGTTAGAGTGCACGCTGAGTGTTTCTTTTCTCTCTCTCTTTGGCAGCGACCATTGACCCGACCCTAAGACTATGACTCAGTGACCAAGTTGACCGAACCTTCTTAACACTGGCTTTTGGATTGTCAGAGTTGCAGACCTCATTGCCACTCCTACTTTTACCCTTTTCTCCAGGACACCCCGTTTCACTACGAACGTCCACTTCCATTGGACAAAACCATCGTATGGTTAGATACGAACTCGAAAGAATTTATTCGAGGATGGTTTCAGGTTCTGGAGAAAACGGATAGGATTATTCAGTTGTATTTTCCTTTTACCCTCTCTCAGGTTACGAGTACTCCTTGGTTTAGGGGTAGTACACCTATTACGCAAATTGGATTGTCTTCTTCCAAACCTTAGGCTGGTGCCGACCGGTAGGGAATGAAGAAAACCAATCAGCATAACGATGGTGTGCAGAAGGTATTAAGTTAAGACAAAGCAAGGGATTAGTAAGAGGGCAAAGTAAATTGCAACAGATATTCATGACCAAACCAAGTATTCCTTCGCCAATCCTAAAATCACCTTTGTATTTCTCCAGGACACTCCGTATCACTACGAAGATCCACAGTTTATTGGATACTCCATCGTATGGTTATATACGAACTCGAAAGGAACTTGTTCCAGTTCGGGGATGGATTCTGGTTCAGGAGAAATAGGAATAAGAGTTATTCAGGTGTCTTTTATCTTCACCTTCTCTCACATTGCGAGTGTTCCTAGGATTGGGACAGTACACCCATTATGCTTATTGGATAGTCTTCTTTCAAACCATAGGCTGGTGCCGAACGGTAGGGAAGGAAGAAAACCATTTGGCCTAAAGGGGTGTGCAGAAGGTAATGACTAAAGACATATGAAGGGATTTGGAGAGGTGGCAAAGAACTACACGGTTACAGTTGTGAATCTGGATAATGGAAGAGGCATTACTCGGAATACCAGGATACCCCATCGAAACATTTCGATGTTTCAGTTTCACTGTGTAATGTTAAAAGAAAACTGATTTCCCGATTAGATACTTACTCCAGGGTATGTATTTACCAAGTATGATTCTCACATCTGTATGGTTTTACAGATAATGAGTGGGAGTAGGTTATTGGAAATTGGGTGATCATCCTCATTATATCGGGATTCGTTGTAATCGGTGATATTTGAGGAAATCACCTGGGCTGTTTGCCGGTCGGCAAATATTTGGTTTTGAATATCCGCTGTTATGCACCAATTTCAAATCGATATATCTGTACGTCTATTTTTCATAGAGTGAGATATACTTTTTGAAATTATGTCGATGACATTTACCTATACCAGTGGATGGTTAGGTAAGGAGCATTAAACGGCGGTGTAATTCTTCTTAACTATAAGTACAGTTTTCAACCTACGACACACAGTGAATGAGTTATCAAACTCAAGGGACTTATACAGAGTATTGTATGTTGTCCAGGGTCCATCAGGACAGAGGGGTTGGTCCTCGTACTATATTCGGTTTACTTATGACTTCTCTAGTTTTTAGACAAGTGTTTCGTGGAAACACATGGTCCGAATTTTGAGAAGTTATAGGTATTTTGAATAGAGTAGAGAACCAGGTGTAGCAAGTATCGGGATTCTTCAAAGAGATCGAAGATGTAGATACTTGTATATGGTATTCGATTGGTAGTAGTGACTAAGAGAACTTGCTTCTCTTTCAGGTTACTCATAATTGGAAGCATTCCTAAGTTGAGTAACGCTGATCGGCCTCCTTCCATTTAGTTGACATGCACTGGAGACAGTTGCATGATTTGGATCTGGTTCAGTTAAATCAGTGCCTCTGGTCCTATATGGGATATAGAACAGTTCGTATCTTGACGTTGTTAAGGTATGGGGAGTTGTCCAGCTTATGATTAAAACCAGATTCTGGATAACTCAAGGCACGTTTCTGTAATGGTTGTTTGTGGGTTGACCCAGGCTATGACGAGGGTTGACTTTCTACCATCTGGATGAACAATAGCGATATTGTTCTAGACTCGCCACAGTTTTATTAAAAATGGATTTTTTCAGAAAACAGTAGTGGGAGTATGGTAGAACTGGAAGTGATTCCAGAACCACAAACGATTACAAAAGATTTGATAAGGAACCTAAAGATTCAATCTGGATTGACATTCCATTGACCACTCCGCAGATGAGGTGGGTAACTTCAGGCACCCGAGAGGTACTACGGTAGCCTCAAGGACGGTGACAGGGAAGTTCCTGTTCACCCACAATTACCATTGCTGTTGTTCCAGGCTGCGAGACCCGGCGGGAGGATGAGTATAGCGTCGTTCTGAACTCGCTTCAGAAGTGTACGTGTATATGACTCTGCCAGAGGGTTGTCGTAGACAGTGGGAGCAGCGGAAGCATTGGTGGACAAGTAGCTTATGTCTATTTATAGACTAAAGCAGATGTAGCGGAGATAGATCATCTATTTCTGACGTGACAGTCATGGGTTTGACTTCATCAGAATAGGGGATGGATCTGTTGAGAAGGTAGTAGGGTGTGATATCCTGGTATTTGGATGACATACACAGAGTAGGAAAAGAAACTCCTATACTACAATCGGTTATATTTTGGTCGTCACACAATGTTTTCTCCACAAAGGAAATGGATTTTATATCAGACATACTGGTTACTAGATCTATGGTTTTAGATCTAGATTTGGGTGGTTTTCCAATCTGGGTACTTAGACAGCATTCTATGAGTATTTAGGATGAACGACTCCTGGCACGGTAGTGTACCTGCAGGTGATGGAGTCACCCTCTCTAAAGGTGTCTTATAGACTAAAGTAGAGAGGGATGTGCATGATTGGCAGATCACTTGCTTAGGCAATTGAGTCAATCATGAGATGTCAAGTACCACACCAGATGTTGTTCTTGCAGTAGGTGCAATAAGTTGACATTAATCCAATCCTGAAGAAACAGTCGGAAGCAGTTTTAGAACATAAGTGAATGTTCTAGGGATATGATAACGACAGCCTCATTCGTGAGACAGTTATCATTCCAGGCTTCCAAGGTGACATGGACGACGAGGAGGTTGTCAGAGTTATAGTTTTCCCTCTGACGAGGGGCAGTATTTTGGACAGGTGGTCCAAGGCAATACTGAGGGAGGCATGGCGCAGGATACTGATTAAGTTCAGTTGACGATACAGTCTAAGAAGTTTGGATTTGGAGTTCATTTATGAGCTATGTCCCATCAGACATCCAGACACATTCTAAGACAGGTATTGCTCATTTCGGGAGATGGGTTTCTCCGCGAACTTGAGATATAGAGAGACATCAAGGCGGATCCACTCACTGAGGCTATTCCCCGAACGCAATAGTTTCGCAAACGAGCTTTGTGAGACTGACTAGTAGAGGAGTTGGGTGTTCGGTATCACACGGGCTGTGAGTATGCGACATCGCAATAATTAGCCTTGAGTGCAAGTGGGAGATTGTTGGAGATAATGCCCTCAGAGTCAATTATTGGATCACAGGTACGTGATTGCAATGATTGATGGAGGACCTATCCCGGTAGGACAGTCTTACTCGAGATGATAGTATGCTATCTGGTTTACCTTTATCATCGTGTACTGTTTTAGGTGACCTGACACGTCGCTATTACACGTTGATAGAGCCCCTAGGATTCTTGCTTGACCACCAGCAGTATGAGGGCGATCATATAAGTGGGAGCTGGGAGTCTATAAGCATATCCTGAAATGGTCCCTAGTCGTGTGAGTTTCGAGACAGGGCATCGATACTCCATAGTAGACTAGTGTATACAGTCGAGACCCCGACGAGGGGCGGTGGCCGGTCTCACAAGCCACTGGTGTCAGTTGGATCACCTAAGATGTATACAGGTGCTCATTGGGTTATGAGTACACCGGACAGGACTCGCCGGGAACATGCTAGTTGGTCATATACCAGACGTCAGATGGCAGTTCCCTGGTGACATGTGTGCAGGTTAGTTCATCGACCTGGGGATCGTCATTTGTCTTGTGTGAGTTCCCACTGTACTTTGATTACTACCCTACCACGGCTCAAAGGAGTCGTGCAAACAGGTTTTAGTTGGGTACAGTCCCGAGCCATATGGAGGCAGTGAGCGTATCTTCAGTGGTTCGTCTCTCCCGGTATTGGGGGTGAGGTCGTGCTGTGTCTAGGAGAGCCATTACACGAAGTCCTTAGCCAAGGCAAGGAGATTTACTGGTAGGTATTCCAGTAGTATCTCAGGGTGTTCTGGGCTACACTCCGACACGACTTGTACCGCTTTTGGGGGTCTGACTTTTACCAACCCCCTAGGCCCGCCATGCGATGCTCATAGACGAACGGACCGGACTGTACAGATATTGTCACTGACAGGCTCAGTAGGGTTGTCAGGCTGAGTTCACTCACAGACATCCCTTTTAGTCAGTACCTGGTAGCCCGTTACGTATTGGCTTATACCTCTGACGTGCTAGTGGTTAAATCCACAACCAAGGTGTTGACGAGTCTTTAGAGTCCCCCACATTCTGTTACTCAGCTTTCGGGCGAAAGGTTGTAGAGGCCGTATGGAGATATGGCAAGGTCCGATCAGATACGTGCGGTATTGCACGGATCAGGATAGGACAGTTTGTACTACAGGCCGTATGGATATATGGCAGGGTTCGATCAGATACGTGCGGTATTGCACGGATCAGGATCGAACGGTTTTTACTAGCCGGCTTTGGTTTAAGCCGGATCCTAGTATAATACAGTGTGGATTTTGTCTCATTGCATTTGTATTTCGGTCGAAATACAGATGCGGGTGTGTATGCACAGTATCGGGGTTTTCCAGTAATTTATTACGGGACCAGTTTTTTGGAGTTGCCAGTTTGCTTTCCGTTTCGGCCAATTTCCATTGTTCCGTTCATTGGCCGAAGATTGGTGGAGGAAGGTTTATTTGCATTGTTGCAAATAGGCATTAGTGGAGGGGGTTCTTTGCATCTTGTTGCATCATGATGGCTTTCATGATGAGCACCATACCTTGACCTTTTTTACTTGATCACTTCATGATGGCTTGACTTTGTAAGCATCATGGTTGTTGATGATTAGTGTGTTGAGTGTGGTTTTGGTATTTGTTATCATGTTCTTTCATGATCCCTTTTTGTATCATTGTTCCAACCACCCCCTTGTCTTGGTTTTTCTCTCTCCAATCACACATGGAAATGGGGGGGGGGGGGGGGGCGGCCACTTTGGTTAGATGAGGAAAATACTTCTCTTTTGAGTGGGGAGAAAAATATGATACTCTTATTATTCTTCTTGGTCTATTACATTTTTCCTTCACCTCTCTCCAAGTTCTTTTTCCTCCACAAAATGGCAAAGCTCCAAAAACCCCAAATGAGACTTCTTCTCTAGATATTCTACAGCATATCTTGGGCACGTCGAGTAGCCGGCTTCGTGCCCGAGTTGCCTCGGCATTGAGGTGGGAGCCCGTAAACGATGTAGGCGATGTGGTGCACTTCCGGCGACGAGGAGGAGACGGGACATTCCGCAGGAGATCGGGACGATGACGAGAAGACCGGACGACTCGGATCTGTCGGTATACTTCTCTTCCCTATCTTGTTAGTAGCTTAGACTTGTTAATGGTTACGATCCGGATGTTTAGTGCGCGGTGGTGCCGGTTTGCTAAGTCCGCAAAATTAAAGTTTTTCACCGCTTCCGCATTCCGGCGTCGGATTGACGGCCGGGGCGCCGCCGTGCACTTACAAAACGGATGCGACCGATGTCGCAGACTTCGTCAGATTCCCCCTCGTTTGAGGGTTTTTTGATTGTGAGGACGCTCTTCCATGCAGGCGCAAGCCCCTGCAGTTAATTACGTTACCGCATCGCTGGTAACAACTTTCTCCTTCTCCAGATGGTCACTTCGTGTCATGGGTGTTTGTTTTGTTTGTGGTTGCCCGTGGATCGTATACGGAGACTAATTTATGTTGTCGCCTGTAGGACGTGGATTGGTCCAAATCCGTATTTACTTAGATTTGGATTTGGTGTTTTGGTTTAAGGATACGTTAGCCCTATTTAAGGCTAAGATCAACTTAAACTTTTGTTTAAGGATACGTTAGCCTAATCTCCAGACTAAGATCAACTTAACGGGATCGTTTGGATCCGACAAGAGAGCAATTGGCTCTATTGTTTAGTTTAATGACGTTGCGGTCGATTTCCAGTTTAGGGACATGGTGGTCCATCATTCCCATTTGGGGACGAACATTAGTTTAAGGACATTTCGGTCCAACGTTCCCATTTTGGGATGAATATTAGTTTAAGGACGTTTCGGTCCACGAGTTTAAGGATCCCGCAGTCCGTATCGATGTATGGTTGTCGGGACCCGTCACCTCCCTGACGTCGTTGAAGGATTACAACGATAGGTGTCAGAGGAGTTCGGAGATGTACCCTTGAACCGGATGTAAATTGATTTAAGAGAGCAGTCTTGCTAAGTCAATTTAATTTGAGAACTTACGGCCATGATTGGGCTAAGTCCAATTGAGAATATTCAGCATCTTTATCTTTGGCCTATTAGGCCCGTGCTAGGGCTTTGCCCCTGTTTAATAATGCACTGCATTTTATTCTGGCCTGCTAGGCCTTTTTGATTTGGGCTCTTTCCCTTTATTTATGATGCAGAGCATCTGTCATTGTTTGGGCTTTGCCCCCTTTTTTTAAAATAATGCATTGCATTTTATTAGGCCTGTTAGGCCTTTTTTAATTGGGCTTGGCCTTTCTGTAAATAATGCAATGCATTAATTATCTGACAGTGGGTTGTTAGGCGCTTTGCGCCAATTATTGAGCGCAAGCGCATGTGGAGGTGACACGTGTCACGCTCTGGTGAGCGCAAGCGCAGTGCGCTGTGCTGTTGCGCTGCTGACACATGGCGCGCTCTGGTGAGTTGCGCCAATTTCAGAGAGCAATGCTCTATCTTAAAAAAGCATAGCGCAAGTTGTTATGGTGCTAACACGTGGCGCTCTCTGGTGGCTTGCGCCAACCCAGGAGCGCAACAGTGCAGATTTGCAAGTGCAAGACACTATTTTAATTTCTTGATCCAAGAAAAGAATCTTTAAGATTCCAGAACCAATGGTTCATAAAAAAGCGATGCTTTTGTTATTTATTATATTTCTTATAGAAGATCCTTGATTTTGTTCTTAGATCAACGATCTATTCAGAAGAAATTCTTCTTTTTATAAAGGTTTTTACCTTTTTTCTTCTTTCTGAATTTTCTCAGAGTTCTTTAGAAGAGTTCTCTCTTTGTTTCTTGAATTTTTCTCTTCTCTGTGTTGTGTTGTCTTTTGAAATTGGGGTCTAGGGGCATTTGTTAAAGAGATTCTTCTCTGAGTGATTTGGGGAATTTTCCCCACCGTTGGATCTTTGATCCAAGGGCTTCTGTTTTACAGAAGACAATCTTCTTGTTTTAACAAGAACAGAAAGATCTTACTGGGATTTTAATTCTGTTTGGCGCAAACGCACCAGCGCTTGACACGTGTCGCACAGCGTAGAGCGCAGCGCAACTGCGCTGCCACGTGTCGCGGAGCGCAGATCATCTGAAGCGTTGCTTCTTTTAATTTTGTTTTAAATAGAGCATTGCTCTGATTGGGCGTTGTGCTGACGTATCAGATTTTGACACGTGGCGCGTTGCGCGCAGCGCAAGGAATTTGAAGCGTTGCCTCAATTTTTTAATTTTGAAATTCAAACAGAGCTTTGCTCTGGTTGGGGGAAACAGGGGGCAGCACGAACCCTGGATCGGTCCATTTGTTCTGCCAAGGGGCGAAACATGCTCGATTCAGAAGAAAAAGGAGCAGAAGATAAAAGGGAGAATCTACGGGGGGGGGGGTTCCTAGACTCTACCCGAACTATTTCTACAGACTCATCACAAAAAACCCGAAGAAAAAACATCTAACTTGATTGAGAGGATGGGTCCTCGGAAGGGAGAACGCAGAGATCTGACCTAAAAAGAAAGCGCCGAGCTAACGAGACCCAAGGCGAGGAAAATATGAAGTGGTACGGGCCATGATAGGGACCCCACCTCTATTTATGGCTGCCGGCGTACACATCCTACGGCGACAGCCATCTCCCGCCGAAACGACTCATTGCATTCAACGGCCACGATCGCTCCACCCGTCGCACGCGCATTGGTCGTATCCCATTAGACGCCAGAAAACTGCGGCCAGTCGCGTCGGCCAACCAGCGCCCGATACGTGGGCTGTCGCTTCGGTGAACGTACGCACGATCCGGCGCATCCTCTTTAATGCGAGATCTGACCCCTAACCCGCTGACGTCGGTAAGAAGATACAGTCGACTGCCCGGGAATGCACGCTCACGACATCTACAACAAGGAGCTCACCTCGGGTGACCCGGTAGACCGCTCTCGACCCGACCCGTGAGCAGGTCGGGACGAGAGTAGGGGGCTAATGATGATGCTCGATATCGGTGATCTCCCGGATCATGACACGTGGCAGATGACGTGTCCCGAAGCTTGCAAGAAAGGACCTGCAGTGGCCGACCAGACCACTCTTATGCCCGTCTTACAAACAACCGCTGGCTCACCTCCGAGCCCCATGCACAATTGGCCTCCTCGGCCCTCTCAGCTCGCCTCCGGGCTACCACAGAACCAAGATAGCTCGGCCCGAGCCTCCCGCCGAGCTCATCTTCCTCGGTCCCATCGACCGACTAACGGCATCACCACAGGTGCTTCCATCTCGCCTCCGCGAATCTTGCCATGCGCGAGATATCCGCCGGCCACTCTCCTATCCAATTCTTTCCTCACTAAACCGCTACTCTGCTCGACTTGCACCACTAACTTGATCGTCGGAGGGTCCTCGGTGGTACAACCACCCCGGAACTTCCTTGCAGGTAGCTCGACTCAACCTCAAAACCACAGCCCATTGAGATCCACACGCTTCAGGAGGCTACTCTCCTATCCAATTCCAGCCGTCCATCATCGCCAACAGCAGATCTACGGAAGGTAACATCTTGACGTGATCCGACATCCGTCATTAAGGGATGTTATATGCAACCAATCTTGATTAAACTCCTGAAAGCAAAGATACATATAAAAAAGGCCAGTAAAGCCTTAGAAAAGAAAAGGCCAAATAAGAGACGATACAATATTTCATCCGGAAGCTACTTCCTTGAAGGAGATGAACATAAATAATGAAATCCAATCTGATTCAAGGACAACAGGGAAATATATATATATATAAAATAGAAACACTTCCATGTAATTTTTTTAATTAAAAAACCCTTAATATGAAATGGTGGATAGATATTGGGTGTAGAATTTATTAACAAAATGAAAATGCAATGGAATCGACAATTTATATATAATATATAAAACTTATACAGATATATAACATTAAACCTGAATTTCCTTTCACCACTTTTTCCAGATTCTCATTTTTCTTTCTTTTTCAGTTATTTATATTTATAGGTACATCCAAATTTTAAAATAATAACAAATCTTAACAAATTAGTTTTGATACTATCGCCCAAAAGCTAACAATAAATATTAGACCATCGGGACATTATCAGAAAGGGATCTCGAGGAATATGATCTAGGGATTATAGACAGATAGATTATAGATAATAAATATAATACAGAAGATATAGATAGATAGATATATATATAGATCTATATTTATTATTTGAATATTTGTCTACATAATTGGTTCGAATTTAAGATTTTTCTTGGGGATAAGGATTTGATTTAGTAATAATAGTTAGATAGAGATTGAGATTTTCAATTGTGATTTTAGTTAGGATGATGATGGTTTTTAAATGGGGATTTTAGAAAGATACGGAACCGAGATATTAGTTGGATACGCATTTTTAGTTAGGATAGGGATTTACTTGAGATCTGATGAACAAAAAAAATATCAATTTGCTTTTAAGAGTGTTAATGGATAAATTTCGCTAGGCTGTCATGGACCTTTCTGTTTTCCCGTAACTATGGCTTGCTTTATTATTTTTACCAGTATCGAGCATTTTCTATTTTCGCTCTACTCCTAAGGATTCTAATTCTAATCATAAATTGTCGATTATACCATTTCATGATAAACACATCCTCCGGACCCTAATGCTAATTTCTTCAAAATTTGCGGGCTAGGTTCCATGCTTCCGTCCTTTTCTTTTGTATTGCAGAACATCTCGTCTCGAGCGCCTCTTGCGTGTAAATTTGAACAGCTTATAAAACTTTTATCGGTGTTTTATGGGCAACAACTCCGACAGTCCTTTCTTAATACCACCGAATATAGATTGAAAGATATTATTTCTATACGACAAATAACACGAACTTATCAAAAGAGGAACACACAAGTTTTTTTCTAAGAAACCTTTCTGAACAAGTAAATAGGGTAATGGAAAGTCAAACGAGGCAACTTGAAACTCCAACCCAACCGAACCAGACGCGGAACTTCCAAAGCAAAACGCCGCTTCCACAAAATCACGATTGCGGTGGATTCACACGAAGCCGCCGGTCCACGACGACTCCTTTAAGTTGAAGGTGACGCGTGACGAAGCAATCAATTACCGAAACGCCACCGTCTCATACATAATCACATCTCCCCTGACCCCTTTCTCTCTGCCTTCGCTTTCGTCCGACAAAATTTATTAAAGTTCCCCTTTTTCTTGGAACGAAGATTCTCTAGGGTTTCGATAGCGCGATCTCGATCTCAGATCCTCAGCCATGAATCCTGAATAGTAAGCTCTTTCTCGATCTTTGAATTGGGGGATTTTGCTTTTCTAGGGTTTCGTATTTGATTGGATTCTGTTATTTAATCGTAGATGATATGCGACAACGATCGAGATCTAGGATCCTTTGCTATGTTGTTTGTTCGTTTTGGAGTTTGATTGCTGTAAATTTACTCTCCGGCTGATTAATTATGAGTTCCATTCGTTTATTGGCCCATTGCTGTGTGAATCAAGCGATTGAGATATAGTATTGTATCTTCAAATTTCAAGGGAGTTAAGGAGAGAGAGGAAAAAACCAGTTTTTCTGTTGATTTGTATGGAAGTGACAGCCTTTTCTTGCCATTGTCATTTTGGTTATGGGGATAGATACTCATTCTTGGTGCCCTTTCACTGTTAGGACGCTATTGAAGTTGATAGATAGCTAAAAATTGGTATAGTTATTCTTATGATTTTTCTGCTTGTCCCAAATCGTTGACTGTGTTATCTAACATTCATACTTTCAATATTTTATATAGAACATAAAAAGTTTCTTAAAAGGTTTATTCTTTTGTTGTAGTATAATAGTATCTTTAAAATAGTTCCTCAGAATGTTCATCTTCACCTTGTATGCTTGTTCCCACAATCTCACCAGCGATGTTGATAGCATGAAGACTTTCATGGTGTGACTTATGATAATATGCAGCCTTTGTGCATCAAAATGCAATATAATACCTATACCATGCAAGATTGAAGTCATGTCAATAATTATGGTTCTTGATCCAAACTGGCTTCAAATGGAAATGTTGATATTATTTGGGCCTGAATTGCAATGTTTCGAACACAACTACGCCATAAAATCTTTGTGATGGTGTCACCATAAGTTCATGCAACGTTGCAGTATTTTATTTAGGTTAAATGCATTCATGAATGTCTTGTGATTTGCTTTTCTTTTCTTTTTTTTGGGTTTGTGCCTTGGCATCAAATGCAATTTTACACAACAATCTATCAACCTTGTTTTTGGTATAGGAGAATATTGGCACCTTTACTTGATGGCATGTCGTATAGCATTTCCTAGCATGTCTCTCTGCATAGTTTCCTTCGTCGATATTAGTAAATTGATGTCTGACAACACTTGTAAGATCTTTTAAAGCTTTTCATGGATCCATGTGCTTCATAGTCGACAACATTTTTATCAATAGGAGATGCTTAGGTTAAGTTTATTGGGAATCATCTTTGGGGGAAGATGTTTTGATGTCATTTAGACATGTTCTTACGAGTTAATGTGTTAATAAAGCGTAGACGGCATGTTGAATTTTAACTCTAATTAATGTCGACTAATTTCTTTTGATGGGTTATAGGTTATATATCACATGATCACATTGAAGAACTAATTAAACATGGATCATGGATGCAAAATGATTGCATGATAATGTGAATGCAAGCTATAAGCATGATTTCTACATGGTGCATTACAATCATTGTGAACCTCAATCTAGATTAGCAATACACACAAGAAATCCGCAGAAACAACCGCAATAAATAAACTTTATAAATCATGTATATCACGATGACCGATACGGACCAGTGAAAAACATGGCGTGATGTGTGAATGAGGAGTTGGCCTCATATTAAAAACCGAGGACTGGTCTCATTGAATTAGCTCCCTAAGCACAATATTCACATTTGAATCGAGAATTTAAAATATTTGATCTAGTGTATAGCGATTATTCCAAGAGTGTAATACCATCTTTTTTAAGAGTAACTCCTGTTTTACAGATAGTTGTACCTAGCTCTAGGCTTGAGAGGAGCACTAATATTTAATGACCTGCTTTCTAAATCAAATAACTATTGCTTTTGCACTACCAAGCCAAACACTCGATTTCTCAATTGTGATTTGATGTTTATGGGTGCCTGGTTTTGACTTCCCACAACAGATCACACCTGATTTAATTGAGTTAAGAAAACATTTTTGAGTGTCGATAGGTTTCAGGCATTCACATATAAGCACAAACACTGCAGCCATACATGGAGCCATGTAATGAGCATAATATAATGACAACTTTGTTGCCATGAGCTGAATGATTGGAACCACAAGAATCAAAGGTGGGATTGACGAATAGAGGCTTCATAAGATACAGATGTGAGTGGGTCGTGCAGGGATTTGGACAGTAGTGGAAACTTTGGAGAGGCTTGATCAGCCACATGCGAGCAAGTACACTAAGCAACACGACAATCAAACAACCCGCCTGCCTGATGGATGATTGATCAAGAGTTGATCGCATCTAGAACAATCTTTAAGTTAATGTAAATGTCCTCATTGTGGTTGTGATTGGCAAGCGATGATACTAGGTTTCAGATATGATTTGGTGAAATATATGACTAGATGGATTTTAATCTTGATTGAGCATATTTATATCTCAGTTTTCCATCAAGTAGAGTTGGTGATACTGATTTAAGCGATGACAATATTAGGTTTGAACCAACTCTATTGTCCTAAACTTATTTACAAGCCTAGATTTTGTTTGCTATTTCTAACGTATCAGGGTTTTTTTTGGCTTATCTTTATCAAGCATCTTCCTTATATATAGGAGATGAGACTAGAAGATTGTTCACTTGGCCATGACATCGATAAAGGAACTGCAGCCTGTGTGAGGTTTGAGTTGCTATGCGGTGCCCATTCTTCTTCTGTTGAGGCTAGGGGCACTCTGATGTTATCGAGAGACTTTTTTTTGTGGGAAAGGGGGGGAGGTGCATGAATGCCAAACTCTTAATGCTAAAAAAATGAACGAGGAACGATCTAATTATGCCAAAATTTAAATAATGTATATGCTTCTGAATATTTTCTAGAATGCAACCTTTTTCCCTAGTTCACACGAAATCTCGCCTTCTTTAAATATTATTTTTTAGTTTTGAAGCAATATATCGGACAAAAACTGGCAAGAAAGATTACGAACATATAATTTTAGACTTCTTTTACTATATAGCAAGCAATATCATTTTCCTTATTCTAGAACACCTCTTCTCTTTTGTCAATCTAGTGATATTAATTTTGTAATGAGTGTTTTAAAACATAAATCACTTCTCCTACTTCCTTTGTTCCTAAGTTTCTAGGTTTAATTTTTAGATTAGGCCTCAAGGCAAACACCTTTAACCTGTTGACGATAATCCATAAAATTAATCAACCACATTGCTTTTGACATCTTATGGCATAGCAGGTAAATGTTTGGAAAAATCCGTGCTACTTTGGCTCCCATAGAGGACGCGATTAGAGAGAACCGATTGAGATGGCATAGACATGTGATATAGAGACCAATAAATGGTCCAATTAGGAGAAGCGATGAAACCGCACTTAATGATGAATGAGGGCTAGGCATAGACCTAAACGAACATGGATAGAGGCAATTTAAAAAAATGTAATTGTTAACTTTAAACTAGGAGATGACCCTAATAGAGCTAAATGGATTCTTATAGCTGGCCCCAAAAATTTGGGATAAAGGATTGTCGTTATTGTTGTAAATTCTCATTATTTTTGTGTTGAAGGTTTATATATTGCTGGACATTATATATTTAACTTACCCCTGATATATAAGTTACTGACCTTCTGAGGTGTCAAACTTGTCTTGAATCTTTTAAGTATGGTAATTATTGGTAGACTTTTGAGTTTGTCTTTATTAATCTACAATGAAACATCTTTGTTTGCTTTCACTCATAATTTGGTACATCCCTGTAATAAAATTCTTCTTCTTCTTCTTGGCTTAGAGACTTCATTGGAACATCATTATTTGCTCCTACTAACCATCAAAAGGACAACCGTCGATACTGCATGGAAAGAGCCATGTTCATGGCTACTCTGATTTTTTCCCCTATCAATTTCTTGCTCGGTCCTATTTACTGGACAGCAGTATTGAATGGGAATAGGGTCCAGGAACAATCCAATACGCTACACAGTATTTGCTTCCTGTTGCTTTAGTCCTTTTAATTCTATATCTAAGCAACAATTTCTCTAGATTAACTGTCTCTATATCTAAGCAACAATTTCTCTAGATTAACTGTTAGGATTGAGTACACGGTGTATATGGTCTATGTGCTTAGGATGTTCTATTCCTTTTTTTTTTGTTTTTGGGCTATTTCAAATTTACATGAATCTGGGCCTTACATATTGTCTCGTTAATGATACAAAGTTGGTCATGCTGGTTGTATATTACTCAAGAGTATTTATTGGTTATTTCATTGTGGTATTTCTGGTAGGAACTGGGCATGTGAATTGGAAATCTAACCAATTTTTAATTTTTACAGTGACTACCTTTTCAAGCTTTTGCTCATTGGTGATTCTGGGGTTGGCAAGTCGTGCCTCCTTTTAAGATTTGCGGTAAAACTCCTTCAGATATATTGTTTTCTAGTATCATTTATGTGAGACTCGTGAGCACTCTTATGAAAGTCACATTTTTCTCTCTTTATTTTAGATGGTGTTAATTTTCTTATCAGTATCATTACTGAAAGGTCTCTGGAGTTGTGTTACACTACCTCCAAGTTATCTAGAGGAATGGATAATAGTATATTGATTGGTGTAACTATGGTAGTTGATCTCAAACAACAATATGTCATTTGGAGTGCTTTGTAATAGTTGGGAGCAACAGCTGGTAGATGCGGACATTATTAAACCATCAGAAGTAGCCGTTTCCCCCTACGATTTTACCCCCCCCCCCCCCAACCTGAGTAGAAAGGGGATACGGTAGTTAATGAAAGAGTGGCCCTTTACGGAGTTGTATGTGGTCAGTCCATCCTCTTTTTTTCCGCGAGAAAGGCTTTATTGTTGTATGGTTTGTTATTTGACATCTATTGGTACAGTTATCAGCTGACAGACTCTGTTCCATTTTGAAAGATATTAATTGATGGTACAACCAATAACGCAGATACTTGTTTCCAAACAATTTTCCTGTGTGCTACTCAGCCAGCTCTAGTGGATCAACTAACGGTTGAAAAAGATAAAGGAAATTTCTGCTGGAAAATATATTGATAATGTGAGAGGTTGAGCCTTACTCTTAAGTCCTAACTTTCTATTGCTAAAAATTATGACTGTTACTTGCCATTCCAGTAAATCTTCTTCGGCTGAAACTAATCAAATACTTATAACATGGCCATTAATTCCTAAAACATCATCTAGCGACTTTCAAAAGCGTCAAATTTGAACCAACATGCTAAATATGAGTAGATTTGATGCTTTTGTCCGTGCTAAGCATTATTTATTAATCTGACCTTGAAGGTGAACGGAAATTCGATATAAGTGTTCTGCTTGTGTTACTGGTGAAAAAATTTATGTATTTTACTTCAGGATATTAGAGAAAGTTAATTGTAATATCAAAATTAGCAACTTTATTATCAGTTGCTGTATATTATGCGTTCTCAAGTAACACACTAGTTCCAAACTATTTTAGGAAGTGCATTATATTATAATATTCTATAATATCACATTATAATTGACAATAGTTATATGAAGGAAAAGGATCTGCCGATTTATATAGCATATTGGAAAGGTATGACATAAAAGGTTTTGCAGCTGCTGCTGCTGCCTGCCTGCATGATGGAATCTGTTTTAGGAAGTGCATTATATTATAGACATCTATAATACATAATATCACATGTGACGATTGCCAATAGAAATATGAAGGAACGGACTTACCGATTTATATAGCATATTGGAAAGGTATCACATAAAAGGTTTTGCTGCTGCTGCGTGCATGATGGAATGTCCTCAAAGTATAATGCTGTACGCTCGGAAATTAAATTGTGTCAATTGAATAGATAGTACTTAATGTGAAATCCCCCTTGCGCTAAGATATACTCAACACGTATTATCCATCTTTAAAGTAAAGAAAAACTAAAGTCGCAGTTTTTTCCTACAAGGGGATAGGAATAGGTGAAATCATATTAATAACATATCATTTCTCTTGCTGAATGAAGGAAGAAGGGCACATGAGTGCACTGATCAGAAGAAAAGAGATTAGTCGTGTTCTTCCTTAAAGCAACATTTGTTGATTAAAGATGCTTGCTGCCTGTACCCAGTTAGTTATAACTTATATCGACTGATAGTAGAGTGTTTTCATTCAACCAGGGCAATCGATGTCCTGAGCTTGAATGATTATTTTTGTTTGTCCCTCTATGTGCTAGAAAGCAATCATGTTGATCATCTGCCAATCATTGCTATATCTTGTTTATGTGGATCAATATCCAAGACACTTCACTTGTATTTCCTGTATTTACTTTTTAGTATTCTATATCCCATATTTCTCTTGAATCACTTCGAATTTATTATGTGTGCATATTCCATTTTTGGGCCTTTTCTTGAATAACTACTGTTGGATTAGGTGACAAGTAGCGTACTAATATATATGACAAAACTAACTATATGATGGCTTGTTAAAACTTACTATCTCTAGTTCTTGTTTACAATTTTATAGCCAATCTTAATTGAGGCCTTTATGTCCATGGAGAATTAAGGTCACCGCCTGACTGCCTCCTCTTTCGTTTATTCCTTCTAATTATTTTTATTTTCTAAATATCCATTTGTTCATAATACAGCATTTATAACTTTGAAAAAGATCCCAAGACTCGGATGGAATATACACTAATACTAATACAAACACTTAGTATTAGTGTCTTCTTACAAAATAGTACGCCTAAAAAACCTAAGCTTAAGAATTCTCATTCTGTAAGTTCTTTACCTGCTAGTATTTCTGGCACTCATTGCTTAAGGCATATCATTTACTTTTAAAAATTGAATTTGGTTCTCAATTATAATACTAAAACCTAAAAGAACATGGATAGAGGAAGTTATAAAAGATACCTTAATTGCCAATTTAATTGAGGAGACGGTCCTTAGTAGTTAGTAGAGCAGAATGGAAGGAACTGATTCATATTAGCCAACTGCAGAAAAAACCACTTTATGTACCAAACCTCTAAAAAAGTTGAGCCTTTTCCGACAATGTTAATATATCTACTTTTACCTTTGTCATGCATTATATTTCCTCTATCAAGTTTCCATCTGCCAAACAAATAATGATAAAATTTAATTTCTTATACTTGTATTTATAATGCTATAAAATATCCCTGAGGCCTTATGTAAAAAAAAAATTAAAAAAAAATAGTGTATCGCTGGAACATTGTTCTCTCTATATCTTAGTATCAACTAATGCTTATTTTTGCTCAAGATGCACAACAATCCTTGAATTTGGTAACTTATCTTTTTATATTTAATTTCCTGTCTGATTCCTGACATGTGACGGTGGATCTTGATTTTGCATCAGTTAAAATAACGCGCTTTGGAATTTATCCATAAATGATTATATTTGACTCTTGTGCAGGACGATTCTTATTTAGAGAGCTATATCAGTACAATTGGTGTTGATTTTGTAAGTGAAACAAAAGCTGCTGACTCCTTTGCTTCATTACTGTTCTATATACACTGATCAACTTAATCTCAAACCATATTTCCCTCTTTAGAAAATTCGTACTGTGGAGCAGGATGGAAAAACTATAAAACTTCAAATTGTAAGTACTTGATCTACTAGCTTTTATCCATTTAGTTCCTGCATACCAACATCTAATTATCTTTAAACCTTTGGCTACTCAGTGGGATACTGCTGGGCAGGAGCGCTTCAGGACAATCACAAGCAGCTACTACCGTGGTGCCCATGGCATCATCGTAAGCTATCGTCATCTTCATCTTTTAAATATTTCTTCTTTCATTTTAATTAAATTAATTTAATGGTTATCTATAATGTTTCTAATATTATAATGCAAACTCTTTTGGGGGCTTTGCAATTATAGATTTGTCTTGCACACCTTCTACAAAATTCTTTTGTCAATCTACTTTTTTATGTAAAGTCCCTTGAAAACTAATGTAATTCTATTCGATGCTGATATAGGATATTTTTAGGGAACTAATGTCGAGTTTAAAAATTGATTCAAATGAAATCGGGATTTAAAAATTCTATCAATGTATACTAGATGCCTATATTTACGTGTATAGCATGTACCACTAGTTTACAAAATTGATTTGTTTGGCAGGTTGTTTATGATGTAACTGATCAGGAAAGCTTTAATAATGTAAGACAATGGTTAAACGAGATTGACCGCTATGCAAGCGACAACGTGAACAAGCTTTTGGTTGGGAATAAATGTGATCTAACAGACAAGAGGGTTGTTTCTTATGAGGCTGGGAAGGTAACTACAGATGATTCCATTTTTAAAATATTTTTTTATTATATAGTATTGGATTCAGATAACTTCTCCATGAATTTCAATCAGGCACGTTCTCTAACAGTGTAAAGTTGTTTTTGCTCTATATAAAGGCGCTTGCAGATGAGATTGGAATCCCTTTTCTGGAGACCAGTGCTAAAAGTGCTGCCAATGTTGAGCAAGCATTCATGACCATGGCAGTTGAGATAAAGAACCGGTCAGAGCTCTTTCTATTTGTTAATGTTTTTGGAATTTGTACCACTCTTAAAATCAATACTTAGGAATTGTCTTTGATTTAATCCGTCGATTAGAACAATATCTTAGAGGGTTTTGTTTATGTTTGTTCTAAGCCATCACGGTCTCAACCGCCATCATTGTCATCTATGCCTTCTTCCCATAATAATAGGTTGGCTATGAAACAAGGCAGCTCGAATGATTTGACTTTTTTACAAGCGGCTTTGGGAACTATGGACAAAAAAACTATGTTTTCATAATCCTAAACTACTAGTTTGTGCTTCAAATCCTGCTAAATTGGGAAGGAAGTCTAGGAAATGAATAAAGCTAGCAGCCAAACAGACGTTCCTGCAAACCAATCTATGAAATTCCCACCCCCGCTAAATGATAATTGGTTTTTAAATCTTCACAAGAAATCGTATCATGATCTTATTAATGACTCTTGATATCTTATTTTGGGTTTAGGATGGCAAGTCAACCAACTGCAAATACCACGAGGCCGGTCACGGTACAAATGCGAGGGCAGACAGTTAACCAGAAAAGCAGCTGCTGCTCTTAAATCTTTCATGAAAAGGCATTGGTGACTGTTATGTGTGTGTGTATACCGATGACACAATTAAGGAATACTTTTAATGGTTTGTTGGGGTGAGCAGAGAAATCAGAAGTTGTGTAAAACTGGTTGGTTTAATTATATTATGTTAAACAAAGTTGTTCAAATAAGGCGGCCTCAGAATTATTTGACATTCGAAAATGCCAACGGTGAACTGCATACTGCTGTTTTTTTGTTTGGCTGTTCATCTTGGAGCATGTTCGTAGTCGCCACTTGCTATTATTTAATTGGAAGAATCTCATTTACACCTACTGCTGCAAAACTATGTACGTTCACATTAAGCCATCAATAACTGGGTTTTGTATTAACCATCCAGCATTTAGGTCTTAAATTATTGGTGGTTCTTTTTTCTCTTTCATTTTTCTTTTATGTTCTTTTTTCCCTCCTTTTTCCTTTGTACTTTAATTTTTGGGTTCAATGTGGTTAACATAACAATTCCGTGAAAATACAGATTTTGGAACTGTGGGCAACCGAATGTTGAAAAAACATGAAACATTTCTTTGTTTTTTTTATTTTTAAACATTCCAGTCTTTGATAGATTGGTTTTCTTGCTTTTGACCGCGACATGGTCTGATGAAGCTTTTTGTATGTTGACGATAATGTGATTACACCAAAGAATAATATGGGTTTTATTAGCTGGCCTCAATGAGATTTCAGCTGCATTTTTCTCAGTATGGTGATTGATTATCAACAAGTTGATAAGATAATTTATTCGTCGATGTACAAAACAGAAAAAAATGATGCAATGCGAGTATATCAACCGTTTGGTGTGGTCAACAATAAAAGCATCACTACCACTCAGAGAGAGAAAAACAGCAACATGTCCCGCAGCTGACAGCGCAAACAATTTTATTTAAAAATCACAAAATGCCATTTGCAACATAGAAAATCAAGATTCCAAGGACCAGAAATGGTTTTATAATTGTCCAATGAAAAAGAAAGATGAACGAGAGCAACATTAACTCAACGATTAAGAGAAACATAATTCTCAAAAATATCAAGCAACTGAAGAAATTCTCAGCTCTATGTTCCAAATACAAGTAAAGCTCAAATCATACTACATTCTCCAAAACACTGTCAACAAAATAAAATTGAAAGCACAGACTGAACATTAATCTTGAACAAAGTCCTCAGCTAAATATTTCAAAACAAACTAAAAGAACACTCCCATGACCCATCACATAATTTGCATTGTTTAACCTTCTAGGCAGCAGCCTGTCTGTTCCTCTTTTTAACACCAGACTTGGCAACCTTGAGACTCCGATTCACAGCGCTAAGCCTTGCAAGGGCTGCCTTGGTTAGGTCAGGCCTATAGTAGTTATCAGTCACCTACAAATACCATACAATATGCAAATATTAGACATCATTTATAGTATAGGCACAACAGTAAAATAAAACTTTGTTTAGCGGCACAAATTACTAGATAGAAACACGGTAACGAGCAACGGTAATGAGCAGAATCAAGAAGTTCCACTACTACAACATCACGATGAAGGCTAAATTGCAATAAACCTCCATTGCTTTTGGCCATGAATTGCGGGATACAAATCTCTCTTCTCGAAAGATGTTCTCAACTACCAGGGTCCAGCATTAATGATGCGTTCGACCGTTATTTCTAACTTTTATCCCCAAAATATCCCTCCCTGAAAGTATGTTAGAAAAATGTTTTGGTAGTAAATTTTATTTTAACTTATTTACTTTTTTGAAAAGAAAAGACGGTATCATGATATTGAAGCAAAATTGAGGAAGTCTTCCTGCAACTTTTACTTAAGGAAAATCATTTATAGGTAGAAGGTGAAGAAGACATCAAATCTTCAAAATGGCAGAGCTCAGAAGCCAAGCGTAACAAATAGATTTCATAAAAGAGCCTCTTAAAGAGCAGATTTCTTACGTGTGTTAGCAGCTCATCATAGCATGATTAATTGGAAAGCTAAATACTTTAAGAATCTAAACAAACAGCCCAATTTAGATTGATCATCAAAAAGATAGTAGACCAATTGTAATAATAGACATGCATCAGTTACGGAAAAAAAGAAAAAGCTCAGTACTTTATGGCTAATGGAAAGCAGAAGGCCTATATACAAATCCTATATTGTCGAAAAGAAGAAACAAAGCTCAGAAGCCAAGCGTAACAAGAATATCTCATTGAAGACACAATTCAACAAAGGTCTTCTTACATGTTAGCAGCTCATCACAGCATAGTTATCTGGAATTTTGAACGAAAACAAGAAGAGAGAGAACAGGGGGGCTGCACAACAAAAGTTGTGCGGAAGAGGTGGGTGGGCCCACACATAAGTGGCGGGGCCCACTCCCACCCCCTATTTACCCTCTACTGCACAGGCCCCCTAACCTAAAAAAAACCGAATAGCAAATTATAAAATAAGAAAAGAAAATTCAAGGAGATATACTGCTAAAAATGGTAAATCACAAAGCTCAGAAGCCAAGGGTAACAACAATATCTCATTGAAGACGCAATTTAATAAAAGGGTTCTTCTTACATGTTAGCAGCTCATCATGGTGTAATTGCCCGAATGGTAATATTAAAGACGAGAGGAAAAAATAACAAACTGCTGCAAGTATCATTGAAGGATCAAATCAGATGACTCCTACATTTTCTTACTTCATTAGAAAACAATGAATCAAGCATTGATGACGCCAAACAACAATATGATGATTGACTAGGATGAATGTGTTGTAATGAATCCATTCACGACTGGGTTCTAATGCATTTAGCATAGACAAGTATAATTATTTAGTCCAGTAATACAGTCACCATTACACAAAATTGACTTTCAAAAAATGAAGACAGGCTTTCTGCATAAATTGCTCCAAAGTCTGTCCTAAAGCATTATTAAGATAATGTTAACCATTACTTTCTACAAAAATGGATCTCGAAAAAGAAAATCAGGAGTTATGAAAATAAGAGTGTGCTTTTTTTTATACAACCCATGGCCATCAGTTTCTATTAAAACAAGTTCTGTGATAAACAAGAAAATGTTGCTACAAAAAAAATCATTTTACTAGTATTATGTAAACATTTTCTCATAAAAGTTGTAAAACAATCAGCCGCAAAAATTTAAAACAACAATCTAATTTCCCTTAAGAACTTAACCCAAATACAAGTTCAGAGTGCAAGGAACCGCTCAATAGCACAATGTAAAAGGATCTCAGAAAGGAAGAGTTGCTCATGTTCATCCCGGAGGAAATCGAAACCCAGGAGACCTTCAAAAGGATAATGATATTAAATTTTGATCCCGATAAAGGAAGACCAAATCTAAGTATGTGTGGGTTCTCCCCCATATTCAAGGTTGACATGAACAGTACTGCTATCGGTCTACCTTATAATTCCAGATGCATGTTTAGACCAAACACTGGTACCAATAGATTTCAAACAACCACAGAATACTATTTGTTCATAGAAAATATGCTCGCGAGGCCCCTAATAATGCAATATATAGGATCACAAAAACAAAAACTAGTAACCATTTTAGGAATAAATACAATATTAAGAAAATAAACAGGATAAATATTTGATATAGTGACGTGCAAGGTTGATGGGTCAAGCCTTGCATATAAACATATGGTTAGCAGAGTTGTTCAAGCAAACATAAATAAATATATGGCTGAACTCTTTTTCAAATGTTTCCACTCCATCAAACACTTCTAAAATTCATTTATTTATTATTGGGCAAATGTTTACTATTCATGGTTTCAAACACTTGAAGGCCGTCTAACTTCAAGTGTACCACTATTGAGGGCCCGTACCTTTTAAGGGCCAATTTTGTTTTGGCTGGCCAAACGAGACCCGCATTTTTCCTCTAGATTGTTGGATATTTGTTGCTAAACTAAGATATCATATACAAATAATTGAATATGGTGCATGCTATGACTTATCACACATGTGAATATGGTGCTACATTCATTAACGGCTAAAAGACATAATGGCTAATTAGGAGGCAACTAATAGATTGATTAATTTCTTTTGCTTTAATATTCAATGTGTTCTGCTTGGCATCATTTCGACCAGATTGATATGATAAAAAGACAAAGTAGGGAAGACAAGCTTTTCTAACAAATGGACATTTATCTCAAATTATCGATACAACATAACCTACTAGAATAACTCACGAAAGACTAACACAACATGACAACATGAACATGTATAACTATAAACAATTACTAAACAACACGACTACAAAACAAACAATTCTTAGAATCCATCAACGATTACCTAATATCTACAATCACATAACAAAAAGATGGGTTTTTGTACCTGGTTAACCACAGCCTTTGCTGTCCTACGGAACTCCTTCTTCATAACAGACTTATGGTAGATGCTTGCAGGCTTGCTCTGCTTCTTTGTCTTAGTCGTGGCGAGGACAACGGAGAGGCCCTCACCTGCCGGTTGAATGCTAACAGTCTTTCTGTTTGCCAAACCTAAAATCATTTGAAATAGTTATAACCTGTCAATGCCATTAATTCTTTGTAATCTGCACAAAATTTTTGCATTCGAGCAAATTTATATCGATTTCGGGGCATGTCTGCAAAAATTAAAAGGTTATGATGTTTGGATACCAGAGTGCTTGAAAGAGTTGACATTGTAGAGATTGTTCTTCTCCTTGCTAAACTGAAGCTTTGCGGTGATGTTTCCATTCTGCTTCACTAAGAACGCATTGTTTTTCTTCACAATCTCCCATATGAGGTCACCAGGAACTGAAGCCATTCCTTCATTCCAACCAAAGTTTCAAACTTTAGCATAAATGTCACAACAAATCATTCTACAAAACTAAATTTCACAGCAAAGAAAAATCCGATCTTTTTGATAAAAGAACCCTAAATCCTCGAAAAAAATTTGGGAAAAATTAACATCTAAGAGGATTTTAGATCTAAGCGATGAGTATCCATAAATTGAAAATGAAATTAAGAATACTAAGAGAAAAAATCGAAGCAAAATGTAACAGATTATTGAATAATTTACCGAATCATGTGCGCTAATGAGGCCCTCGTTGCTTCGGCCTCCAAAGGTTTGAATGGGGATTAATAAAGGGAAGAGATCTCAAAACCCTAATGTTCTCACGAGCGAAATGTCGATGTTGCCCTGAAGTTTGACCTGTGGAGATGGTGCAAATGTAGCCCTGGTTTGGCAAGTTCTGAAGCCCGGTTGCCCTGCAAAGCGACCACGATTCACATGTATATAAACCATGGTTTCATGAAAAGGGGGTCCATGAAGTTTAGGATCGTCTAGCGGCATTATTGTTTAGCCGCATAGTCTCGAAACCTAAGTTTCAGAGGGTTTAAGAAAGAGCATTCTGAAACTTCAGTGGTTTTGGAGTTTGAAAAAACTAAGGTTTTGAGATCTCGAAACTTTTTGAAACCGTGCTTTTGGCAACTCTTTTTTGGTTGCCAAATGGACAGCAGTTATAAACTTTTGAGTTTAGCCTCGGAGCCTATAAAACCATGGTTTTAGTAGTCGTAACCATTTGGCAAACAAGCTTTAGGGTTTTTGGATGAAGCTCTGAGGAGCCACCATTTGGGAATTTTATGCAACTAAACGGTTGGTTGCCAGAAGATGGAGGTGCATGCAACATAGGTGGCAAGAAAACTTCTTTTTTCATGATGGCTTAGCAACAAATTGGGTGGAGTTTCCCAATACTCTAAAAAACTTACAAATGGTTGCGAAAAATGTTGCAGCTTTGAAGAATACGATCAAGCAATAATTAATTATGTCAAGTAAGCCTATCACATGCCTTCTATACAATTTTGCAACAAATATTGTATTTCCTCTTGCATTTTGTTCGATCAAACACAAAAGCAACAAATATTGTATTTCCTCTTGCTTTTTGTTCAATCAAACACAAAAACCCCACTTGCATCTCTCATTTTTTGTTATCAACCAAACAGCCACAACAACCAAGTCGGCTTAGCTTACTTGGTACCAATTCCTCTTCAATATGAGAGATCGCAAGCATGATTAGAAATATTTGACTAACTCGCATGACAATAAATTTCTAATAATCAGGTTTTTATAAATATGCAAAAGGTATGAATCAGATCAGTACACCACAAACAAAACTCAAGTTTAATTTAATGGCACAACTAACAATTTGATACTCATCTTCACTAAATGTATTTATTAAAGGGAAAAAAAGAAAGCTAATTTAGGAGGCACAATTATAAAATTGTATGTAAAATCAAGAGCATAACCTTCAGAAACTGTGATCTCAGTCAAGGCACATACTGCTGAAGAACAAGATTTTTGAATACAAGTCGGTCTTTTATGAATCAAAAGAACAAATTCATAAATTTGGAACTTGCGAAATGATATGCAATAATTAATCACAACAACAAACTGCAAGATTCACAGAACAAAAAGCATTTGCTTGATCGAAAAGAAAAGAAAACTACACCACCACTTGGTCAATCTAAGACCGAAGGTTTTAATAACAATCTCATGACATCATTATAGCAAAATAAAATAAAATAAATCAGCGTAACTAGATTCTACATCATATACAACAACTTGTCTGAATGCTAAATATTCTGCTGCGAACTGCAAGGTTTAAGGATACAGAACATTTGAACAAGAGTGTGCACATTTATACAGTCGCTGGAATCGGCATGGAAGGCGAGAACTCTACAAGCTCGATGCCAGATAACAATTAGTTCGCAGGAACTAGCAACTCAATGCTTCATTTAATCTGCTAAAAACAACTTTAAGAGGAATGCAAGAAATAGCGGGGGGCCCGATTTTCTCCACCATTAATTTCCTCCCGCTTTCTCCATCTTTGCTAATAAGCACAAAGGAAGAGAGCCTCCATATCTTTCTTGGAGAAAACCCTAATTTCTTTCCGTTGCTAGGTTTTCTCTTAGGTTGTGATTTAATTACTTCAACGGTAACAGGATGGCCTACAATGGCTTTACCATTAAATTTGTTCACAAGTGAAACTAGAGGAACTAGCTGCCCCCGATAATTTGATTGGACACTCAACTCGACATCATATAGACCGGAACCTTTCCACGGCGAGACCCGATAACTTGACGGGACGCGAATTTTGCGGGGTGGAAGCACATCGTTTACTAAAGAAACTTTGGGGTTTATGCTTTCAGTATCAGCACAAAGTTTCGGGGTTGACTTGCATTTTATTTGTTGGCAATTTCTATCTGCAGATGTGAGTGACTCGTCAGAAGTGCTTTTCTTTTGAGAAGTCGTACCAACGATGATTTCTGAAGCTACATTCTTACTTGGGTGCCTCGTGTTTCGCTTGCCTTTGGTATGCCAATCTGACGCCCTGATATCAATTCGAGTAGAAGAGCTGGTAGAGCAAGCTTCACCTAATCCTTCAACGCATTAACTTATAGTTAGAAAGAAAATCAAGCAGAATTGCAGCAAATGCAAGCAAGAGGACAGAACAAGATTAAAAATACTAATCTTATTACCACCACCCCAGCCCAAAAAACACCCCCACTTGAAAAAGAATGAAAGTAAAAAACGGTGTAAGCAGTAATCAGGGACACACTATAGGTGTAAGCAGTAATCAGTTCACATTAAACCATCTGGCATTCCTAATTTGGTTTTATGCCATTAGGATAGACCATGAAACACATGATTGATGAATAAATACCGATAGAAGGAAGAAAGGGGGTCAGCATCAGGCCGCATCCTTTTGCATTTGTTTTGGATAACTACAGAGATATTTTTATAGTTGAATTGGTTTTAAGTAAAAAGAAAAAAGGATAAAAATAGAATCTGTTTCAAATTCGCAGATCAAACTATGAATATATGGACTGTAGCTTTAGCAAAATAATCAGCGGAAACGATTGTGAGTGAAGATTGATGGGCAAAAAATATCTGGGAAAGTCCATTTTTATTACTAAAGATCAATCTTACATCATAACGAGGAAATCAAAGAGAAAGTGGTTTATAGAATAAACTGAGGTGGTTAAATTGGATTATTGTTTCTGGATTAAAGGAACCTAAAGTACCATAAGACTAGCAGTGCAATGTGTCATTGCATTATGGACCAGAATGTCGGGCCATTCAATAGAAACATGTTGAAAATGAGTATATCTGAAAAGAGAAAGTTCAGATGGATGATGACCACATGTTAAAATATATAAAAAGAAAGAAAGTTTTTAGATGTTGGAGGTAGCTCTCAGTTTCCAATTGAGGACAAACATGAGGGAGAAGTGGTTGAGATGATTTGTGTAAAACTGGGTTTGGGGCCCATAACATGGGCTTTTAATATTGTGGGACTCCATCCAAAAGAGTCATAACTTGTGGAGGTTTATCCCATCTTATATCTTATACTCATATGCATCCCACAATTTTCCTGATGAGGGACTATGTTATCAACATTCTCAACAATTTGAAAATTTCTTTGACAAATTCACTAGAGAGAAGTGGTGTAGTAAGGAAGCAATGAGGACCATAGGTTTGGTAAAACAAATATACAAGGTTTTTATAAACGATATGTTAGTTTTCAATTTAACCGAGAATGACCCTCAACGTAGCTGAGTGGCTGGATAAATTCATGTAATCTACCGCAAAAGTTTGGGACGAAGCTTGTTATTGTTTTTGGTAGAGATGGCAATCCCTACACATCAAATTTTTTCAATCGAAATCCAGAACTTAGCAGGTACCAAATTCAAGTGAACGTATAATAGCACCTGGATCATTCACAGGGAAGTTTGAACATAATACATTGCAACTTGCTAATAGATGATGTTCATCTTTTAAAAGAAAAGGGAATTGAATTACAGATAGTCTATTGAACAATTTAAAGCAGAAGAACACATCATACCTGTGGCATTGTCCCCTCTTTTAACAGGAACATCGATGAAACTATCAGGGAGATCATCGTCAAATAGAACATTACCTGTGTTTTTATGAGTATTAAATAGAGCCTCCTCACATGAAGTGCCTGAACAGTCTGGACTATTATCAGTTGTTGATGGTGAGTCTTTCTTCTTTGAAGTAGTATTGTCAGCCCTTACCTTGATTTCTGTAACCCTCTGTAGAGATTGTACTTTTACTTCAGTTGCACCAGTCCAAACCTCTGTTAGTGACTGTCGACGACATTTCTTTTTCAAACTCTCATTAGCTTGGCTCATACTGGTTCTCTTCCGCTTCAAGAACAAATATGAATCTTTACTGCTGCTTATTAGATGGTCAATAGAAAGGTCATTATCGAAATGTGATTCGCTAAGTGAACCACCGTTAGGTAAAGCTAAGCCATGGAACCCTCTTGTTTTAACACATTTATTTTGTTTATTATATAACATTATTCCTGATCCCAGATCTTGAATATCTATCAGACGCTTCATTCCTTCGGTTGTATCAACCTCTAAATCAAATGGCGTTCTCCGCCTCTTTGTTTGTGTGTTGCTAGCAGTTGGTTTACTGGGATGTTCACATGACATTCCAGATTGGGATAACTTCTTACTTGATTTCTTATGTTTGCTAAGACTTCTGGCTTGATAATCATTGCTGTGACGAATTGCATTTGATTGTGGGCAAAAAAGATCATTAGCTTTTAAAACCAAGCTACTTTTCCCAGAAATGAATTTCTGATTTTTTTCAAAAGAGCGAGCCTTTTCAAGCTCGAGTGCATGGAGAATTGCATCTTCTCTGCGGACATACTTCCTTGGTTCGGCTGCTTTTCTATTAGAACGAAGTGCAAGTTCCTTGGCCTTTTCAATGCGGTTACCATATTCCCCACAACGAAATGCTTTCAAGCGTGTAGTCCTTTCAAGATTATACCAGTCCTTGAATGCAAATAAAAAGGTTAGTTGCTGGATGCAGGAACATAAATGTCAGGTCTGTAAATTACACACTGGCAGGATCTCCAAACGGGGGGAAAAACATAAGCTGCATTAGTCAGGTTTCCTAGAGAACAAGTCTGCTGTTAAGGCTTTCTATGGAAAAAAAACTATAGAGAGAGCTTTTCATCTAGTGTGATCCTCCCAAAGGATGTTCATTGCCTGCCTACTCAGAAAATAAGAACAAGAAGCAAAATTAATAGCAAAAAACGTAAGGCATTTTTAGTATCGACTCGTGCCAATTCAGGTTTAGTATCGACGATATACATCTTTCCATCAAAAATCTCATTGCAACAGTTCTCACTTACAAACTTGCAACTTATCATTGAAGCAACCAACAAAAATAAGCATGGGTATGCCTCCACAATGTGTTGGAGAACCAAGTAGTAATACATGCCAACACATGTTTCTTTGGAAAGGGTAAAGAGGATTAACATGGAAGGTAAAGATGGTGCCATAAAACTAAACACTGAAATACCTTTTTAGATTTTGCTTCCGATAATAATACAATAAGGCATGCATCTCTGAAAGGAAAGGGTGATATGGAGTAAAAACATACTTTTTAACTGATTAAGGTTATTTCTCATCCGGAGAGTTGAAGAGGCTGGGACCAGTTCGGAGCAACTCGGTTGTGATCAGGACAGGGAATAATCTAAAGATATGAAATCCCTGTATGTTAGTTCAGAAAATGGTATAAAGCTTGTGCAAATACAAACCAATAATTTACAAGTTTTGCATGGCTTGCACCATCTGATCTACACCCACAATCTAAAATTTTGAGGAAACTCCATTGTATAAATTTTAATATCTAACATCATGTAGGAAACTTCTTGGAATGAGTGTATCTCCTTCTTTTCATAAATGAACACCCCTCAACAACGTGAGAGTACGTCTTAATGTGAAGCGCTCGAAAATTAACTCGAGAGAGTTTACATGCAGTCCACACATGGGTTACCAAAAGAAATGCTGGTTATCAAATCTTTACAACGATATCTTGTAAGACGAAGCAAGGAGTAATGCATCTCTCCTGCATGCTGGGCTCCCTTGGGTAAAAAGAAAACAAAATCATTTTCAAAACATAACCCAGCATATATTTGATCTGCGTGGGCATATTAAACCATATATAGCTATAACAATCTTTAAATATGTGATTAGAAATAAGTATTTAAGCTAAATATAAGAGCTTGAAAGCCAAATGTATTTGATACTCTTTTCAATAGTTCAAATAAAGAATCCTTGTCCCATTGATTCTATTCAATAACAATAGATTTACCCATAAAATCTATGGATGTGAGAACTCAGGCATATAGAATCATTTCTGGGCAGATCAAGCTCTTTAGACAAGAGGCTGATGAGGACTTCATAGTGCTTTCTACGGCTCTCTGTTTGTAATTGAAACCTGAAAGTTGCTAGTGTAAGAGTGCAATTCATAAACCACCATCGCATGATGGATTTCCCATCAAAATGGGGTGAATTGGCTGCGAAGCAAGATTCGGGATGAGATTTACTGTGTTTAATGACTGAAACGACTTCACAACTTGCACCCTCTCTTGATTAGTGCCAAATTATGGACTGAAAAATCTTATGACAAAATAGAGGCATGCCGTAGTTCTCCAAATTCTTCTAGACTAAAAAAAGTCTAGAAGAAGGGGGAAATGGTAGCCGTCGGCATCATCATCATCTAAGCCTTTTCCCATCCAAATGGGGTCGGCTGTCAAGCAAAGCTCCAGTAAAGACCGACTAGATGTTGATCAGACGTCGCCCTCTCCAGCGGAATTCCTGGTTCAGAAAAAGTATGACAAGAGATGGGCATGTCATAGTCCTAGATCCGTCTGGCATACTCCAGATTCTCATTGACTATGAAGAGGTCTAAAAGAAAGGAAAAGGATGATATATTTACAATATGGAATTATGTTCAACTTTAAGAAACACAAACATATCCAAGAGCGAAATAGAACATATTCCATTTGGAGAGACGGTAGCTAGGTGGTTCATAATGTAGTGTGAAAATCAAAGGTTTACAAAAACAGCACTGCTAGAGAGAGCTTAGTAGCACAAAATGAAAAAAAAAAGAAGAAAAAAACATATCGATCAAGAATTTACCTTGCACACCAATTTTTATTTATCAATAGACCAATGCAAATAATATACATAAAGATACAAAATAAAAGAAAATATACAACGTGATTGCGAAAAATGCAGTTTTTAACAGCATAATGAGCATATTTTTAATAATAAATCAAAACTGATGGCAAGAAATACTCACATACTCCCATTCTCTCCCCCAAGGAGCTTGATCGGAGTCCCCGGTTTCGACGACCGGTCCTTGGGCAGCTCGTCGAGCCCGAGAACGCAGCCGGGCCACCACGACCCGTTCGGCCGGCGAACCCAAAGAAGAGCCCCGACTGAAGTATCGATCTTCTGCTTATTGTTGTGATTATCGCTATCCATATCATAGGCCTCGCTCTTCTGCGTGAAAAAGAGGAGATTTGATAACCCCTAGTTTGTAAAAGCCTCAAGATATCAGCAGCTTAGCAGCTCATATTTCAGCTGAAGGTTTAGAAACGGAGCATGAGAAATGTATTTAGGTCCCAGGGCCTTAAAACAACACACGGTTTAGTCCCCCGGTCAAATAAACAACCACTAGGGTCAAAATCTCATTTGTTTCACTGCTTTTGGTGCATTACAGGTTGTGTAACCTTTTTAAATATGTCACTAGCTGAGGCTCCTATAAAATACTGCATTTATTTTTTAAAGGACTGAATCTATATTAGTGTAAAATATTTCATTTATACTAAGCTGCTTAATTCATGTTTTAATTAAATATTTTGCTATATATATTAGTAAAATTGCTATATATATTTGTAAAACTGCTAGATTTATCCCGTTATTGTTTTGCTTTTTCTCTCCCGTATCGTCTTCTTCAAAATCTGATCAAACCTAAAACTCTTTTTCCGCTTACCAACCACAAAACACATTTTCTTTTTCTCTTCTAGAGGCTTGACTCGGAAACCTATTGAATCCAAACAACTCATTTACTATTGTCTCCTTATTTTTCTCTGCAAAACCCGTCAAACTCAACATTTCTTTCTTCTGGTATTCTTCTGCTCCTTTGCTTTTATCTTTCTTGAAAAAGCCAAAATGTTGTGCTTGACAACAAACATAGTATTTTAGATTAAATGTATTGCAACATAAACTTTAGAAATTTCAACCAAAATTGAGTGGTCAAAACATCTCTTTGTCTGCAAAGACATGCTGTGAAGATATAATCTCTCTCTTCTTTTGTGATATTTTCCTTTTAATTAAACCAAAAAAGTAATATCGATTTCGTTTTTTTAACCGGCCAAACCGATCCCACAAAGAAATAATATATGTTCATATGCTTTGCCTTTTTGTCATCTCAACTTATTTAGACGATGAATGAAACAGCGTTTAAATTTGTAATTTATTCGCTATGATTTTTTCATAGCAAGAGTCGATGTTAATTAGAAATTGTTGTAGGTTTATTTTCTTAATAAAAAATTAGTTATATGAAAGGCTGGTTCAAAACTACGCGCCGAAACTACTCTAAAATTTATGGAACCTATTTTTAAGAAACCACGGTTTGGATGCTTGGAAACTGCATTTCATTTTAACTTAAACAAACCCGTAAATTCTGAAACCTTGTTGCCAAACTAGTGTAGTTAAGAGAGATGCAGTATTAAAAAAAGGCTAAACTGCACAAATGTACAATTTGATCTGCATGAATCGCTTCGCTTGGCCGTCTCGAATTGGCTTGCCTGTCTAAGACTGGTTAGCTGACCAACTGGACTCGCCTTCGGGTAGGGAAGTCACAGGGCTAGAGGGAATAGAAGACAGGCGTTTGCTATTGGGATTATCAGTTCCCGAGCTCGGCTCGTTACTGGTACTGCCTTGGGTTACATGACTACCAATGGGATAGCACCAGAACAGCTCCTTCCTCTAAAAGAAAAGAGGAATGTAATGCGGTTAACCACTTTCTAATAGGACAGGAAGAACCGAAAGATACTCTTTTTGAAGACCCAGAAAAATAGGTTAAACTATGATAATTGGATCGTGCTTTCGGTCAGTCTTTATTAGCTCCAGCGGATTCGGCAAATAGCCTTGAATTGAAAGACCTGCAGACACGTTTTTTTTATTGATACCATGAACTTTAATAGTTAGAGATGGACACTATGAATTTTTTTTGAGATAAACACCATATGAGATTAAATATGCTATATGAATGTACCCGTTGTACCCCTCAATTTATTATTAATTTTTTGTCGATTTAAAATATTTATTTAATTAGTTATTCTTTCCTTTTTATCTCTCCTGGTCCAGACGCTCATCGGACTTCTCGTCCACGCCAACCTTCGCCTCACCCTCGGCGCCGCTGCCGCGGCGGCATGCAGCTTCTGTCTTCAAGAGCCGATCGTGGCTCCTCTTCAACCGCCGCGGATCGAGGTGATTCCGCCACCAGAGCCGCGTGATACATTCTTTGACCTTTCTCACACAAAAATCGACGGCGACGACCACGAATCTATCTTCAGTTTCTATCTCTCCATCGTCGTCGAAGGCGAGACCGTGTTCGTCGCCAGCAATCTCGTCGGCTTGGCCTTCAACAAGATGAAATTGAAGAGGCAGGAGCTGCATGCTCGCTGATCTTGAAGAGGGAATATGTGGCGATGAAGGAGAGCCGATGTTGGGGGGGTTTTAGGATTTGGGGATGAATAGAGAGGGGTTGGGATTGCTGTTTTGAGGGTGATTGGAGTTTTTGCTTGAGGGTTTGGTGGAGAAAGGAGGAGAAAAGGGGACGGCGTTCGGAGGAGTAGGCATGGGCTCGGTCCATTGGAGAAGAACTTGCCTCGCGACGATGACAAAAGCGGAGGAAATGTTGATAGAGAATTTGATGGCCGCAAGAGCAGAGGGAGGTGAGGAGGACGGGGATGAAGCCAGAGTTCATGTTGATGATGATATACTTGCTCTTAGTTAGCTTTGTTTTCTTATTTTTCTATTTTTTTTGAAAATGTTGGGACTTAACGGTAAAATGGGAAAAACAAGTTAAAAAATGCTGACGATGGCAGTTACTCAGTTGCAATTGGAGGTAATTGTTCATGATATCTGTTTTTAATTAAATCGGTTCATGATATCAATCACCAAAACTTGAAAGTTAATGGATACTTTTGTACGGTTTAGCCTTATCTTTTTTGTAGATGTTACGGATTCCAGTTCCACTCCACCACGAAACCTTTAATCTCGAATTCCCGATTTCATACATGCCACGTAGGAAATTAGGATTTCAAAGTCATGAACTTTACTAACAAAACAAGCGCAAAAGGTTTTAACTCTGAGCTAAATTTAGAGGTTGAAACCCATAATAGATAAACAAACAGGCCTTTATTTTAGCATTTTTCCCCTAAAGTCCTGGCCTTCCAACCCCCAACTGTTTGGAAGACTTCAGATTTCTAATTTTAAATACAGATAACTCCTTTCAAACAAACGCAGGAATTCCAAACTTCACTCATTTTCAGGCTAACCAAACAAACATGCCCTTAGCTTCACAGGTATCGATAGATTGTTGGATTCATTGATGGACCTATTTATTCATCTTTTCGCTGTAAGAAATCCAAATCATAAAATTCAATAAATTTGTGCCTTGACCGTTAACCTTTTAATGGTTTATTTTAGTCTAGCCATCCAATAAAGTCTTTCCTTCCCTACGGAAAGTTTTCATCTTGTCCTTCTGAACGAATTCAATCAATCCAAAGCTCACCGTCTTCATCTATGGGGCTCATTTTGAGTTGAATTCCGTATATCGAGTACAAATATAAAAGGAGGAAACATGTCATCAGCCAGTAGCTGATATAAGAACCGTAAGCTGACCTATCGCATAGCCCAATCCTACTGTCGAATAGACGATCCGCTCCGTCCATCTTATTATACATATAAAGTGATGTATGTGTGTCAAATTTTTATCGATTTGACACCTTCCATGCCTTCGATCAGGTGCCCTGGATGAATGACAAGTTTAAGAGCCATCCATTATAAAAATGCTTAATCCGTCACTTGTAATGCATTATATTTGTCAAAATTTCATATACATAGATCACACTATGTGTAGAACAAAATGGCCAAAACGGATCATCGATTTGACGGCGGGATTGGGCTATACAATAGGCTAATTGACGGTTCTTATATTAGTAAGCAACTGATAAACCGTGTCCTCATCTAAAATTCATTCGGACAGAATAAAAAAAAGATACAGGTGGGGCCATGGCACATGCGTCAGAACAATTTTCCCAAGCCAGACCTATAAATTTGGGTCTATTCAGAATAGGGCTGGGTTCGAATAAATTGCTAGCCCGACCCGGCCCATACTGAACCAGCCGAAGAAGCAGCTTCAGCTTCGTCTCTTGCGTTCGACATCTCAAGCAGCAACTGCATCTCCCCTCCCAAATAGAAAACCTAAACCCTAACTCATAACTGAAACCCTAGGATTGCAGCAAAAATGTCAGGTAATCGATCGAAACCCAAACCCTAGCTCCCAATTTCGGATAAAATTTCCCCTCTTTCTTACTCTAATCGCTGTTGCAGATCACGCGCAAGAGCAGGAGATGGAACTCGAAGCACTGCAAGCGATTCTAATGGATGACATCCTAGGTAATTTGCTTGATTGCAATCTGATTGACATTCATTGATTATAATTCATTTTTTTTTGGGAAACTATCTATTGGCAGAAATTGATTCCAACGAGAGCGGGCTAGGCACACAGAACCGATGCTTCCAAATTACTCTATCTCCCCAAGTAAGCCTACTGATTTTGGTTCGAAGATTTAATTTTTTCTTGTTGAAAGTATGTTAGATTGTTGATTTAGCACCAAAATCAGGCGTAGTTCTGCACAAGACTTTTTTTTTTCAATTAGTTTATTTAAGCAAAATTGATAGTTCGAAGGACTTCTGAGTTTGATGCTCGATCAAAATGAAGATAAGGGTTAATTACGAAGGTCATAGAGACGCTAACATGTGTTATGGATGTTTTGGTTGGTTAATCACTGCAATTCGTGCTATAGACAGTAGTGAACACAGAATTGTTAATTCTAGCATGTTAAACGTAGCTTACATGATTTATACTTGATTCCACTATGCTGCGGCGTATTTTTGATCCAAAATCAGAGAGTAGGAATGACTGCATATAATCCGCTTGCAGTTGTATAAATTTAAAAAAAAAACTAGATTAGTAATAACTGCGAAGGGATATGCGAAGGGTGGGAGGATTCCATGCTATCTCTTTTTCTCTATATAGATACTTTTCAATGCTTTGATGATTCCAATGGTCAAGCCTAAAAGAATTTAATCTTCTTACTCTCTCAGCTCCTTTTTTTTCTTTTCACTTTTTTTTCAACTTTCAACGCATGCTAAATACCTTCTTACTTGTTTTAATTCTGTTTAGTTTGGATCCAAGACATGGATCCGACCTTACTCTAGTTTAATATCTTAGATGTCAGATCAATATCGGATTCCGTCCTGAGGCTGGATATAATAATACGGTAGAATTTAGGTCCAAAATCAAATCATGTGAGTTACCCATCTTTTTAAGAATACCGTCATGTGAGCAAATCTCATGAACTTTGGTTCAGGCTCATCTGCAGTCTGAATATTGTTAGAAATCAGAATGCTGGGCTCATAATATGATCGAACCACATGTAAACAAGGAAATTGGCTGTGATCAATTACAAGGCAGGATATTATATAGGTTGCACCTTTGAATAAAAAGAAATGTTACTTGTCAATATCAGGATAAGGTCAAAAATTTATGTGCCTGTTTAGAATATGAATATCGAAAGCTACAATATTGCCATCTAGTTTCATTGAAGCCCCTCGGATTTAAAACTTCTTTGTATCCTTTGGTTTTCAGAGGCCAGGAGACTTTGCTGCACATTTACCTGCTTGTACATGTGCATAAATTATGTTATCTCATGCGATTCACTTTCTGTTCCAGTAAACCTTTTATCCCTTAAATCTATTGTCTTCCTTCTTTATAGAAATGAAAATACATTTCAGATGGCCCTTGAAAGCATAAAATGCATCAATCCTATACCAATATCAACAACAAGCCTTCATCCCAAGCTTTTAGCATCAGCTACATAAATCTTTTTCTTTTATTTATCTTTGTTATGGACCGTCTTCTCCGTTGATAACTAGCATATCTTTGTCATAAGATAGTCAAGTGTATGACAAAAGGAAATTTCAATAAAAAATCATAGAGACATCATTCAAGCTAATTGCACACTCCACCAAACATATTCACTTAGGCTTACATCTGCCCCTTCTTGCTTCGTTGACTATAACTTTGCCGCTTCATCAACTACAAGTTTGTCGCATTTATCAGCATATATTGCAGTGGTATGTGATTTGCTTATTCTGGAATTGAACAGTGATAGGAATCTGTTCTTTTTGCAATTTACTGCTTTAGCACATTATAGAGTAACAAGAGATAGTTACATATTCGCATTACTCGCTATGAAATGAATTATATATATATATATATATATATATATATATCCCCTTTTGAAACTGAGCCTATTTTATCTGCTGAACAGGATGATGATGTGGATGAGGCGAATTATACTCCAGGTCCTACAGTCATCCTTAATATATTTTGTTTATTTTGATGTGTATTAAATTTCATCTATCTTAATTAACATGTAGACCCACTTCACTTATTAGGTGGTTGAGTTATACCTAATCTCATTAACCAAGAAAAGGGAGCATCTCATTCTATCATAGTCTAACCAATTTTTAGGCATCTTAGGTAAGTTTGCCTTGATCATTATTACCTCTCCCTCTCCTCGATTGATCCCATCTCCCACTACCAGGGACGGAACCAGGTTTCATATATTTGGTGGGTGGGGGAGGGGGGAGGGCAAAGACAATATGGAGAGTTCCACGGAATCTCACTATAACCTATTTAATCATACATAATTTGGTTATCTAAATAAAATCATGGCTTCATAACTTGCATTTTTCTTGTGTAGAATTGGCCTCTCCTTTTCATTTGTTCTTTCTTTTTTACTCTTTTCTTTATTCTACATGCACGGTGATTTTTCTCCATTCTTTCTCATCCTTATTTTAAGAGTTAGAGTAGGCCTCGATGATAACTTGTTATTGGAGGATTGAGAAATTGATGTCCGATCCTTTTCTTGATTTAAAGTAGACTAAGTTGACCTAAAATGATACTCAAATATATTATGAAGCATATAAACTTAGATTCTTAATGAAAGCATTATTTAGAGTTCTGATTTACATATTAGAACTAACAAGTCCTACATATTATTACAAATCTCAATGTATATGTTTAAATATTGTATTTGGCTAGGCAAATAAGTTTGGCAATAGTCTCTCCAATAATTCAGATATAAATATTTAATACGATCAAAATTTATCTTTTATTTCCAAAATAACTATATAATATTGGAATAACCGTCTCTCAAATAATTTAGGAGCAAAATATTCAATATGATCTTTATTATTCACCTTGTTAAGTAATTAAATCTCCTTCAATTTAGGAGATGAATTAGGGAATTAGAGATATGATAACGTGAGAAAAAAACACATGGAGAAAAAATAGGACATCAAAATTTCATCGCATCCGGAGGGGGGCAAACAATTAGCAAACCTTAGTGATTTTACGAAGTTTGGGGGGAGGGGGGCAATTGCCCCTATTCCCAAGGGTGGTTCTGTCCCGCCTACTACGATGCTATCCCATACAACTTTTATCTATACTAGCAGGAGTCCCCGCGCAATGCGCCGGGACATTAAGTTTTCATCTGTATATTTAGAGCAAAATGAACAATGCAGCAAGCGACGATTTCCAGTAAGATGTTTGTCGGCAATTAACTGTTATGCATCGAAGACGACTTAAAATGGTAGTCCGTAGAAAATACTGCGAAGATTATGTTTTGATATGTTGTATGATATACGATTAATATAAATAAACCATATAGAAGAATACCACATGATATAAAAATTAATTGTTATGCACCGAAAACGACAAAAATAATGATCCATAAAAATACTTCAGAGATTTGGTTTTAATATGTTGAATGATATACAATTAATATAAAAAAGCCATAAAGAATAATGCTGCATGCTATTAAGAAATTTAAATTAAACACAAAATAATTTAGGAGAACCAAACAAATAATTAACATGAAAATGTATCTAAAGTAATAATTAAGCCATCTGTTTATTTATCAGTATAAACTTAAATATTTGGGAGGTTGATTTTTAGCTTAGATAAGTCATAATGAGACATTAGTTTAGACAACAAGAAAAATAATTAACGTGAAAATTTATTTAAAGTATTAATTCAACCATCTATTTATTTATCGATATAAATTTAATTGTTTCGGAGGTTGCTTTTTAGCTGAACCAAGTCGTAATGAGATATATCAGTTTAGATAACGCATTGAATTTATTGTTGTTGACGATAACCTCATATAACTCCAAAATACATATTAGTTTAGATAAAGCCCATAAACTTAATCAATTTCAAGCGGTAAAAAGAAAACATGTAAAGCCGAAATGCAATTTTTAGTCTTTCAGCCGTGTGTAGATAATTTGAGAAAGGACGAAAAATACATTATTATGAAGGATTCGAACGAAAATTTGAACAAAAAGTTGAGACAAAATCTATTTTTCTAGTATCTCATATCAAGACAAACAAAAAAGTGGTGAAATGCAAATTGTTCTTAAAAGACAGGTTGCGGAGCTAAATTTTTTGCATCAGCAATCACAAAACATTAGAAATAAGGTGCAAAAATGAAATTTTCATAAAAGCGCCCGGGGGGGTTGAGAACAAATTTAGATAGAAAATGCCTTAGTATGAGGGGCCGAATGCAAATTCACTTGAAATTCGAGTGGTGAAAAATAATTTTCCGTGCCAAACGCCAAAATTGAGCATGAATCTGGGGACACCTTACAACTTTTATAATATATATAAATAAATGCATAAACCCTCTTAACGATTCATGGCTGCTATCCTTATCCACCCCATGATCCCCCGCTAATATTATTCATGTTTCCTTCCTTATCCATACAATGGCGGTGGAGGAAAAGGCATGAAGTGGAAAAATAAATAATTGCGACGAAGTGGAGGGGAGCGTATGAGAGAAGGTAATTATGGGTGAGAGTGAAAGAAGTTGGCTATAGTGCCCTCTAGGCAATTATTGTAATCACAGGCAGGTGATTATGATGATTGAGGGAGGACCTGTACGGATAGAACAGTCTTACTCAAAATGATAGTATACTATCTGGTTTGTCTTTATCACCATGTACATACATTATGTGGTATTACAGATCACAATTACATGTTGATAGAGCCCATAGAATTTTTGCTTGACTACCAACATTATGATGGCGATCATATACGTGAGAGCTGGGTGGTCTATAAGCACATCCTTAAATGTCCCTAGTCGAGAGAGTATCGAGACTGGGTATTGATACTCCGAAGTAGACTAGTGTGTACTTATCGAGATTCCGACGAGGGGCGGTGGCCGGTCTCACAAGCCATTGGTGTCAGTTTGTCACCTAAGATAGTATACATGTGCTCATTGGGTTATGAGTACACTGGACGAACTCGCCGGAAACATGCTAGTTGATATTATACGTATTGTCAGATAGCAGTTCCCAGGTGACATGTGTACATGTTAGTCTGTCGACATGAGATCGTCATTTGTCTCGTGTGAGTTCCCATCGTGCTTTGATTACTACCCAACTACGGCTCAAAGGAGTTGTGCAAACAGGTTTTAGTTGGGTCAGCCTCAAGCCACATAGAGGCAGTGAGCGGATCGTCGGGGATTTGTCTCTCCTGGTATTGGGGGTTGATGTTGCGCGGTGCACGGGTGGCCATTACCAGAAATCCTTGGCCAAGGTAGACGAGAATTAATGATTTGGTTCAGTAGTTTCTCAGTTGGTGATGGGTTTCATACAGATACGAAATAACGCGTTATTTGGGATCTGACTTTATCCATCCCCTAGACTCGATATGCGATACTCTTAGACGAACAGACCGGACTGTACACAGATTGTCACGGACATGCTCAGTAGGGGTTCAGATGTGTTTGCTCGTCGGCCTCCCTTTCGCTCAATACCTGGATAGCCGTTACGTACAGCTAGTGTCGCTGACGTGCTTGTGGTTAAATCCACTGCCAGCGTATTGACGAGTCTTTAGAGTTCTACACAGAGGGTTTCTCTGCTTCGGGCGAAACGATGTAGAGGCCGTATGGTTTTAAGGCAGGGTTCGATCATATACGTGCACTTGTGCACGTATCATGATTCGGACGGATAATACTAATAAGCTTTGGTTTAAGCCAGATCCTAGTATTATATTTTCGAATTATTTTCATCTCTTTGTATTCGTATTTTTCGGAATACGGATACGTGTATATATATACGGATGAGGGGTATTCTTGTAATTTATTACAAGATACTTCTAGAAGATAACACCTCATTTTAGTTTTAATCATTTTGGTTAAATAGTGAAATGAGGTGGATGGATGAGTTGTGTTGTGGCATTAAATGAAGCATGGCTCACTTGGTGACTTATGGGGTGACTCATGGTATAACTCATGCTTTACTACTGTGACATGCTTGATATTTGTGAAGTGGATTATTGGTTTGCTTCAAGAGATAGTTCACTAGACTTAGCCATTTTTTATGGATCCTCACAACACTTTTATCTCCTCAAGCTCTCTTCCTCCTCTTCAAACCCTTAATGTTTCATGTGTTGAGAAACCTAGGGTATTTTAAGACAAATTAATCCATTATTAGACTCTACATCCTCTAAGCTATCTAGTTTAGCGAACTAGGCACCCTAGTTACCTCAGTATTGAGGTTGGAGCTCGAACTACAAATCCTCATGTGGATCATCTTCGATGGAGGGAGACCGGAGGCCAAACTCGATCCATGACGGTTCAAGGAGCTTATGAAGATGGTAGAAGACCGAAAGACTCGTATCATTCGGTATAACCATTCTAACTCCTCTTTAGTTTGCTAGCTTATAGGTTTATGGTAGATCCGGGTTATCGGGTTGTTCTAGCGCCAGTTTATAAAATTTTTGTTCCGCAAACGGTTACGATAGATGACCAGGATGCTGGCATAACCCAACATGGTATCAGAGTCATCCCATAAATCTTTACTAGTTAGTTTGCACGAGATTAAAATATCAATCGACTAATTTTTCTGAATCACGGTTCCATGTTCATGTGCTTGCTGCCGATTTTTAAACTTCAAATTTTTTCCCGAGGATCTTAAAAATACGTGCAGGCAATTATATGGCACTAGAAGAAATTTGGTCGCCTAAGCCAATAATTTGGCTGTGGAACTGTGGCGTAATGTGTCTTTTGGCGGCGGTTCCGCGGCAATATTGTGGCGATATGGCGCCAATTTTCTTCTGGTACTATTATTCATGGAAATATGATTTTTGGTATATATATGGTTTTGGCCCAGATTTATTTGAGTGCTGGTTTGCATTTTGGGGCCAATTTGGAAAAGTTTAGTCGATCAAAATTTTAAGTGTGTATTTATCAGTGCATGTGATATATCTGCGACCGTGAATATCATTAGAGCAGTATAACTCGTCTAACTGCTATATGTTCTTTTAGACGGGTTTGCGAACATGACATTCACGTTGATGTTCTGTGTTAGGCTGATATTGTGGTTGAATTGTCGTGGTGGATAGCTTGCGGTGCAATGGTAGTAGTATAATTAAGATTCATTTGTGCATTTGATATTGCGGGGCGAGCGTTCGACATGTGGACTGCCGTCTCTGTCAGTTTGTATATTATTTGTTTGAGGCACGATCGGGTTGAGGTCGATGTCACTCTTGTACATATATTTTTTCATTTTCTGTACTAAGATTAACCCGCGGTGGAGTGCTCGAATAGCCGGGTTCTAGAGGGCAACGGGCCCGCATCTCATGGCGTTGAGACGGAAGGGGCCTTACTCTAGAATTGGCGGGCTATTCGACGTATTCGTAGGGGACACAAGTTGACCCACGGTGGGGTGCTCAAGTTACCGGATTCCGTGAAGTGCTGGGTGACCCATTCACTTTGATAAGTGGGGTTGCCTCACTTCTGGGATTGGCGGATAATTTGCCGCGCTCGTAGGGGTTCAGGTTTTCATTGCACAGGCTATCCACACGACAGGGAACGTCGGGTCTCATTTGCGGCTCAAATGAAACCCGAGGCTCCAAGATTATCCAACATTCTGTGTTGCTTGCTGAGATTCTGTGATGTTGCTTATATCATGCCTGGGACGAATGTTATATATATATTTATATGTATACTAGTAGATTTATATGTTTTGCAGCCCCCGCTCTGCCGTTAGTTAAGTAACCTAACGGTGCATGACGGGACCCCGTGGCGAATGCGGATGACATATACGTACATTGTATTTTCGTTCTTTTCTGGTGTGATATGGATTAATTGATGGAACTGCATTAATTCTGATTAATGCAAGGAAAACAAATCAATTTGATGTTGTTGGAATCAAGTTTTTGAAAACTAACATTACAGATGTTCTCTTTTGCTTTGCACAGTGGTATTCGGTTATGAATATCCAGCAGCTCATTCGACGAGTTAAGAGCCGAGATCCCTTCACATGGAGTGACCTCTTGGGCAAAAGTTTACGTCAGTGTAATAACTTCACTATAGTCGAGTCTTTTGCTTTGTATCGTGGTATTCAGATAGGAATATCCCGCATCTCGTTCGATGAGGAAAGAGCCGAGATCCCTTCACAGGGAGTGACCTCTTTAGCAAATGTTTGCGCCACTATATATTTGTAAAACCACTCGGTTCCTTCAATGATGTCAAGTTCATTACGTTAATGGTTTTTCGCCAAAAACCAGCCGCGGCCCTCCATCATTTCCTACAAGTACTACTTAGTATTCGTGCTGCGTTTGTTGACCGTGTCAAGACGTAGTGTGCGGTAGCTAAATAGTGCTTATTTGTTGCATGCAATGCGATTGGTTAGGACAGTCGTGCGGCCTTGTTGACTATGTCAAGAGCTCGTGCGGGTGGGTTTAATGCAATCCACTGACTAGGACTCTTTGATTTGTTGACTGTGTCAAGGTCACTTGGGTCCTAGGGGTAAAAACCACATCGAGGGTTTCAAACATTGAGGAAACTTGCCAGTGATGCGCATACCTTCTGAAGTGTGGTGACTTGAGTGGCTTTCATCAAGTTATTATGCGATGATAGTTGGATCCCGATTCCCACTGATGAGTAGGTGTTACTCCTCGGGTGATTTTAGATGATCCCGACTAATTCTCCTTTTAGAGTTTAAAGGAGAATTCGAGGAAACAGTGGGAGCCATTCTGATTAGATAAAGTGATTAACCAATCTAATCTAGGTTAGAGTGCATCCTGAGTGTTTCTTTTCTCTCTCTCTTTAGCAACGACGATAGCCTGACCTTAAAAACTCATGAACCATGTTAACCGAATCTTCTTAAAACACTTTGGCTTTTGGATTGTCATTTAATCGCATATATCATTGACGCTCCTACATCCCCTTTGTATTTCTCCAGAACACTCCGTATCACTACGAAGATCCATATTTCTTGGGTATTCCATCGTATAGTTATATACGAACTCGAAGGAACTTGTTCCAGTTCGAGGATGGATTCTGGTTCTGAAGAAATTGAATAGAATTATTCGGTTGTTTTTTATCCTTACCTTTTCTCAGGTTACGAAGGCTTCTGGTATTAGGAGAGTACACCTATTGCGCTTTATTGGATAGTCTTCTTTCAAACCATAGGCAGGTGCCGAAGGTAGGGAAGGAAGAAAACCAATTAGCCTAAATTTGGTGTACAGAAGGTAACAAGTAAAGACATATAAAGGGATTAGATTAAGGGCAAAGGAAATTGCGACTTTTATCATTCACGACGAAACAACGTATACCCCTGCCACTCCTATATCACATTTACATTTCTCCAGAACACTCCGTATCACTACGAATATCCACATTTCTTGGATATTCCATCGTATAGTTACAAACGAACTCGAATGAACTTGTTCCAGTTCGAGAATGGTTTCTGGTTTTGGAGAAATAAAATAAGGATTATTAAGTTGTCTTTTCCCTTTATCTTCTCTCAGGTTGTGAGAGCTCCTAGTATTATGAGAGTACACTTATTGTGTTTATTGGATAGTCTTCTTCCAAATCTTAGGCTGGTGCCGAAGGGTAGGGAAGGAAGAAAATCAATCAGCTTAAGTGTGGTGTACAGAAGGTAATAAGTAAAGACATATAAATGGATTGGAGTGAGGGTAAGGAAGTATACAGTTAGTGTCATGAATCTGAATAGTGGAAGAGATATTACTAGGAATACCCGGCTACCCGTTCGAAACATTTTCATGTTTCAGTTTTACCGTGCGGTGTCAAGTGAAAACTGTTTTCCCAGTTAGATTCTAATTTCAGGGTATGTATTTACCAGATTTGATTCTCACATCTGTGTGGCGTTACAAGATGCTGAGTATGAGTTGAATATTGGGAATTGGGTGAATAGATCCTCAATATATCGGAATTCTTTGTAATTGGTGATATTTGAGGAAATCATCTGGTTTTGCCTGACGACAAATATTTAGTTTTGAATATCCGTCGTTATGCACCAATTTTAAACTGATATATCTGTACGTTTATTTTATAAAGTGAGATCTAACTTTTTGAAATTATGTCTATGACATTTACCTATTTCAGTTGAAGGTTAGGTAAGGTGCATTCAACAACGGTGTAATTCTTCTTAACCATAGTACAGTATTCAATTTACGACGCACGGGGTTTGAGTTATTGAAACTCAGAGGACTTATATAAAGTATTGTATGTTGTCCGATGTCCGTCAGGACAAAGGGATTGGTACTCGTACTATATTTTGTTTACTCACGACTTCTCTGGTTTTAGATAAGTATTTCGTTGAAATACATGGTCCAAATTTTGAGAAGATATAAGTACAAGAATAAAGTAGAGAACCATATGTTGCAAGTATCATGATTCTTCAAGGTGGTCGAAAATATAGATACTTGTGTTTGGTATTCCGTTGTAAGTAATAGTTTTAAGAACTTGCTTCTCTTTCAGGTTACTCATATGTGGATGTATTCTTGGATGAGTAATGTTGTATGGCCTTCTTCCATTTGGTTGATATGCACTGGAAACAGCTACATGATTTTTGAATATGGTTCCAATTAAATTAGTGTCTTTGTTTCTATATTGGATATATAGAATGGATTCATATCTTAACGATGTTAAGGTATATGGAGTTGTCCGACTGATGCTTAAAACCAGAATCTGGACAAACTCAAGGCACGTTTCAGTAATGGCAGTTTGTGGGTTATTCCGGGCTTTGACGAGGGTTAACATTTTACCATCTAGAAGATCAATAGTTATATTGTTCTTGGTTCGCCACCAGTTTTAGTAAAATGGATTCTTTTCAGAAAACATTAGTGGGAGTATGGTAGAACTGGAATTGATTCCAGAAACACAAACAATTACTGAAAATTTAGTAGAGCCTAAAAATTCAAATGGTTTCGACGATCCATTAGCCACTCCGCAGTTTTGGTGGGTAGCCTCAGACATCCGAGAGATACTTCGGTCTCCTCAAAGACGGTGACAAGGAGGTTTTTGATTACCCAACTATTGCTGTTCTAGACTATGAGGTCTGGTAGGAAGATGTGTATAGCGTCGTTCTAAATTAGTTTTAAAAGTGCACATGTATATGACTCTGCCAGAGAATTGTTATAGTCAGGGGAGTAGCGGAAGTATAGTGGGCAAGTAGCTTATGTCTATTTATAAACTAAAGCAGGTATAGCAGAGATAGATCATTTATTTTTGATGTGATAGTCTTAGAGTTTGCCTTCATCAGAATAAGAGATGGATCTGATAAGAAGGTAGTAGGGTGTGATGTCCTGGTATTTGGATGACATGCACTTAATAGGAAGAGATCTTCCTATACTACGATCGGTTATACTGTGATTGTCACAAGGTGATTTCTCCACATAGGATATGGATAAAATATCAGGGATTCTGGTGACTGGATTTATGATTTTAGATCTAGATTTGGGAAGTGTCCCAATTTGGGTACTTTGACACTATTCTAAAGTGTTTTAGAATGGACGACTTCTGGCATGGTGGTGTACCCGCAGGTGATGGAGCCGTCCTTTCTAAAGAGATGTCTTCTAGACTGATGAGGAGAGAGATTTGCATGATTGGCATATCACTTGCTTAGGCAATTGAGTCAATCATGAGATGTCAAGTACAACACCAGGTATTGATTTTGCACAGGCTGCAATAAATATATATTAATCCAATCCCAGAGAAACATTGGAAAGCAGTTATGAACATAAGTGGATGTTCTTGGTATATGGTAACGGCAGTCTCCTTCAGGAAGCGGTTATCATTTCTGGCTTCCAAGATGATCTGGATGTCAGAGTGGCTGTCAGAGTTATAGTTTTCCCTCTTTTGAGAGACAGTATGTTGGACAGATAGTCCAAGCGGATACTGTGGAAGGCATGACACAGGATACTGATTAAATTCAGTGGCTGATACAGTCTAAGAAGTTTGTTGGATTTGAAGTTCATTGGTGAACTGAGTCCCATCAGATATCCAGACAAATTCTAAGATAAGTATTGCTCATTTCGGGAGATGGTCTTTCTCCGCGAAGTTGAGATATAGAAAAATAAAAATAGAAACATTGGAGCGGATCCACTCACTGAGGCTATTTGGCGAATGCAATAGTTTCATAAACAAGCTTTGTGAGACTGATTAGTAGAGAAGTTGGGTGTTCGGTATCACATGGTCTGTGAGTATGCGACACCGCAATAATTAGCCTTAAGTGCAAGTGGGAGATTGTTGGCTATAGAGCCCTCAAGGCAATTATTGTAATCGCATGCAGCTGATTATGATGATTGAGGGAGGACCTATACGGATAGAACGGTCTTACTCAAAATGATAGTATGCTATTTGGTTTGTCTTTATCATCATGTACATGCATTATGTCGTATTACAGATCATTATTACATATTGATAGAGCCCATATGATTCTTGCTTGACTACCAGCATTATGACGGCGATCATATACGTGAGAGCTGGGTGGTCTATAAGCACATCTTTAAATGTCCCTAGTCGAGAGAGTATCGAGACTGAGCATTGATATTCCGGAGTAGACTAGTGTGTACTTATCGAGATCCCGACGAGGGGCGGTGGCCGGTCTCACAAGCCATTGGTGTCAGTTTGTCACCTAAGATAGTATACAGGTGCTCATTGGGTTATAAGTATACTGGACGGACTCGCCGGGAACATACTAGTTGGTATTATACGTATTGTCAGATAGCAGTTCGCAGGTGACATGTGTACATGTTATTCTGTTGACCTGAGATCGTCATTTGTCTCGTGTGAATTCTCACTGTGCTTTGATTACTATCCTACTACGGCTCAAAGGAGTCGTACAAACAGGTTTTAGTTGGGTACAATATCGAGCCATATGGAGGCAGTGAGCGGATCGTCGGGGATTCGTATCTCCCAGTATTAGGGGTTGATGTCGCGCGGTGCACGGGTGGCCATAAATCCTTGGCCAAGGTAGACGAGAATTACTGATTTAGATAAATAGTTTCTCAGTCGGTGATGAGTTTTATACCGACACGAAATATCGCGTTATTAGGGGTCTGATTTTATCCATCCTCTAGACTCGATATGCGATACTCTTAGACGAACAGACCGGACTGTACGGAGATAGTCACGGACAGGCTCTGTAGGGGTTCGGATGAGTTTGCTCGTTGGCCTCCCCTTCGCTCAATACCTGGGTAGTCGTTACGTACAGCTAGTGCCGCTGACGTGCTTGTGGTTAAACCCATTGCCAGCGTATTGACGAGTTTTTAGAGTCTCACGCAGAAGGTTTCCCTGCTTCGGGCGAAACAATGTAGAGGCCGTATGGTTTTACGGCAGGGTTCGATCATATACGTGCACTTGTGCACGTATCATGATTCGGACGGATAATACTAGCGTGCTTTGGTTTAAGCCGGTTCCTAGTATTATATTATTGGATTATTTTTGTCTTTTTGTATTCGTATTTTTCGGAATACGGATACGGGTATATATATACGGATGATGGGTATTCTTATAATTTATTACAAGGTGCTTCTAGAAGATAACACCTCATTTTAGTTTTAATCATTTTGGTTAAATGGTTAAATGAGGTGGAGGGATGAGTTGTGTTGTGGCATTAAATGAAGTATGGCTCACTTGGTGACTCATGGGGTGACTCATGGTTTACTACTGTGACATGCTTGATATTTGTGAAGTGAATTATTGGTTTGCTTCAAGAGATAGTTCACTGGACTTGGCTATTTTTTATGGATGCTCACAACACTCTCATCTCCTCAAGCTCTCTTCTTCCTCCTCAAACCTTTAATGTCTCATGTGTTGAGAAACCTAGGGTATTTTGAGACAAATTAATCCATCATTAGACTCTACATCTTTTAGGCTATCTAGTTTAGCGAACTAGGTACCCTAGTTACCTTAGTATTGAGGTTGGAGCTCGAACTGCAAATCCTCAGGTGGATCATTTTCGATGGAGGGAGACCGGAGGCCAAACTCAATCCACGACGCCTCAAGGAGCTTATGAAGATGGTAGAAGACCGAAGGACTCGGATCATTCGGTATAACTATTCTAACTCCTCTTTAGTTTGCTAGCTTATAGGTTTATGGTAGATCCGGATTATCGGGTTGTTCTAGCGCCAATTTATAAAAAAATTGTTCTGCAAACGGTGACGGTGGATGGCCAGGACGCTGGCATAACCCAACCTTTACTCAAGCGAACTAGGTACCCTAGTTACCTTAGTATTGAGGTTGGAGCTCGAACTGCAAATCCTCAGGTGGATCATTTTCGATGGAGGGAGACCGGAGGCCAAACTCAATCCACGACGCCTCAAGGAGCTTATGAAGATGGTAGAAGACCGAAGGACTCGGATCATTCGGTATAACTATTCTAACTCCTCTTTAGTTTGCTAGCTTATAGGTTTATGGTAGATCCGGATTATCGGGTTGTTCTAGCGCCAATTTATAAAAAAATTGTTCTGCAAACGGTGACGGTGGATGGCCAGGACGCTGGCATAACCCAACAAAAGCTCAGGACTGTAGGATGAAGGTTGTGTTGTGAGGACCCAGAGGAGGTGGGTAACATGTGAGCTTGAGTAAAGATGAGGGTGCGGTGAGTCAGACTTGTCGGAGATCAGTAATCGAAGATAGATACGTTACAGCTTATTTCTCAAATTGGACCAATGTTCTATGTTGCAAGTCCTCCCCTGAAAAAGGTTTAAAAAAGGAGCGAATTCATCTAGATAACCTTAAGGATCTAGACTCCACCTCAAATTCTACTTTTCAACTGCTTGAGCTCAGCTTTCCGCTCGATCTTCAACCACAGATCTTCTCAACGCCTATATCTCTTCTTTTCTAACATCTTCACAATTTATCATTTTTTTCCAAACAAGATGTGCTGCTTCTCGAGCTCACGAAAAGTTAACGTTCTCCTTCAATTCTAAAACAGCCTCACTCTCCACCGTGGTTAAGATTAGTCTCGCCGATCTCTTTACTGTGGTAGTTGTTGGTGGTGAAACTGTAGTGGGTTTTGCTAAGTTTGATGAATTGGATTGGGAGGTGGGATTTTGAGGGTTAAATGGGGAATTCGAGGGTTTTGGGATACATTGGGAGATGGTTTTAGGGATTTTGGGTTATTAAATATGAGATTGAGTCGTTCCATCAATGTCATCTTTAATGTTATCTTTAATTTCTTGAAGTATTCTTTATCAAGAGCAATTTACGTCACCCTAAAGTCCAGACGAGCTCTCTTCACTATGTGAATTGGTGTGTGATACGATTTCCCATGAGTGTGATGCCCAAAAGACCAAACGAGCTCTCTTTTATTTATATATTTATTTTTGTTATCCATATACTTTCCAAAAGTGAACGTCACATTGACATCTGCCCAAAATAACCATACCCGCCTTAGTTAAAAGAAGCAACCATCTTTCCCTTGATTGATTCAAGGCTGCTGATCAAATCCAGAAGAATTCCTGCCACCATCTTTTCTCCAGATCAGCAGCAAAACAGTCCCCAATCTTGACAAGAGAAGCCACAGACATCTTAACCAGAAAATCTATCACACTGTCTGATGAAACAGCAACAAATACATCTAGGAAATTATCTCAAAGCTAATAACAAATATTTATTTCATCAGACCAGATTCTTCAAAGAACAACACACTTATCATCAGGTGTAAGGTGTCACTTGTATTTTGTTTAGTTTATCACAAATATAAATCTGTGTGTAAATTTGGCTTACAAGAACCAAGATAAACACCTTGAAGATAATCTAGATCTTGGTTATTTGATATATAATTTCTTTCGAAATATATAAGCTTGATAATGCACGGAGATATGTATAGATTATTTACAGTAGATCAAATATTATGTTTCTTAATTGCAGTTGTTTCATTAGGATGTCATGCTTGTGCTGATCATACAAATTAGGGGACTAGCACTATTATTTTTTTGCACTGCATAAATTCGGGTATACCTATGTTTGGGATTTGCATACACATTCACCGATTGATTGCAGCTTTCATCTGCCATTCATACACCTTTCGGCCCTTCTACTGTTACTCTGTGTCACCCTGTGCTTGCAGCTGTATAATAATATTGCCGTGTGTGTGTGTGTGTGTGTGTGTGTGTGTGTGTGATAACCATGTGCTTTCAGCTGTATGATAATATATATTTGATATTCTGACATAATTATTAAATTAATTTTCCTTTGCAGTTCAGTTAGCTTTGATATTTTCTCATACAGAAAAATATCCAGATGAACCACCTCTTCTGAATGTTAAAAGGTTAGCCCTCTAATTGGTATTCATCTTGATGCGTATTCATCTCAACGTGTTTTTAGCTTGCCATCGAATTGATTATTCCTTTCTATAATGACGATCCAATATACTGTTAGCTTTGTTTTTTCCATATCATTCTATTTTGTTTCCTTAACTAAGTATCATGCTGTAATGTCCTATAAAACGTTTATTACCTGGTCGTTTGCCGCCATTTCTTTCTGATGCTATTTGCTGTGCAGTATACGAGGAATAAAACCTGAAGATCTGAAACTGCTAAAAGAAAAGCTTGAACAAGAGGTAGATTCTTAAATTTTTGTTTATCCATTTAATCTTATTTATGTTCTATAGTTTCATTATTCCTTTTTTTCTTAACATTGAATTAAAACGATCATAAATATTACTGTTAAAGATACACTAAGCAGATCAGATTGCACATTTAATTTATAATTGTAAGCAAGATTCTGACGGGTAAATCGGAACCTATTCATTGCAACTGCCAGCTATTCTTTTTAGGAAACTTAACAGATGGAAAAACTTAATGCCATGTTCCTTATATCATTATATTATCTAGAGATCCATTTGAACCCATTCTTCTCATGTCTAATGGTCTATAATAGTGTACTGAGTTATAATGGTTGAGTTTTGTTCCTTTTCGCTTATCGCTGTAATCTGTATTGATCTGCAAGAGGATTGCTGTCAATTGATAATTTTGTTCCAGTCAAGAGTCGCAGATTTTAGGGTTGACATGAGATAGCATGCTAGGCTACTAATCCTAGAGCATACCAGGCTCCATAAGCTTTCTTTAGAAACTTTATGCATAGTTGTGACTTCATAATCTTAACATTATTAAGATGATGACAAAAAGGACAACAAACCCCTTTACGCAAAACCTATGTGTGCGGCTGTATGAATTCCTTTTCCACTCTTCTCAGCTCATTTCTAATCTTGAATTATGAATCTGGATCATATGTTCGAATTCTGATGTAGATATTAATATGTGCAAATCATTGATGAATAATTGTTGGCGGAGTGGAATTCCTAGGTCAATGGAATGAGGCTTGTAGGTTATTGATACTGCGCAAATGTAAGTTGCATTATTTGTACTATCATTTGTAGAGTGCAATGCCTCATGAGTACCATCCTCTACTGAAGGAAAACATTTGGAATTTTCTTTACAATTTGCTTCTATGACACAAACTCTGCATTCTCCCGAATGATTTATTCCTTTATAATTGTAACTATCCCTTACAATGTGTGATCTTGTTCCTTAAATCAATTTCTTGATGGGTTCATCTCTGCTTAATAAGGTGTTTGCCTTTTGCAGGCAACCGATAATCTTGGAATGGCAATGGTCTATACACTTGTAACATCAGCTCAAGAATGGTTGAGTGAAAATTATGGACATGAGGATGAGGTTGAGGATACAGAGGAAACTGACACGGCTAAAGATGATGTATGGCGCTTTATTTTGCCTGGGATATTTACTACCTTTTTAAGTTGAATTTGTCTGCTTGTTTTAAACTTATCAAGTTTTCTTGATACGATCCTGATATTCTTCACCTGTTGTGTCTTTTCATTATTAAATCATTTTTGAAACTTTTTGTTTGTGTATGTGTGTCCGTGCACCTTTGGGTGGGGGTGCAATTGCAAGAGACCATATTTATCTTATAGACTTGTACCTTTACGTGGTCCAAGCAATATAGATTTCTTGTAGCATGTCAAATTAAAGGTTTACTAAGTTTGTGATAATTATATACGATATTACATGAATTTTTCTTTACAAATTAAAGTGTTGATAGCCCCTGAAAACTTTGTTAATATGATGACATTTTCAATACTGATAAGTGATAACCATGGTTCGCAGCCAATTCTGATCCCAACAATAATAATAATTTAATCCTTATTATTGGGTTATCGAATTGGTTATTATGATTTTAGTGTTAAATTTATTAATAGGTTAGATAATAAAATCCGATATTTTTGATCCGAGATGGCCGTTATCGGCAAGATGGTTGATTCTGATCTTAAATTTTTTTCGTCCAATACAGGTCATTGGGAGACAATATAGTTGCTCATATGCAACTATATGTTGTCTTCATACAAATTTTGATTCATCGGGAGACAATATAGTTGCATTTTGGGGATAAATATTTTGCGTGGAACATGGCCTATGGCCAGGAGTGGATCTAGGGTAGATCGGGGCTAGGCCCACCTGGATCGAGAGTCATCATATATATGTGCAATAGTGAAAGTATATAGTATTGTAGGAGCTATAAAGTTGAAAACTAACATTCTTGCTGCATTTGAAGTTGGTATGCGGTTACGGTTTACCTTTCATATCTCAGCTATTACCAGCTCGAATCCTCCTCTATGCTTCATTTTGCTTTGCAATTTATAATTACATTATTGGTCTCATAATCCTGTTAGACTGCCATGGAAGTTTTTTTACAATATGGAGAAGGAATCGGTAAGAAATGTTGGTCAATATCCTAATTCCTATAGAAACCAAGTGCTTTGAGGTGAAAATAAGTTAGTATTTATTGGAAATTTAAGTAGAATATTTGGCTAAAAGTCAAAGGCAGTAGTTTCAGATAGTAATGATCAATAGAGTTTGGATTTTGAATGATCGGTAGGAACTTCTTAAGTGAACAAGGATCATCAGATTCTTATAAGCAATTTGGAATATTTTTGTAATCAAGTGTATGATACATTATGAATAAGGTTTCATTAGTTGTATGAACTAGTTAGGAGTAACGAGTGATCAAAAAAATCCGAATGCTAAAGCAAATGTGTTGTAGACTTCTAGAAGGTTAGTATGTTAATTATTATATCTGTGAACACCAATAACAGAGGCCATCAAGGGGGGTTTATAACACTATTGTCAAAAGTACTAGAGCCGAGGATCTCTCTCTCTCTCTCTCTCACACACACACACACACAAGCGCGCGCGCGCGTGCGCGCGCACATACACACAGGGACAAATGCATGCATTCACACATGCGCACACGTGCACCCTATAGTTTAAAAATAAGGTTTTAGTAAATGATGGTAAGCTGGACTCATGGAAGATTATGATATTTTGAGATGGAAGCATCGAACAAAGGTCTTTCTATTGGGGCACTCTTGACAGTTTGTCTGAATAAGTAGGGAATTTTCGAACTTTTGCTGATTTGTTTCCATTTGATCACTGAAGTTTTGGTTAGATATGATATATCCAGTTTGATACTATAAGTGATGCTGATACAAGTTCTGTTGGAAATGATCAGGACTGTGGGCTCCATCATTGAGTGTAGAATTATGGTGATGAGCTAATGTTACAAGCTGTATAGTAGGTGTTATTGATTGGGTTCAACCCTGATATACCTTTACTTAAGGGGTGACCTACTGAGGGTTGTTACTCAATTGAGAAGTTAGGTCCACTCAACTGCTTAATCCCTTAGAAAGAGTGAATCGAATTTCACCTTGCGTTGAGATTTGATTCTCGCTCCTTCACCCTTTTTTTAATATACCACACACCGTCTTTTACTCTACAACCTATTTTAACTCTCATTTGGTTTGCAACCTGAATATTTGAGGCCTAAGTGTACCATAGAGTTCCATATATAATATCTAGAAATATCAATATTCAATTTTGCTAGGGTAGGAAAAAAGACATCTTCAGCCAATAGGATAGCATTCGTATCATTGTGGTGAAGAAATGTAGACGTTGGGGAGTGTTCTTCATCATATTCAAATACGCAAGGAAACCTTGGAGTCTAGCAAGCAAGAGTAAGCGCAGATATAAATACAATAAATTTAAATGGAAATTGGAATGCACTATTGATGAGAACCATCACACGATCAACATAGGGAATTAATGATAAATCTTCAAAAAATGTTTACAGAGCTAGGAGTTTATCAAGAAGTTTAATGTAATTTACATCACTTTAATTGAGATGAGAAAGTGCATAACTTGTAAGCTGTTTGTGGCGTTGAGACATATGTTATGCTTTGTATAAATTCGGCTTATACACATGCAGCATTCTTGCATGTAGCATGTTTACATGAATGTGGATTTGTTTTTCTTTTGTAGTTTCTTCATAATTTTGGAATCTTCTGATGTACCTATACTGTAAAATATTTTGAGAAAGTTAGATTTTTATACAATGTGGTTTATATTTTTTTGGTTCAAAAATGTCCAGATAATAATTCCACATGGAGAAGCAGTTACTGTCGAATCATTTCTTGCTTGGCGAGAACGATTTGAAGCAGAATTAGCACTAGAGCGAGCTAAGTAAGTTTTAACTCTTTCCCTTGCAACCATAGCAATCTTTCTCTTCAGTTTGTATTTTTCCCTTTTCACTGTGTTTATCTTGATGTACAAATTCTTGTATTCACTTCAGAATTGAAAAAAAATCAACTCTAGCCTCTATATATGCAAGGATGTTAAAGGTGATCCTCTAATTTGCAGGCTAATGCCAGAATCAGCACTCACAGCCCCAAAAGAGAAGAAGCTATCAGGACGGCAGTGGTTTGAGAGTGGAAGAGCTGCAGCGGTATCAACTTTCTTTTCCTCTTCAGAAATTGACACAAGCTACTTATATTGCTTGAGTTCTTCTATCTTGCTTTTGTAACCATAAAAGTTCATCGGCTCCCAAGCAAGGATGCACTGTTCCTTTTGGCATGTGCTACCAAAAACTTTATAAATTACAAGTAACTACCAAAAAGTTTCAGATTAATTATGAATAAATTATACCCGCATTTTACTACATTAACATAATGGCGTTAACAGATTTTGTAAAGCGCCGTTATGGTGGTTAGTGAAAAACGGGTGCATTAAGTATGAAAGTTTTTGGTAATTTCGTTATATAACCCATTTTTTTTTCAAAACCCCAAAATAACCGTAACCTCAAAATCTTAGCCCATATACCAACCACGTCGTTGAATACACTCCAGTGGTTTTCCCCTCATTTTCTCCCACCTACAAAAGTTTCCCTAAATTTTCATAAAGCCTCACATAATGGGCACCTTAACATTTCTAATATAGCATCTCATCTGTGGGACCATTTTTCTGTTTCTGCCAGAAAGGTGCCGCTGTTGCTGCTGAAGGGTCTGAGGAAGAAGATGAGGAGGATATCGATTTTGATGATGATTTTGAAGGTAAAAATACCTTAAACTATAATCTTACACCAGCCATGTCATGAAACAAAATCGGAAATAGAACTAAAATCTCTCGTGGTTTTCTGGTTTCTAATTTTTAAAAATCAATATTGGTTTCCCCTCATTGGATGATGCAGATGATGAAGATGATATGCTGGAACATTATTTGGCCGAAAAATAATCTGAGGGGATCAATAAAGAATGGCAACATGATGTCTTGAAGCTTTCGACTTCCCTATCGCCTCGGGTGCGTTTTTGGAGCATTACTCTACAGTAATTATTGAAGTAAGGTTACCCGATAGCTTGATACAAGGATTAATACAATATCAATGTAATTTATATCAGAGAGTCGAATCACATACAATGCAGTGAGGATCAGTACTGTACTTGGTTATAAGATTTTGATTGATGGAACAGAAATATTGTGTATGCCCCCAAACTCTGAGTGCGCTGACCAATTTATGAAATTTCCCTTGGGATTGAATTTCTGAGGTTTATTCAACATTGAAACTGAAAATCTTTGAAGTGTGCTCTGTGTCCTTGCTTTGCTCTTTAAACTGTGGGTTTGGGCAATTTTCTTGATAGTTATTTTTCTTGAAACAATGTGGATGATGAGGTAGATATTTAATTAGAAATCTTTCATTGATACAATTGTAATCAGTGTGGCTATTTTTCTCTGGGTGTGGTTGGTAGTTTGACCTGCTTAAAAATTTATAAATATATTTTTTATTTCAACTAGTTGTTGTTAAAAGGCCAGTAATTTAGTAAATATGTAGTTTGAATTGTTTTCAAATTAACGTATTTTTTTTGTTGCCATTGTTGTATAAAAATAGACATACATAAAAAACATATATAAAAACAATTCTAACCAACCATATACATGTTTTCTAAAATATACAAGTGGAATAGCAAATTTTAAAGATAAAAATCTAAACACATGTATCATATTAACCACAGCACTTTGATTTCCGTGTTACATAATTTGAGAACATTCCATAGAATTTTAGCTTCTTTCCCCGTACACACCATCTTTATGAGTTTTATAGGTAAAACGCGAGGGTGTCTGTGTTTTAGTTGAAGTGGACCTAGCCCCTTGGGTTGGGTTATGCGACCGAAACAAATTCTCAATGCTCTGCTGCGGCCCCATTTTTCTTTATCTGGGGATTTAGTTGATTACTATGAGTTGAACCTGCTAGTTGCATTGTGTTTTCAATAGTTTCTCTATCTATATGATTTGCTCGCATCAATAAAAACACAGGCTTGAATTGTATAGGTCACTGTGGATGGTGGATAAAATGGATACGAGTAAAAATATCCGGATTTAATAGGTGATAATTTTTGTGCCTATAAGCTAACCCATATACGGCAGGCGGGTGAACGGGTGACCCATGTTTGGATAAACGGGTCATCTATAATGGGTGGTTTACTGGTTAACTTAAATTATATTTTTATGTTTGTTTTCCACATGGCTAAGAAATTTGTTGTTAGACGATTTGAGATTTAAATAGATTGACTATCATAATTAAAGATGGTAATTGAATGGGTTTTTTTGATATATGTCACGACCCGAAATTTAGTTCGTGACTGGCACTTAAACCACGCAACGTCTAAAGACGTAACGCAACTTAAGTAAGCCGAAGCCCAGAAATCTAAACCTTTTTAAAGGAAATAAAAGATGTGAAGTTTTGAAATAATGCATGATGAAATCAAACGTTTTCTTAAATGCAGAGATAATGAAACATGAAAATGCAAGTGAAATGATACTAGTTGAAAAACATATTTCGTTTTTTAAAAATTTGGGCAGCACCTCCCTTGTATATTTTGATCCAAAACCACATATACATAACAACCATAAAGGCATTCCCAAGCGGGAGTTAGCTCTTCGCCAATCGGCGGAATCACAACCACGCAAGTCGGAAATATATGTATATGACGCCCAACGGCGAAGATCAACAGAAAGGATAATGAATAAAGTAAGACATCAACCCACCAAGCGAACATATAACCCATCGCTCTAAGTCTCGCAACCACAAGTCTTGCTAAGTCTTACTACTTATACAAATATTAGTTTCTGATTGATGGAGTTGACTAGACACAACAGGAATAATAATACAAGAGCGGGCACGATCCAATGTGTCCCACCTACCATAGCAAATCACCTGAATGCAAGCTGTGTGCCAGCGATACCGCTACTGATCCATGCGGTCAAACCTGTAAGAACCGTGGCACAATGGGGGTGAGTTGCCAACTCGTGAGTAGAAAACATCAGCAGGTAGAAATCGAATAAAACAACGATTCCTAGGTCAACTATATCATAAAGGTAATACTATGATATCTAGGGTGACCGTGTATGCATATATGCCAACAATATAATCAATGCCTGTATGTATGTGAATATCATCTAATAATCAATACATGTATGCATGTGGATAACATCTAATAATCAATGCATGTATGCATGTGAATATCATCTACGTGTCCATCAATGACACAACAACATCATGAAACCTGAGTGCCCAATATCGGCACTCGAAATATCATGAAAGCATATGCATGTAAATATGAGGATATCAACTAACGTGTATCTATCAACGGCACATCAAAATCATGGAAGCCGAGTGTCCAATATCGACACTCGAAACATCATGAAACCCGTGTCCAGCATCGACACGTAAATCCTCATATCTCAGGCTCCGTCAGTTCGGATCGGCCCACGGGCTTCGTCAGTCCGGATCGACCCATATCCATCTCACGACTCCAGTCGGTATCCTTCGGATAATTGTCGGGTCCAAATACTATCACCGGTAGGTAGTGCTCCCCTGCCAGGCTCACCATCTAACTATACGAGTCTTCTTTTCCCGGGGTACCTTGTTCATATCATAATATTGCATTTTGTATTCCCCATTCTTATGCATTTCACAATGAAAACAGGTGCTTTTGACGCATGTCTGCTACATATTACAGGTTATAGGTTCTTGGAGCGAAAACAGTGAAAACGATGAAAAGACGATACAAAAGTGGACTTTGACCAACAAACAGAAGATTCTTGATCAAGCCTACATCAAAGATAAAGTTCACAATTAACAAGGCAACGCAAGGTCCAAAATTACAAAGCGAACGGTTAAAAATCCATTGCAAATTGTTCACTGGAGATCTGGAACCAACGTGGAAGCCCAATTGAGAAAAGACCTGAATAAACATGAAGCCCAAAATGACATGAACCGGCCCAGGAATTTAGAGAGCCCAATTCCCTTATTTGGCCGCGGAACCGCGGCCAAACCATGCCTCGGGCAGCGGTTCCGCTGCAATATTGAGCAGAAAGAGAAAAATATTTTTTCCATAATTTGTTGCGGCACTGACCAAGTCAACCTAGGGGTGTATTTGTAATTGTAGACATGCGGATCAAAATGTAACCTAGGTTTTCCTATTCTCTATAAATAGGAACTCTAATCATTGTAGTTTCTCATGCCTCCTTTCAATAATAAATTCATAATCTTTATGGAGAGTATCGGTGTTTCTTTTCAATTCATGGATTCAGATCTGACAAACCTGCGTTGATGATTAGAGAGATACATCTGTAAGTAGATTTAATTCCTTACTCTAGTTTAGATTTCAATTCTTTGCCCTAGGTAGATTTAATTTCTTGCCGTAGATAAATTGTTTAGAGTTAGCTTTGGGGAAGGCTTTTGAGAGATGAGATCTCTCATCCCTTTCTTACCTATTATATATTTACAATAGGACTCCATGCACACACACACACACCGCGCCCTACCCCTCGAGGTAGCGGTGATACCGTAGTATAAGGGCCCGGTTGCGCGCGTTTTCCATGGAGGTTAGGGTAATGATCTCTAAATGAAGGACAAGAACCTAGAGGAAGGAACACCTTCCTGAATGGATCTAATCCCCTTTATTGATAATTACCATAACTCCTCTTAGATCCTAAATTGGGTATAGAAAGCGTTGAGATTTACTTGCATTTCCAAACCATCCCTAAACCTAACCCTAGCAAGGCTAGATCTAGATAATCGTAGTATAGGATAATTTAGGTTTTTAGATTTAATAATCAATCCGGCTCCCATCGGAATTAACTCGTTTGAGCGACTAGGAAATTCACAACATCCTTGTGGACCGACCCGTATTCACCGGCTAGTTACATGCGACGCCGTTCTTAATTGCGGTAATAGATAGTTTTTGAGATTAAATCAAATGACGCCGTTGTCGGGGATGGCGTAGAACTTTCCTTTTTGCAATTTCGAGTAAATCAAAATTAAAAAAATCATAAAAATCTGAAAAATCATAAAAAATATAAAAATATATCATCTGTTATTTTTGGAAAGGATATTTTGTTGTGTGAATCTTGCAGGAACAAATTCGGATGTGGAAATCTACAGAAAGAGAAACAGAAAATAGAAGATCAGAACAGAGGAGAATTTCAGAAACAGAACAACAGAAAAATTCTCCAAACGTGAGCAGCCCAGTCCACCGCGATTCCGCGGCATTAACAGCCTTCTGCCGCCCTTTCGCGGTCATCTGGTCAAGTCTCGGGATCTGCGCCGCCGCCGCCGCGTTTCCGCCACGCCAAGCCGCTCATACCGCGGATCCGCGGTCCCCCTGTGTTATCAGCTGGAGAAAATTGCACTGTAAGTTCCTCTGTTCTTGCTCTGGAAATCTAGATAAATCTTTTCTGAAAAATTCCTGCAGGATTCCGTGCGCTATAAAAATATTTCCCTTTCCAAATAACAATCTTGTGCAGGATTTTTGGGGTCCCGCTTAAAATTGAAATTGATTGCAAGTGATCTTTTTTGTTGCATATCTTTTCTCGAATATCTTTTTGCAACAATTTTTTTCCAAATAAAGATTCTTGTGATATGCTGAAAATAATAACTGATTGCAAGTAATATTTTTTTGGTTGCATATCTTTAATTACAAATCTTTTTGCAACAATTTTCAAACATATAAAGAAAAAGGAAAATGAGTATTAGAAAACTTGCAAACTTTTGCCGCAAATAAATCCTTGCACCAACAAATTTTCTTTCTTTTTCCCTTTCTTCTAACATGGGTACCCCACATAATAAATCACTTGCCGAACTTTGGTATCCCGAACCTAATTTTGCATCGTTCGGCAATTTGTTCGATCAATTTAAAGACGATCCTTCCATGCCTAAAATATCTTTGAAAGATCAAATAGAGGCGTCTAGGAGAAACAATTCGACTTTTCAACCCACTTTGTGTCAACCAAGTCAATCTTTACCACCTCCATATGTTGATACCACTTTTTCAAGTCCTTCTGTCACTCCTAAGCCGATGTCCATTGCTGAGCATATTGCTCAATCTCGCAGCCGATCTTTCACCCCTCTCCACTCATCTAGTTTTAGGGATCCGCACGACTATTCACCTTTTTATCCATATGTTGACCCTACCCCTGTCCAATCATCCACTTCCTACCAGTCCTACCCGACCTTCCCACCCTCACTAGACATTGATTCTACACAGCCATTAGGAAGTTTTGCATATCCATACGATTTCGAATCTATTACCGAAACCCCCTTACCACCCAAGTCTAGTTTGGAAGAGGCGTTGGAGGCTTATATCGCAGCAACAAACAAAATGGTTAGGAATGTGGAAGCGTCCGTGGCCGCCCTTATGCAACCTGCTGAACCGGTAGCTAGTTTCCCGCTAGCTCCAAATTTTTCAATGTATAAGGAGGCGGTTGGACATAATGAGAATATGAGAGGATTTCCAAATCAAACGTACCCTTACCCAATTGAAGTCCACAACTCCAGTTCTCCATCGAATGTCCTAAATGATTCACAAGTTCAAAATGAAAACGAGTTGTGCGACTTTGTAGTGTTTGATTTGCCAAATTGTGAAGAACCCCTTTCGAGTGAAACCACACCTAATCCTTTCGATCTTTACACCTCCCATCTAGAACTTAAATCAATAAATATCCATGCTTTTGATGAGATGTTTAAGAAAATTGATTTTCACTTGATTGAGGATATAGACGCCAGGAATATTTCGGATGATGAACCTGTCGATTTAATTGAAATTTTATGTTCAAATCATCATCCCGAGTTATTAAATGTTTCTCCCGAATCTCATATGCGTCTTGATTTTGATGATAATGGCATGGATGAGTTGAATATTGAGGAGAATTATGAGGATAATATTGAGGAGAGTAGTGAGGATCATATTGAGGTTGAACCATTTTTCTTTGATATGTCGGATTTTCCAATTCATCCTCTTGAACCTTTACCTAAATCACCCTCCCTCTTTTCCATCGTTCCGACCACACCTCATTTCACGCTTGACGACTGTGAGCTTGAAAACTTTTCCTTTGAATCTGACATAGTTCTCACAGCCGATGACACTTACGAGTGTTTCACTTTTTCGGACGATGTTGAAGTCTCACCGTCCGAGTTTGAGTCCTTTGCATTTTCAGATGAGTTAGTTAATCCATCAGACTTGGTTTCTTACAGTCGTTTCGAACCATTGATGGAATCTTTCCAGTTCGACACAGTTTACTATGGTGAGAATGAGACTATCCCTAATTCACTCATTTTCGTCCTTCCTATTGTTCCGACCGTGCAAGTGACCGTTACGCTTTCATCTCAAATACCAAGTTCGGCGTACCCATGTTTTCTTGCGAATCTTGAGGGATTTGACCCCATTGCACAACGAGTTGATAGATTAGCACAATCAGTTTTCACACTTCGGTCATCACAAATTGCGCTAATTTATTCACTCGATTTACACCCTCAAGATCGCGCGACCCTTCTTTCTTCTTTCCGCCCTTCTTATCCCCCACCGAGACCATATTCTCTTCTTCCCACACGGTCTCGCGTGTTTCTCATTTCTTTCTTCTACACTCCATTCTTCCACCAACTTGACCATTACCATGATAAGATTTTTGAATGGTTGGTGTTAACCTTTGACTTGTGTAAGGCCAAGCTTAAGTTTGGGGGGAACCTTTGTATATATGTATATATATTTTTTTGTTTTCTTTTTCTATAAAAAATAACAAAAAAATTTCAAAACAAAAAAATAAAAAAAATTATAAATAAATAAATAGGGGTGTGCCGGCATTTTGACCCTCTTGGTTTAGCATGACAGTGAGGACACTGTCAAGTTCAAGTTTGGGGGTATGCTCGGTACGTCTTCTTCCTTCGCATTCATTTATACATATTTTTGCATTTGCATACTTATTTTAAAAACCCATAAAAATTGAAAAATTAAAAAAAAAATATAAAAATTATTGTATTCAATTTTGGTCTAATTGACTTGAGTTTGACAGATAGGTCAACTGGCTAGGAAAAACTAGATCTTAGACTTAGTAAATTAAAAACCCTAAAAATAACCTTCCTTAAAGTTTAACGGTAGAAAGTATATGTCTTTGTAGTTTATTTAGAAATAGGCAAATTTTGGGTTCACTTCTTGGGCTAAGTCGAAACGAAGGAAAAGTATTGATGTTCTTATTAGAGTATAAGTTTGAAAAATAGTTCCTAACTTAAGTTTAGATTCTGAAAATATATACCCTATAATTTGCACAATCACGCACCTTAAAACTTGGAATAGTAGAAGAGACCTTGAAATGCTCTTGTCTAAAGTCCTTAGTACAATGAAAAAAAAAGTGAATAAAGAATAAAAAAAATGGACACTGGTTTTTGTGATTACTTAAGGCTGTAAAAATAGAAAAACATTTAGCGAGGGTGCTTCATCACCTAGTGTCTTAGACCAATTGGTTTGGGAGTCACTGCTAAAAGCCTTGGGTGTTGCAAGACTAGGAATTACGCTTTAATATGCAAACATATCTTGTAATCGGTTGTTGGTATCTCAAGAAGTATTAACGGTCGCATGAGGGATGTGTAAGAAAAATTCAATTAAAAATTCACCTATTAAGAAGTGCTTTGGACAACGGACAAGAGTATGATTGCTTGATTTGAATTTCCAAGTGTAAGGATGATTTATACACACACGTGGGGATATATGATTGGAGTTTAGATGAAAGAAATGAGTGAAGAATAGAACTTGTATCTTTAATAGAGTTGATAAAAATTCCCAAGTGGAGATGGAACTTTAGAAGGAAAACTTAAGAGATGCCGAAAGCTATGTAAGTCTATAGAACATATATAATCTTAAGTTAGATGATGAGGAAGTGTGAAGAATATGGGTGGATAATTTACAGGTCGAAGATAATAGAATTCCTTGTTAGAAGACCTAATTGGAGAATTAAAGTTAATGGGCTGAATTGATAGGATTTTGTGGGTAGTATCCGCTGAAAACCCTCAGGAGACAACACTCCTCCTACTAGGGACACCTATAGGTTTAACGGCTTGTTGCACGAGCTCAGTGCAATCGCGTCTCCCTACGAAAGTGGGGCTAGGTTAGATTTTTATCGAGAATAAAAAATAAGTTTGCTCGAGGACGAGCAAAAGATAAGTTTGGGGGTATTTGTTCATATCATAATATTGCATTTTGTATTCCCCATTCTTATGCATTTCACAATGAAAACATGTGCTTTTGACGCATGTCTGCTACATATTACAGGTTATAGGTTCTTGGAGCGAAAACAGTGAAAACGATGAAAAGACGATGCAAAAGTGGATTTTGACCAACAAACAGAAGACTCTTGATCAAGCCTACATCAAAGATAAAGTTCACAATTAACAAGGCAACGCAAGGTCCAAAATTACAAAGCGAACGGTTAAAAATCCATTGCAAATTGTTCACTGGAGATCTGGAACCAACGTGGAAGCCCAATTGAGAAAAGACCTGAATAAACATGAAGCCCAAAATGACATGAACCAGCCCAGGAATTTAGAGAGCCCAATTCCCTTATTTGGCCGCGGAACCGCGGCCAAACCATGCCTTGGGCAGCGGTTCCGCGGCAATATTGAGCAGAAAGAGAAAAATATTTTTTCCATAATTTGTTGCGGCGCTGACTAAGTCAACCTAGGGGTATATTTGTAATTGTAGACATGTGGATCAAAATGTAACCTAGGGTTTCCTATTCTCTATAAATAGGAACTCTAATCATTGTAATTTCTCATGCCTCCTTTCAATAATAAATTCATAATTCTTTATGGAGAGCATCGGTGTTTCTTTTCAATTCATGGATTCAGATCTGACAAACCTACGTTGATGATTGGAGAGATACATCTGTAAGTAGATTTAATTCCTTACTCTAGTTTAGATTTCAATTCTTTGCCCTAGGTAGATTTAATTTCTTGCCGTAGATAAATTGTTTAGAGTTAGCTTTGGGGAAGGCTTTTGAGAAATGAGATCTCTCATCCCTTTCTTACCCATTATATATTTACAATAGGACTCCATGTATACACACACACACCGCGCTCTACGGCATCCTACCCCTCGAGGTAGCGGTGATACCGTAGTATAAAGGCCCAGTTGCGCGCGTTTTCCATGGAGGTTAGGGTAAGGATCTCTAAAGGAAGGGCAAGAACCTAGAGGAAGGAACACCTTCCTGAATGGATCTAATCCCCTTTATTGATAATTACCATAACTCCTCTTAGATCCTAAATTGGGTATAGAAACCGTTGAGATTTACTTGCATTTCCAAACTATCCCTAAACCTAACCCTAGCAAGGCTAGATCTAGATAATCGTAGTATATGATAATTTAGGTTTTTAGATTTAATAATCAATCCGGCTCCTATCGGAATTAACTCGTTTGAGCGACTAGGAAATTCACAACATCCTTGTGGACCGACCTGTATTCACCGGCTAGCTACATGCGACGCTGTTCTTGATTGCGGTAATAGGTAGTTTTTGAGATTAAATCATACCTCACCGGGTCCACTATGTACCCGCAAACGGTGCCTACTGCTTCTCGAATCGGGTCTCACATACCAATCTCAAAACCGAGAAAACTCATGGTGGACGTCTCGAAACATCATATCAAGAGAAACCGGGTTTTTTAAAACAATACATACTTTCTTTTGAAATATAACCGCGGTTCTCAAATCCAGAATCTTATGAAAACAACATCTCAATACGTATAATTATAAAGCATGATGTATGCAAACATAGAACAGAAATGTGAGCATATCAAGTATATCATGCGACAAGTGTAAGTCCATGTCACGCACCCTACGAACTTGCGGGGAGGCGGAATATATGAAAAACGATTATCAAAGCTTCGTAACACGGACTTGAGCGCATGAATCGTATCTAAACCGTTACTAGCAAACTACGAGAGGTTTAACTACTCGGATTCGAAGTTATACCTCACGTTACTTGTCTTTCGGGTCTTCATCGCTATCCTCCACTCCTCGTAGGCTCTTTGGAACATCGGCACCTCAACGGCCTCCTCGAGTCAAAGACGATCCACCCGAAAGCTTCTACTCCAAGCTTGATCTCTAACTTGAGATAACTAGGTTGCTCAAAGTTCTAATCTAAGCTACCTAGGGGATATAGAGTGAGGTTATGGATGTATTAGTCTAGCTAACTCTTGATCTCAACTCATGAGAGGTTAGGGTTAGGGTTTCAAGAATGAGAGAGCTTGAGGAGAGAGAAGGTGATGATAAGAATGAATATGAATAATGAGCTCATTAGAATATAACAACCATAACAATTTATCAAATAAATAATATAAATGATTAATCATCATGGTTGATGCATTCACCTTGTGTGATTCATCATATGACTCATTAACTAATTAATACATCATTTAATACCAAGGATGAATCACACAAATGAGTCATTAAGAAATTAATGCTTATGCTACCTTAACCCCCAAGTCACCATGCTTCTAGAAGCTTCCCGGAAAATTACGAGAACGTCCCTCCAATCCGTGAAAACACGGAAAAACTTTAGACTGTATAAATCCAATAACCTGATACTATAATCTGGCTTAAACCAAAGCCGACTAGTAAAAACTGTCCGAACGTCGTACGTGCGTTTAAACACGTATGCGTCCAAACCCTTGTCGTAAAACCATACGACCTCTATATCGTTTCTCCTGGAGCAGGGAAACTCTCTGTGTAGGACTCTAAAGACTCGACACTACGCTGGCAGTGGGTTTAACCACAGACCGCAAGCGGCACTAGTTGTACGTAACGGTCCCCAGGTAGATGTCGATAAGAAGGCCGATGAGGAAAACCATCCGAACTCCTACTGAGTCTGATGTGACAATCTCCGTATAGTCCGGTCTGTTCGTCTAAGACTATCGCATATCGAGTCTAGGGGGCGGCAAGCATCAGTCCCCTAATAGCGGTATAAGTCGTGTCGGAGCGTAGCCCATTACACCCTGAGAAACTACTGGAACCTACCAATAAATCTCGCTTGCCCTGGCCAGGGACTTTGCGTAATGGCTCTCTGACACAGCGCGATATCAACTCCCAATACCGGGAGAGACAAATCCTGTCTAACCGCAACTGCCTCCAAGTGCTCGGGACTGCACCCAACTGCTACCTGTTTGCATGACTCCTTTGAGCCATGGTAGGGTAGCAATCTAAGAACAGTGTGACACACTCGAGGCGAAGTAGCAGTGTCAAGTCTGCGGACTATGCTGTACTCATGTCACCTGGGAACTGTTAACTGACGACGGGTATAATACCAACCAACAGTCCCCCTGCGAGTCCTGTCCGGTGTACCCATAACCTAACGAGCACCTGTATACTATCTCCAGTACGACGTACTGATGGCTGTGGGACAAACCATCTCCCCAACTGGGATGAGAAGCGTACACACTAGTCTACTCTGGAGTATCGATGCCCAGTCTCGATAATCCTACGACTAGGGACAAGTATAGGATGTTGCTTATAGACTACCCAGCCCCCACTAGTGTGACTGCCATCACAACGCTGGTAATCAAGCAAAGATCCTATGGGCTTTACTAATATGTATAAGTGATACGTTACAAGAAACATATGCACATATTAAAGTAGACACAAACCAAGTAACATACTACCATTTTTAGCAAGACTGTCAATACAACTATGAATATCCCAAGCTTCCATTAAGTAATATGTAGGGATCCTAGGCACACTAATGAAGTCTCACAAGGTATCAAACATGGCTAATTTAAATTTTATGAGTGCCGAGAAACCCTAACACGGATCGTTAACTAGATATATAGGCTATACGATGCAAGTTAACGAATTTAACTTAAAAGGAAAGGGGGTACAACCTTTGTAGATCCGATCCACCACTTCCTAAGCTCCGCGATGATGTCCCTCCGCTGTGCAAATCGGATTCCGGACTCTAGCATCGGCTTCATCGGAAAAATGGGCGGGCTTGATCGTCGGCTTCGATGCCGAAGATGATCTACGTCGAGGCATCACAAGATCAAACTCCCACTTCACCAAGTCATGAAACTTGTGAAGGAAACACCCTATACTACTTGGCAAGAGGTAGAGGATGAAGAAATAGGAAGTGGGTTCACTTTGGAATTGGATTTCTCACATGATTTCATCACTTGCCATTGATAAGGCAAGCTTTTCTTTCTTGCTCATGAAGAAGAAGATGAAGAAAAAGAATATGATAAGTGTTAAAGAATAATTGAAAAAGAATTGATTCTTATCATATTCTAACCTTAGTTAAGTGTAGAGAATAGACTAGGGTTAGTTTAAATGGTTAGGGTTAAGGATGAGAACAAAACGTCATTTAGTCAAAGCTTCATGAAGCTTCAACTAAAAACAAATCAAGCCACCATTCATTTATCTTTCAATTTATTCAAAATGAATAAACAAATAAGATAAATGAATAAGTAAAACCCTAATCAACAACTTAACCATGGTTTAATTCTTTACACTTAACCAAATAAGCATGTATCATCAAACATCATACATTCAAGTGCACAAAAGTATATCACATATACAACTTGCACAAATCAAGTGAGAAAATCCACTTAAAGTGAACCAATACTAGTTGATGCAAAGTAATATATCAAATATATAATTATAAATTAAATCATTAAATCAATACTTGATTTAACGATCCGGTCATATCGCATATAACCGACCAGTATCCTATGTATCGGCTTATCGAATCAATCCTTGATTCGATAACTAGGTTATATCGCATACAACCAATCGATACATTCATCGCGAGAATGGAATGCGGTATCACATACACGCATTATTCTCGGTCCCGCACATATCTTATATGCGCTCCTATTTCGTTTCGCTTGAGCCAGGAAACCTCTGTGTAAGACTCTAAAGACTCGTCAATACGCCGGTAGCAGATGATGATCATATCAAACATCCACAAGCCGCAAGCGGTCTGCTAAACGTAACGGCCACCCGGGTATTGAGCGATCAGAAGATCGACGAGCAAGCCCGCTCACACTCCTGTGAATCCAACCAGTAACACTTACCGTATAGTCCGGTCTGTTCGTCTGATATGTCGCATATCTCGCCTAGGGGTGGTAAACGTCAGACCCCAATAGCTCGATAAGTCATGCCGACGTAAGGTCCATAACATTCGTGAAACTACTGATAACTCTTACCAGTATATCACTGTAACCCTGGCCAGGGATTTCCTGTTATGGCCAGTCGAGCATAGCACAACATCAACCCCCAATACCGGGAGAGACGAATCCCCTCCTATCGCTCATTGCCTCCATGTGAATCGGGACTGTACCCAAAAACCACCTGTTTGCACAACTCAGTGGAGCCGTGGTAGGGTGGAAATCAAAGCACAGTGGGAGACACACAAGACTCTATGACGATCTCGGGTCAACAGACTAAGCTGTACCAGTGTCACCAGAGAACTGCCATCTGACGTGAGGTATAATACCATCTGGGAGTTCTCGGCGAGTCCGTTCAGTATACCCAATCTCCACTGAGCACCCGCATACCATCTCCGATGTCAAACACCAATGGATATGGGATCATCCATCGCCCATCATATGGGTCGAGAAGATATACGCTAGTCTACTCTGGAATATCGATGCCCCGTCTCGATATTCCCACGACTAGGAACAATGAAGGATGTACTCATTGACTACCCAGGCCCCACTAGTATGATCTACATCATAGTCCTGGAAGTCGAGTACACATCCTAAGGGCTTTATCAACATGTAATCAGAGAGACAGAAAGTATACATGTTAAGATAAAGAGCAACCAGATAGCGTACTATCATGTCGAGCAAGAAAGTCCTACCTATATATGTCCCAGCATCCACTACTATATACATCCTATGTACAGTAATGGCCTCTAGGGCATACATATAACTAACAATCTCCCACTTGCACTAGGGCCATCTGTAGCAGTGGTTGTAGTATCTAATACTCAACCATCCCATAGGAGTCTCTCTCTGGGAAAAGGCCTTCGTGAGTGGATCCGCCGTGTTGTCCTCTGAGTCTACTCTCCTAACCTCGATCACCCCGGAGATCAACTATCTCCATGATCAGGTGATGCTTCCTCAGAATATGTCTGGGTCACTGATGGGATCAGGGTTCCTTGGTCAAAGCCACACTTCCATTGTCATACAATGGTAGGAACCTAGTTCATCTTATGAACCAATATACACCCAAACTGCATCTTTGGTAGTATCTATAATAGCGATGTTACCAGCCTTTATCGTCTAGTTTGCCACGGTATCTAGCTTGGAATTCTTCCAACATACCGTCCCTTTACCGAGGGTAAAGACAATGCCTGCGACTGACATTCAGTCGTGCTTATCAGTCTGGAACTTTTCCAGTGATTCTCCCCAGGATCGATTGATACAATCTTACTATAATTAGTGAGAACCCTAACATCCCTTTAGATCTATATCATAGACCCAAATCTCAGGATTTAGGAAGTATCACTTTGATCCTATATGGAGAATCTATGTGATAAGAGGAGATCGACCGATCGTAGCGTAGGAAACTCATTTCCTATCAATAGTATGTCATCCACGTACTCTACGAGGATCATTACCATACTCCATACTACCCTTTTGTACATACAAGGTTCATTTACCATTTTGATGAAGTCAAACTTTTTGACTACCACATCAAAACAGATGTTCTAACTCCGCGATGCCTGCTTTATCCTGTAAAGCAACTTGCACATGTTTCCGCTGCTCCCACTGTTTACGAAGCCCTCTGGCTGTGTTCTTATAGACGTTCTCTTCTAAATCAGTATTTAGAAAAACAGTCAGGGCACCCAACCACCAGATATCGTAGTCATGGTATGTAGCAATGTTAAGTAGGATCCGGATGGACTTAAGCATAGTCACTTTGAAAAGGTTTCATCATTATCCATGTCTGGTTGATGACTAAAACCTTTAATAAGCCTAGCTTTGAAAGTCTCAACTTTTCCATCTACACCAAGTAATCTTCTCAAGATATACTTGCTCCTGATGAGAATTTAACCCTTCAGATATAGCAACCAAAGTCCATACTTTGCTGGTGTACATGGATTCCATCTCAGATCGCTAAGCATCCAGCCATTCTTACAGAGTCCCTACTCTTGATGGCCTGCTCGAAACTAGTTGGGTCATCATCTCATGATGCATTCCTCGCTCCCACTATCATCGAGAAACCGAGGTATCTCTCAGGCGGATGAGGAACCCTACTAGATCGGCGGAGAGGCTGAGGTTCGTTGGGAACTATAGAATCCTTTGGTTCTGTCAAATCATCAACTGCAGTTTTGTATAGCTGGAACCTTTCCAGTTTTACAGAACTGATCCTGCCTCGATCTTGTCCGGATTTTGCTTAAGACATAGGCCGAACAATCCTAAATCTTAACTTACTCATATGGAGATAGGTTCTTCCCATACCATATCTTATATGGAGTGGTAGTCACTGATTTGATTCGAACCTAATTCAATAGGTATGTAGCTTCTCAAGTGCACCCCAAAAGGAAATAGGTAACTCAGTAATACTCATCATAGAGCACACCATATCTAATATTGTGCGATTGCTCCGCCCCGATACACTGTTGTGCTGTGGTGTATTCAGAGGAGTAACACTGAGAGAGAATCTCATTCTCCTTTAGAATAGTCCAGGAATTCTATGCACAAGTATTCTCCTCCCTGATCTTATCATAGGACATAATACTTATACCCGTATTTTGGTTCTCTACTTCTAACTTATATTCTGTGAATATCTCAAAAGGTTCGGACTTATGTTTCAACAGGAACATATGTCTGAATTTTGAGAGATTATCAGAGAATGTAATGAAATACAAAGAACCAGTCTTGGCATGTGTAGACAGGAGACCTTACATACATCATCATGTATCAGTCCCAAGAGTTTACTAACTCTTTCTCTATTTCTAATAAACAGAGCTATGGTCATCTAATCTTTGTGACATGACTGGCAAGTTTCACAAGATGTAAATTCAAACTGATTTAAATATGCATCTAAAATGTAACTTCAGCCAGTCGGGTCGCATTGATGTGACCTAGTCTACAATGCCTCAAGAAGGATTCGTTCATTTTTGAACTCTTCCTCTTGTGTGTGTTCTGTATACTAGGAACTGTAGTTTGATTTAGAACGTCAATGCTTTTAGATAACGTGCCTGAACCGATCAACTTTTGATATAGGAAATGTTCAAAACATTATCCAACAATACAAAATTTTATCATTTCTTTACTAATAAAGAGACTGATATGATTTTGTATATCAGGTTCGGTATCTAATAGCATTTGTTCAGAATCAATGTATTGGTAATACAGGGTGACAGTGACCAACAGACTTGGCTGCAACACTTGCCCCGTTTTCTGTCTCATGAAACTTATCACTCGTTCTCAGTTTTCTACCTTTCGGTAGCCCTATGTAACGGATTACATATCTGGGATCCTGATCCGGTATCAAATACTCAGGATGCAGAGGATACTGAGAAACAGTTCTATGTAACGAACACACCTGAAGAAGATGCATCATATGCACTTTCTTCGTTTGGACGACATAGGAATTCTGGTATTCCCCTATTTCCTGCTTGGTCTTATAACAGTTATAAGTTGGAGCGGGACCAACGTTCCCCAGCTCAGTATAACAAGCGGGTTCGGTCAATACATCCATATTATTATCTTGATTAAGGCGTGATATGGTCGCTACCTGGAGAGAGAGAGAAGAAAAAACTCAGCGTGCGCTCTTGCAAGATCAGATTGGTTATTTATTTTATCTAATCAGGATGGCTCCCACTGTTTTTATCAAATCTTCCTTCAAACCCTAAAAGGAAAGACTAGCCGGGATTAATTACACTCTACAAGTTCGCCAATCTTTCAGCCAGGCCAGTGTCGGTACTTTGAGGGAGGTTCCCCGTGCTTTCGCACGGACCTAATTAAAGTAAACCTCGTTTTCCCAGAGGCGTAACCCCGTTGACACCTTTCTAGACACCTACTTGATCGGCTAATTGCAAAGTGCAAAACTCTCCCAGGAGTAACAATTACTCGCAGTGGGTATCGGGATCCAACTATCATATAGAAGGGATGCAATCTCATTGCAAATTTCAACACTTGAAACTCCCGATAAAGGTTTTTACCCCTAGCACCTATGACCTTAACTATGGTCAACAAATCATAAGCACTAGTCAAGTTCTACCCGTCATTTCGTGATTAATTAGACCCACCCACATGACCCTTAACTAAGGTCAACAAAGTCACGCGACTGTCCTAACTAATCGCATCATATGCGGTGTAGGAAGACATCACTTAGCTACCGTACACTGTGCCTTGACTATGGTCAACAAACACAGCACGAATACTAAGTACTCTCCTTCCTAAAATGACGGAGGGTTGCGAATGGTTTTTATGAAAACCATTAACGCTTTGAACTTGATCTCGTTGCGGAATCAAATGGTTTTTAAATGGAATGTTTTTGAGGTTTTTTCTAGTTTTGCTAAAGGGGTCACTCCTGGTGAAGGGATCGTCGGCCCTTTCCTCGTCGAATGAGGTGCGGGATATATCATATATATCACTGTGCAAAGCAGAAACTATAGAAGCAATCAAAAGACAAACTGAGTGATGTAGCATCTGCCAGTTATTGCTAAAGGAGTCACTCCCGGTGAAGGGATCTCGGTCCTTTCCTTATCGAATAAGGTGCAGGATGTTCTACAAGGAACACCGCGATGCAAAGCAAGAACTGTAGCTACCTGTTTTTATTTTGAAATTCGATTCCACAACATCAATTAGGTTTATTTTCTTTCATTAATCTCATTAATGAATATCCCATCATTTAAATTACCTAATCATCACAGATAAATATAACGTACGCTTATGCCATCCGCATTCGCCTCGATGTCCCGTCTGCACCGTTAGGTTAGGTAACTAACGGCAGAGCGGGGCAGGGCTAGTGCGGGTGTAAAACATAAGCAACGCCTATATAATATATCATATATACTATATATACTATCTATCTGAACAAATCACATGATCACATCACAGATAACGCAGCAGAAGAAACATATGAAATATTGGATATACTAGGACGTCCGTGTTTTTAATACGAGCCAGTATAAAACATGGATTCCACGGTCGCGATGAATAGCCAATCCCACACCCCTAGACCCCTACGAGAGCGGCAAGCAACCCTACCAATTCTAGGGTTAGGAGACCCGAACTCGACTCCTCGAGATGGTCTCCCACTGGACCCTAGAACCCGGTTACTTGTGCTCCCCTCCTTGGGTCTATCCTAGTGCGGAAAAGTAAATAATATACATCAACGGTGACAACTTCCGCAACCTGGAAGTGCCCCAATAAAAGAATATTACATACAAGTTTTTACATGAATGAAAATGAAAAACACTCATCTCACATAAAAACCCCCGGCTATTCAAACACGACGATCCAATATAACATATCCAGCAACACATAACATCACATGTCATCAACGTAAGTAAATATGCGCATCCCAATTGTCGTTGACATATAGCAACGAAACCGGCGATATCACATATTACACTTACGGTCACAGAAAAGAAAGTGTAAAACTACAACAGTTGGAATCCGCAACCTCTTTAGACATCGCATGCCTAATCAAATGAATTCCTTAGACATCGCATGCCTAACAATTATAAACCCCGCATTTTAGTCTCATTATCGAAAACACTTTTCAATATCAAGTCGGGCAATTCAACAAGATTCCCGACATTCTGATCGAATGCTTGTCGCAAACTTTAGTAGGTGGCCGCACCCCCGATACCGTCGACGAAGTGCACCAAGGCGGAACACCGCTGCCTCGAGCACCCGAACGGATGCTTTCGGCGATGGGGTTCTCCTATAGTCACTTGGTCGGGGCTATGGGGCGAGGCTGTCTATTAAGTTTACCCGGCGAGTATCCGCGTACACTACGTGATTGCGACGAACTTTTAATCGCATCAAAATTCCGTGGCAACCGATCAAGTGAGACTAAACTGCTATGTTTATAACATTCATATTAGTTATCTCATAACTATTTGTGAATTCCAATTATTGTATCACATTCCGGATAAATAGAAAATGTTAAACTTTCCGATCGAACAATCGAACACCCAAGTTTTCCCGATACAGCTCAACACATGAAATAAGTCTAAAAACATTCAGTTCGTGCCTCAGTACCAACGGTCCAGCTGTAGAAGGGTCAAGCCAACGCCTCACATGTGGCACGCCGTACTACCCCAAACCCTAAGGTTCAAAGGGCAGTTCAAGACGGTCACATAATCGAGTTAAGGTTTGTTGTCTTCTAGAGGGTCCATCGCGTTACTTGCACTACTTAGAACGTCGTTAAACTACGGAAAAATCCAACAATTGGAAATTTCCCGGCAGGGGAAAAAGTGGGTATTTATATCCGGTCGAACTTTTTTAACATATTCTAAAATTACTCGGAAAAACACACTGACAAAATTAGACAATCCGATCGAAAACCCCGAGTCCCCAATACAACCCAGAAAATTCGACTCTTGAATAAATATTAAAAATTCCCAGAAAAACCAGAAACAAATTATAAGAATTACTGTGCAGAAGAAAATGTCTGAAGAGACCAAGTCGCCGCGGAACCGCCGCATTAGGCATGCTAATGCCGCGGTTCCACCGCACTATAATCGATTCATGGGTCCCGTTTTATACAGTAATTCTTAGAATCTTCTACTGAGTTTTCTGCATATTTTTAATTCTCAAAAAACCACGATTTCAGAAAATGTCCAGAGAGCATTTTTGGGTTTGGGTTTTGGTTCGATCGGACTTCTAACTCCGTCTACGCATCGCCTAAGGCTCTAGCTAGGCTCTGATACCACTGTAGGAATCCTAGGCACACTAATGAAGTCTCACAAGGTATCAAACATGGCTAATTTAAATTTTATGAGTGCCGAGAAACCCTAACACGGATCGTTAACTAGATATATAGGCTATGCGATGCAAGTTAACGACTTTAACTTAAAAGGAAATGGGGTAACCTTTGTAGATCCGATCCACCACTTCCTAAGCTCCGCGATGATGTCCCTCCGCTGTGCAAATCGGATTCCGAACTCTAGCATCGGCTTCATCGGAAAAATGGGCGGGCTTGGTCGTCGGCTTCGATGCCGAAGATGATCTACGTCGAGGCATCACAAGATCAAACTCCCACTTCACCAAGTCATGAAACTTGTGAAGGAAACACCCTATACTACTTGGCAAGAGGTAGAGGATGAAGAAATAGAAAGTGGGTTCACTTTGGAATTGGATTTCTCACATGATTTCATCACTTGCCATTGATGAGGCAAGCATTTCTTTCTTGCTCATGAAGAAGAAGATGAAGAAAAAGAATATGATAAGTGTTAAAGAATAATTGAAAAAGAATTGATTCTTATCATATTCTAACCTTAGTTAAGTGTAGAGAATAGACTAGGGTTAGTTTAAATGGTTAGGGTTAAGGATGAGAACAAAAAGGTCATTTAGTCAAAGCTTCATGAAGCTTCAACTAAAAACAAATCAAGCCACCATTCATTTATCTTTCAATTTATTCAAAATGAATAAACAAATAAGATAAATGAATAAGTAAAACCCTAATCAACAACTTAACCATGGTTTAATTCTTTACACTTAACCAAATAAGCATGTATCATCAAACATCATACATTCAAGTGCACAAAAGTATATCACATATACAACTTGCACAAATCAAGTGAGAAAATCCACTTAAAGTGAACCAATACTAGTTGATGCAAAGTAATATATCAAATATATAATTATACATTAAATCATTAAATCAATACTTGATTTAACGATCCGGTCAAATCACATATAACCGACCAGTATCCTATGTATCGGCTTATCGAATCAATCCTTGATTCGATAACTAGGTTATATCGCATACAACCAATCGATACATTCATCGCGAGAATGGAATGCGGTATCACATACACGCATTATTCTCGGTCCCGCACATATCTCATATGCGCTCCTATTTCGTTTTGCTTGATCCAGGAAACCTCTGTGTAGGACTCTAAAGACTCGTCAATACGCCGGTAGCAGATGATGATCATATCAAACATCCACAAGCTGCAAGCGGTCTGCTAAACGTAACGGCCACCCGGGTATTGAGCGATCAGAAGATCGACGAGCAAGCCCGCTCACGCTCCTGTGAATCCAACCAGTAACACTTACCGTATAGTCCGGTCTGTTCGTCTGATATGTTGCATATCTCGCCTAGGGGTGGTAAACGTCAGCCCCCAATAGCTCGATAAGTCATGCCGACGTAAGGTCCATAACATTCGTGAAACTACTGATAACTCTTACCAGTATATCACTGTAACCCTGGCCAGGGATTTCCTGTTATGGCCAGTCGAGCATAGCACAACATCAACCCCCAATACCGGGAGAGACGAATCCCCTCCTATCGCTCATTGCCTCCATGTGAATCAGGACTGTACCCAAAAACCACCTGTTTGCACAACTCAGTGGAGCCGTGGTAGGGTGGAAATCAAAGCACAGTGGGAGACACACAAGACTCTATGACGATCTCGGGTCAACAGACTAAGCTGTACCAGTGTCACCAGAGAACTGCCATCTGACATGAGGTATAATACCATCTGGGAGTTCTCGGCGAGTCCGTTCAGTATACCCAGTCTCCACTGAGCACCCGCATACCATCTCCGATGTCAAACACCAATGGATATAGGATCATCCATCGCCCATCATATGGGTCGAGAAGATATATGCTAGTCTACTCTGGAATATCGATGCCCCGTCTCGATATTCCCACGACTAGGAACAATGAAGGATGTACTCATTGACTACCCAGGCCCCACTAGTATGATCTACATCATAGTCCTGGAAGTCGAGTACACATCCTAAGGGCTTTATCAACATGTAATCAGAGAGACAGAAAGTATACATGTTAAGATAAAGAGCAACCAGATAGCGTACTATCATGTCGAGCAAGAAATTCCTACCTATATATGTCCCAGCATCCACTACTATATACATCCTATGTACAGTAATGGCCTCTAGGGCATACATATAACTAACATAATATACATACAAGTATGATACAATAATGGCCCCTAGGGCATATACACTAACAATCTCCCACTTGCACTAGGGCCATGAGCTGGCATATCGTAGACCTATAATCTCGAATAGCCTCTCGAACTGCGTCTGAGGAATGACCTTTGTGAATGGATCAACAATGTTATTCTCTGTCTCTACTCTTTTCACCTCGATCTCCCGGCGATCTACGACCTCCCTGATCAGGTGATACCGCCTTAAGATGTGTCTGTACTTCTGATGGGACCTGGGTTCCTTCGCTAAAGCTATAGTGCTGTTGTTGTCATAATACAGAGGTATTGGATCAACACTGGTAGGAACCACCTGAAGTTCTGCGAGGAACTTCTTCATCCAGACAGCTTCTTTTGCGGTATCGTAAGCAGCTATGTACTCCGCTTCCATTGTTGAGTCAGCAACGGTCTTCTGCTTGGAACTCTTCCAACAGACCGCCCCTCCATTGAGGGTAAAGTCATAACCTGACATGGATTTGGAGTCATCCTTGTCACTCTGGAAGCCGGAGTCGGCAAAGGCCTCCATCTGGAGGTCTTTTCCGCCATACACCAAGAACATCTCCTTAGTCCTCCTCAGGTACTTGAGAATGTTCTTTACCGCTATCCAGTGATTCTTCCCTGGGTTTGCCTGATACCGGCTTACAACGCTCAATGCGTATGCTACATCTGGTCTGGTACATAACATCTCATACATTATAGAGCCTACCGCTGAAGCGTAGGGTATAATTGACACGCGATCCCTTTCCAAATCAGTCTTTGGAGACATCTCTTTGGAGACATCTCTTTGGAGAGGGTGATTCCATGACAAGCCGGCAGGTTACCACGCTTAGAATCTTCCATACTGAATCTTTTCAATATGGTGTCTATGTACCTGGACTGTGAAAGTCCCAACATCCTCTTTGATCTATCACGATAGATCTGGATTTCCAGAATGTAGGTGGCATCACCCAGGTCTTTCATGGAGAATTTCTGTGACAAAAATCTTTTGACTGACTGTAACATAGGAATATCATTTCCTATTAGGAGAATGTCATCCACGTACAGGACGAGGAATACTACAGCTCTCCTTACAATCTTTCTGTATATGCATGGCTCATCTGGATTTTTGATAAAATCAAATTCTTTGACAGTATCATCAAAACAGATGTTCCAACTCCGAGATGCTTGCTTTAGTCCATAAATGGACTTAAGCAACTTGCATACTTTACCGCTGCTCCCACTCTGAATGAATCCCTCTGGCTGATCCATATAGACGCTCTCTTCTAAATTTCCATTTAGAAAGGCCGTCTTTACGTCCATCTGCCAGATCTCATAATCGTGGAAGGCAGCAATAGCAAGCAGGACCCGGATGGATTTAAGCATAGCCACCGGAGAAAAGGTTTCGTCATAGTCCAAACCAGGTCTTTGACGGAAACCCTTTGCAATAAGTCTAGCCTTATAGGTTTCAACCTGTCTATCTACACCAATCTTCTTTTTGAAGATCCATTTGCATCCTACGGGTTTTACCTCATCTGGAGCAATGTCCAAAGTCCATACTTTGTTAGTGTACATGGACTCCATTTCGGTCCGCATTGCATCCAGCCATTTTACCGAGTCACCGCTCTGAATGGCTTGCTGGAAGCTGGTAGGGTCATCATCATTAATGACGCAATCTTCTCTATCCCCGTCTATGAGAAAACCATAGTATCTCTCGGGCGGATGAGACGGCCTACTACTTCTGCGGATAGGCGCTGGTATGTCCCTTTCTTCTGAAACCTCTGGTTCTACCATACTTTCAGTTGTAGTTTGTGGTTCTGGAATTTCATCCAGTTCTATTTCGCTCCCACTTGTTTCCTTTTCTAAAAACTGATGTTCTAGAAAATGGGCATTACGAGAAACAAAAACTTTTTGTTCCTCTGCGTAATAGAATAGATACCCCTGGAGTTCTTTGGATATCCCACAAACTTACACTGTACTGATCGTGCCTCGAGCTTGTCCGCATGCTGCTTTTAACAAAAGCTGGACATCCCCAAATCTTCAGATACTGAAGATATGGTTTCTTCCCACTCCACATCTGATATGGTGTGGTAGGCACAGTCTTGGGAGGAACTATGTTCAAAAGATATGCAGCTGATTCTAGTGCATATCCATAGAATGATCGTGATAACTCAACTTTACTCATCATGGAACGAACCATATCCAATAGGGTTCGATTCCTCCTTTCTGATACACCATTGTGTTGTGGTGTGTATGGAGGAGTAAGCTGAGAGAGAATACCATTCTTTTTTAAGTAACCCAGGAACTCGGCACTTAAGTATTCACCACCTCGATCAGATCTCAGTGTCTTGATACTTTTGCCGATTTGGTTTTCCACTTCATTCTTGTATTCTTGGAATTTCTCAAAGGCCTCGGATTTATGCTTCATTAAGAAGACATATCCATACCTAGAGAAATCATCAGTAAAAGTAATGAAGTAGGAATAACCTCCTCGCGCATGTGTAGACATTAGACCGCATACGTCACTGTGTACGAGTCCTAAGAGCTCGCTTGCTCTTACTCCGTGTCCAATAAACGGAGTTTTTGTTATCTTTCCTATGAGACAAGATTCACAAGTAGCATAAGATTGATATTCGAACGGATTCAAATATCCTTCTTTATGTAACTTAGTTAACCTTCTCTCATTGATGTGACCTAGTCTACAATACCATAAGAAAGCCTGATTTAATTCCGGAGACCTTCTTTTAAGTGTGTTCTGGACATTGAAAACCTGAGCTTGACTCAATACGTATATGCCGTTATCTAATGTACCGGACCCAATCAAAACTTGATTTAGGTGGATGTGAACTACATCGCTTACGAATGTAAAATCATATCCCTCTCTCGAAAGTGAGGATACTGATATGATATTACAAGTCATACTAGGTACATACAGATAGTTACGTAGAATCAATATCTGCCCACTTGTCAATCCTAGGCGATATTCTCCCACGGATTCAGCGTCCACGCTCATTCCGTTTGCAACTCTGAGAGACAAATCACCTACCTTTATAACTCTACGGTTTCTCAAAGCATGTAATGAATTACAGATATGAGATCCTGCTCCGATATCTAGTATCCAGGAAGTAGAGTTAATTGACAAACAGTTCTCAATTACAAATACACTTGAGGCTGAAGCCACAACATGCTTCGTATTCTGGCTACTGGATTCAAAAGCCCTGCAATCTTTCTGCCTATGCCCAATCCCATAACAATAGGAACGTCCCTCTTTTACTATATCCAGTCCCGAAACTTTTGCCCTTCTCTTTCCTTCTACTTCCCTGGTTTTCTTCAGGGTAGGAGGCAGAGATTGTAGAATCAAGTCAGTATCTGACTCGTTTCCCAACGTGGTCTCCAGGTCCTTGAGCTTATCAATACAGCTAGTCATTGTAAGGACGTTGTCCCCTACAGATGACCCGACAGCCAACCTCGCTTGAATTAATTCGTTCGAGGTCTCATATCTTGTGATATGAGATTGCTCTCCATATAAATCTTTGTTATGGAGAAAGATGGAAACTATGTCCATCTTTTCGTGCTGCTTCTGGTATCTACCATCAACTGAAGCTAACATGAGGCACTTGGTTTTCGTTTTATCCTTTTCCCTTGTCTGACGGATATCCATATCCGCGACGGTGGAAACTGGACCTGGGACGGCGGGATCTTGAGTAGTAATAGGGTGGTCCAGCTTGTCATAGGCAATGGACATCTGGACAGACCTTTGCCAGTCATATAAGTCAGATTCAGTCAATTTATTATCTAGATATAACCTAGTCGTGGTCATAAGGTCGCTGCAAATAAGAGAGAGAGAAGAAAACACTTTAGCATGATGCTCTTGCAAGTTTAGAGTGGTTTTTAATTTATCTAAACAGGATGGCTCCCACTATTTCTCGAATTCTTCCTCAAACCATAAAAGAAGAATTAGCAAGAACTATTCTCACCGTATAATACTTGCTTAACCGTTCAGCCAGGCCAGTGTCGGTACTTTGAAGGAGGTTTTCAAACGCTTTCGCGAAGTTCCTTAATTAAATAATCTCTTTTCTCTGGGGGCGTAGCCCCGCTGACACCTTTCTCGGCACTTACTTGGTTTATAGCATTGATCGTTAAGTGACGAATCTCCTGATAAGTAGTATATACTCACAGTAGGATCGAGATCCAAAATATCATCGTATGATAATGTTGAAGGAGTCCTACCAACATTCATCAAACTCCAAAATGGTATGCATCTATCTGCAAATTTCAGTTTCTTTAGAAATTCCCGATATAAATTTTTGCCCCATGCTCTTATGACCTTGGCGTTAGGTCAAAATGTCATAAGTCACATGTCAAGTTCTACCCATCATTATCCTTGTTAATTTGAACCCATCCGTACATATCCTTGACGTTAGGCCAAAATGATAATACGACTGTCCCAAACTAACACATCTATTTATGCAACAAATGAATACCTAGCAGCTACCAAACACTATGCCTTGGCGTTAGGTCAAAATACATAGCTTGAATACTACTGAATACCCAAATGAAATGACGGAGGGCTACGAATGGTTTTGGCAAAAACCGTGAACGTTGTGAACTTGATATAACCAAAGGAACCTGATAGCTTTTTAAAAAATGAGTGGTTAAAGCTCCACAATTAAAAATTCTGCTCCCTTTTTAAAATAACCGAGTGGTTTCTTTTAAATTTGTTCCAACGATTAAACTTTGGTTTATTTTCTTTGCATTATAATAATGCGTCCCATCATTTATCCTATCATTACAGAAAACAACGAAAATACCACGTCCTCTTATGCCATCCGCATTCGCCACGGGGTCCCGTCATCACCCGTTAGGTTACTTAACTAACGACAGAGCGGGGGCTGGGCCAGCGCGGGTGTAAAACATAAGTGACGTCTAATAACTATCATATATAGATATTGTACATTCGTCAGACGCAATAATAAGCATTCCAGATCACAGATGAACTTTATTGGATATACAAGCAATCCGCATTTGCTTTGAGCCTGCAATAAAAGACGGATTACACAGTTGTGATGAATAGCCATTACCCCAACCCTAGACCCCTACGGGTACGACAAACTACCCGCCAAGTACCCGAAGTGAAGCGGTCTCTCTCAACAACGTGAGTAGGCCACTAAACACTTCAACGTACCCGATAGTTTGTGTACCCCGCCTTGGGTCTATCCTAGGAGCAAAAACAGTAAAAAGAAATAATACAACGGTGGCTACAACCGCAACCTGGATGCGCCCCGCAAAAGAATATTACATCATATTACATTTATATCGAATGAATGAATATTAAACCCATCTCAAACCCTGGCTAATCATCACAACACTCGAATCAAGTCCATACACACAAACAGTAAACATTACAGAAATGTGCAACCCCCTGCCAACCAACATACTAGCAGTTAGGGAAGGTTTACGAACACATTAAACATTACAGATAAAAACCCGATTAGCAAATAACTTAGAACATCGATCGATTTCCTTTTTCCGTGTCTACCCCAAAAGCAAAGCAGCACAGAAGTAACCTGGGTAGAAACAGAACATACAGGAAAATAGAATACCAAAATATATGAATTGTAGAGCAAATCGGAGTCAACTCGGGGTTGACTCCGCCGCGGATCCGCGGCCCAAAGCACACTCTTGCCGCGGATCCGCGGCCATCAAGCCGAGTTAGAACTCCGTATTTTCCCAGAATTCTTATATTTACCTGCTGTGAATTTTAAGGCATATCAAATATTTTTTAGACATGTTTAAAATTAACAGAACTGTTAGGGTATCCGGGGTTTCGTTTTCGCGTTTTCTGACGTTCGAAGTTCTAATCAGTTGCTAACAAGCTAGTAATGGTTTAGTTGGCTCTGATACCACTGTAATTCCATATCATGCACCCTACGAACTTGCGGGGAGGCAGAATATATGAAAAACGATTATCAAAGCTTTGTAACACGGACTTGAGCGCATGAATCGTATCTAAACCGTTACTAGCAAACTACGAGAGGTTTAACTACTCGGATTCGAAGTTATACCTCACGTTACTTGTCCTTCGGGTCTTCATCGCTATCCTCCACTCCTCGTAGGCTCCTTGGAACATCGGCACCTCAACGGCCTCCTCGAGTTAAAGACGATCCACCCGAGAGCTCCTACTCCAAGCTTGATCTCTAACTTGAGATAACTAGCTTGCTCAAAGTGCTAATCTTAGCTACCTAGGGGATATAGAATAAGGTTATGGATGTATTAGTCTAGCTAACCCTTGATCTCAACTCATGAGAGGTTAGGGTTAGGGTTTCAAGAATGAGAGAGCTTGAGGAGAGAGAAGGTGATGATAAGAATGAATATGAATAATGAGCTCATTAGAATATAACAACCATAACAATTTATCAAATAAATAATATAAATGATTAATCATCCTGGTTGATGCATTCACCTTGTGTGATTCATCATATGACTCATTAACTAATTAATACATCATTTAATACCAATGATGAATCACACAAATGAGTCATTAAGCAATTAATGCTTATGCCACCTTAACCCCCAAGTCACCGTGCTTCTAGAAGCTTCCCGGAAAATTACGAGAACGCTCCTCCAATTCGTGAAAACACGGAAAAACTTTAGACTGTATAAATCCAATAACATGATACTAGAATCTGGCTTAAACCAAAGCCGACTAGTAAAAACTGTCCGAACGTCGTACGTGCGTTTAAACACGTATGCGTCCAAACCCTTGTCGTAAAACCATACGGCCTCTATATCGTTTCTCCTGGAGCAGGGAAACTCTCTGTGTAGGACTCTAAAGACTTGACACTACGCTGGCATTGGGTTTAACCATAGACCCCAAGCGGTACTAGCTGTACGTAATGGTCCACAGGTAGATGTCGATAAGAAGGCCGATGAGGAAAACCATCCGAACTCTTACTGAGCCTGATGTGACAATCTCCGTACAGTCCGGTCTGTTCATCTAAGACTATCGTATATCGAGCCTAGGAGGCGAGAAGCATCAGTTCCTTAATAGCGGTATAAGTCGTGTCGGAGCGTAGCCCATTACACCCTGAGAAACTACTGGAACCTACCAGTAAATCTCGCTTGCCCTGGCTAGGGACTTTGCGTAATGGCTCTCTGACACAGCGCGATATCAACTCCCAATACCGGGAGAGACGAATCCTGTCTAACCGCCACTGCCTCCAAGTGCTCGGGACTGCACCCAACTGCTACCTGTTTGTACGACTCCTTTGAGCCGTGGTAGGGTAGCAATCTAAGAACAGTGGGACACACTCGAGGCGAAGTAGCAGTGTCAAGTCTGCGGACTATGCTGTACTCATGTCACCTGGGAACTGTTAACTGACGACGGGTATAATACCAACCAACAGTCCCCCTGCGAGTCCTGTCCGGTGTACCCGTAACCTAACGAGCACCTGTATACTATCTCCAGTACGACGTACTGATGGCTATGGGACAGATCATCTCCCCAACTGGGATGAGAAGCGTACACACTAGTCTACTCTGGAGTATCGATGCCCAGTCTCGATAATCCTACGACTAGGGACAAGTATAGGATGTTGCTTATAGACTACCCAGCCCCCACTAGTGTGACTGCCATCACAACGCTGGTAATCAAGCAAAGATCCTATGGGCTCTACTAATATGTATAAGTGATATATTACAAGAAACATATGCACATATTAAAGTAGACACAAACCAAGTAGCATACTACCATTTTTAGCAAGACTGTCAATACAACTGTGAATATCCCAAGCTTCCATTAAGTAATATACATACAAGTATGATACAATAATGGCCCCTAGGGCATATACACTAACAACAATGTATAATGATGTGAGCATAGCAAGTATATCATGCAACATAGCATAATGATGTGGCAATTCTACTGTATATGTGACATAGCAATTATCGATGATGAAAGTGTGTGAGCCGGCAATCTGTGTAAGTGTAACATACGCATCATCGATAATTGTGTAGGTGTACTACCACAGGTATATGTAATGCAATGAGAATATCATGAACGTGGCATAAAGTGCATCGTAAGTGAAATGCTTTAAGGTATACGTATTTATACATAACCGAGTCGGTGAATCTATCAATCGACATCCAGCCTTACAACATCACGTACGGTATAATATATCGTACGGCATCCTCTAGTCAAGGGTATTGATCAATTATCAGATAAAACTCATCACGTACGGTAATTCATCGTACGCCGGCATTAAACAATTAGGGATTCTATCAACCTATATGACAATGAGGGTACGGACCTAACGTATTGTACGACATATCACTCATTATTCACACACACACACACACGCATATATATCTCAGGTCACATCCGTATCAATCTCATATCATGGGACCGACAAAGGTATCAATTATCTCATATCGACTCGCATCCGTATAATGACATATCAATTCAAGTCATCATATCTCATCATATACTCTTTTTATCACATCAATATCTCACATCAAGTCATCTTGTATGCCTTTATCTTATTTTACCGATCTCATAACACATCTATCTCAATCTTATCATATGCATCGATCTCATGTCATATCCCTATAGCTTTCATCTCATATATCGATATATATATATATATATATATATATATATATATATATATTCAATCATTCATATCATCTTTAACTATCTGTTTAACCATATCCATAGTTTCTAATACGGTTTCTCTAACCATATTCTATATATCGGTTTCCATTTATAATTTGCGGGGGTGCTATATGCCATCCACCCGACTTCCCCCGTAGATATAAATCAACTCACCTGCGGAACTCCTTGTTTAGCCATAGTCGATGTGCTTCGTCGCCTCGGAACCCACGCGAAGGTACCTACAATAAATACACAGTCGTAATACTATTAAAATCAAGTCCGGAAAATCGATACGACACACGGTGCGCTCATAGGTTAGAACCTATAGCCTACGCATGCAAAAACAACCAAACAACCCTCGTCGTTGACGTACAAATATCCAACGACCAAATACAATATCAAATATCAAAACCAATAATCCTAATATCGGAAAACATATCCAAAACCAACCCAATATGCTCCCAGATTTTGGCTCAGATCAATTGGAGCTAAACAAGCAAGTACTGGTGATAGGTTATAGGGATTAGGATCTGCAGCCAAAAACTCAACACCAGACTCTACAAGAAATCCAGCGACCAAGCTTCAGAATCCGAGCTCGCTGGCCTAGTTAGGGGGAAATGGGCTCGTATTTTGGTGGTGGGTTCTAGGGGTTTATCTAGGTTAATGATATTGCTAGTTTTCCTCGTAAACATCCCAGGTTGCTTCAGATTCCCTGTAGGCCAATAAAATGTCACAGAACCCGACACGGGACAATTTCAGAATTCATGTATCGGGTTCAAATCTCTGTTTTGGTCCAGGAAATCAACACTAAAGTCTTACAAACTCTCACAATACTTCCATTTACCAATTACAAGTCAAGTTTCCCACTAACCCTAACTTGGAATTTCTAAGATCACAAATCCACACTTAATCAAATTCTAAACTAAACTAGAATATACTAAACATAATAACTTGACTAAAAGATATGGGTTTTACCTCATTTGGCAACTCAAGAATTTTCTTGAGTTGCTCAAAGTCTTCAAAATCCAAGCTTGAAAGGTCCAATGGGTTTGTAGAGAGGTGGGGATCATTTTTAATGAAGGGAGTATAGGGTTTTAGCAAGGTTTTTGAAGTGATCCATGGAGGTAGAGGAGTTGGAGGAAGAGATGAAGAAGATGAAGGAAATGGTGAAGAAATGATGAAGGAAGAAGAATGGGTGAGGGGTGGAGCCATACCCTCTCTCTCTCATACCCTCATATGCCATGCCATGCCTCATGACATCATTATGTCCCCTCTCTCTTTCCTCAATAATTCTCTTTCTTTTCTTTTTCTTGTAAAGCCAAATATCAAAAATACAAATGAAACAACATGCAAAAAAAAATGCAACATGTCATGGTGCACTAACCATGATTAATTAAAAAGACGGATTTGGCATAGTCGCGATTAGTAGTGCACTAATCAATTTTTATTTAAACTGCATATAATTAATAATAAAAATGCCAAATCCAATAAATATATTTTTAAATGAATAACTCATTTTAAATCTCCAATTATTTCACAAATATTGGTATATATTTATACCATTTTACGAAAACCCCAAATTCGCAAATCGGGTAGTTTTCGCGAAATATATTATTTTAATATCATATTCCAAAAATAATATTTTATATTTTCTGAAATGTTTCAATCTTCTCCTCTTAAATAAATTCAGTCCCCGAATTTAAATTTAAACCCCCAAATACTAAAACATTTCAACAATCAGCTCAAATCAACGGGGCTCCGAAATCACGGAAGATACAGAAATACCACAGCACATCGTGTGCGCCTGGAAACGAGCATGAAACTCAAAATCGAACTCCGTCAAGTGTCACGCAATCATCGGAGTTACAATGGAGATACAGATCTCGAAATCCACTACTGAAATCCAATATACACTAGCGGAATACTATAATACGTATATAGTACGCACCCTTGGAAAAAATCTCCTAAAACTGAATAAAACACATGCAAAATCTTTTCTGAATCGCCGGGTGATGCGTAACTCACGGCACAAGTGACGGACGCTCAATTGTAAAATAGCAAATATACCTATATATGTTTTTGCTCAAAATATACGTTCCGCCCTTTTGAAAATATCCCAAAAGGTTTTTCTTTATAAACGTTCGTGTCACTTGCGGACACATAGGAAATAGCGAGACTATAGCTCCTTTTGAAAACCTCATGGTAAACTTTTTATGCATGCAAAGTACTCAGGTACTGTTATCAGATCAGTCCTGTTCGGCTACTATATAATATAGTACCTATCATGAAAATCAATTGCTCGAGAGCAAAATCAGCCTCGAAAGGCGTATCCAACAATCACGTGCGTCTGGTGTGCATGGAAATCAAAGCCAAATACAAGTGCTATGAATGTGCACATGACCAAATTAAGTGCAACGGGTGTGCACGAAAGCATCTGTCCAGTGCAACGGATGTGCACAACAATAACATCAAGTACATCTAGAGTGCACGAAAATCTCAACCTAATGCAACTAACATGCACGAATGAAAATCACAATCGAGTGCATCCGGTGTGCACAAAATCACATCTCATATCATGGTTCCAACATACGTGAAAATCCAAATCAAGTGCATCCGTCATGCACGAATGAAATCTAAATCAAGTGCATCTAACATGCACGAATAAAAATCTAAATCAAGTGCATCCAATATGCACGGATAAAATCTCACTCATGTATATCTGATGAAGAGACCGGACTGTACGGTAAGTGTTGCCAGTTGGCTCGACGGGAGTTTTGAAAGCTTTGCTGGTTTTTATTTGATCGCTCAATACCCGGGTGGCCGTTACGTTTAGCTGACCGCTTACGGCTTGTGGGTGATTGATATGATCATTACCTACTGCCAGCGTATTGACGAGTCTTAGAGTCCCACACAAAGTTTCCTAGCCCAGGCGAAACGATGTAGGGTGAATATGAGATATGCACGGGGACCCGATTAAATGCGAGTATGTGATATCATATATTAATCGGGTGTTTTTCTATTGGTCGGGTCGTATGTGATATGACCGGTTTGTTAAATCAAGTGTTGATTTAACATTTGACTTTTAGCACAATTCTTTATTTAAGCCCTTTTTCTATATTTATGTACGCATGCATGTATGCACATGTTGATATGCATGGACACATACATACATACATTGTACCATGATTGTTGATACACATATGGTGGCAATGCAAGACTCACATGGTTGTAAATATGTATATATTTATTTATATTGAGTTAAAGAAGAGATAATTCACTCATGATTAATATTTATCTTCTTTTGACTAAACTTGACCTAACTTTTAACCTTGAGTTAATTTTCTTTTGGCTTTTGAACTCAATTGTCACTTCAAACCATGGTTAGTAAATATCTAGATATTTACTAACCATGGTTTGAAGTGAGAATGATATAATATTGATTATTCATTCTCATCTTCATATTATTATTCATCACAAAAAACACTTTGAGCTCAAGCTTTGCCATTATCTTCTTCTTCCTCTCTCTCTTGAGATTTTCTTTGAGTGAGATAGTAAAAAAGAAAGGGTTTTGATTAGAGAATACAAACCACCTCATCATTCTACACACATCTAGCCCATTTGTGTAGGGTGTTTGCTACACTTCTTTGAAAGATCAAGTAAAGCAAGGAGTTTTGGGCAAAGCGACTTCGGGTGGATCTTCGTGGACGAGGAAGGACTCTAGCGATCCGTTCCAAACTCTCAAAGGTCCAAGGAGTCACCAAGGGAGGTCTACAAAGGTTGTAATTTTTTCACTTAGTGATAGAATCTTATTTGTATATGATACTTTGCTTGTTACCCTAAATATTCTAGTTAAAGATCCATGGTTATTTTACTTAGCATCTTTAAAATTTTAATTGTGGCATGTGTGATATTTCCATACCCTACAGTAGGTGCTAGGGAAACCCAACACTTATGACTTATATAAATACTAGTTTCCGAATGATGGAGTTGACTAGACACAACAGGAATAATAATACAAGAGCGGGCACGATCCAATGTGTCCCACCTAACATAGCAAATCACCCGAATGCAAGCAGTGTGCCAGCGATACCGCTACTGATCCATGCGGTCAAATCTGTAAGAACTGTGGCACAACGGGGCCGAGTTGCCAACTTGTGAGTAGAAAACATCAGCAGGTAGAAATCGAATAAAACAACGATTCCTAGGTCAACTATATCATAAAGGTAATACTATGATATCTAGGGTGACCGTGTCTGCATATATGCCAATAATATAATCAATGCCTATATGCATGTGGATATCATCTAATAATCAATGCATGTATGCATGTGGATATCATCTAATAATCAATGCATGTATGCATGTGGATATCATCTACGTGTCCATCAATGACACAACATCATGGAACCTGAGTGTCCAACATCGACACTCGAAATATCATGAAAGCATATGCATGTAAATACGAGGATATCAACTAACGTATGTCCATCAATGAAACATCAAAATCATGGATCCTGAGTGTCCAATATCGACACTCGAAACATCTTGAAACCCATGTCCAGTATCGACACGTAAATCCTCATATCTCGGGCTCCGTCAGTCCGGATCGGCCCACGGGCTCCGTCAGTCCGAATCGGCCCATATCCATTTCACGACTCCGGTCGGTACCCTCCGGATAACCGTCGGGTCCAAATACTATCACCGGTAGGTAGTGCTCCCATGCCAGGCTCACCGCCTAACTATACGAGTTTTCTTTCCCCCGGGGTATCTCACCAGGTCCACCATGTATACGCAGACGGTGCCTACCGCTTCTCGAATCGGGTTTCACATACCAATCTCAGAACCGAGAAAACTCATGGTGGACGTCTTGAAATATCATGTCAAGAGAAACCGGGTTTTTAAAACAATACATACTTTCTTTTGAAATATAACCGCGGTTCTTAAATCCAGAATCTCATGAAAACAGCATCTCAATGCGTATAACCATAAAGCATGATGTATGCAAACATAGAACAGAAATATAAGCATATCAAGTATATCATGCGACATGGTATAGTGATGTGAGCATAGCAAGTATATCATGCAACATAGCAGAATGATGTGGCAATTCTACTGTATATGTGACATAGCAATTATCGATGATGAAAGTGTGTGAGCCGGCAATCCGTGTAAGTGTAACATACGCATCATCGATAATTGTGTAGGTGTACTAGCATACGTATATGTAATGCAATGAGAATATCATGAACGTGGCATAAAGTGCATCGTAAGCGAAATGCTATAATGTATACGTATCTATACATAACCGAGTCAGTGAATCTATCAATCGGCATCCAGCCTCACAACGACACGTACGGTATAATACATCGTACGGCATCATCTAGTTAAAGGGTATGGATCAATCATCAAAACTCATCACGTACGGTAATTCATCGTACGGCCACATTAAACAATTAGGGATTCTATCAACCTATATGACAATGAGGGTACGGACCTAACGTCTCGTACGGCATATCACTCATTATTCACATCAATATATATATATACCTATTTCACAGGTCACAATCCGTATCAATCTTATATCATGGGACCGACAAAGATATCGATTATCTCATATCGACTCGCATCCGTATAACGACATATCAATTCAAGTCATCATATCTCATCGTATACTCTTTTTATCACATCAATATCTCACATCAAGTCATCTTATATGCCTTTATCTTATTTTACCGATCTCATAACACATCTATCTCAATCTTATCATATGCATCGATCTCATATCATATCCCTATAGCTTTCATCTCATATCTCGATATATATATTCAATCATTCATATCATCTCTAACTATCTGTTTAACCATATCCATAGTTTCTAACACGGTTTCTCTAACCATATTCTATATATCGGTTTCCATTTATAATTTGCGGGGGTGCTATATGCCATCCACCCGACTTCCCCCGTAGATATAAATCTACTCACCTACGGAACTACTTGTTCAGCCGTAGTCGATGTGCTTCGTCGTCTCGGAATCCATGCGAAGGTACCTACAATAAACACACGGTTGCAATGCTATTAAAATCAAGTTCGAAAAACCGATACGGCACACGGTGCGCTCGTAGGTTAGAACCTATAGCCTACGCATGCAAAAACAATCAAACAACCCCCGTTATTGACGTACAAAAATCCAACGACCAAATACAATATCAAATATCAAAACAATAATCCCAATATCGGAAAACATATCCAAAACCAACCCAATATGCTCTCAGATTTTGGCTCAGATCAATTGGGGCTAAATAAGCAAGTACAGGGGATAGGTTATAGGGATTAGGAGCTGCAGCCAAAAACTCAACACCAGACTCCACCAGAAATCCGGCGACCAATCCCCAGAATCCGAGCTCGCCGGCCTAGTTAGGGGGAAATGGGCTCATATTTAGGTGGTGGGTTTCTAGGGGTTTATCTAGGTTAATGATATTTCTATTTTCCCTCGTAAACATTCCGGGTTGCTCCAGATTCCCTGTAGGCCAATAAAATGTCACAAAACCCGACACAGGACAATTTCAGAATTCATGTATCGGGTTAAAATCTCTGTTTTGGTCCAGGAAATCAACACTAAGGTCTTACAAACTCTCACAACACTTCCATTTACCAATTACAAGTCAAGTTTCCCACTAACCCTAACTTGGAATTTCTAAGATCACAAATCCATACTTAATCAAATTCTAAACTAAACTAGAATACACTAAACATAATAACTTGACTAAAAGATATGGGTTTTACCTCATTTGGCAACTCAAGAATTTTCTTGAGTTGCTCAAAGTCTTCAAAATCCAAGCTTGAAAGGTCCAATTGGTTTGTAGAGAGGTGGAGATCATTTTTAATGAAGGGAGTATAGAGTTTTAGCAAGGTTTTTGAGGTGATCCATGGAGGTAGAGGAGTTGGAGGAAGAGATGAAGAAGATGAAGGAAATGATGAAGAAATGAAGAAGGAAGAATAATGGGTGAGGGGTGGAGCCATACCCCCCCTCTCTCATACCCTCACATGACATGTCATGCCTCATGACATCATTATGTCCCCCCTCTCTCCTCAATAATTCTCTTTCTTTTCTTTTTCTTGTAAAATCAAATATCAACAATACAAATGAAATAACATGCAAAAAAAATGCAACATGTCATGTTGCACTAACCATGATTAATTAAAAAGACGGATTTGGCATAGTCGCGATTAGTAGTGCACTAATCAATTTTTATTTAAACTGCATATAATTAATAATAAAAATGCCAAATCCAATAAATATATTTTTAAATGAATAACTCATTTTAAATCTCCAATTATTTCAAAAATATTGGTATATATTTATACCATTTTACGAAAACCCCAAATTCGCAAATCGGGTAGTTTTCGCGAAATATATTATTTTAATATTATATTCCAAAATAATATTTTATATTTTCTGAAATGTTACAATCTTCCCCCCTTAAATAAATTCGGTCCCCGAATTTAAATTTAAACCCCAAATGCTAAAACATTTCAACAATCAGCTCAAATCAACGGGGCTCCGAAATCACGGATGATACAGAAATACCACAGCGCATCGTGTGCGCCTGGAAACGAGCATGAAACTCAAAATCGAACTCCGTCAAGCGTCACGGAATCATCGGAGTTACAATGGAGATACAGATCTTGAAATCCACTACTGAAATCCAATATACACTAGAGGAATACTATAATACGTATATAGTACGCACCCTTGGAAAAAATCTCCTAAAACTGAATAAAACACATGCAAAATCTTTTTTGAATCGCCGGGTGATGCGTAACTCACGGCACAAGTGACGGACGCTCAATTGTAAAATAGTAAATATACATATATATGTTTTTGCTCAAATTATACGTTTCGCCCTTTTGAAAATATCCCAAAAGGTTTTCCTTTATAAACGTTCGTGTCACTCGCGAACACGTAAGAAATAGCGAGACTATAGCTCCTTTTTAAAACCTCATGGTAAACATTTTATGCATGCAAAGTACTCAGGTACTGTCCTCAGATCAGTCATGTTCGGCTACTATATAATATAGTACCTATCATGAAAATCAAGTGCTCGAGAGCAAAATCAGCCTCGAAAGGCGTATCCAACAATCACGCGCGTCTGGCGCGCACGGAAATCAAAGCCAAATATAAGTGCTACGAATGTTCACAAGACCAAACTAAGTGCAACAGGTGTGCACAAAAGCATCTGTCCAGTGCAACGGATGTGCACGACAATAACATCAAGTGCATCTAGAGTGCACAAAAATCTCAACCTAGTGCAACTAACATGCACGAATGAAATCCCAATCGAGTGCATCCGGTGTGCACAAAATCACATCTCATATCATGCGCCCAACATGCGTGAAAATCCAAATCAAGTGCATCCGTCATGCACGAATGAAATCTAAATCAAGTGCATCCAACATGCACGAATAAAAATCTAAATCAAGTGCATCCAATATGTACGAATAAAATCTCACTCAAGTGCATCCGATGCTTACAAAATCCAATACCAAGCGCCTATTATGCGCAAAATCCAACCCAAGCACGTCAGGTCCGTAAAAATCATCTAGTGCAGTATCATGCATGAAAACGAACGTCAAGTGCAAACACGCACAAAAATATGAATCTGGTGAAACAAATGCTCAAAACATAAATCGGGTGCAACCAATGTACGGAGTATAGATCTAGTGCAAAAAATGCATAAAATATAAATATGGTGCAACCAATGCACAAAATACAAATCCGCATCTCAAATGCTCACCAAAAACAACACCGAGCATGCCAAGGTATATAAAAATCATAAGCGTGTGCACTGCGTGCAAAAAACACGTATCAATGCACTGCTAGCACATGCGAGTTATACTGAGTGTAAAACCCACATCGAGTGCATACCACATGCACAAAATCAAATCAACCGTATGAAATCCACAAAACCATAAACACGTGCTACGAAGGCACAAATCGATACCAAGTGCAATAGATATGCACGAAATGCAAATACCCGGTAGATGCAGCCATAGTGCATGAAAACAATATCATGAAACTCAATCATCAAAGCTCAAATCCAAGCGATATAAGCGTGATACTCGGATCACAAACGCAAATCGCAACAAATGACATTGAGGTACACACCTCCTACAATGTCGAAAAATGCCGGTGCGACCAAAACTGGCAGAGCAAGCACATCTGCCTGCCTCCTGCTCACGGTCTGGCGTCCTCTGTCTCTGGGTCCTCATTTTCTCTGTGGATTACCAATCTCGCAATCCATCGACTCGTCGGCCCGGTCAGGTGTACTAACGGAAACGATTCCGCTCTGACACTCCTCTAGTCATCTCTCGGCCAATTAGCATGACCGCTCGTAAAACAGCACGTCACTGGCGTCGGCCTCTGGCCCTCTGAATACACGTGATACAACTGATCCTCGGTGCAAATCTTATCGCAGCAGTGTCTTGGAAGGAACCTGCTCAAGGTCTCTTCCGATATCGCCTATGCCGAACTATACGGAGGCTGGTACTCGTACAAAATCTTTTCTCGTTTCTGGACATCTGCGTTCTAAGCACAACATTTCCTTGGGAACTGGCCGTATCCCAACGCCTCTGTATACATTTCCGATCTCTAATATCAACGGGGAGTAACAACAGCTCGTTAACAACTCGCACGAACCTCTTGTTCCACTCGTCTTTATTATCGTCCACTTCGACGTCACGTCATGCTATCTGCTTATTCCAATTGTTCTCGGCTACAGTCAATCCGGAGTCTCTCACATGGACTCGAAATTACGAACTCGGTATCTTCATCACTCTGTAGAAGATATCTAGCCGAACACGTCCTCGGGAACTCGTCCCAACCATCGGAGGAATACTCGATATTCGTCCGTTCTCGATCAACTCACAACGCATCTAGGTGAGGTCCTCTATCCGAAGCTGGTCAACTTACTGATCTCCTATTTGAGCATCCAACGAACAACGTCATCTCTGGATCGATCTACTCTAGATCTGAGTAAGATTCTCCACTCTAAAAATCTTCAACTCAACTGGGCCTGCGTCGGCGCATCAAATCAGACGAATCACCTTCGTCTCTCAACTCAAGATAGACTAGCTATCTCCTATCGCATCTCTGCCTGAAAGCTCCAGTGATCTCAGCTCGTAAGCTCTAGAAGTGACATCCCATCAATCTCAGCAACCGCTGGGTCGTTTGTCTGCGAGGTAGACGATATCACAAACTCTGAGGTAGGCTGTACATCAACAGTCCTCTCCCAATCTGGCAGTCTCTATCGATTGCCCGATCATCCGGTGCAAAACCGAACACTCGCCTCAAACGAGAGGTCACAACACAAACACTAAATCGATATGTTCCCATGTCACCAGAAAACACGATGGTCAGTTCTCGTCCATGACGAGCTTGCCATGACCGCATCACTAGCAGCAGCTTAATCTGTGCTCAAACCATGGTGACAGGAACCTAAAGCATGTATCGATGAGGATAGATCAAAGTAACGAAAGGAATCAATAGATCCCAAAGTGGATACATGATCATAAGGAGGAACGGAATCAATGGGAATATGATCATTGGAATGAATAGAATCAAGGATCTCAAAATATGTACATCCTAAGCTTACTTAAGCGGAGTATCGTATCGTAAGTATACCACGGAACATATGCACGGTACGTCACTCTATTTGAGTTACCTACTCCACAATCAGGTTCAACCTATGAAATGAAAGTTCGGGTCTAATACCCCTCTGTTCAAGTCTAAGTTCCGTAAGGTCAAGCCTAGGTTCCGAAATAGATTACGCCCAGACTCCACATAGTCAAATCTAGACTCGAACCAAGGTTAAACCTAGCGCTCTGATACCAACTTTGTCATGACCGGCACTTAAACCACGCAACGTCTAAAGGCGTAACGCAACTTAAGTAAGCTGAAGCCCAGAAATCTAAACCTTTTAAAAGAAAATAAAAGAGGTGAAGTTTTGAAATAAGGTATCATGAAATCAAACGTTTTCTTAAATGCAGAGATAATGGAACATGAAAATGCAAGTGAAATGATACTAGTTGAAAAACATGTTTCGTCTTTTAAAAATTTGGGCAGCACCTTTCTTGTATATTTTGATCCAAAACCACATATACATAACAACAATAAAGGCATCCCAAGCGGGAGCTAGCTCTTCGCCAATCGGCGGAATCACAACCACACAAGTCAGAAATATATGTATACGACCTCCAACGGTGAAGATCAACACAAAGGATAATGAATAAAGCAAGAAATCAACCCACCAAGCGAACATATAACCCATCGCTCTAAGTCTCGCAACCACAAGTCTTTCTAAGTCTTACTGTTAGATATATGTATGCCCTAGAGGTCATTATATGCATAGTGGATGCTTGGACATGTATATATGTATATAGATGACTTTCTTGCTCGACATGATAGTGTTGGATATGTATGCCCTAGAGGCCATTATTGTATAGTACTAGTTTGTATATTACATTTTGGAAGGTTGGGATATATACATGGATTGACGACAGTCTTGCTCGATATTGTAGTATGCTACTTGGTTTGTATCTATCTTAATATGTGTATATGTATCTTTTAACATATCGCTAATACATATTGATGGAGCCCTTAGGATCTTTGCTTGACTACCGGCGTTGTGATGGCGATCACCCTAGTGGGGGCTGGGTAGTCTATAAGTACATCCTTATACAGGTCCCTAGTCGTAGGATTATCGAGACATGACATCGATACTCCAGAGTAGACTAGTGCATACGCTTCTCATCCCAGCAGGGGAGATGGTCTGTCCCACAGCCATCAGTACGTCGTACTGGAGATAGTATGCAGGTGCTCGTTAGGTTACGAGTACACTGGACATGACTCGTCGGGAACTGTTGGTTGGTATTATACCTATAGTCTGGTAGCAGTTCCCAGGTGACATGAGTACAGTTTATTCTGTTGACTTGACATTGCTATTTCTCCTCAAGTGTATTCCCACTGTTCTTTGATTGCTACCCTACCACGGCTTTATTGAGTCGTGCAAACAGGTAGTGGTTGGGTGCAGTCCGAAGCACTTGGAGGCAGTGGCGGTTAGACAGGATTCGTCTCTCCCAGTATTGGGGGTTGATATCGCGCTGTGTTTGGAGAGCCATTACGCAAAGTCCTTGGCCAGGGCAAGCGGGATTTACTGGTAGGTACTCCAGTAGTTTCTCAGGTGTTTTGGGCTACACTCCGACACAACTTATACCGCTATTAGGGGACTGACGTTTACCGCCCCCTAGGCCCGATATGCGATACTCTTAGACGAACAGACCGGACTGTACGGAGATTGTCACATTCAGGCTCAGTAGGAGTTCGGATGGGTTCACCTCATCGGTCTTCTTATCGGCATCTACCTGGGGATCATTACGTACAGCTAGTACCACTTGCGGCTTGTGGTTAAACCCACTGCCAGCGTAGTGTCGAGTCTTTAGAGTCCCACACAGAGGGTTGTTCACCTTTGGGCAAAACGGAGTAGAGGTCGTATGGTTTTACGACAGGGTCCGTTCACATACGCGCACTTGTGCGTGTTCGGTGTTTGGACAGTTGATACTAGTGGGCTTTGGTTTAAGCCAGATCCTAGTATTTGGTTTTGGGTTGGTTCGGTCTCATTGTATTCGTGTTTCTCGGAACACGGATGCGGGTGTGTATACACAGTTGACAGAGACAGAGGAAACTCATTAGTGTTTTGACCATTGACTTGATTAAAACTATAATGAGATGGAGGAAATTGATTAATGAGTTTTAATTAGAGATAATTGCATCATGGTTAATTGGTTTGACCATTTGACTTTGTTGACCCATGTTGACCTAGATATTTTTGTGAGCATGCTTAGCATTAATTATGGCATGATAATGGTCAAATCAACATCAACCATGACAATTTATCCTAATTAAAATTATCATTATTCTTTTTCATCATATGAGAGCTATCTCCTCATTTCATGATGATACATTCTCTCTCTTGCTAGCTCTCTCCTCTTCCTCTCTCAAAGCTCTCTTGTTCATGAGTTGAAAATCAAGAACTTTGTGAGATCTAACCACTAAAACAACTCTTTACTCACTCTAGGGTTCTTAGTCTAACACACCAAGCACCTTAGTTACTTCAAGATAGAGGTTGGAGCTCAAGGTAGAGGCCTTCGGGTGGATCTTTCTTTGGCAAAGAGAAGATGGTGAGGAGGAGCCATCTATACCACTCCAAGGAGCTCACAATAAGGAGAAGCAACACAAGAAGAGAAGGAGTTCAAGACTAAGGTATAACTTTCTATCATAGTAGATAGAACTCTTCTTTTGCTAGTTAGGTTTATGGTAAAGATCCGGGTTTTAGTGTTATTCTAGCGCCAAGTTTATGTTCGTCGTAAAAATTTTGTTCCGCATTTGGCCACGGAAGTTGGCCGGGGCGCTAGTGTAACCCTTCATGGTATCAGAGACTACCCATAAACCCTACTAGCTAGTTTGTACAAGGTTAAAATCTCGATTGACAAATTTTTCCGAATCACGAATCTATGTTCATGAGCTTGCTGTCGATTTTCGAAGTTGTCCTAAAAATTTTCTGAGTATTTTAGAATTACATGCAGGAGAAACTATAGCTACAGGAAAAATTTGGGGGCCTAACTCCAAAATTACGCCGCGGAAAGTGAGCAAAATGGCGCATTTTGCGGCCTTTCCGCGGCGCTTTTTGGGCTACAGTACCCAATTTTTTTTTCTGGGGCTCTAGTTCATAAAAATTTGTTATTTGTGATATATAGTTTTGGCCCAGGTTTATTTGAGTGCTGGATTTGCATTTGGGGCATATTTGGAAAAGTTTAATCAATCGAAATTTTAAATGTGTATTTTACAGTACATTCACTTTATCTGCGACCGGGAATATCACTCGATCGGTAAAACTCGTCTGATTGCTATATGTTCTTTTAGACGGGTTTTGCGAACGTGACATTCGCGTTGATGTTTTGTGCTTGTGCTGTGATTGTGGTTGGATAGTCGTGATGGATAGCATGTGGTGCAATGTTAGTAGTACAGTTTACATTCATTTATACATTTGTTATTGCGGGGCGAGCGTCCGATATGTGGACTGCCGTCTTTGCCAGGTTGTATATTATTTTGGGGCACGACCGGGTTGAGGTCGATGTTACCGTTTGTACATATTATTTTCTTTTTCTGTATTAGGATTACCCCGCGGAGGAGTGCACGAATAGCCGGGTTCTAGAAGGCAACAAGCCCGCATCTCATGGCATTGAGACGGAGGGGGCTTCATTCTAGAATTGGCGGGCTATTCGCCGCACTCGTAGGGGGTACAGGTTTTCATTGCACAGGCTATCCACACGACCGGGAACGTCGGGTTTTATTTGCGGCTCAAATGAAACCCGGGGCTCCAAGATTATCCACCATTCTGTATTGTTGGCTGAGTTTCTATGATGTTGATTATTATCATGCCTGAGACGAATGTTGTATATAATTATATATATACCAGTACATGTTGTATATGTTTTGCACCCGCGCTAGTCCAGGCCCCGCTCTGTCGTTAGTTAAGTAAGCTAACGGGTGATGACGGGGCCCAATGGTGAATGCGGATGGCATATACGTACATTGTATTTTTGTTCTTTTCTGGTGTGGTAGGTTACATTGATGGGACATCATTAATTTTGATTAATGCAAGAAAATAAACCTAAAGGATGTTGTTGGAACCAAGTTTTAAAAACTGACATTACAGACGTTCTTTTTGCTTTGCACAGTGGTATTCGGTTATGAATATCCAGCACTTCATTCGACGAGGCAAGGGCCGAGATCCCTTCATCGGGAGTGACCCCTTGAGTAAAAGTTGTGTCAATGTAATAACTTCACTATAGTCGATTATTTTTTGCTTTACATCATGGTATTCAGTTTGGAATATCCTACACCTCATTCGACGAGGAAAAAGACGAGATCCCTTCACAAGGAGTGAGCTCTTTAGCAAAATTTTTCGCCACTATATATTTTAAAAGGCAATCAGGTTCCTTCAACGATATCAAGTTCATTACGTTAATGGGTTTTTCGCCAAAAACCCAGCCGTAGCCCTCCGTCATTTCCTACAAGTACTACTTAGTATTCAAGCTACGTATTTTGGCATTGTCAAGGCGTAGTGATCGGTAGCTGAGTATTGCTTGTTTGCAGCTTTATTTTCAGATTATTTAGGACAGTCGCATAGCTATGTTGGCATTGTCAAGGGATATGCGGGTGGGTCTAAGTTAATCAAGATAATGACGGGCCGAACTTGACTAGTGGTTTATGATATGTTGGCATTGTCAAGGTCATAAACCGTTAGGGGCAAAAACCACATCGGGAGTTTCAAACATACAAAAAACTTGCAGATTTAGCATACCTTCTGGAGTGTAGTGACTAGAGTGGATTCCATCTAGGTCATTATACAATGATAGTTGGATCCCGATCCCACTGATGAGTTGGATTACTCTCGGGAGATTATTTCACTTAACAATAATGCTATAAACCAAGTAGGTGTCTAGAACGGTGTTAGCGGGACTACACCTCTAGGGAAAAGAGGTTATATAATTAATGAACTTCGCGAAAACGTTGGAAAACCTCCATCGAAGTACCAACACTAGCCTGACTGAAAGGTTAAGCAAGTATTGTGACGTGTGATTAAATCCTGACTAGTTCTTCTTTTAGGGTTTGAAGAAGAATTTGAGGAAACAGTGGGAGCCATCCTGGTTAGATAAATTAAAAACCAATCTAATCTTGCAAGAGCGCACGCTGAGTGTTTCTTTTCTCTCTCTCTAGGTAGAAACCATTTCACGCCCTAATCAAGATAATAAAATGTATCGCTTGACCGATCCGAATTCTTATTCGGGGTTGGGGAACGTCGGTTCGGCTGTAACTTACGACAATAGTCATATGTGTGGCAAGGGAAAGAGGATTGTATGGATTCCAAGGAGACCCAGTTGAAGAAGAAGCATACTATTATATCTACTTCAGGTGTTCTTGTAATTGCGAACTGCTTTTCTGTCAGTCCTACTTCCTGGGTACTAGATACCGGATCATGATCTCATATCTGTAATTTATTGCAGGGACTGAGAAAAAGTAGGAAAGTTGCACCTTGTGATATGTCCCTCAGGGTAGGGAACGGAGCATAAGTTAATGCTGCAGCCGTCGGTGAATATCACCTAGTGTTGCCAAATGGCAATACTATGATTTTGAACAATTGCTACTATATACCTTCCATGGTTTGCAACATCATATCAGTTTCTTTACTTGATAAAGATGGATATGACTTTGTTCTTGATAGAAATATCATGAACATTTACCTTGATAAGGTACTGGTTGCAGAAGGTACACTATGTAATGGTATCTATGTTCTAAATCAGAATACAGTTTTCAATGTACAAAACACACGCAAGAGGAAGAGTTCAGATACGAACGAATCCTACTTGTGGCATTGTAGACTTGGTCATATCGGAGAGAAAAGACTAAGTAAGTTGCATAAAGATGGACTCTTGAATACGTTCGAATTTTCATCTTATGAAACTTATCAGTCTTGTCTCAAAGGAAAGATGACCAAATCTCCGTTTACCGGACATGGAGAAAGGGCAGCAGAGCTCTTGGGACTCATACACAGTGTGTGTGTGGTCTAATGTCTATACATGTAAAGGGAGGGTTCTTGTACTTCATCACATCCACTGACGATCTCTCTAGGTTCGGATATGTGAATCTTATGAAACACAAAACTGAAACTTTTGAGAAATTCAAAGAATTCAGAAACGAAGTAGAGAACCAGACCGGCAAAGTATCAAGATCCTCCGGTCTGATAGAGGAGGGGAGTACTTAAGCACGGAATTCCTAGATTACTTAAAAGAGAATGGAATTCTCTCTCAGCTTACTCCTCCGTACACACCACAGCACAACGGCGTATCAGAGCGGAGGAACCGTACCCTATTGGACATGGTTCGCTCCATGATGAGTAATGCTGAGTTACCTCTTTCATTCTGGGGACTTGCGCTAGAAACAACAGCGTACTTGCTGAATCAAGTTCCGTTTAAATCTGTGCCTAAGACTCCATATGAAATATGGAGTGGTAAAAGACCATATCTTGAACGTATTAAGATATGGGGTTGTCCGGCCTATGTAAAGGTACAAAATCCGGACAAGCTTAAGGCATGATCAGTTTTGTGCAAGTTTGTGGGATATCCTAGAAATTCTCTGGGATATCTGTTCTACCACACTGAGGAACAGAAGGTGTTCGTTGCTCGTTGCGCCACCTTTTTAGAGTGGCAATTTCTTGCAAAAAAATAAGTGGGAGCACGGTAGAACTGGATGAAATATCAGATCCACAAACTCAAACTGAGGATTTAGTAGAACCAGAAAATTCAATAGTCCCAGACGAACCTCAGCCACTCCGCAGATCTGGTAGGATTTCTCATCCGTCCGAGAGATACTACTGTTTTCTCATAGACGGGGATCGAGAGGATTGCATCTTGGAAGAAGATGACCCTACCGGTTTCAGGCAGGCCATTATCAGTAGGGACTCTGATAAGTGGTTGGATGCTATGCGATCCGAAATGGAGTCCATGTACACTAATAAAGTGTGGACCTTGGATATTGCTCCACTCGGGGTAAAACCTGTTGGATGCAAATGGATCTATAAAAGGAAACTTGGTGTAGATGGGCAGGTGGAAACCTATAAGGCTAGACTCGTTGCAAAAGGTTTTCGTCAATGACCTGGTGTGGACTATGACGAAACTTTTTCTCCAGTGGCTATGCTCAAATCCATTCGGATCCTACTTTTCATTGCTTCCTTCCATGACTATGAGATCTGGCAGATGGACGTAAAACGGATTTTCTAAACGGCAGTTTGGAAGAGTGCGTTTATATGGATCAGCCAGAAGGTTTTGTAGACAGTGGGAGAAGCGGGAAGGTGTGCAGGTTGCTTAAATCCATTTATGGATTAAAGAAGGCATCGCGGAGCTGGAACATCTGTTTTGATGAAGCAATCAAAGAATTTGACTTCATTAAAAACGAAGATGAGCCTTGTATTTATAAGAAAATTGTAGGACGAACTGTTGAATTCCTAGTCTTGTACGTGAACGACATTCTTTTGATAGGAAATGACATTCCTATACTACAATCGGTCAAGCTATTCTTATCACAAAGGTTCTCCATGAAAGACCTGGGTGATGCCTCGTGCATTCTGGGGATTAAGATCTACAGAGATAGATCCAAGAGATTACTGGGACTTTCACAGTCCATGTACATAGAGACCGTGCTAAAGAGATTTAGTATGGAAGATTCCAAGCGCTGTAATATACCCGCATTGCACGGAATCACCCTCTCTAAGAAGATGTCTCCCAAGACTGACGAGGAGAGGGTTCGCATGAGCACTATACCCTACGCTTCAGCGGTAGGATCTATAATGTATGCGATGTTATGTACAAGACCAGATGTAGATTACGCGCTAAGCGTGCTGAGCCGGTATCAGTCAGACCCAGGTGAGAACCACTGGACAGCAGTGAAGAACATTTTCAAGTACCTGAGAAGGACTAAGGAGATGTTCCTGGTTTACGGTAATGGAGACCTCAGGGTCGAGTCCTTTACCGATTCAAGCTTCCAGAGTGACAAGGATGACAGCAAGTCTTTCTCGGGTTTTGTGTTTACCCTCAACGGAGGGGCGGTGTGTTGGAAGAGTTCCAAACAGGATACCGTTGCAGACTTGACGATAGAGGCTGAATACATTGCTGCAAGCGATGCCGCAAAAGAGACGGTCTGGATGAAGAAGTTCATTAGTGAACTTCAGGTGGTTCCGTCCATTGTTGACCCAATACCTTTATATTGCGATAACAATGGGGCTATAGCTTTAGCGAAGGAACCACGGTCCCATCAGAAATCCAGACACATCTTAAGGCGGTATCACCTGATCAGGGAGATCATTGATCGCCAGGAGATCGAGGTAGGAGAGTGGACACTAAAGACAATACGACGGATCCATTCACAAAGACCCTCCCTCAAACACAGTTCGAGCGACTTTTTGAGCTATTGGGTATGCGGTACGCCAGCAGCTGGCCTTATTGCATGCATTGGGTATGCGGTACACCAATTACTGGCCTTTAGTGCAAGTGGGAGATTGTTGGATATGTATGCCCTAGAGGCCATTATTGTATAGTACTAGTTTGTATATTACATTTTGGAAGCTTGGGATATATACATGGATTGATGACAGTCTTGCTCGATATTGTAGTATGCTACTTGGTTTGTATCTATCTTAATATGTGTATATGTATCTTTTAACATATCGCTAATACATATTGATGGAGCCCTTAGGATCTTTGCTTGACTACCGGCGTTGTGATGGCGATCACACTAGTGGGGGCTGGGTAGTCTATAAGCACATCCTTATACAGGTCCCTAGTCATAGGATTATCGAGACAGGGCATCGATACTCCAGAGTAAACTAGTGCATACGCTTCTCATCCCAGCAGGGGAGATGGTCTATCCCACAGCCATCAGTACGTCGTACTGGAGATAGTATGCAGGTGCTCGTTAGGTTACGAGTACACTGGACATGACTCGTCGGGAACTGTTGGTTGGTATTATACCTATAGTCAGGTAGCAGTTCCCAGGTGACATGAGTACAGTTTAGTCTGTTGACTTGACACTGCTATTTCACCTCAAGTGTATTCCCACTGTTCTTTGATTGCTACCCTACCACGGCTTTATTGAGTCGTGCAAACAGGTAGTGGTTGGGTGCAGTCCGAAGCACTTGGAGGCAGTGGCGGTTAGACAGGATTCGTCTCTCCCAGTATTGGGGGTTGATATCGCGCTGTGTTTGGAGAGCCATTACGCAAAGTCCTTGGCCAGGGCAAGCGGGATTTACTGGTAGGTACTCCAGTAGTTTCTCAGGTGTTTTGGGCTACACTCCGACACAACTTATACCGCTATTAGGGGACTGACGTTTACCGCCCCCTAGGCCCGATATGCGATACTCTTAGACGAACAGACCGGACTGTACGGAGATTGTCACATTCAGGCTCAGTAGGAGTTCGGATGGGTTCACCTCATCGGTCTTCTTATCGGCATCTACCTGGGGATCATTACGTACAGCTAGTACCACTTGCGGCTTGTGGTTAAACCCACTGCCAGCGTAGTGTCGAGTCTTTAGAGTCCCACACAGAGGGTTGTTCACCTTTGGGCAAAACGGAGTAGAGGTCGTATATTTTACGACAGGGTCCGTTCACATACGCGCACTTGTGCGTGTTCGGTGTTTGGACAGTTGATACTAGTGGGCTTTGGTTTAAGCCAGATCCTAGTATTTGGTTTTGGGTTGGTTCGGTCTCATTGTATTCGTGTTTCTCGGAACACGGATGCGGGTGTGTATACACAGTTGACAGAGACAGAGGAAACTCATTAGGGTTTTGACCATTGACTTGATTAAAACTATAATGAGATGGAGGAAATTGATTAATGAGTTTTAATTAGAGATAATTGCATCATGGTTAATTGGTTTGACCATTTGACTTTGTTGACCCATGTTGACCTAGATATTTTTGTGAGCATGCTTAGCATTAATTATGGCATGATAATGGTCAAATCAACATCAACCATGACAATTTATCCTAATTAAAATTATCATTATTCTTTTTCATCATATGAGAGCTATCTCCTCATTTCATGATGATACATTCTCTCTCTTGCTAGCTCTCTCCTCTTCCTCTCTCAAAGCTCTCTTGTTCATGAGTTGAAAATCAAGAACTTTGTGAGATCTAACCACTAAAACAACTCTTTACTCACTCTAGGGTTCTTAGTCTAGCACACCAAGCACCTTAGTTACTTCAAGATAGAGGTTGGAGCTCAAGGTAGAGGCCTTCGGGTGGATCTTTCTTTGGCAAAGAGAAGATGGTGAGGAGGAGCCATCTATACCACTCCAAGGAGCTCACAATAAGGAGAAGCAATACAAGAAGAGAAGGAGTTCAAGACTTAGGTATAACTTTCTATCATAGTAGATAGAACTCTTCTTTTGCTAGTTAGGTTTATGGTAAAGATCCGGGTTTTAGTGTTATTCTAGCGCCAAGTTTATGTTCGTCGTAAAATTTTTGTTCCGCATTTAGCCACGGAAGTTGGCCGGGGCCCTAGTGTAACCCTTCAGATAGTATGCTATCTGGTTTACTTTATCTTGACATGTTCATTTGATCATGCATCTTATTCATTTGGTACATGTTGATAAAGCCCATAGGATATTTGCTTGACTACTGCGACTATGATGCAGATCATACTAGTGGGACACTTGTAGTTTATAAGCATATCCTTTAACTGTTCCTGCTCGTTGGTGTATCGAGACGGGGCATCGATATTCCAGAGTAGACTAGCGTATACCATTTTTGTCCCATATGATGGGCGATGGATGATCCCATATCCATCTGGTGTGGTGACACCAAAGATTGTATGCGGGTGCTCAGTGGAGACTGGGTACACTGAACAGACTCGCCGAGAACTCCTATATGGTATTATATCTATTGTCGGATAGCAGTTCTCAGGTGACACTGGTACATGTTATTCTGTAGACCCAAGATCATCATAGAGTCTTATGTGTCCTCCCACTGTACTTTGACCTTCACCCTACCACGCCTCTACTGAGTCGTGCAAACATGTGGACTTTGGGTATAGTCCCGAGGCACATGGAGGCAATGAGCGATAGGAGGGGTTTCGTCTCTCTCGATATTGGGGGTTAATGTTGTAATATACTCAATTGGCTATAACAGGAAGTCCCTGGCCAGGGCTGCTGAGATTTACTGATAAGTGTTATCAGTAGTTTCTCAATCTGTTATGAGCCATACACCGGCATGACTTATTGAGTTATTGGGGTCGACGATTCCATCCCTAGACTCGATATGCAGTATATCTGATGAAGAGACCGGACTGTACGGTAAGTGTTGCCAGTTGGCACGACGGGAGTTTTGAAAGCTTCCCTGGTTTTCTTCTGATCGCTCAATACCCGGGTGGCCGTTACGTTTAGCTGACCGCTTACGGCTTGTGGGTGTTTGATATGATCTTCATCTACTGCCAGCATATTGACGAGTCTTAGAGTCCCACACAGGAGTTTCCTAGCCCAGACGAAATGATGTGGGGGTGAATATGAGATATGCGCGGGGACCCGATTAAATGCGAGTATGTGATATCGTATATTAATCGGGTGTTTTTCTATTGGTTGGGTCGTATGTGATATGACCGGTTTGTTAAATCAAGTTTTGATTTAACATTTGACTTTTAGCACAATTCTTTATTTAAACCCTTTTTCTATATTTATGTACGCATGCATGTATGCACATGTTGATATGCATGGACACATAGATACATACATTGTATCATGATTGTTGATACACATATGGTGGCAATGCAAGACTCACATGGTTGTAAATATGTATATATTTATTTATATTGAGTTAAAGAAGAGATAATTCACTCATGATTAATATTTATCTTCTTTTGACTAAACTTGACCTAACTTTTAACCTTGAGTTAATTTTCTTTTGGCTTTTGAACTCAATTGTCACTTTAAACCATGGTTAGTAAATATCTAGATATTTACTAACCATGGTTTGAAGTGAGAATGATATAATATTGATTATTCATTCTCATCTTCATATTATTATTCATCACAAAAAACACCTTGAGCTCAAGCTTTTCCATTATCTTCTTCTTCCTCTCTCTCTTGAGATTTTCTTTGAGTGAGATAGTAAAAAAGAAATGGTTTTGATTAGAGAATACAAACCACCTCATCATTCTACACACATCTAGCCCATTTGTGTAGGGTGTTTGCTACACTTCTTTGAAAGATCAAGTAAACCAAGGAGTTTTGGGCAAAGCGACTTCGGGTGGATCTTCGTGGACGAGGAAGGACTCTAGCGATCCGTTCCAAACTCTCAAAGGTCCAAGAAGTCACCAAGGGAGGTCTACAAAGGTTGTAATTTCTTCACTTAGTGATAGAATCTTATTTGTATATGATACTTTGCTTGTTACCCTAAATATTCTAGTTAAAGATCAATGGTTATTTTACTTAGCATCTTTAAAATTTTAATTGTGGCATGTGTGATACTTCCATACCCTACAGTAGGTGCTAGGGAAACCCAACACTTACTACTTATATAAATACTAGTTTCTGATTGATGGAGTTGACTAGATACAACAGGAATAATAATACAAGAGCGGGCACGATCCAATGTGTCCCACCTAACATAGCAAATCACCCGAATGCAAGCAGTATGCCAGCGATACCGCTACTGATCCATGCGGTCAAATCTGCAAGAACTGTGGCACAACGGGGCTGAGTTGCCAACTTGTGAGTAGAAAACATCAGCAGGTAGAAATCGAATAAAACAACGATTCCTAGGTCAACTATATCATAAAGGTAATACTATGATATCTAGGGTGACCGTGTCTGCATATATGCCAACAATATAATCAATGCCTATATGCATGTGGATATCATCTAATAATCAATGCATGTATACATGTGGATATCATCTAATAATCAATGCCTGTATGTATGTGGATATCATCTACGTGTCCATCAATGACACAACATCATGGAACCTGAGTGTCCAACATCGACACTCGAAATATCATGAAAGCATATGCATGTAAATACGAGGATATCAACTAACGTGTGTCCATCAACGAAACATCAAAATCATGGATCCTGAGTGTCCAATATCGACACTCGAAACATCATGAAACCCATGTCCAGTATCGACACGTAAATCCTCATATCTCGGGCTCCGTCAGTCCGGATCGGCCCACGGGCTCCGTCAGTCCGAATCGGCCCATATCCATTTCACGACTCCGGTCGGTACCCTCCGGATAACCGCCGGGTCCAAATACTATCACCGGTAGGTAGTGCTCCCATGCCAGGCTCACCGCCTAACTATACGAGTCTTCTTGCCTCCGCGGTATCTCACCAGGTCCACCATGTATCCGCAGACGGTGCCTACCGCTTCTCGAATCGGGTTTCACATACTAATCTCAGAACCGAGAAAACTCATTGTGGACGTCTTGAAATATCATATCAAGAGAAACCGGGTTTTTAAAACAATACATACTTTCTTTTGAAATATAACCGCGGTTCTCAAATCCAGAATCTCATGAAAACAGCATCTCAATGCGTATAACTATAAAGCATGATGTATGGAAACATAGAACAGAAATATGAGCATATCAAGTATATCATGCGACATGGTATAGTGATGTGAGCATAGCAAGTATATCATGCAACATAGCAGAATGATGTGGCAATTCTACTGTATATGTGACATAGCAATTATCGATGATGAAAGTGTGTGAGCCGGCAATCTGTGTAAGTTTAACATACGCATCATCGATAATTGTGTAGGTGTACTAGCATAGGTATATGTAATGCAATGAGAATATCATGAACGTGGCATAAAGTGCATCGTAAGCGAAATACTATAATGTATACGTATCTATACATAACCGAGTCAGTGAATCTATCAATCGGCATCCAGCCTCACAACGACACGTACGGTATAATACATCGTACGGAATCATCTAGTCAAGGGGTATGGATCAATCATCAAATAAAACTCATCACGTACGGTAATTCATCGTACAGCGGCATTAAACAATTAGGGATTCTATCAACCTATATGACAATGAGGGTACGGACCTAACGTCTCGTACGGCATATCACTCATTATTCACATCATTGTATATATATATATACCTATTTCACAGGTCACAATCCGTATCAATCTTATATCATGGGACCGACAAAGATATCGATTATCTCATATCGACTCGCATCCGTATAACGACATATCAATTCAAGTCATCATATCTCATCATATACTCTTTTTATCACATCAATATCTCACATCAAGTCATCTTATATGCCTTTATCTTATTTTACCGATCTCATAACACATCTATCTCAATCTTATCATATGCATCGATCTCATATCATATCCCTATAGCTTTCATCTCATATCTCGATATATATATTCAATCATTCATATCATCTCTAACTATCTGTTTAACCATATCCATAGTTTCTAACACGGTTTCTCTAACCATATTCTATATATCGGTTTCCATTTATAATTTGCGGGGGTGCTATATGCCATCCACCCGACTTCCCCCGTACATATAAATCTACTCACCTGCGGAACTCCTTGTTCAGCCGTAGTCGATGTGCTTCGTCGTCTCGGAATCCATGCGAAGGTACCTACAATAAACACACGGTTGCAATGCTATTAAAATCAAGTTCGAAAAACCGATACGGCACACGGTGCGCTCGTAGGTTAGAACCTATAGCCTACGCATGCAAAAACAATGAAACAACCCCGTCATTGACGTACAGAAATCCAACGACCAAATACAATATCAAATATCAAAACCAATAATCCCAATAGCGGAAAACATATCCAAAACCAACCCAATATGCTCCCAGATTTTGGCTCAGATCAATTGGGGCTAAACAAGCAAGTACAGGGGATAGGTTATAGGGATTAGGAGCTGCAGCCAAAAACTCAACACCAGACTCCACCAGAAATCCGACGACCAATCCCTAGAATCCGAGCTCGCCGGCCTAGTTAGGGGGAAATGGGCTCATATTTAGGTGGTGGGTTTCTAGGGGTTTATCTAGGTTAATGATATTTCTATTTTCCCTCGTAAACATTCCGGGTTGCTCCAGATTCCCTGTAGGCCAATAAAATGTCATAAAACCCGACACAAGACAATTTCAGAATTCATGTATCGGGTTCAAATCTCTGTTTTGGTCCAGGAAATCAACACTAAGGTCTTACAAACTCTCACAACACTTCCATTTACCAATTACAAGTCAAGTTTCCCACTAACCCTAACTTGGAATTTCTAAGATCACAAATCCATACTTAATCAAATTCTAAACTAAACTAGAATACACTAAACATAATAACTTGACTAAAAGATATGGGTTTTACCTCATTTGGCAACTCAAGAATTTTCTTGAGTTGCTCAAAGTCTTCAAAATCCAAGCTTGAAAGGTCCAATTGGTTTGTAGAGAGGTGGAGATCATTTTTAATGAAGGGAGTATAGGGTTTTAGCAAGGTTTTTGAGGTGATCCATGGAGGTAGAGGAGTTGGAGGAAGAGATGAAGAAGATGAAGGAAATGGTGAAGAAATGATGAAGGAAGAATAATGGGTGAGGGGTGGAGCCATACCCTCCCCTTTCATACCCTCACATGACATGTCATGCCTCATGACATCATTATGTCCCCCCCTCTCTCCTCAATAATTCTCTTTCTTTTCTTTTTCTTGTAAAATCAAATATCAACAATACAAATGAAATAACATGCAAGAAAAATGCAACATGTCATAGTGCACTAACCATGATTAATTAAAAAGACGGATTTGGCATAGTCGCGATTAGTAGTGCACTAATCAATTTTTATTTAAACTGCATATAATTAATAATAAAAATGCCAAATCCAATAAATATATTTTTAAATGAATAACTCATTTTAAATCTCCAATTATTTCACAAATATTGGTATATATTTATACCATTTTACGAAAACCCTAAATTCGCAAATCGGGTAGTTTTCGCGAAATATATTATTTTAATATTATATTCCAAAATAATATTTTATATTTTCTGAAATGTTACAATCTTCCCCCCTTAAATAAATTCGGTCCCCGAATTTAAATTTAAACCCCAAATGCTAAAACATTTCAACAATCAGCTCAAATCAACGGGGCTCCGAAAACACGGAAGATACAGAAATACCACATCGCATCGTGTGCGCCTGGAAACGAGCATGAAACTCAAAATCGAACTCCGTCAAGCGTCACGCAATCATCGGAGTTACAATGGAGATACAGATCTCGAAATTCACTACTGAAATCCAATATACACTAGCGGAATACTATAATACGTATATAGTACGTACCCTTGGAAAAAATCTCCTAAAACTGAATAAAACACATGAAAAATCTTTTCTGAATCGCCGGGTGATGCGTAACTCACGGCACAAGTGACGGACGCTCAATTGTAAAATAGTAAATATACATATATATGTTTTTGCTCAAATTATACGTTTCGTCCTTTTGAAAATATCCCAAAAGGTTTTCCTTTATAAACGTTCGTGTCACTCGCGAACACGTAAGAAATAGCGAGACTATAGCTCCTTTTGAAAACCTCATGGTAAACATTTTATGCATGCAAAGTACTCAGGTACTGTCCTCAGATCAGTCATGTTCGGCTACTATATAATATAGTACCTATCATGAAAATCAAGTGCTCGAGAGCAAAATCAGCCTCGAAAGGCGTATCCAACAATCACGTGCGTCTGGCACGGACGGAAATCAAAGCCAAATATAAGTGCTACGATGTTCACAAGACCAAACTAAGTGCAACAGGAGTGCACAAAAGCATCTGTCCAGTGCAACGGATGTGCACGACAATAACATCAAGTGCATCTAGAGTGCACAAAAATTTCAACCTAGTGCAACTAACATGCACGAATGAAAATCCCAATCGAGTGCATCCGGTGTGCACAAAATCACATCTCATATCATGCGCCCAACATGCGTGAAAATCCAAATCATGTGCATCCGTCATGCACGAATGAAATCTAAATCAAGTGCATCCAAATCAAGTGCATCCAACATGCACGAATAAAAATCTAAATCAAGTGCATCCAATATGCACGAATAAAATCTTACTCAAGTGCATCCGATGCTTACAAAATCCAATATCAAGTGCCTATTATGCGCAAAATCCAACCCAAGCACGTCAGGTCCATAAAAATTATTTAGTGCAGTAGCATGCATGAAAACGAACGTCAAGTGCAAACGCACACAAAAACATGAATCTGGTGAAACAAATGCTCAAAACATAAATCGGGTGCAACCAATGTACGGAGTATAGATCTAGTGCAACAAATGCACAAAATACAAATATGGTGCAACCAATGCACAAAATATAAATCCGCATCTCAAATGCTCACCAAAAACAACACTGAGCATGCCAAGGTATATAAAAATCATAAGCGTGTGCACTGCGTGCACAAAACACGTATCAATGCACTGCAAGCACATGCGAGCTATACTGAGTGCAAAACCCACATCGAGTGTGTACCACATGCACAAAATCAAATCAACCGTATGAAATCCATGAAACCATAAACACATGCTACGAAGGCACAAATCGATACCAAGTGCAATAGATATGCACAAAATGCAAATACCCAGTAGGTGCAGCCATGGTGCACGAAAACAATATCATGAAACTCAATCATCAAAACTCAAATCCAAGCGATATAAGCGTGATACTCGGATCACAAATGCAAATTGCAACAAATGATATTGAGGTACACCTCCTACAATGTCGAAAATGTCGGTGCGACCAAAACTGGCAGAGCAAGCACATCCGCCTGCCTCCTGCTCACGGTCTGGCGTCCTCTGTCTCTGGGTCCTCATTTTCTCTGTGGATTACCAATCTTGCAATCCATCGACTCGTTGGCCCGGTCAGGTGTACTAACGGAAACGATTCCGCTCTGACACTCCTATAGTCATCTCTCAGCCAATTAGCATGACCGCTCATAAAGCAGCACGCCACTGGCTTCGGCCTCTGGCCCTCTGAATACACGTGAAAAAACTGATCCTCGGTGCAAATCTTATCGCAGCAGTGTCTTGGAAGGAACCTGCTCAAGGTTTCTTCCGATCTCGCCTATGCCGAACTATACGGAGGCTGGTACTCGTACAAAATCTTTTCTCTTTTCTGGACATCTGCGTTCTAAGCACACCATTTCCTCGGGAACTGGCCGTATCCCAACGCCTCTGCATACATATCTGATCTCCAATCTCAACGGGGAGTAACAACAGCTCGTTAATATCTCACACAACCTCTTGTTCCACTCTTCTTTATTATCGTCCACTTCGACGTCACGTTATGCTATCTACTTACTGCAATTGTTCTCGGCTACAGTCAATCCGGAGTCTCTCACACGGACTCGAAATTACGAACTCGGTATCTTCATCACTTTGTAGAAGATATCTAGCCGAACACGTCCTCGGGAACTCGTCCCAACCACGGAGGAATACTCGATATTCGTCCGTTCTCGATCAACTCACAACGCATCTGGGTGAGGTCCTCTATCCGAAGCTGGTCAACTTACTGATCTCCTATCGGAGCATCCAATGAACAACGTCATCTCTGGATCGATCTACTCTAGATCTGAGTAAGATTCTCCACACTGGAAATCTTCAATTCAACTGGGCTTGCGTCGGCGCATCAAATTAGACGAATCACTTTCGTCTCTCAACTCAAGATAGACTAGCTATCTCCTGTCGCATCTCTGCCTGAAAGCTCCAGTGATCTCAGCTCGTAAGCTCTAGAAGCGACATCCTATCAATCTCAGCAACCGCTGGGTCATCTGTCTGCGAGGTAGATGATATTACAAACTCTGAGGTAGGCTGTACATCACAGTCCTATCCCAATCTGGTAGCCTCTATCGATGGCCCGATCATCCGGTGCAAAACCGAACACTCGCCTCAAACGAGAGGTCACAACACAAACACTAAATCGATACGTTCTCATGTCACCAGAAAAAACGATGGTCAGTCCTCGTCCATGACGAGCTTGTCCTGACCGTATCACTAGCAGCAGCTCAATCTGCGCTCAAACCATGGTGTTAGGAACCTCAAGCATGTATCGATGAGGATAGATCAAGGGAACGAAAGGAATCAACAGATCCCAAAATGGATACATGATCATAAGGAGGAACGGAATCAATGAGAATATGATCATTGGAACGAATAGAATCAAGGATCTCAAAATATGTACATCCTAAGGTTACTTAAACGGAGTATCGTATCGTAAGTATACCGCGGAACATACGCACGGTACGTCACTCTACTTGAGTTACTTACTCCATCAATCAGGGTCAACCTATGAAACGAAAGTTCGGGTCTAATACCCCCTGTTCAAGTCTAAATTCCGTAAGGTCAAGCCTAGGTTCCGAAATAGATCACGCCCCAGACTCCACATAGTCAAACCTAGACTCGAACCAAGGTTAAACCTGTCACTCTGATACCAACTTTGTCACGACCCAAAATTTAGTTCGTGACTGACACTTAAACCACGCAACGTCCAAAGGCGTAACGTAACTTAAATAAGCCGAAGCCCAGAAATCTAAACCTTTTTAAAGAAAATAAAAGAGGTGAAGTTTTGAAATAAGGAATGATAAAATCAAACATTTTCTTAAATGCAGAGATAATGGAACATGAAAATGCAAGTGAAATGATACTAGTTGAAAAACATGTTTCGTCTTTTAAAAATTTGGGCAGCACCTTCCATGTATATTTTGATCCAAAACCACATATACATAACAACAATAAAGGCATCCCCAAGCGGGAGCTAGCACTTCGCCCATCGGCGGAATCACAAGCACGCAAGTAAGAAATATATGTATACGACGCCCAATGGCGAAGATCAACACAAAGGATAATGAATAAAGCAAGAAATCAATGCACCAAGCGAACATATAACCAATCGCTCTAAATCTCGCAACCACAAGTCTTGCTAAGTCTTACAACTTATACAAATATTAGTTTCTGATTGATGGAGTTGACTAGATACAACAGGAATAATAATACAAGAGCCGACACGATCCAATGTATCCCACCTACCATAGAAAATCTCCCGAATGCAAGCTGTGTGCCAGCGATACCGCTACTGATCCATGCGGTCAAACCTGCAAGAACTGTGGCACAACGGGGGTGAGTTGCCAACTTGTGAGTAGAAAATATCAGCAGGTAGAAATCGAATAAAACAACGATTACTAGATCAACTATATCATAAAGGTAATACTATGATATCTAGGGTGACCATGTCTGCATATATGCCAACAATATAATCAATGCCTGTATGCATGTGGATATCATCTAATAATCAATGCATGTATGCATGTGGATATCATCTATGTGTCCATCAATGACACAACAACATCATGGAACCTGAGTGTCCAACATCGACACTCGAAACATCATGAAAGCATATGCATGTAAATATGAGGATATCAACTAACGTGTGTCCATCAACGACACATCAAAATCATGGAAGCTGAGTGTCCAATATTGACACTCGAAACATCATGAAACTCGTGTCCAGCATCGATACGTAAATCCTCATATCTCGGGCTCCATCAGTCCGGATCGGCCCACGGGCTCCGTCAGTCCGGATCGGCCCATATCCATCTCACGACTCCGGTCGGTATCTTAGGGATAACCGCCGGGTCTAAATACTATCACCGGTAGGTAGTGCTCTCCTGCCAGGCTCACCGCCTAACTATACGAGTCTTCATGCCCCTAGGATCTCACCGGGTCCACCATATACCCGCAGACGGTGCCTACCGCTCTTCGAATCGGGTTTCACATACCAATCTCATAACCGAGAAAACTCATGGTGGACGTCTCGAAATATCATATCAAGAGAAACCGGGTTTTTAAAACAATACATACTTTCTTTTGAAATATAACCGCTGTTCTCAAATCCAGAATCTCATGAAAACAGCATCTCAATGCGTATAACCAAAAAGCATGATGTATGCAAACATAGAACAGAAATGTGAGTATATCAAGTATATTATGCGACATGGTATAGTGATATGAGCATAGCAAGTATATCATGCAACATAGCATAATGATGTGGCAATTCTACTGTATATGTGACATAGCAATTATCGATGATGAAAGTGTGTGAGCCGGCAATCTGTGTAAGTGTAACATACGCATCATCGATAATTGTGTAGGTGTATTAGCACAGGTATATGTAATGCAATGAGAATATCATGAACATGGCATAAAGTACATCGTAAGCGAAATGCTATAAGGTATACGTATCTATACATAACCGAGTCGGTGAATCTATCAATCGGCATCCAGCCCCACAACGCCACGTACGGTATAATACATCGTACGACATCCTCTAGTCAAGGGTATGGATCAATCATCAGATAAAACTCATCATGTACGGTAATTCATCGTACAACGACATTAAAAAATTAGGGGTTGTATCAACATATATGACAATGAGGGTACGGACCTAACATCTCGTACGTCATATCACTCATTATTCACATCATTATATATATATATATATACCTATCTCTCAGGTTACATCCGTATCAATCTTATATCATGAGACCGACAAGAGTATCAATTATCTCATATCTACTCACATCCGTATAATGACATATTAATTCAAGTCATCATATCCATCGTATACTCTTTTTATCACATCAATATCTCACATCAAGTCATCTTATTTGCCTTTATCTTATTTTACCGATCTCATAACACATCTATCTCAATCTTATCATATGCATCGATCTCATGTCATATCCCTATAGCTTTCATCTCATATCTCGATATATATATATTCAATCATTCATATCATCTCTAACTATCTGTTTAACCGTATCCATAGTTTCTAACACGGTTTCTCTAACCATATTCTATATATCAGTTTCCATTTATAATTTGCGGGGGTGCTATACGCCATCCACCCGACTTCCCTTGTAAATATAAATTTACTCACCTGGGGAACTCCTTGTTCAGCCGTAGTCGATGTGCTTCGTCTTCTCGGAATCCACGCGAAGGAACCTACAATAAACACACAGTCGCAATGCTATTAAAATCAAGTCCAGAAAATCGATACGGCACATGGTGCGCTCATAGGTTAGAACCTATAGTCTACGCATACAAAAACAACCAAACAACCCTCGTCGTTGATGTACAAATATCCAACGACTAAATACAATATCAAATATCAAAACCAATAATCCCAATATCGGAAAACATATCCAAAACCAACCCAATATGCTCCCAGATTTTGGCTCAGATCAATTGGGGCTAAACAAGCAAGTACATGGGATAGGTTATAGGGATTAGGAGCTGCAGCCAAAAACTCAACACCAGACTCCACCAGAAATCCGGCGACCAAGCCCCAGAATCTGAGCTTGCCGGCCTAGTTAGGGGGAAATGAGCTCGTATTTTGGTGGTGGGTTTCTAGGGGTTTATCTAGGTTAATGATATTGCTAGTTTTCCTCGTAAGCATCCCAGGTTGCTCCAGATTCCCTGTAGGCCAATAAAATGTCACAAAACCCGACACAGGACAATTTCAGAATTCATGTATCGGGTTCAAATCTCTATTTTGGTCAAGGAAATCAACACTAAGGTCTTACAAACTCTCACAACACTTCTATTTACCAATTACAAGTTAAATTTCCCACTAACCCTAACTTGGAATTTCTAAGATCACAAATCCACACTTAATCAAATTCTAAACTAAATTAGAATACACTAAACATAATAACTTGATTAAAAGATATGGGTTTTACCCCATTTGGCAACTCAAGAATTTTCTTGAGTTGCTCAAAATCTTCAAACTCCAAGCTTGAAAGGTCCAATGGGTTTGTAGAGAGGTGGAGATCATTTTTAATGAAGGGAGTATAGGGTTGTAGCAAGGTTTTTGAGGTGATCTATGGAGGTAGAGGAGTTGGAGGAAGAGATAAAGAAGATGAAGGAAATGGTGAAGAAATGATGAAGGAAGAAGAATGGGTGAGGGTTGGAGCCATACCCCCCCTCTCTCATACCCTCACATGCCATGCCATGCCTCATGACATCATTATGTCCCCTCTCCTCAATAATTCTCTTTCTTTTCTTTTTCTTGTAAAGCCAAATATCAACAATATAAATGAAATAACATGCAACAAAAATGCAACATGTCATGGTTCACTAACCATGATTAATTAAAAAGACGGAGTTGGCCTAATCGCGATTAGTAGTGCACTAATCAATTTTTATTTAAACTGCATATAATTAATTATAAAAATGTCAAATCCAATAAATATTTTTTTAAATGAATAACTCATTTTAAATCTCCAATTATTTCACAAATATTGGTATATATTTATACCATTTTACGAAAACCCCAAATTCGCAAATCGGGTAGTTTTCGCGAAATATATTATTTTAATATTATATTCCAAAAATAATATTTATATTTTTTGAAATGTTACAATATATGGCATGCTCTGGTTCCCAAAATACGTAAATACGGTACGTAACAAAGCCAACCATGATACCTATGGCGAGCAAGTATCCTTCCATAATCATATTACGGCTGTCAATCAGATATGAAGAACAGTAAATAAATATCTAACTATCACATGTCCAACTGCCACAATAAATAATAACGAGAAAGGTAGCGGTAACAGATAAATGTTCAATAAGGAATAAAATTCTAGTCTCGTCCCTTCTAGGATCACAACGACAAAACCATAAGTAAAATAAATCTAAAGCATCACTGAACTAAATCAGAAGAAAACTTTTCACTGCTCAGCTTGTCTATCAAAATATTCTTGATCTTCCAGCGATAAAGTTAAAGGTACCGAGCCATGCAAAACCCAGACGTCAGTGCGTCATAATAATAATAATAATAATAATAATAATAATAATAATAAACTGAACAGTGTGCTATACGTGCAAGAATGTGATATGCGTATAAAAAAATCAATAACAGATAATATAACAAGCAAGTTATAGATAGTCAAATATGTCACGTGTCTCATAGGGTTTGTATTCTAGTTAACTATTCTACAGGTATTTGAAACAAATAAATATACTTCTCCATGTAATTCAAAACAATAAATCCCGTCACCTTCCGGGACCACGGACCAAGATATATCCCGTTACCCTCCGGAACCACGGATCAAGATGTATGAATCAAGAATGATTCTATTTCGTTAACCCCCGGAACTACGGAAACATGTAATATCCTTTTAAATTACACTTCAGTTACACTTTTGATTTTCCCAATTTATCAAGTTTCGTTTTCCAAGTAAAATATGAATATAATATCTACCTAATACAATCACAAGAAAAACACAGGAACAAGCAAGTACAAGTTATGTCTATCTAAACAACAAGTCACATCCATCAGGACAACAAGTCAGGATTGTTGGTATCGGTAAGTATTACAGGTAAATAGATACAAGAAAGATAGCAATATTAGTTACAAGATGACGAGTTATAAGTATGTTAAGCTAGTTTATTAAATTGAGTAAAGTGTTTATTTGTGATGATATCGTGCAAATAGGTCGTGATGAAATACGGTTGTAACCATTATTTAGATGTGATAAATAGTGTAACGAAAAATAAACCATATTAATTCCTACACTTCATTATAAAAAGCAATTTATAAAACTTGTTATTTTTAACTAATTTACGATATACGGATTATATGTATAAAACGGTATAATAATAATAAGTAATATTACGATATATATATAGCAAGTAAAATACTTGCCTTGGGGATTCACGTGTGCACGACACGCTGCAAGAACGCGAGAAATGATTGAAAATCTCCATTGGGGTATTTCGTCGAACACTTTGCGCACAAAATCGAACATTGTTGGAACGGAGATCCGGAGATATAGAAAGGATTGTCTCACTCATGCGAACTCGGGCCAATCCTTGGATCCTCGGTTCGCAGCCCGGAACAACATTGAACAGGCTGTCGAATTCGGGGGTTGAAGTTATCGTTGAGGCTACTGCTGCTGTACTTGATGTGGACGACGGCGACCATGGCGGCGACAGAGGTTAAAGAAGAACGAGGCGACGAAGATGAGGGCGGAGGTTAAGGATGCGACGTAAGTCTTGAGCACGAAGAGGAAAAGGAAGGCGACGGTGGTGTTCGGTTGACGTTGGGTTCGAGTGGAGCAAAAGGGAAGGTGACAACTGTGAAGCCACAGGAAGAAGAAGTCGACGACAAGGACGTCGTCGACGAAGGCGTCGCCGGTAGTGGAGGCGATGAGTCGAAGGCGAGTGCAGCCTCGAGCACGAGCACGAGCGAGATGGAGCTCTCGAGGCAAGGGATTTTGGTGGGTTCGAGAGGCGATGCAATGGTACTCGGAGGCAAGGGTGGCGAAGAGGGCGGCCTCCTGAGGCGATGGAGTTTTAGCGAGGGCGGCAATGGAGACGAGAGCTGTGGTTTCGAGAGCAAGGAGGAAGAAGATGGGGAAGGTGGGACGAGGCGAAGGTGACACAGGCGACGATGTCAGGATCTTGACGATCGATGGCGAGGGATAATCGACGGTGATGGAGGAGACGTGATGCCATGGGGAAGGTGATGAGATCGGTGTTGGGTTAGGGTTGTTTTTTAAGGAAGAGAGTGGAAGATGATGCTGGTGGGAGAGAGAGAGAATTTTGGTTTTATTAAAAATATATATAGTTAAAATAGGTATATAGATATATAGGGTTAAAAGTAGGTGTTGGGTTGTTTAGAAAAAATATAGAAAATATTAAGAGAGAGAGAGATAGGTGATGGATGGTTACAAAAAGATATGTATTATATATATACACGAGAATAATGGAGGAAAGAGGCCATGGGAGTGAATTTACTCCTGGCGTCGAAAAAATACGTTCACTATCGTATTTTCCAACGATCGGAATCCATCATCTTTATCGTTATCATCTAAGATGTGGGTACACCAAATTTCATGTGATTCTACAACTTTTTCACCGCTGATTTAGCAATGTAAGAAGTTCTATTGTCAGTAAACCGTTAATTTTGAACCCACTAATTCAAAGGTGAAAAAGTTGTAGAATCACATGAAACCCACATCTTAGATGATAACGATGAAGATGATGGATTCCGATTGTCGGAAAACACGATGGAGGACGTATTTTTTCGACGCCATAGGTGGAAATTCCCTCCTATGGCATCTTTCCTCCATTACTCTCTCTCTCTCTCTATATATATATATATATATATATATATATATTGCAAACTACATAACAATCCGCAAAACAATATTATTCACAATATAACCAACAACCCAAAATATATGTTTACAGGATTATTTAAAGATTTTTAAATCTCTGTAATAACCCTTTTAAAATTATCATTATATATATATATATCATTTCCTAGAAAATATCTTATATGCAATAAAAATAAGATATTACTAGATTAAATACTGATAAAAAATATCATAGTAACCAATATCATCGATTTGCTAATTAGAAATTAGTCGTACGATATAAACAGAATATCTAGTTTAATTTGCAAACGGGTCGGGTACAAACATGATAAATTTCGCATAGCCATCTAAATACCAGATATAACCCAATAAAACCGGTCGTCTAAAATGCCCAACATACCTATTAATATAATTAAATAACTTATGATGGTGGTAGGGTGTTACATTATACCCAACTACAAAAACAATTTGGTTATCGAAATTCATGAGAACAAAGGAACCAAGACAAGCAAAAGGATAAGAACAAACAATCCCATAATTATGGTAAACAGGAAACGAACAATAATAAGGAAAGGACAAGGTTAAGAAACTCGGATTCAAGGAAACAAGTTTGGAGAAAAATCACGTACGTAAAATAATGCAGAAACACGTGTTGTAAATAAATACAATACAAGAAGGTAAACGTTGCAGGAAAACAATGCAGATATAAAGTATGTCAAGCCATATGTCAATAGTTGAGTCAAACAGTGTCTATCTAAAGGTGTCACGCCGCGCTTCCCAGAGTGCGCTAAGATCGGCACGTGACGAGTCAACCATGCTACCTGTGGCTAGAAAACATCCCTCCACAGTCATATTGCGACTGTCTATAAGATATCAAGAACAGTAAAATAAAAAAAACTATCTAGAACATGTCCATATGCCAGAATAAACGAGCCAAGAAATAATATGCAGAAGAAATAAATCCAATAAACAATAACATCTGGAAAGTACGTCCCAAATACGGGCTCGCATCAGGAAATGAAAGTACGAAAATAAAATTGAACTAAACTAGATACTAACAGGATCCTCACTGCTCGGCCTGAAGGCGGAAATACTCCTGATCAGCCTGCGAAAGAGACAGAGGATCTGGGCCATGCAAAACCCAGACGTCAGTGCGTCATAATATCAAACAATAAAATATAATCAGGAGGTAACAAGATATGCGGGCATGAGTATGAACAGTAATAAGTGTATAACAGTAACACGAATATGGAACAGTGAAGTGTATGTGCATGCGGTGAGTAATCTATGCTACTGGGTTAATTACTCTCAAGTCTTTGAAATCAATTTAATGAATCGTCGATGTAACTCAATAGTATCACATGCATGTCCGGGACCACGGTCCAGATTCTCGGGCTGAAACCGAGACGTGCCGCTAAGCACAAAACAGGAAACATGTACAGATGAATGATGTCAGCATCATCATCCCGGGACTGGCCTAACCCCCAAAACTGATCAGTATAAGTATCGAACTGTTGAGTTACAAGTCAGGTTTCATCATTGATTTCCCCTAACCCCCAAGTTATGTGTTCAAGTCAGGTATTGATAAATCTGGAGCTAATGCCAACACATGATCAAGCAGGTACATGTTTGTCTGAATAGACAACAGGATACGTCCATCGGGACGTCAAGTCAGGATTGTCGGCATTAGTAAGAAGATCAAGTAACAGGTCAAGCAGTGGTGTATGAGGTCATGCCAGGTGGTGCATATGTATCGAACGGATGCCCGTAAAATAAACTGTAGCAAGTACGGATGCATGATAAAAGTACGGATGCACAGTAAAACACGGATGCATAAATATTTATCAGGGATTACATCTACAACTCCATGATTATGCAGGATGCACATTATCAAGCATGGGGTGCTAATATACCGGTAACATGATATAATACGACATGGCATGCAACTAGATATATAATAAATAACATGGATACGAACAGATATCGGAAAACGGTAAAACTATAATGTGGATGTGAAATGCCATAAACATGTAATAATTCTATACCTATAGATGTAAAATATGTTGCATAGCCCGTAGCGAGATAAAATTGCATGCGACTAGATATGTAATAAATTGTACAGATGCGAACAGATATTGTAAAACTGTAAAACTGTAACATAGGATGCACACTGCGATGAACATGTAACATTATTATTAATATGGATGCAAAATATGTATCATAGCATGTAGCAAGATAAACTTGCCTGATCGGATCTCACGACGGGGTACGTACGTCGCGTACGATATCGGTAACTGTCCCGATGTACACACGGGCATACAGAACAGGACCAGGCAAAGCAAGAACACGACCACGCTGGCTGGAGACGTCCGCTGGGTCGCCCGGATCGTTGTCTACGGTCACGGCTCAGGCGATCAACCGGAAACGCGAATCCAAGAAAGCAAGAGAAAAAAAGAAGAAGAAGAAGAAAAAGAAGGGCTGTGGTTATCCGGGTTGGGTGCTCTAGGGTCAGAGGCGAGGGGGTGATGACGACGACGGGTCGTCGACGACGAGGTCCCCTGCAGGCAGCGGGTTTCCGGCGATGGGCAGGTGCTGCGGTGCTAGGGTTCTTGGTGTGCAGGGTTCGGGTCGGGGTGCAGGGAGGAGGAGAGGATGTCGTGGTGATGGGGATGGTAATGAGGGGAGGGTTTTCCGGCGAAGTTGCAGGTGAGGCAGTGGGATTCTTGGTCGCTGGGGATTGGGTGCGCAGGGGTTCACGTCGGGGAAAGGAGTTGCAGGGGAGAGGAGAGAGGTGATGTGGTCGAGGGAGGAGAGGAAGAAAGGTCGAGGGTGGCGGCAGTGACGGTGACGCGCGGCGAGGGCTAGGGTTAGGGTTTCACGAAGTGAGGCGGCGGGAAAATGAGTGAGAAGAAGAGGGAGAGAGAGAAGAGGACGTGGGTTTTTAAAAGTAAAATATATTAATATTAAATGTATAGTTTAAAATATATAGGGAGAGGCAGAGAGTGAGAGCGGTGAGGATATGTTGAGATTTTAAAAGAATTTAAAAATATTTTGAAAATATATTTAGTATATTAACAGTTAGAATAGTATTAGAATCTAATATTAAATAAATTGAGTTTTCTAGCAAATACAAAATTACTCCAAAATATACACGGGTTGGGTCTAAAATTATGGTTTGAAAATACGGATAATATACGTGTCAACCAAAACCAAAAATCGATGTTCGATTAAAGAAAATGCATACCCCCAAGAACGGATGCACGTAGCGTGCACATAGCTATCCAAACGAGTCTGTTTCACTGAACGGGATGAGAACACGATGTATGGATGCTACCACAGGGTCAGGGGTATCATGCAGGCCATGCTAGATGTTTTTAAAATATTTTATTTGATTATAATTGTATTATTAAAAAATGCAGATGCCAGATATAATGCATGTATACAGGATATAGAACATGAAAGTGCACGGATCCTCCGCACTAGTAGGGATAAACCATAAAGAGGAATCAAGACAAGTTTCAAGTATGCGGGTAGGGTCGGATGCAAACACGGATACCAAATACATTTACTCTCACCAAAAACACAATAAATCAAGAAATATCCATAAATAAAGAAATACCCAAAATGGAACTGGTAAAATGAACTAGGGTGTTACATTATACCCAACTACAAAAGAATTTCGTCCTCGAAATTCTCGGAACAAGAAAAGAAAAACAAGCATGAATCTAGGAAAAGTGGTATGGAAACTTATGTCGAATCTCATCTTCTCGTTCCCAAGTCGATTCTCCATGTGAGCGATGCCTCCATGAAACAAGTACTAGAGGGATAATCTTGTTCTTGAGAACCTTTTCTCTTCGATCAACAATCGACATCGGTCGTTCTTCATAGGTCAAGTCCTCCCTTACAGTCAGCTCCGAATGATCTAGTACGTGTGTCTCATCTTGAACATACTTACGGAGTTGAGATACATGAAGCACGTCATGAACACTTGCTAAAGATGGTGGTAGCGCCAATCGATAAGCTATTTCTCCAACACGCTTAATAATCTCGAAAGGCCCCACGAATCGAGGACTAAGCTTGTCTAGACTCCCAAAACGAATCACTCCTCTAGTCGGTGATATCTTCAAGAATACAAGATTACCAACAACGAACTCTAGAGGTCTTCTCGATATATCTGCCCAACTCTTCTGCCAATCCTGTGTTGACCTCATGTGATTCTGGATAGTATTAACCTTCTCTACTGTTTGCATGACAAGATCCGGTCCCAACAATCTCCGTTCTCCAACATCATCCCAACAAATGGATGAGCGACACTTGAGACCATACAATGCTTCGAATGGAGCCATCTAAATAGTCGCCTAGAAGCTGTTATTGTATGAAAACTCCACCAAGTGTAGATGATCCTCCCATGAACCCTTAAAGTCCAATATGCAAGCTCTCAACATAGTTTCAAGAGTTTGGATTGTTCTCTCCGACTGACCATCTGTCTGGGGATGATAAGCAGTGCTAAACTTCAATCGCGTTCCCAAAATTTCCTGTAAACTCCTCCAGAAGTGCGATAAGAATCGGGTATCACGGTCGGAGACGATGCTCACAGGTACTCCATGCAATCTCACAATCTCTTGCATGTACTGCTCTGCTAACACTTCCGTTGACTGACCAACTCGAAACGGTATGAAACGAGCTGCCTTGGTCAATCGATCAACAATCACCCAAACTGCATTGATGCCCTTTGGACTCCGCGGTAAAGTTGTCACGAAATCCATAGTTATATGTTCCCACTTCCACTGAGGAATCGGAAGTGGTTGCAATAAACCAGCTACTCTTTGATGTTCAGCCTTAACTTGCTGACACACCAAGCACTTCGCTACAAAGCAGGCAATCTCCCTTTTCATGCCTTCCTACCAGAAATGCTGTCGTAGATCACGGTACATCTTCGTGCCTCCTGGATATACGGAATATGCGAAACTGTGCGCCTCTTTCATAACTTCTTCGTGAATGTCTCCCTTTGGCACACACAAACAGCTACCAAATCGAAACGAACCATTTTCATGAATCAACAAGTCCGTTCGAAGTCCCGCCTCTACTTGTTCTCGAAACTTTTTCAATCTTGGGTCATGTGACTGCGCTTCTTTAATATTATCGATCAACGATGACTGTACTTGCAGCTGCATCAACTGTTCTGAAGAATGCGGTAACACAATCTCCAACTTGAATCTCCGAAAATCATTGATAAGCTCCTTCTGTGCAGTCAACATTCGAATTGCTGGCAACTGACTAAGCGCATCCGGTACTACATTAACTTTTCCGGGATGGTACTTGAGATCAAGATCATAGTCAGCTATCAGCTCCAACCATCTACGCTACCTCATGTTAAGCTCTTTCTGCGTGAACACATACTTTAGGCTTTTGTGATCGGTGAATACATCGACTCTTTCACTACATCTTCAAAGTGAAAATCACAGTGACCTAATCAAGCTCGAGCCTTTACTCTTTTGTGTCTCCAAATCTTCAAAGTGAAAATCACAGCTGCTAGCTTCAAATCATGAGTTGGGTAATTCTTCTCATGGGTCTTCAACTGTCTCGATGCATAGGCTATAACTTTCCCATTCTGCATCAAAACACATCCCAAACTTTTTCCAGATGCGTCGCTGTGAATCACCAATCCTCCGGAACCGTCTGGTACGGTCAAAATAGGAGCGGTTATCAACCTTTGGTTCAACGCCTCAAAAGTTGACGCACAACCATCCGTCCATACGAACGGTACCTCCTTCCGTGTAAGCTTGGTCAAAGGCTCAGCCAATCGAGCAAAATTCTCCACGAATCTTTTGTAGGATCCTGCAAGTCCCAGAAAACTTCTGATCTCCGCTACATTCCTCGGAATCGGCCAATCTTGAACTGCTGCAATCTTCTCAGGGTCAACGGCGATTCTATCTCTGGATACGACATGGCCCAAAAACTTTACTTCTTGAAGTCAAAACTCGCACTTGCTCATCTTTGCATACAATCTTTCATGCCTCAATGTCTGCAGTGTGATCCTCAAGTGTTCTGCATGCTCTTTTAGGCTCCTCGAGTAGACCAGAATATCATCGATGAACACCACTATAAACTGGTCCAAAAAATGGTGAAAAGATTCGGTTCATCAAGTCCATAAATATCGTCGGTGCATTCGTGACTCCGAATGACATCACTAAATACTCGTAATGTCCATATCGAGTTCGGAACGCAGTCTTGCAGATATTCTCTGATTTAACTCGAACTTGATGATATCCGGATCGCAAATCCAGTTTTGAGAATACCCTCGCGCCACTGAGTTGCTCGAACAATTCGCCAATGCAAGGGATCGAGTACTTTTCTTAATAGTCATCCGGTTTAATTCTCGATAATCGATCTACATCCTCCTTGTGCCATCTTTCTTCTTGACTAGAAGAACTGGAGCTCCCCAGGGTGAATTGTTGCTGCGAATCCAACACTTCTCTAGCAATTCGGTAACCTGCTTCTTTACTTCTTCCAACTCCACTGGTGCCATCGGATAGTACGCCTTTGAGATTGGCGCTGCACTAGGAACAAGATCGATCACGAACTCCATATCTCGTTTTGGCGGTAAACCTGAGATGTTCTCGAACATGTCCACAAACTCTCGAACTACAGTTAGCGCTTCCTCCCTATCAACTTCCATCGACGAAAGAACGGTGTTTGTCGGCCTAGCCCTAAACTCGACTGGACCGACAGAACTTCTACCTCCAGTAAATACAAACTCCGGATATCCGGAAATCTGGAAAATCACTTTCTTTGCCCTACAATCAATGTGGGCGTGAAACGTGCCGAGAAAATCCATTCCCAAGACAACATCATAACTGCCGGTATCGATCACCAAGAAATTTGCAAATAACTCATATCCACAGATAACAACTGAACAATCCTTGCACTCACTACTAGATATGATTTTCCCGTTCCCAGTGTGTATGTCCTGTAACACCCTAGTTCATTTATACCAGTTCTATTTTTTTTTGGGTATTTCTTTATTTATGGCTATATCTTGATTTATTGTGTTTTGGGTGCGGATAATGTAATTGGTATCCGTGTTTCCATCCGACCCAACCCGCATGCTAAAAACCCGTCTTGATTCCTGTTTATGATTTATCCCGACTAGTTATGAGAGTCCGTGCACTTTCATGTTGTATAACTGCATTATATCTGACATTTGCATTTTTTCAATATAACAAGTAAAGTCAAATAAAATATTTTAAAAATATTTAGCATGGCCTGCATCATACCCCTGACCCTGTAGTAGCATCCGTACATTTTGTTCTCGTTCCGTTTAGTGAAACGGACTCGTTTGGATAGCTACGTGCACGCTACGTGTATCCGTTCTTGGGGGTATGCATTTTCGTTACCCGGATATCCTATTTTGATTTTGGTTGACACGCATGTTATCCATATTTTTAAACCGTAATTTTAGACCTGACCCGGACGTGTTTTGGACTATTTTGTATTAGCCAAAATCTTGAATATAATCTATATTATATTCTTTTAAATATAAACTGTTAATATAAACAAAAATATATTTCTCTGTATTTTTATAATCCTAAATCTAATCCTAACTAAACAATCACAGATCACACACACACACACTCTCTCTCTATATTTTCTTTCTCTCAATTTTAACCCTATTATTTTAACAACCCACCTAAATATTTTTTCCTTACCTATTAATTCAGCCACGTCTCTCTCTCTCTCTCTCTCCCCCCTCCCTCATCTTCTTTTTCTTTGTTCCCGCCTTCGCTTGCGAGAACCTTACCCATGCCCTCGCCTCGCCTCGCCTTGTCACCGTCTTCGTTTCCACCATCACCTCCCTTTTCCTCAACCGCATCTCTTCCCTCCAACCCCGAGCTCACCTGCACACCTATTCCCGACCTTCCCCTTCCCTGCACACCCAACCGCAGCCGCAGACCCATCACCGGCGTCCTCATCGGCCTCACCTCGTCATCACCTCCCTCTCCCCGACCTCCCAACACCACCATCACCCTCACCCCTCAACAACCCAGACTCACCTCCCTGCACAGCACCCGACCACAAGAACCCTGCACACCGGACTTCAAGAACCCGAAACCCTTACTGCCCTTGCCGTGGACGTCGCCATCGTCGGTGCATCGTAGGAGTTACCTCTTGCCTTGTCTCGTCTCTGTCCCAGAGCCTTACCTGAGAACCCTCTTCTCCTTTCTTCTTCTTTTTCTCTTTCTCTTTCTTGATTTCACATTTTCCGGTCACCGCCGGAGCCGTGCCGTCGCCGACGATCTAGGCGACCCAGTGGACGTCCCCAGCCAGCGTGGTCACCTTCTTGCTTTGCCCGGTCCTGTCTCGTGTGCGCGTGTGTACATTACGACATTTACCCGACGTCGGACGCAGCGTATGCATCCCGTCGCGAGATCCGATCAGGCAATTTTACCTTGCTACATACTATGATACTTATTTTGCATCCATATGAATAAAAATATCACATGTCTACTGCACTGTACATCCATGTTACTGTTTTACTGTTTTCGGATAGCCGTACGCATCCATATCATTAATTACATATCTGGTTGCATGCAAGTTAGCTTGATATATGCTATATTATTATACTTGCATCTATATTAATAAAAATATTGCATATTTATTGTATTGTGCATCCATGTTACAGTTTTACCATTTTCCCGATATCCGTTCGCATCCGTACAATTTATTATATATCTAGTTGCATGCCGTGTCATATTAATTCATATTACTGTTACATTAGCACCCCATGCTTGATAATGTGCATCCTACGTAGTCATGGATTTGCAGATGAAATCCCTGATAGATATTTGTGCATCCGTGTTTTACTGTGCATCCGTACTTGCTACAGTTTTATTATGAGCATCCGTTTGATACCTGTGCACTACCTATCATGACCTGATACACTACTACTTGACATGTTACCCGATCCTGTTTCTAATGCCGACAATCCTGACATGTTGTCCTGACGGACGTATCCTGTTGTCTGCATAGACAAACCTGTACCTGCTTGATCCTGTGTTGGCATTAGCTCCAGATTTATGAATACCTGACTTGAACACATAACCTTGGGGGTAAGGGAAAATCAAGAATGTAACCGAACGTAACTCAAAGGGCTATTATATTGTTTGCCGTATTTCCGGACGTTACGGAAAAATCCTGTTACCGTGGTCCCGTGGGGAATGAACAGGGCATATACTGAATAATCATGTTACCGTAGTCTCATGGGGAATGAATGAGGCATAGTCTGATGGGTTACAATGAGGATTACATTAATTGATTTCGAAGACTTTAGATTAGATAACCTAGAATCCAGATATAGGTTGCACACCACATGTACATACCCTCACTATTTCATTTCCGTGTTTACTTTCTATATTCATGTCATCGGTTATATTCATGCCTGCATATCTCATGTATCCTGTTCATTTATTATTGTTAATATTATGACGCACTAACGTCTGGGTTTTGCATGGCCCAGATCCTCTGTCTTTGTCGCAGGCTGACCAGGAGTATTTTAGCCGACAAGCCGAGCAGTGAGGATCCTGTTAGTATCTAGTTAGTTTAGTTTTATTTCCGTACTTTCATTTCCTGACGTGAGCCCGTGTTTGGGACGTACTTTCCAGATGTTATTGTTTATTGGATTTATTGCTTCCGTATATTATTTCTTGACTCGTTTATTCTGGCATATGGACATGTACTAGATAGTTTATTTTATTTTTTACTGTTGGCTCTGTCGCGTGTCGATCTTAGCGCACTCTGGGAAGCGGGGCGTGACATGTCCCAACAACAAGACAGGGTCGTGCAAGAAATCAAACGTGCAGCAATAAACTTGGACAATATAAAATAATGGGATGCACCAGAATCGAATAATGCTAATGCGGAAAAACCATGAATGAGTAGGATACCTGAAACGACTTCATCTGAAGCCCTGGCCTCTTTGGCCGTCAGAGTAAAGGCTCGAGCTTGATTAGGTCCCTGAGTTAACTGCTTCTGCCCCTGAATCTGCCTCTGCGGTGGCTCCTGGGCATCATCCTTCAAATGAAGCTTCGACGGACAAATACTGACAGTATGGTCAGCTGACCCGCAAACCAAACAAAGTCCAAGCATCCTTCGACAATTCTTCTGCACGTGTCCGGGCAAATGGCAGTAACCATAAAACGTCTTTCCCTTTATCTCGGGCATGACTGGCTTCTTCATCGGTACAATGCCACGTCTGTCCACTAGGATACCTCTGCGTAAAGGAGCTCGGTTCGGCGTAAACGCCGGCTTCTGTACCACGACCGCCTGCTGCTGTGTACCCTTGGTCTTCATCAATAGGCTCTGATGTTCTCTAGATGCCTTGAGAACTTGCGAGAAAGTGGTCAATCCCAAAGATATAATGTGCCTCTGGATTTCCACATCCAAACTGCGCATGAACCTTCGTGCCCTATCAGCCTCGTTGGCAACCAAAGGTCCAGCGAATCGACTGAGCCGTGTCCACTCAGCTGTATCCGCATCCACGGATCCGCCATTCTGCTTTAGACCGATAAATCTTTCTTCCATTTCCTCCCGTGCAGTCTACGGAAAGAACTTCTCCAAGAAACTCTGCTAGAAAGTTGCCCAACTGATCAGCTTGGGCAAACGGGTCTCTTCCACAAGGCACCACTCGCGGGCATAGTCCACCAATTGGATGCGTACAACTTCCACTCTCTGGTCCTCCGGAATCTGTGCTGCAATGAGCAGATTCTCTGTATCACCTAGCCACTGCTCCGCTGGCAACGGCTCCTCCAAACTAGTGAAAGTGGACGGACTAAGTCTCCTGAAATCCGCCACGGTACCCATACGCTGTACTGGTTTGGTTGCAACAGTGTTTACGGACTGTTGGACTGCCTGTAAACCTTCCTGAAAAGATTCGGTTGCCGCTGATTCAGCTCGGTTTGCCGCTTCTGGATCTCCAGCATCCCACGAATTACTCCAAGCAATGCGGCGTCATCAACATGCCTCTGGTACGACTGCAGATTCCTGTCCGCCATGATCCTGAAACTAAGACACCGAAGAGGATCAGCATGATAAACAAGATTCAAACTTGCAATAAAACATAGACTGGTTAGCAATGAAACCGAGAGAAGCAAGGTAATATAATGACCATAAAACAAGGAAGTGAATCAAGACTAGGACTCCAAGTTACTTAAATAGAGTACGGCATTGTAACCATGCTGCAGTTCATAGTTACAATCACATAACTCCGTTCAAGCCATCCAAATCCTACTATCAGAATCGAAAGAATAGGTAGGGAGAAACAATAAGTAATCAAAAGGATTTCAAGTCGAGATGCAAAGTCATTCCATCTCGTCAAGATAAAGGGCCAAGAGAAAGATAAGATTCAAGAATGGCAAGATGGTAAAGCGGCAGGATATGTTCCTAATTACGGGTTTTCTGACTCGTGTATTGGGTCCAATACCCAACTACAAAAGAATCAAGCCTAATTAACCTAAATCCAATGTCTCTGATACCAAACAAACCTTGTCATGCCCCGCTTTCCAAAGCGTGCTAAGATCGGCACGTGACAGAGCCAACCATGCTTCTTGTGGCTAGGAAACATCCCACTACAGTCACATTGCGGCTGTCTATAAGATATCAAGAATAGTAAAATAAAAAAAAAACTATCTAGTACATGTCCATATGCCAGAATAAACGAGTCAAGAAATAATATGCGGAAGCAATAAATCCAATAAACAATAACATCTGGAAAGTATGTCCCAAATACGGGCTCACATCAGGAAATGAAAGTACGGAAATAAAATTAAACTAAACTAGATACTAACAGGATCCTCACTGCAAGGCCTGACGGCGGAAATACTCCTGATCAGCCTGCGAAAGAAACAGAGGATCTGGGCCATGCAAAACCCAGATGTCAGTGCGTCATAATATCAAACAATAAAATATAATCAGGAGGTAACAAGATATGCGGGCATGAGTATGAAAAGTAATAAGTTTATAACAGTAACACGAATATGGAACAGTGAAGTGTATGTGCCTGCGGTGAGTAATCTATACTACTGGGTTAATTACTCTCAAGTCTTTGAAATCAATTTAATGAATCGTCGATGTAAATCAATAGTATCCCGTGTATGCCCGGGACCACGGTCCAGATTCTCGGGCTGAAACCGAGACCTGCCGCTAAGCACAAAACAGGAAACATGTACAGATGAATGATGTCAGCAGCATCATCCTAGGACTGGCCTACCCCCAAAACTGATCAGTATAAGTATCGAACTGTTGAGTTATAAGTCAGGTTTCATCAATGATTTCCCCTTACCCCCAAGTTATGTGTTCAAGTCAGGTATTGATAAATCTAGAGTTAATGCCAACACAGGATCAAGCAGGTACAGGTTTGTCTGAATAGACAACAGGATACGTCCATCGGGACGTTAAGTCAGGATTGTCGGCATTAGTAAGAAGATCAAGTAACAGGTCAAGCAGTGGTGTATCAGGTCATGCTAGGTGGTGCATATGTATCGAACGGATGCCCGTAAAATAAACTGTAGCAAGTACGGATGCACGATAAAAGTACGGATGCACAGTAAAACACGGATGCACAAATATTTATCAGGGATTACATCTACAACTCCATGACTATGCATGATGCACATTATCAAGCATGGGGTGCTAATATACCAGTAACATGATATAATACGACATGGCATGCAACTAGATATATAATAAATAACATGGATACGAACGGATATCGGAAAAACGGTAAAACTATAACGTGGATGTGAAATTCCATAAACATGTAATAATTCTATACCTATAGATATAAAATATGTTGCATAGCCCGTAGCGAGATAAAATTGCATGTGACTAGATATTTAATAAATTGTACAGATGCGAACGGATATTATAAAACTGTAAAACTGTAACATAGGATGCACACTGCGATGAACATGTAACATTATTATTAATATGGATTCAAAATATGTATCATAGCATGTAGCAAGATAAACTTGCCTGATCAGATCTCACGACGGGGTGCGTACGTCGCGTACGATATCGGTAACTGTCCCGATGCACACACGGGCATACAGAATAGGACCAGGCAAAGCAAGAACACGACCACGCTAGCTGGGGACGTCCACTGGGTCGCCCGGATCGTCATCTACAGTCATGGCTCAGGCGATCGACCGGAAACGCAAATCCAAGAAAGCAAAAGAAGAAAAGAAGAAGAAGAAGAAGAAAAGGAAGGGATGCGGTTCTCCGGGTTGGGTGCTCTGGGGTCAGAGGAGAGGGGGTGATGATGACGACGGGCCGTCGACGACGAGGTCCCCTGTAGGCAGCGAGTTTCCGGCGATGGGCAGAGGCTGCGGTGCTAGGGTTCTTGGTGTGCAGGGTTCTGGTCGGGGTGGAGAGAGGAGGAGAGGAGCTCGTGGTGATGGGGATGGTGATGAAGGGAGGGTTTTCCGGTGAAGTTGCAGGTGAGGTAGTGGGTTTCTTGGTCACCGGGGATTGGATGCGCAGGGGTTCACGTCGGGGAAAGAAGAATTGCAGGGGAGAGGAGAGAGGTGAGGTGGTCGAGGGAGGAGAGGAGGCGAGGTCGAGGGTGGAGGCGGCGACGGTGACGCGCGGCGAGGGCTAGGGTTTCACGAAGTGAGGCGGCGGGAAAACGGGTGAGAAGAAGAGGGAGAGAGAGAAGAGGACGTGTGTTTTTAAAAGTAAAATATATTAATATTAAATGTATAGTTTAAAATATACAGGGAGAGGCAGAGAGTGAGAGGGGTGAGGATCTGTTGTGATTTTAAAAGAATTTAAAAATATTTTGAAAATATATTTAGTATATTAACAGTTAGAATAGTATTAGAATCTAATATTAAATAAATTGAGTTTTCTAGTTAATACAAAATTACTCCAAAATATACACGGGTTGAGTCTAAAATTATGGTTTGAAAATACCGATAATATATGTGTCAACCAAAACCAAAAATCGATGTTCGATTAAAGAAAATGCATACCCCCAAAAACGGATGCACGTAGCATGCACGTAGCTATCCAAACGAGTCTGTTTCACTGAACGGGACGAGAACACGATATACGGATGCTACCACAGGGTCAGGGATATCATGCAGGCCATGCTAGATATTTTTAAAATATTTTATTTGATTATAATTGTATTATTAAAAAATGCAGATGCCAGATATAATGCAGATATACAGTATATAAAACATGAAAGTGCACGGATCCTCCGCGCTAGCAGGGATAAACGATAAACATGAATCAAGACGGGTTTCAAGTATGCGGGTCTGGTCAGATGCAAACACAGATACCAATTACATTTACTCGCACCCAAAACACAATAAATCAAGAAATAACCATAATTAAAGAAATACCCAAAATGGAACTGGTAAAATGGACTAGGGTGTTACAAAAGGTCAATTGAATCGGATATAATCTAAAAGTTAAAACCATTTCAATCAATGTGTGTGTAAGGAATTGGCTGATAGACATTCCTGTATCCCCGGTTTATCGCATAACTAATTGGAAGCCATATAACATGTATCAGGTTAGTAGCGTGAACATCCTCGAAATGTGTCCCATGACTACGATGGAGCTTTCTTTAGCGTGAATGTTACCCAAGCGTACATGTAAGATATCTCGTTACCATATCTTAATCAATACAGATGAAGAACGCCATAAATCAGATACATGCAGATGGAATACAGATGCCTATGTTCTCCACCGAAAATAAGAGACGAAACCGCGTAGGTCGTCTTGCCTGAATTTGGGGGTAGATGCTATTTGGTTTTATCCGTCCACCTCTCCGAAGATGCCAAGTTGATTTATGGCACCATGTATCGAAGGTTTAGACGGATGCGGCCGATGTAGCAGACTTCGTCAGATTCCCCCTCATTATGAGGGTTTTTTGATTGTGGGGACGCTCTTCCCTGCAGACGCAAGCCCCTGCAGTTAATTACGCTACTGCATCGTGGTAGCCACTTTCTCTTTCTCCAGATGGTCACTTCATGTCATGTGTTTTTGTTTTTGGTTGCCCGTGGATTGTATACGGAGACTAATTTATGTTGTCGCCCGTAGGGCGTGGATTAGTCTAAATCCGTATTTTCTTAGATTTGGTTTTGGGTTGGGTTTAAGGATCGTTAATCTCATTTGAGACTAAGATCAACTTAAACGTTTGTTAAGTATACGTTAGTCTAATTTTAGACTAAGATCTACTTAACAGGATCATTTAGATCCAACAAAAGAGCATTTAGGCTCTATTGTTTTAGTTTAAGGACATTGCGGTCCATTGGGATTAAGGAAATCATAGTCCGTGACAGTTTAAAGACGTCATAGTCTATGAGTTTAAGGATCTCACAGTCCATAAAGTTTAAGGACATCATAGTCCATGAGTTTAAGGATCCCACAGTCCATAAAGTTTAAGGACATCATAGTCCAGTTTAAAGACGTCATAGTCTGTGTGGTTTTGGTTCAACCGTTTGGGGATGCACCAAAAGTTATTGGTTATTGGGACCCTCCATATCTCTGAAGACGTTGAGGAATTACAACGACATATATCAGAGGTATGAAGATATGTACCCTTGAACCAAATTCCAGATCGAGGGGAGAGATCATGGTGGAATGAACATCATTTTAGATGCCAGGAGTTCATTAGCTATTTCTGAGTCTCGGATCAATTTTGAGAAAACCTGATTATAATGAGGGCTCTGCTGATTGATGACCAAAAAAGGGTTTTGGCTTCAGGAGACTTAGTTAATTTGGGCTAATGTTGGCCTCTCATAGTGTTAAACACTAGTGTATGATCAGCGCTCACGTGCTCTCACGTGAGGCGCTTGAAATAGTGTTAAACACTAAGAATTTGAGGCGCTCGCATGGGATCACGTGGGGCACTTGAAGTAGTGTTAAACACTAAGAATTTGAGGCGCTCACGTGGGATCACGTGTGGCACTTGAAGTTGGTGCTGCTCCTTTGGGTTTATTCCCTTGTTTCTTTTTTGAATGCTAAGAACTATTGGGTCACGTGGGATCACGTGAGGCACCCTAAGAATGGAAACTGCCCTTTGATTTATTCCCTTTCTGCTTTATAAAAGTTAAGCACTGCTTGGGGGTCACGTGCGGCGCCCCAAAAAATAGGGTTTATTCCCTTTCTGCTTTATAAAAGTTAAGCACTGCTTGGGGGTCACGTGAGACGCCTCAAAAAATACGGTTTATTCCCTTTTCTCTTTTATAAGTGCTGAGCACTTCTCAGGGGTCACGTGAGGTGCCCCAAGAATGGAAACTGCCATTTGATTTATTTCCTTTTCTCTTTTATAAGTGCTGAGCACTTCTCAGGGATCATGTAGGGTCACGTGACTAGATCTCATTCTTTCCCTCTTTGTTCCTCAAAGGTGCTCACGTGGGATCACGTGAGCTTTTATGTAGCGTTTGAATGCTAATGGATCATCAGGCTGTTCTTCTATGGTTCCGAGGGATCAAGTTCTCCTTTTGTTCTTTGTAGGGATTAAATTCTTTTTAAAGGGTTAAACCCTAGTTATAGAGGAATTAAATTCCTATATGTTTTGTAAGAGTTAAACTCTTTTAGATTCAGTTCTTTCCCCTAGGTTTTGAATCTGCATGACAGAATCTCCCCGATGAGAATTAAATTCTCAACTTGTAGGGAGATCCGCTTCTGTAGATCTTAACCAGAGGAACAACTAAGTTCTTTTAGAAGAGTTAAACTCTTGGTTTGAGAATTAAATTCTCTTTTTGCGGGAGCTTTTGGGAGGGGTTCCCCTTCTTTAGAGAATTAAATTATCTCTCTATTTTTCTTCCCCTCTCCCTCCGTGTGTCCTTTTTCCTCCTCTCTTTACTCCTATTATATGAGAAGAAAAAGAATCAATTTGTTAAGAAAATCCCTCATTGAGAGATCATGATTGATTCCATGATCTTTTAGATCAATTGGTGAATTTTATTCACCGTTGGATTTTTAATCCAAAGGCTCTCTGTTTAACAGAGAAGATTTCTTGTTTGTTTAACAAGATTATGAATATCTTGTTAGTTTTAACAAAATTAGAATTTTATTCTATCATATCTTTTTAGTTTAACAAGATCAAAAATATGTTTTCTTAATATGGATATCTTGTTAACATAGAATTTTATTCTTGTTATAAGATTTGGAAAATATTTTCCTATGATAGATTTTTATTCTATCAAATGATCACCGCTGGATCTTTGTGTTGGATATAGTGCCCTCAAAGTCAATTATTGGATCGCAGGCACGTGATTGCAATGATTGAGGGAGGACCTATGCCGGCAGGACAATCATACTTAAGATGATAGTATGCTATCTGGTTTATCTGTATCATCGTGTACATGCTTTAGGTGACCTTACAGATCACTATTACGCGTTGATAGAGCCCTTAGGATTCTTACTTGACTACCATCAGTATGATGGCGATCATATACGTGAGAGTTAGGTAGTCTATAAGCACATCCTTAAAGTGGTCCCTAGTCGTGGGAGTTTCAAGACTGGGCATCGATACTCCATTAATAGACTAGTATATACAGTCGAGACCCCAACAAGGGGCGGTAGCCGGTCTCACAAGCCATTGGTGTCAGTTGGTTCACCTAAGATATATACAGGTGCTCATTGGGTTATGAGTACACCAGACAGGACTCGCCGGGAACATGCTAGTTGGTATTATACCTGACGTCAGATAGCAGTTCCCTGGTGACATGTGTACAGGTTAGTTCATCGACCTGAGATCGTCATTTGTCTCGTGTGAGTTCCCACTATGCTTTGATTACTACCTTACCACGGCTCAAAGGAGTCGTGCAAACAGGTTTTAGCTGGGTACAGTCCTGAGCCACATGGAGGCAGTGAGCGGATCGGTAGGGGTTTCGTCTCTCCCAGTATTGGGGGTGAGATCGCGCTGTGTCTAGGAGAGCCATTACATGAAGTCCTTGGCCAAGGCACGAGATTTACTGGTAGGTATTCCAGTAGTATCTCAGGGTGTTCTGGGCTATACTCCGACACGACTTGTACCGCTTTTGTGGGTCTGACTTTTACCAACTGCCTAGGCCCGACATGCGATACTCATAGACGAACGGACCAGACTGTACGGATATTGTCACTGACAGGCTCAGTAGGGTGTCAAGATGAGTTCGCTCATCAACCTCCCTTTTGGTCAATACCTGGTAGCCCGTTACGTACAGCTAGTACCACTGACGTGCTAGTGGTTAAATCCACAGCCAAAATATTAACGAGTCTTTAGAGTCCCCCACAGACAGTTTCTTAAGTTTCGGGCGAAACGTTGTAGAGGCCGTATGGTATTATGGCAGGGTTCGATCATATACGTGCAGTCGTGCACGGATCATGATCGGGCGGATCATACTAGTGGGCTTTGGTTTAAGCCGGATCCTAGTATTAGATTTGTTGGATTACTTTAGTCTCATTGCATTCGCATTCAGTCGGAATGCTGATGTAGGTATGTATATACAGGTGAGGGGTATCCTTGTGATCCGTGACGAGTTTACTTCAGTAGATACCATTCTCTTTTTATTGTTGCAAACATTTGGATTAATGTTTGCAAATGGAAATTGTAAGCTCAAAGTCATGATTAGGAGCATTAATTGTGACACATGCACAAGTAGTGACTCATGGTATTATTCTTTGTGCATGCCATCATTTCATGGTTGATTATTGTGTGAGATTGTGATGGGAGGAGAGAGAGGGCAGCCACAAATGAGTGGGGTTAGCTCTTGTGTTGATATGATTCTATTTGGCTCCCTCACATTATTATCTCACACAAGAACAAGCTTCTTCTTCTTCCTTCTCTAGCTCACATTTTCTCCCATGGCATCATTTTTAACCTTCACTCTATCCATCTCATGTGTTGAGAATCCTAGAGTGTCAAGAGACAAAGTTATCACACACATTCTCTACTTCACCTTGGACATGTCGGCTGGCAAACTTCATGTTCGAGTTGTTTCGGATGAAGCGGGACCCCGTAAAAGGACTCATTGATGTGGTGCCCTTCTGACGAGGAGACCGGAGATCGGAGATGCCGCGAGGAGCTTGGGATGGTGGCCAAAGACCGAAGGACACGGATCGATCGGTATAGCCACTCTCACTTCTTAGTAGTTAACTAGTTTAGCGTTAATGGTTCGATCCGGGTGAAAGACTACGATAGCGCCGATTTCTTAAAAAGTTTTTGTTCCGCGTTTGGCCTCGGATTGACGGCCGGGGCGCTACCGTAGACTTACATAGTATCAGAGCTACGCCATTAACCTTTACTAGTTTGTTCTAACATATTTAAAATATCGATCGGTCGAAATTTCCAAAACTGCAGTTCCAAGTTCAAAGTTTCTGTCGAATTTTTTTTTTGTCGTCGAAAAATTATTTTGAGTGTTTCAGAAAATCAGGCAGGCTTTTCTAAGACCACTGTAAAAATTTTGTAGCATGATCCCTCTGTAACGTCGCGGAAACGTGGCCGTACCCACGTTTGGGCCGCGGTTCCGCCGCAGTGTTGGTGTTTCAGTGCACTAAATTTTTTCTTTGGGTCTTTAACATGGAATTGGGGTTTCTGGAATATTTTGTTTTGGACCCAGATTTGTTACAGTACTGGATTTGTGCTTGGGGCCCACTTCGGGAAATTTTGTCGATCGAAAATTTTAAATAAGTTAGTTCACAGTGCTTACATTATATCCGCGACTGTGAATGTCATTCGAGCGGTAAATCTTGTCTAATTGCTATAGCTCTTTTAGACGGGTTTGCGAACGTGACATTCACGTTGATGTTCTGTGTTGTGCTGTGATGTTGCGGATTTTTCGTGGTGGATAGCTTGGTGCAATGTTAGTACGTTTTGGTATTATTTGTACATTTGATATTGCGGGGCGATCGTCTGATATGTGGACTGCCGTCACTGTCTGTTTGTATATTATTCTTTTGGGGCACGACCGGATTGAGGTCGATGTCACCGTTGTACATATTTTATTTTCTGTACTAGGATTACCCTGCGGTGGGGTGCACGGATAGCCGGGTTCTAGAGGGCAACGAGCCTGCATCTCATGGCTTTGAGACGGAGGGGGCTTCATTCTAGAATTGGCGGGCTATTCTCCGCACTCGTAGGGGGTATAGGTTGACCCAAGGAGGGGTGCTCAGGTTACCGGATTCCGTGAAGTGATGGGTGGTCCATTCACTTTGCTGAAGGGGGCTGTCTCGCTTCAGGTTTTTGCGGGTAACTTGCCGCACCCGTAGAGGTCTAGGTTTTCATTGCACTAGCTATCCACACGACCAGGGGAACGTCGGGTTTCACTTGCGGCTCAAAGGAAACCCAGGGCTCCCAGATTATCTGTATTGTTCTGTGATGCTTATTACTTTTATGTGATTTTGCATTTATCATGCCTGGAGCGATTATTATATATTGCTATATATATACTAGTAAATGTTGTATATGTTTTACACCCGCGCTAGTCCAGTCCCCACTCTGTCGTTAGTTAAGTAACCTAACGGGTGATGACGGGACCCAGTGGTGAATGCAGATGGCATATACGTACATCATATTTTCGTTCTTTTGTGGTGTGATTAATTGATGGGACTGCATTGATTTGGATCAATGCCAGAAAACAAACCTATTCGATGTTGTTGGAACAATTTTCAAAAAGCTGTTATTGCAAGGACGTTCTCTTTTGTTTCGCACAGTGGTATTCGGTTATGAATATCCAGCACCTCATTCTATGAGGCAAGGGCCGAGATCCCTTCATCGGGAGTGACCCCTTGGATAGAAGTTTGCGTCAGGGTAATAACTTCACTATAGTCGATTACTTTTTGCTTTGCATCGCGGTATTCAGTTGGAATATCCTACACCTCATTCTACGTGGAAAGAGCCGAGATCCCTTCACCGGGAGTGACCTATTTAGCAAAGGTTTTCACTACTATATATTTGTAAAAAGCTATCCGGTTCCTTCAACGATATCAAGTTCATTACGTTAAAGGTTTTTCGCCAAAAACCATTCGTAGACCTCCGTCATTTCAGACGGGTAGCACTTAGTATTCATGCTATGTTTGTTGGCCTTAGTCAAAGCATAGTGTATGGTAGCTATTTGTTACTTTTCTGTTGCATAGATAGATGCGTTGGTTTGGGACAGTCGTACAGCCTTGTTGGCCATAGTCAAGGGCTTGTACGGGTGGGTTCAAATTAACCTGGACAATGACGGGTATAACTTGACATGTGACTTATGATTTGTTGGCCTTAGTCAAGGTCATAAGAGCATGGGGTAAAAATCACATCGGGAGTTTCTAAAGAAATTGAAACTTGCTAGGCATGCGCATACCTTCTGGAGTGTGATAACACGAGTGGATTCCATCACGTTATCATGCGATGATAGTTGGATCCCGATTCCCACTGATGAGTTGGTTTACTCCTCGGGTGATCCCGACTAATTCTTCTTTCAGGTTTGGAGGAGAATTTAAGGTTACAGTGGGAGGTTTCCTGATTAGATAAATTGATAACCATTCTGATCTAGGTTAGAGTGCACGCAGAGTGTTTCTTTTCTCTCTCTCTTTGGCAGCAACCATGGCCTGACCCTAGACTATGACTCAGTGACCAAGATTAACCGAACCTCCTTAAAACACTGGCTTTTGGATTGTCTGAGTTGCATACCTCATTGCCACTCCTACTTTTACCCTTTTTCTCCGGAACATTTCGTATCACTACGAACGTCCACTTCCATTGAATAAAACCATCGTATGGTTATATACGAACTCGAAGGAACTTGTTCCAGATTCGAGGATGGTTTCCGGTTCTGGAGAAAATGAATAGGACTATTCAGTTGTCTTTTCCTTTTACCTTCTCTCAGGTTGCGAGTGCTCTTTGGATTAGGACGGTAAACCTATTACGCTAATTGGATAGTCTTCTTCCAAACTATAGGCAGGTGCCGAACGGTGGGGAACGAAGAAAACCAATTAGCCTAACGATGGTGTACATAAGGTAATAAGTTAAGACAAATAAAGGGATTAGAAAGAGGGCAAAGTAAATTGCAACTGCTATCATTCATGACCAAACCACATATTTCATCGCCACTCCTACTTCACCTTGGTATTTCTCCAGAACACCCCGTATCACTACGAAGATCCACAGTTATTGGATATTCCATCGCATGGTTATATACGAACTCGAAGGAAGTTGTTCTAGTTCGGGGATGGATTCTGGTTCAGGAGAAATAGGAATAAGGTTTATTCGGTTGTCTTTTATCTTTACCTTCTCTCGCGTTGCGAGTGCTCCTAGGATTAGGAGAATACACCCATTATGCTTATTGGATAGTCTTCTTCCAAACCATAGGCTGGTGCCGAACGGTAGGGAAGGAACAAAACCATTTAGCCTAAGGGGGTGTACAGAAGGTAATGACTAAATACATATAAAAGGATTTGGAGAGATGGCAAAGAAATATACAGTTACAGTTGTGAATCTGAGAATGGAAGAGGCATTACTAAGAATACCCGGATACCCCTTCAAAACATTTACATGTTTCAGTTTCACTGTGTATTGTTAAAAGAAAAATGATTTCCTAATTAGCATATGCTCCAGGGTATCTATTTACCAGGTTTGATTCTCACATCTGTATGGTTTTACAGATGATGAGTGGGAGTAAGTTATTGGGAATTAGGTGATCATCCTCATTATATCGGGATTCGTTGTAATTGGTGATATTTGAGGAAATCGCCTGGGTTATTGCCGGACGACAAATATTTTGTTTTGAATATCCATTGTTATGCACCAATTTCAAACTGATATATCTGCACGTTTATTTTTATAAAGTGAGATATAACCTTTTGAAATTATGTTCATGACATTTACCTATATCAGTTGATGGTTAGGTAAGGAGTATTCAACAGCGGTGTAATTCTTCATAACTATAGTACAGTTTTCAACCTATGACGCACAGGGTTTGAGTTATTCAACTCAGAGGACTTATATAAAGTATTGTATGTTGTCCAGTGTCCATTAGGATAGAGGGGTTGGTCCTCGTACTATATTCTGTTTACTTGTGACTTCTCTAGTTTTAGACAAGTGTTTCGTAGAAATACAAGGTCTAAGTTTTGAGAAGTTATAGGTATAAGAGTAAAGTAGAGAACCACGTGTTGCAAGTATCAGGATTCTTCAAGATGATCGAAGATGTAGATACTTGTGTATGGTATTCGGTTGATAGTAATGATTATGAGAACTTGCTTCTCTTTCAGGTTACTCATATCTGGATGTATTCCTAACTTGAGTAATGCTGATCGGCCTCTCTCCATTTAGTTGACATGCACTGGAGACAGCTGCATGATTTGAATCTGGTTCCAATTAAATCAGTGCCTCTGTTTCTATATTGTATATAGAATGGATCATATCTTAACGATGTTAAGGTGTATGGAGTTGTCCGGCATATGCTTAAAACCAGACTCTGGATAACTCAAGGCACGTTTCTGTAATGGCTGTTTGTGGGTTGACTTTCTACCATCTGGAAGATCAATAGTGATATTGTTCTTGACTCGCCACAGTTTTGATAAAAATGGATTTTTCAGAAAACAGTAGTGGGAGTGATTCCATAACCACAAACGATTACTGGAAATTTGATAAGAACCTAAATATTCAATCAGGTTTGACATTCCATTAGCCACTTCGCAGATATGGTGGGTAACATCAGGCACTCGAGAGGTACTTTGGTATGCTCAAGGACGGTGACAGGGAGGTTCTTGTTTACCCAGACTTGTCATTGCTGTTGTTCCAGACTGTGAGACCCGGCAGGAGGATGAGTATAGCGTCGTTCTAAACTAGCTTTAGAAGTGCACGTGTATATGACTCTGCCAGAGGGTTGTCTTAGTCAGTGGGAGCAGCGGAAGCATGGTGGACAAGTAGCTTATGTCTATTTATAGAATAAAGCGGATATAACGGAGATAGATCATCTATTTTTGATGTGACAGTCATAGGTTTGACTTCATCAGAATAGGGGATAGATCTGTTAAGAAGGTAGTAGGGTGTGATGTCCTGGTATTTGGATGACATACACAGAGTAGGAAGTGAAATTCCTATACTACGATCGGTTATACTTTGGTTATCACACAGTGGTTTTTCCATAAAGGACTTGGATATTACATCGGACATTCTGGTTACTAGATCTATGGTTTTAGATCTAGATTTGGGTAGTTTCCCAATATGGGTACTTTGACAGTATTCTAAAAGTATTTAGAATGGACAACTCCTGGCATGGTGGTGTACTTGCAGGTGATGGAGTCACCCTCTCTAAAGGTGTCTTACAGACTAAAGGGGAGAGGGATGTGCATGATTGGCAGATCACTTGCTTAGGCAATTGAGTTGATCATGAGATGTCAAGTACCACACCAGATGTTGTTTTTGTATTAGATACAATAAGTTGATACTAATCCAATCCTGGAGAAACATTCGGAAGCAGTTTTAGAACATAAGTGGATGTTTTAGGGATATGATAACGACAGCCTCCTTCGGGAGACAGTTATCATTCCAAACTTCCAAGGTGACCTGGATGACTGAGTGACTGTCAGAGTTATAGTTTTTCCCTCTGACGAGGGGAAGTATTTTGGACAGGTGGTCCAAGCGGATACTGAGGGAGGTGTGGCGCAATACTGATTAGGTTCAGTTGACGATACAATCTAAGAAGTTTGGATTTAGAGTTCATTTATGAACTAGGTCCCATCAGATATCCAGACATATTCTAAGATAGGTATTGCTCATTTGGGGAGATGGCTTTCTCCGCGAATTTGAGATAAAGAGAGACATAGAAAGAAACATCAGAGCGGATCCACTCACTGAGGCTATTTCTCGAACGCAATAGTTTCACAAACAAGTTTTGTGAGACTGATCAGTAGAGAAGTTGGGTGTTCGGTATCACACGGGCTGTGAGTATGCGACATCGCAATAATTAGCCTTGAGTGCAAGTGGGAGATTGTTGGATATAGTGCCCTCAAAGTCAATTATTAGATCGCAGGCACGTGATTACAATGATTGAGGGAGGACCTATGCCGACAGGATAGTTTTACTCAAGATGATAGTATGCTATCTGGTTTATCTGTATCATCGTGTATATGCTTTAGGTGACTATATAGATCACTATTACGCGTTGATAGAGCCCTTAGGATTCTTGCTTGACTACCAGCAGTATGATGGCGATCATATACGTGAGAGTTGGGTAGTCTATAAGCACATCCTTAAAGTGGTCCCTAGTCGTGGGAGTTTCGAGACTGGATATCGATACTCCATTAGTAGATTAGTGTATACAGTCGAGATCCCGACGAGGGGCGGTGGCCGGTCTCACAAGCTATTGGTGTCAGTTGGTTCACCTAAGATGTATACAGGTGCTTATTGGGTTATGAGTACACCGGACAGGACTTGCCGGGAACATGCTAGTTGGTTTATACCTGACGTCAGATAGCAGTTCTCTGGTGACATGTGTACAGGTTAGTTCATCGACCTGAGATCGTCATTTGTCTCCTGTGAGTTCCCACTGTGCTTTGATTACTACCCTACCACGGTTCAAAAGAGTCATGCAAACAGGTTTTAGTTGGGTACAGTCCCGAGCCACATGGAGGCAGTGAGCGGATCGGCAGGGGTTTCGTCTCTCCCAGTATTGGGGGTGAGATCGCGCTGTGTCTAGGAGAGCAATTACACGAAGTCTTTGGCCAAGGCACGAGATTTACTGGTAGGTATTCCAGTAGTATCTCAGGGTGTTCTGGGCTATACTCCGACATGACTTGTACCGCTTTTGGGGGTCTGACTTTTACCAACCCCCTAGGCTCGACATGCGAGACGAACGGACCGGACTGTACGGATATTATTACTGACAGACTCAGTAGGGTGTCAGGATGAGTTCGCTCATCGACCTCCCTTTTGGTCAATACCTGGTAGCCCGTTACGTACAGCTAGTACCACTGACGTGCTGGTGGTTAAATCCACGACCAAAGTATTGACGAGTCTTTAGAGTCCCCCACAAACAGTTTCTCAAGTTTTGGGCGAAACGTTGTAGAGGCCGTATGGTATTATGGCAGGGTTCGATCATATACGTGCAGTCGTGCACGGATCATGATCGGGCGGATCATACTAGTGGCTTTGGTTTAAGCCGGATCCTAGTATTAGATTTGTTGGATTACTTTAGTCTTATTGCATTCGCATTCAGTCGGAATGCGGATGCAGGTATGTATATACAAGTGAGGGGTATCCTTCTGATCCGTCACGAGTTTACTTTAGTAGATGCCATTCTCTTTTTATTGTTGCAAACATTTGGATTAATGTTTGCAAATGGAAATTGTGAGCTCAAAGTCATAATTAGAAGCATTAATTGTGACACATGCACAAGTAGTGACTCATGGTATTATTCTTTGTGCATGCCATCATTTCATGGTTGATTATTGTGTAAGATTGTGATGGGAGGAGAGAGAGGGCACGACAAATTAGTGGGGTTAGCTCTTGTGTTGATATGATTCTATTTGGCTCCCTCACATTATTATCTCACACAAGAACAAGCTTCTTCTTCTTCTTCCTTCTCTAGCTCACATTTTCTCCTATGGCATCATCTTTAACCTCCACACTACCCATCTCATGTGTTGAGAATCCTAGAGTGTCAAGAGACAAAGTTATCACACACATTCTCTACTTCACCTTGGACATGTCGGCTGGCAAACTTCATGTTCGAGTTGCTTCGGATGAAGCGGGAGCCCGAAAAAGGACTCATTGATGTGGCGCCCTTCCGATGAGGAGACCGGAGATCGAAGATGCCGCGAAGAGCTTGGGATGGTGGCCAAAGACCGAAGGACACAGATCGATCGGTATAGCCACTCTCACTTCTTAGTAGTTAACTAGTTTAGCGTTAATGGTTCGATCCGGGTGAAAGACTACGATAGCGCCGGTTTCCTAAAAAGTTTTTGTTCCACGTTTGGTCTCGGATTGACGGCCGGGGCGCTACCGTAGACTTACACTTTGATCCAAGTGTCCTCTGTTTAACAGAGAAGATTTTTCTAGTTTAAGAAAGATTAAGAAAATATTTCCTAAATAAAATTTAATTCTAGAATTTGATAGGAACATTTTAAATTAGGGTGCTCACATGCTTTGCATGTGATTGGCAAAAGAACCCACGTGACCCCTAGTGTGGGTTTTAGCCTGTGTTTGTTCAGAGCACTCACGTGTGTAACACGTGAGGCATGTTTGGCCCTTGGTTATTTATGTTCAGCGCTCATATGCTTTGCATATAAGCGCCCACGTGTTTTAGACGTGATGTTTGTTTGTCCCTTGGTTATTTATGTTCAGCGCTCATATGCTTTGCATATGTGCGCCCATGTATTTTACACGTGATGCCTGTTTTTTGAGGATTCTCCCCCTTTTTTGTAAGGAAAAAGTAGCTCTTGGCCGAAAATTTTGGCGAGAATAGCCTACTGTTGGAGATAGTGCCCTCATAGTCAATTATTGGATCACAGGTACGTGATTGCAATGATTGCGGAGGACCTATACCGGTAGGACAGTCTTACTCAAGATGATAGTATGCTATCTGGTTTGCCTTTATCAGTCGTGTACATGATCAGGTGACTGATTACATGTTACACTTTGATAGAGCCCTTAGGATCTTGCTTTACCACCAACAGTATGATGGCGATCATATACGTGAGAGTTGGGTGGTTTATACGCATATCCTTAAATGTGGTCCCTAGTCGTGGGAGTTTCGAGACAGGGCATCGATACTCCGGAGTAGACTAGTGTGTACAGTCGAGACCCCGACGAGGGGCGGTGGCCGGTCTCACAAGCCACTGGTGTCAGTTGGATCACCTAAGATGTATACAGGTGCTCATTGGGTTATGAGTACACCGGACAGGACTCGCCGGGAATCTGCTAGTTAGTATTATATCTACCGTCAGATAGCAGTTCCCTGGTGACATGTGTACAGGTTAGTTCATCGACCTGAGGTCGTCATTTGTCTCGTGTGAGTTCCCACTGTGCTTTGATTTCTACCCTACCACGGCTCAAAGGAGTCGTGCAAACAGGTAGTTTTTGGGTACAGTCCCGAGCCATATGGAGGCACGTGAGTGGATCGGCAGGGGATTCGTCTCTCCCGGTATTGGGGGCGAGATCGTGCTGTGTCTAGGAGAGCCATTACACAAAGTCCATGGCCATGGCATGAGATTTACTGGTAGGTACTCCAGTAGTATCTCAGGGTGTTATTGGGCTTCACTTCGACACGACTTATACTGCTATTGGGGGTCTGACGTTACTAGCCCCCTAGGCAGATATGCGATACTCATAGACGAACGGACCGGACTGTATATACATTGTCACTGTTAGGCTCAGTAGGGTTTCTGGATGAGTTCGCTCATCAGCCTCCCTTGAGGTCAGTCCATGGGCAGCCGTTACGCATTGCTAGTGCCGCTGACGGTTTGTGGTTAAACCCACTGCCAGGGTACTGACGAGTCATTAGAGTCCCCCACAGACAGTTTCCCAAGTTCGGGCGAAACGTTGTAGAGGTCGTATGGTTTTATGGCAGGGTTTGGAAAATGCACGTGCGTTTACGCACGTGTTATTTTTCGGGCAGATGATACTGGTCGGCTTTGGTTTAAGCCGGATCCGAGTATTATATTGAGTAGATATAATATCTTTGTCTCAGTTGCATTTGTATTCGGTCGTAATACAAATGCGGGTGTATTTATACAGTTCGGGGTTGTCCTGAAATTCATTTCGGGATCACTTTTGGAAGTTGCCAGTTTCCAGTTTTCTATCAGCCGTCTTTTAACATTCGGTTAAAGACGGATTTATCTTTTCTTCAGTTGAGGTGAGTCAGTGTTCCAGAAGATTCTAGATGAGGTGACTAGGATTAATTGGTGTTGAGTTTTCATTGGATGCTTTTAATGGTTCATTAATGCATGATGACTAGGTTTGTGAGTCATGCTTTAGCTTTAATGAATCTTGTTTAGCTAAGGATATTTTGTGAGATATTTAGTCTTATGGTTACTCTCCCCTCCTCCTACACTCACCTCCCTCTACCTATATATGGCCGGCCCTCTCTCTCCTCCCTCTCTCTCTCACTTGTTGAGTTTTCATTTTTGTAGAAAAGATTATGATAGTATTTGGGGTGCATGGAATTTTACAGTTCATTTCATTCCATCACCCAATTTCCTCGGCAACTTCATTAACCGATCGTCCACGGACTTGGACGAAGTGAGACAAAGTCATCTACTCATTCTCTACATCATTCTTGGTCGTCTCTTTTGGCAAACTTGACGATCGAGTTGCCTCAAGTCAGAGGCGGGAGCCCGTTTAAAGAATCGTCGACGTGGTGCCACCTCGACGAGGAGATCGGAGATCGACGAGATCGGAGCAGCCGCAACGGAGCGTGGGATGATGGTTAAAGAACGAAGGACTCGGATCGTTCGGTATAACCTTTCTACACTCTTTACAGTTTGTTAGTTTAGCAATAATGGAAGATCCGGGTTAAAGTATACGATAGCGCCAGTTAAAAAGTTTTTGTTCCGCATTTGGCGTCTATAGACGGCCGGGGCGCTAGCGTAGACTTACAGTGGTATCAGAGCCTAACCATTTTGCTATGCTAACTTGTGCTAACACGTTTAAAACATCGATCGAACCGGAAATCGAAAACTACAAAATTCCATGCTCACAGTTTCTGTCGATTTCAAATGATCTCGTAAAATTTTTCTACATGTCTCAGAAAACTGCGCAGGCTTTTCTAAGAACCACGTAGAAATTTGGGCACGTAATTCGATAATACCGCCGCGGAAACGCGGTCAAACCTATGGTTTGACCGCTCTTCCGCGGCAGTACAGTGAGATCGTGGCCCCACATTTTCACAGTGAGTTCTCTGTTGGATTTTGTGGTTTTTGGTAAATATCGTTTTTGCCCAGATTTTGTTACTGTTCACCAGTAAGTCGTGGGGCCCACTTTTTGATATTTGGTCGATCGAAATTTGAACACGTTAGTTTACAGTGCTTACATTATATCTCCGACCGGGAATGTCATTTGATCGGTAAAACCGCGTCTGATTGCTATAGTTCTTTTAGACGGGTTTGCGAATGTGACATTCGCGTTGATGTTCTGTGTTGTGCTGTGATGTTGTGGATTTGTCGTGGTGGATAGCAGTGTGCAATGGGAGTACAGTTTGTGTTTATTTGTATATTTGATATTGCGGGGCGAGCGTCCAACTTGTGGACTGCCGTCACTGCCTGTTGTATAATATTCTTTTAGGGCACGACCAGGTTGCGGTCGATGTACCTATTGTACTATTTTTCATTACTGTACTAGGTTTTTGCCCCGTGACGGAGTGCACGGATAGCCGGGTTCGGGAGGGCAACGGGTCCGCATCTCATGGCTTTGAGAGGCAGAGGGGCCCCACTCTAGAATTGGCAGACTATTCTCCGCACTCGTAGGGGGTACAGGTTGACCCAAGGAGGGGTGCTCAAGATTACCGGATTCCATGAAGTGCTGGGTGGTCCATTCACTATGCTGTAGGGGGCTGCCTCGCTTCAGGTTTTGGCGGGTAACTTGCCGCACCCGTAGGGGTCTAGGTTTCATTGCATAGGCTATCCACACGACAGGGGAACGTCGAGTTTCAGCAGCGGCTCTGTGAAACTCGGGGATCCCAGATTATCTGTATTGTTCTGTGATGCTTATTACTTTTCTGTAATGTTGCATACTATCACGCCTGGAGCGATTATTGCATATTGGTTTATATACTATTAGATGTTGTATATGTTTTACCACCCGCGCTAGTCCAGTCCCCGCTCTGTCGTTAGTTAAGTAACCTAACGAGTGATGACGGGACCCAGTGACGAATACGGATGGCATATACGTACATTTTATTTTCGTTCTTTTCTGGTGTGATTAAATGATGGGACTGTGTTGATTCTGATCAATGCAAAGTATAACAAACCTGTTTACAGTTGTTGGAACAAATTTAAAAGGTGTTATTGCAAAGACGTTTTCTTTTGTTATGCATAGCGGTATTCAGTGGAATATCCTGCACCTCATTCGACGGGGCAAGGGCCGATATCCCTTCACCGGGACTGACCCCTTGGGCAGAAGTTTGCGTCAAAGTAATAACTTCACTATAGTCGATTACAAGTTTCTTTGCATAGCGGTATTCAGTGGAATATCCTGCACCTCATTCCACGAGGAAAGAGCCGAGATCCCTTTACCGGGAGTGACCTCTTTAGCAAAAGGTTTTCGCCACTATATTTTAAAAAAGCTATCAGGTTCCTTCAGCGATATCAAGTTCACTATGTTAAAGGTTTTTTTCGCCAAAAACCAGCCGTAGCCCTCCGTCACTTCTTTTGGGTATTCAGTAGTATTCAAGCTATGTATTTTGACCAACGCCAAGGCATAGTGTTTGGTAGCTGCTGGGTATTCAATTGTTGCATAGATAGATGAGTTAGTTTGGGACAGTCGTTCTGCCATTTTGGCCAACGTCAAGGGCATGTGCGGGTGGGTTCAAATTGACAAGATAGTGACGGGTAGAACTTGGCAATGTGACTTATGACATTTTGACCAACGCCAAGGTTATAAGAGCATGGGGCAAAAATCATATCGGGAGTTTCTAAAGAAACTGAAAACTTGCCAAGTATGCGCATACCTTCTGGAGTATGAGTAACGTGGATGCATTCCATCACGTTATCATGCGATGCAGAGTTGGATCCCGATTCCCACTGATGAGTTGGTTTACTCTTCGGGTGATCCCGATTGATTCTTCTTTAGGTTTGGAGGAGAATTTGACAGGGACAGTGGGATGTTTTCCGGATTAGATAAAGTGATGACCATTCTGATCTAGGTTAGAGTGCACGCAGAGTGTTTCTTTTCTCTCTCTCTTTGGCAGCGACCTTTGACCGACCCTAGACTATGACTCAGTGACCAGGTTAACCGAACCTTCTTAAAATACTGGCTTTTGGATTGTCAGAGTTGCATAAGTCATTGCCACTCCTTCTTTTACCCTTTGAATTTCTCAGAACACCCGTATTACTACGGATATCCACTTCCATTGGATAGATCCATCGTATGGTTATATACGAACTCGAAGGGACTTCTTCGAGGATGGATCCAGGTTCAGGAGAAATAGAATTGGTTTATTCAGTTGTCTTTTATTATCACCTTCTCTCAGGTTGCGAGAGCTCCTTGGTTTAGGAGAGTACACCTATTACGCTTATTGGATAGTCTTATTCCAAACCATAGGCTGGTGCCGAAAGGTAGGGAATGAAGAAAACCAATTAGCCTAAGTAGGGTGTGCAGAAGGTAATATGTAAAGACAAAATAAAAGGATTAGAAAGAGGGCAAAGTAAATTGCGACTGATATCATTCACGACCAAAACCGCGTACTTCATCGCCACTCCTATTTCACATTTAAAGGAATAAGGTATTATTCAGTTGTCTTTTATCATCACCTTCTCTCAGTTGCGAGTACTCCTTGGTTTAGGAGGGTACACCTATTATGCTTACTGGATAGTCTTCTTCCAAACCATAGGCTGGTGCCGAACGGTAGGGAAGGAAGAAAACCATTTAGCCTAACGATGGTGTACAGAAGGTAACGACTAAAGACAAATAAAGGGATTTGGAGAGATGGCAATAAAATATACGGTTGAAGTCATGAATTGGATTATGGAAGAGGCATTGCTATGAATACCAGGATACCCCTACGAAACATTTTCATGTTTCAGTGCATTGTTAAAGAAAAACTGTTTTCCCGATTAGACACTTACTCCAAGGGTATGTATTTACCAGGTTTCATTCTCATATCTGTATGGTTTTACAGATGATGAGTGGGAGTAAGATATTAGGAATTAGGTGATCATCCTCATTATATCGGAATTTGTTGAAATTGGTGATATTTGAGGAAATCGCCAGGGTACGGTTTTTCACCTACAACACACAGGTTTTGAGTTGTTTAACTCAGCGGACTTATACAGAGTATTGTATGTTGTCCAAGTGTCCATGAGGACAAAGGGGTAGGTCCTCGTACTATGTTCTATTTACTTATAACTTCTCTAGTATTTAGACAAGTGTTTCGTAGAAATACAAGGTCTAAGTTTTGAGAAGTTGTGGGTATAAGAATAAAGTAGAGAACCAGGTGTCACAAGTATCGGGATTCTTCAAAGAGATCGAAGATGTAGATTCTTGTGATTGGTATTTAGATGATAGTGATGGTTTTGAGAAACGAGTTTTCTCTTTCAGGTTGCTCATAATTGGATGGATTCCTAAGTTGAGTAATGCTGGTTAGCCTTTTTCCATTAAGTTGATATGCACTAGAGACAGCTGCATGATTTGAATATGGTTCCAATTAAATAAGTGCCAAAGTTTCTGTATTGGATATAGAATAGTTCGTACCTTAAAAGATATTAAGGTACGGGGAGTTGTCCAGCTTATGCTTAAAACCAGACTCTGGATAACTCAGGGCACGTTTCTGTAATGGCTGTTTGTTGTTGGGGTAAAAATTTACACCCCGGTTGACCAAGTCAAAATCAAAGTCAACCCCAAGCCAAGTGGGCCCAAGCCCAGATCCAGTGGACCCATGCCCGGGTCGAGCCCGAACATGAAGCGGCCGGCCTCCCCCCATGCCAAGATAAAAATTTTGTAATAAATAATTTTGTTGTATTTATTTTATTTTATTTTTGAATAAATGTAAGTAAAAATAGGCATAAAGCCAAATTTTTGTAAAGCCCATGGCTTATGTGCAAAAAGAAATGGCACATGAGCCATGGGATAGGCAAAATGCCATTTTGTGAAGCCCAAGGGGCTATGTGTAAAATGTATGGCCTATAAAGGCAAGGATAATGAAACATCCCAAGAACTTTTTCTCTCTCCAAAAAAAAAGTTTCAGAGCTGAGCTCTTTCTTCCTTCTTCAAGGTTCCAAAACCTTCTTCTTTCTTTTGAATTAAATCAAGAGTTTTACTCTTCCTTTTTCAAAACTAAATAGTTTTCCATCACAAAACCCATTAAGGGGAACCCAGATCTGCCATCAGATCTCAAAAAGGAGAGATTTTGATATCTCACATCCCTTAATCTTCAAGATCCGGCCAAACAACAGGAGGAAGAAGAAGAACATCTTTCACTAAACCCCCCAAAAAGAAGAAAAACACATTCAGGAGTCCAACTCCTCTCTGATTTCTCTTCTGAGAAATTTTTTCAGGCTAAAAGCCTCTTGTGCCTCTCCGGCGCGCAGCGCAAGTGCGCAAGGCGCCAGCGTGCCGACACGTGGCGCGCGCGCTTGCGCAAGTGCGCAAGGCGCCCGCGTGCCGACACGTGGCGTGCGCACCTGTGCGCTTGCGCAAGTGCGCAAGGCGCCCGCATGCCGACACGTGGCACGCGCGCTTGCGCACCTGCGCAAGTGCGCAAGGCGCCCGCACGCCGACACGTGGCGTGCGCACCTGCGCGCTTGCGCAAGTGCGCAAGGCGCCCGCGTGCCGACACGTGGCAGGCGCCGCGCGCCGACACGTGGCGCGCGCGCTTGCGCACCTGCGCAAGTGCGCAAGGCGCCCGCGCGCCGACACGTGGCGCGCGCGCTTGCGCACCTGCGCAAGTGCGCAAGGCGCCCGCGTGTCGACACGTGGCCCCCACGCATCCCTTGGATGCCCTTTCCCTTTCTTTTTATGTACATACATATACACATACATATGTATACAAATGTACACATACATATACTCCTCCACACTCTCCCCCTCAAAAAAATTTTCGGGCCGGGGCGCTGCCCCGAACCCCGCAAGGGGGCTGCTAGCCCCCTTGACCCCCAGCCCGCTATCCGGGTAGCGGGACCCCCGTAAAAAACTTTGTGTGGCTCCCGATATATCCAAAACCCCCTTTCAAAACACACGCACACTGTACATTGAGTTCGCATGACCAGTTTAACCCGTTAATCGGAGGTTCCCTCGCCCCAAAGGCGATGGGTAATTAACGGCAGCTTAGTCCGCGGCTGCCGGAGATTCGGATCTCCACAATCATTAAACCCCGGCCTACCCTAGGCAGGGGGAATCTGTAGTACGCCTGACAAGCGCGCGCGTATTCCCATCTCACTGGGGTGACGAAAAACACCCTACAGGTTCTGGCACGCCCGGTGGGACCAATCTCTCCTCCCATATTTCGGGTTAAACGTTCATGCGAACTCAATCAATATACATATCGATTGCCTATACTGAAATGATGTTCTTTTTTCCGTGCAGCAATCAACCTTCGACGACAATGTCTCCCCAGACGAATTCAGCTTCCAACGTGACCCCGATTCCGTACGTGGTCAAGATCAACGCTCGTGTGGTTCTCCCCGCAAGCCTCAGTCGACAATGGGAGGAGCCGCCCCGCCAGTTTGGCTCTGTCATCATCTACCCTGCCGGAAGCGCTCACCTGGCAGAGATCCCGGCGGAACAGGTGGCCAAGCCGGTCTCAAGGGGAAAGAGGCCGAATGTCGTGATCGCCAAGGCACCACAACCGAAACTCAAGACGCTATCTGAACGACTCCCTGGCGCTCTAGCTGGGGGCAAGACTTCCGATGCGAAGGGCAACATCCAATGTTGCGGACGAGCTCACGCGATTACTCCAACAAATGCACAATCGAGCGTATCTCCGAGGCCTTCCATCAACCGGTCTGCGGCATCTTCCCAAAAAGCCGAAGTCTGCCAGGTGCTTAGAACAGAAAAGTTAAGGCAGAAGCGGCTCAGGTATCGAGCCAACAAGAGGGCCAAGGCTTCGGCCAAATGGAATCGTGTGAAGTTCCAGGTGCAGGGTTGCCCCGCGACAACGGCTGAGTCGGACGTAAGAATCAGCAATTCCTTCGAGCCTCTGAAGTGGGTTCAGAAAAACGCCATGACCGCCAGAATCAAGAAAACAGCGGTCCGAACCGTGCCACAATGAGACGTGTCCCGGCCCCAACAGAAAAAGTATGACACTGTCTCTTCAAGAGTCTATCAAGCACTCTGTGCCGCACGAAAGCAGCGGGGCAAACCCAGGAAAGAAGCACCAGCACCATTCGAGAACCTGGTTAGGCCAGCCGCCTTCAATCGACTACCAGCTATCGAAGCAAGGGGGTCAAGACAGCGATCCGTGAAATCAGCCGCCAATAATAGAAAGACGGCCGGATATATCATCCATACGGTCTATATGGCGGGCGGGCGCCCCAGCGACAACCTTCGCAGCAAAAGCAAGGACGGGGCCACCACATCCCAAGCCCAATCTAGCCTGAATGTGGTTGCCGCCACCCAAGAACAGCCGCCCCTGCTGGATGAAGAAAACCCTCTCGATGAGGATGATAGGCAGATAGACCCCTCGGTCCATGTAGAGTCAAGCTCGGACAGCGAGGAAGAGCCGACTTTCCGCCCTAGGACTGCGGAGCAAGAGCTGCTTCAAGAACTTCGAAAACAGCTCAGGAGCAAAGATAAAGAGATGGCCAAGCTCTATTCAAAGATTGACGACTTAACGAACGTGGTGATGCAGCTTACGGCTCAAATTGCTCGAGCGCCTCCTAATCAAGCACAGGCCGCTACTAATCAGCCGGGTGATGACAATCCGAGGCAGCCAATGCCTGTTCCTTTGGGACCAAGACTGGTCGAGCCGAATGAAAGCCGGCTACATTCCGCTTCTGGGGACGCCTTGGCCCCAGATAGCACTATCCCGCTAACACAGGATCGGATAATGGATTTGGTCGCCAGCAAGGTTAAAACATTGGTGGCCGAAGCTGAAGCTCAGAAAGAAATCGGCAGTAGTGGGCGGCCATATCCCGCGCAGTACGATCTGATTGAGTTCCCAAGCGGCTACGTCATTCCTAAGTTCGGAAGATTTGATGGAACGGGGAATGCAAATCAACACGTCGCCCACTTCAAAGCATCGTGCGGAAATACAGGGGGCAATGACGCGCTCCTTCTTCGTCAGTTTGTCAACAGCCTGACCGGCGTCGCTTTCGACTGGTATGCGAGTATACCGGACGGGTCCGTCATTACCTTTGCCCAAATGGAGTCTCTGTTCCGGCAAAGGTTCATGAGTGTCAGTGATAAAATCTCCATTGCCGACCTTGTGAGGACCAAGCCGGGGAAGAATGAAAGCAACACCGACTTTATCGCCCGATGGCGCAATCTCACAGTTAAGTGCGAACCGCCGCTGGAACAGGACCAGTCAGTCAGCCTTCTCATTGGGAACCTCAGCAATTGGATGGTCCCCTTCTTGTGTACAGCGGGCCTCAAGACGTTTCAGGAGCTAACCAAGAAAGTCCAAATGCTGGAACGCTCGAAGCAAGAGTCCCCGCCGGACTCTCAGAGAGACAAAACCTGGAAAAGCAAGCGGGACGACAACCGTAGAAGCGGGAGTTCCAGCAGTACCAATGTCTTCAATGTCTCCGACAATGAAGAAAAGCGAAGGGCGGGCGAATCCAAAACCAACCGGTCTCGAAAGCCATTGCTGGGAGGAGATGGGCCTTCCCTAGAGGAGAAAAAGAACAAGGTTTACTCTTTCAGAAGGGACAAGGTCCGCAAGATATTTAAAGATGCCTTGAACAATGGCCTACAACTGCCGGAGTCGAAAAGACCCTAAGAAGCAAAGATGACCGACAATCCCCTGTATTGCCCGTACCACCGAGTAGTGAGCCATGCGATCGAGGATTGCTATATCTTCAAGGATTGGGTCGAGAAGCAGTACAAGGCTGGAGAGATCGAGCTGTCCAAAAGCGTGTTGGTGAACAATCCAGTGCAACCGCCAACTTTATACAGACGGAAGCTGAAGCCTTCTGGGAGCAGACAGCCGAACCCGCTGCCCTGACAAACGAAACTGACTCATCGCGGCCTCCGTGGAGTACGCACATATCTAATAAGACGAAGAAGATGATAAAGCTACTTCGAAAAGAACCCAGGATGGAATGGGAAGGACAGAAGAAGCCTACCAGTCCAGCTGCCAATGCGGCTCCATCAGGCTCAAAATCCAAGAAGCTCAAGAAGAAGAAAAGTGCAGCTCGGCGCGAAAAAGAGTCTGCAGGGAGATCGACCATTCAAAAGTATATCGATTCCCTCGAAGAATATGAGCAAAAGGAAAGAACATTGATTCAATTGAAGGAGTTCTTCCCTGTACAAGCGGCTGAAATTCTGGAGGAGTTAGAAGAAGACTCCAATGAAGAAATTCCAGTAGTGACCTGCTACGCCATCCGTCTTGGCAGCGACTCTGAGGATGATCTCTGTTTTCCGGAAGAGGACGAGGAGCTCACCACAACGACCAATCAAATCCAGCTCAGAAGCGGCAGGGCTCTACCGCCAAATCAGGGCAACGCCCCAAGAGGGAAGGAAAAACAAGTCGCTAATGAAGAAGATGGCAGAGAACCGGCTGATGAAAACATAAGTCCTTCCTCGGTGGACTATAATGTCTTGGCGCATCTCCGGAAGCTTCCGTCTCTCCTGAGCATCTACGACGCCTTGGTCCTATCTAAGGAGCTTAGAGATGTTCTCATCCACGCTCCACAAAACCCAGAGAGGTATCAGGCCCACTTTGCGGAAATTAATATGAAAGAAGCCCAGCATGCTTTGTATGCCGCCGCAGTCACATTTAAGGATGAAGACTTGCTACTGGGAACGGCTGAGCATAATCGGCCGCTTTACGTGACCGGGTACAGCGACGGAGATCGAATTAATCGCATATTGATTGATCCGGGGTCCTCAGTGAACATCATGAACTTGCGAACTCTGAAGAGTTTGTCAATGGACGTCCGACACCTGTCAAGGGAAAGGATTGTCATTCAAGGCTTCAACCAAAATTGCCAGCAAGTTCTGGGGTCTATAGCTCTGCCAATCAAATTTGGGGATCTGCAAACTGAAGCTAAGATATACGTGATCGACGCCGACACGTCTTATAAGATTCTCTTGGGGCGGCCGTGGCTCCACGATTACGGCATCATTCCGTCAACTCTCCATCAATGCATGAAGTACACTAAAAATGGCGAAGAAAGACGCATTGACGGAGACATCCAGTCGTTCGGTGTGCATGAAGTCCGATATGAAGATTCTCGGTACTTTACGATCCACCAAAATGCCAAGCCACAACTGATCGAGGATAGAACGGCCCCAAGACTCAAAAGCAAATCTGCGCCGGCTATCACTTTCAAAAGCAAAAATACCCAAGTGCGCCCGCATTTCGGCAGCGACTCTGATGAGTCCGATGCTGGAAGCCCGTCCTTCCGCAAAACTCGCCCTTATTTCGGCAGCGATACGGACGAATCTGTTACTGAAGGCCCATCTAGCAGCAAAGTCCGCCCTCATCTTGGCAGTGACACTGAAGAGTCAGAGGAGGAGGACCTGTCGTGCAACAGCGGTGCAGATTGGACCCCCACGCAACAAGCGAAACTACGAGAGACCTTCGAAGTTGCAGAAGGGTCCCTAGCCGTTACAAGGGTACCAGAGCAAATGTGCAAAGAGCTCGATGCATTATCAATCTCCACCGTGGACCAGCTGAAAACTTTCTACGTTCCCGGGAGGAAAAGTGGACAGAAGGGCATCTTGTTTTATGGGTCAAACCCCGTTGTGCACCCGGACGACCTTTCTGTCGCGTGCCTTCCCTATGAGAGAGGCATAAGAGCCGTCCTCAATCCCAGATACTATGCGCCCGAGATGCGGGAATACTTTAAGAAGTGCGGATGCCGGTTATATCAAACAGAGTCCGAAGCAAAGTTTTACGAAGGGCTATGGTATCCGCCCCAGGTCCGAGCACTCATCGACGGACGAATTCCAGATAGACGGGGCATAGGCTACATTCAACCTGATTCTAAAGCGTGCTACATGATCCATGTTGGTGAGGCCAGCGAAAGATCGAATGATGATGACGAGATAGCCGAGCCAGAAGAAGCTCCTCAAGAGCTCGAAGATGGCGGACAAGCAACCTTTGATGAGCTAACCGAGATTGAATTAGGAACGACCGATAATCCAAGGCCGACCTACATCAGCTCACTCTTGTCGGAGGAAATGAAAGAGCAGACAATTGCCCTGCTGCGTGAGTTCGTTGACTGCTTCGCGTGGACGTACAAAGAAATGCCTGGCCTTTCCCCTGAGGTAGCCGTGCATAAGCTGGCTATATCTCCTGATGCTAAGCCAGTCAAACAAGCTCCTCGAAGAATGAGAAGGGAGTTGGAAGAAAAGGTCATCGAGGAAACCAAGAAGCTCATCGATGCCGACGTCATCAGGGAAGAGAAATATGCAGACTGGATCGCATGCATAGTCCCAGTGAAGAAGAAAAATGGGCAGATCCGAGTTTGTGTCGATTTCAGGGACCTCAATAAGGCATGTCCTAAAGACGACTTCCCGCTACTGGTCATGGAAATGATGGTCGATGACACCTCAAATTACGAACTGTTCACCTTTATGGATGGCTCGTCTGGGTATAATCAGATCAAGATGTCGCCTAAGGATGAGAAGCACACAGCATTTCGAACCCCGATCGGAATATATTGCTACAAGGTAATGCCATTAGGACTGAAGAACGCAGGTGCTACATATCAAAGGGCAATGACTAATATCTTTGATGACCTAATCCATAAAGTCGTCGAATGCTATGTTGATGATCTGGTCGTCAAGACTAAAGCCAAGGCCGATCATATCCAAGATCTCAGGACCGTTCTCACCAGACTAAGGGAATATGATCTGAAGATGAATCCTCTGAAGTGCGCTTTTGGCGTGTCATCGGGAAAATTCCTGGGCTTCATAGTCCGACATCGAGGGATCGAAGTTGACCCATCAAAGATAAAGGCCATCATGGAGATGCCCCCTCCGAAGAGTCTGACGCAGCTAAGATCTTTTCAAGGCAAGCTTGCTTATATACGGAGGTTTATCTCAAATTTATCAGGGAGATGTAGGCCCTTCTCAAAGCTCATGAAGAAAGGAGCTCCTTTTATCTGGGATGCCGAATGTCAAGCAGCGTTCGAAAGCATTAAACAATACTTGTTGCACCCTCCAGTGCTGGCCGCTCCCATTCCAAATAAACCGTTGATTCTCTACACTGCTGCGCTGGACGAGTCACTCGGTGCGCTCCTTGCCCAGAATAACGAGGAAGGAAAAGAAAATGCCCTCTACTACCTCAGTCGAACTCTAGTCGGGGCGGAACACAACTACTCCCCAATCGAAAAGCAATGCCTGGATCTGATATTTGCTGTGAAGAAGCTGAGGCACTATCTGCTCGCTCATCGGGTTATGCTGATCTCCAAGGTCGACCCGCTCAAACACTTGATGACCAAAGCAAGCCTAGCCGGCAGAATGGCAAGATGGGCTGTCATGCTACTTGAGTTTGACATAGTTTACACTCCTCAGAAAGTAGTAAAAGGGCAAGCTCTTGCAGACTTTCTCGCTGCTCATCCCATACCAGAAGGCTCGCCACTAAATTGTGAGTTACCCGACGAACAAGTGCTGCATCTCGAGAATGACGAGCCATGTTGGGAGCTCTACTTCGATGGGGCCTCATCAATAAGAACCTCCAGCAAATCAAGCGTCCCGGAGATAAAAGCAGGTATAGGATTGGTGTTCATCACACCATCAATGGGAACCCTACGGCGTTCTTTTGCTCTCACCGAGCCTCGGACAAACAATGAAGCTGAGTATGAAGCTCTGATAGCTGGTTTGGAGCTCGCCATAGAAATGGAAATCCGTCGGCTACGAGTTTACGGTGACTCCCAGCTCGTCGTCAACCAAGTAAGCGACGACTATAAGATATACAAACCCGAGTTAGCTCGGTACAGAGGTCGAGTGGTGGAACTCATGAAACGGTTCACTCATATTGAACTAACGAGAGTCCCTAGAGCGTTGAACGGAAAGGCTGATGTACTCGCTCGCTTGGCCAAGGAGCTGGCTGATCCTGACATGGACGAAATTCTGATCACAGTCAGGAGCCGGCAAATCCTACCCCCTGTCTCTCTACGAGAAGAGGAAAGCGCGGAACAGAAGAGCAATCCCGCCGAAGAAGCCTCGATCGTCCAAGACGAGCTCGATTGGAGAGAACCCTTCATAGAGTACCTCCGATATGACAAGCTGCCCGAAGAAAAATCTGCGAGGATTCAGCTGAAGAAAAGAGCTCTCCGATACGTGTTTGTAAATGACACGTTATACCGCAGGTCATATGACCAACTCTGGCTCAGGTGTCTGTCATTGGCCGAAGCCCAAAAGGTCATGAAAGATGTCCACTCAGGCGTTTGCGGTGCTCACCAATCTGGCCCCAAGATTCGACTTCAAATCAAACGGCTTGGGTATTACTGGCCCACCATGATACGGGATTGCGGAGAACATGCAAAGAAATGTTATATCTGCCAAATTCACGGTGATTTTATTCACAAGCATCCCAACCCATTGCATCCTACAGTGGCGTCGTGGCCATTCGAAGTTTGGGGCACCGACATTGTTGGCCCAATTGATCCTCCGTCATCTAAAGGTCACCGGTTCATACTGGCCGCGACAGACTACTTCTCCAGGTGGGCTGAAGCTGTCCCGCTAAAAGAAGTTAAGACAAAGGCTATTCTGACATTCTTCCAGCATAATATTCTATACCGCTTCGGTACACCAAGAAGAATCATTTCTGACAACGGGCCTTCTTTCAAGAGCTTCAATGTCTCAAGGTTCGCTACTCAGCACAAGATAGACTGGAGATATTCCTCCATCTATAATCCAAGAGCCAATGGGCTAGCCGAAGCCTTCAATAAGACTCTATGCAAGCTTCTGAGGAAAAATGCTTCAGCCAACAAGAGAGACTGGAATCTCAAGCTTCACGAGGCATTGTGGGTATATCGTACCACGCACCGTACTCCAACTCAGTCCACTCCATACTCATTGCTCTTCGGGGTGGAAGCGGTCCTCCCCCTCGAAGTTGAAGTTCCGAGCTTAAGAATGGCCGTCCAACATGAGTTGACGGAGGAAGAAAACGTGCTCCTTCGACTTGAAGAACTCGATGCCCTCGAAGAAAAGAGGCTCGCGGTGCAACAAAATCTGGAGCTATACCGAGCCCAAATGTCACGGGCTTATGACAAGATAACCCGTCTCCGCGCCTTCAAGAAAGGTGAATTGGTGTTGGTCCTCAAAAGACCGATTATCCCCAATCGACATGCCAAGGGAAAATTCGAGCCAAACTGGGAAGGACCATACGTCATCGAGAAAGTGTTTGACGGAGGATCCTACCAACTAATAAGTGCCGAGGGAGAAAGGCCCATGCCACCCATCAATGGCCGATATCTCAAGAAATACTACACGTGAATGCTCCAAGTCGCAGGCGAATTGAGCACATCAGCCCTACGGTCTGGATCAGACATCCTGCAAAACCGTATACAATCCACGGGCGTAAATGACCCCTATTTCTCCCAAATCCTGCCAGTGAGACTACTTTAAAGTCCCACCAGCGGCAAAAAAAAAAAAAAAACGGTATGTCCACAAGCAAAACGGGCACGGATGAAAACCCGAAAGGGCTCCGTGAGTAAAAACAGCAGGACTACCGGCGAGTCTGTGAAAACCCGAAAGGGCGCAAACTCGTAAAAAGGAAAGGAGGTGAAATACACTCACAAAGTCCTCTCGACCTTGTGAGGAGAAAACCCCTGCGTGAGATCCTTACGACTCACAAAGGAGTAACACACTTAGGAATCCTCACGATTCCTAAGGAGAAAATACACCTACGAGATCCTTTCGACTCGTAGGGAGAAAATGCTTTTATGGGACCCTCACGGCCCATAAAATTGAAAAGCCTTAGGTGATAGGGACCCAAACCTATCTCCTAAGCCATCGTTCCCCAACAGGCAACGGCAAATGATGAGTCGCTCCTGGCATTTCGCTTCAGTGTTAGCGGTGCTGATGCCGACCAAAAACCCAAATCCCAAGTCCTCCCAAGGCAAATGATGAGTTGCTCCTGGCATTATTCCAGTGCAGCAATGCTGATGCCAAACAAGATCCAAATTCCAAGCCCCCAAACGGCGAATGATGAGTCGCTCCTGGTGCCATATTCCAGTGCAGCGATGCAGACGCCAACCAAAATTCAATTTCTCAAAATTCTCCCAGCCCTACGGTTGGTCCCCAAGTTGACTACCGTATACAATCCACGGGCTCAAATAATTCTCATCATACTCATGCCCCACCACAATTACCAAGTTGCGCGGCTGGTCTCCGCCTTTGGAATTATGCTCCATTGAGAAGACCCACTCATGTGTCCTCACGATACATGAGGAGAACAAACCTTTGTGGGATCCTTACGACTCATAAAGGAAAAACACACTTAGGAGTCCTCACGACTCTTAAGGAGAAAATACACCTGCGGGATCCTTACGACTCGTAGGGAGAAAATGCTTTTATGGGACCCTCACGGCCCATAAAATTGAAAAGCCTTAGGCGATAGGGATCTAAACCTGTCTCCTAAGCCATCGCTCCCCAATCCCCAAGTGGCGAATGATGAGTCGCTCCTGGTACCATATTCCAGTGTAGCGATGCAGACGCCAACCAAATTCCAAATCTCAATCCCCAACGGCGAATGATGAGTCGCTCCTGGTAGCATATTCCAGTGCAGCGATGCAGACGCCGACAAAGTCCCGAAATTTTTCCGGCCCTACGGTCTGGATCATACATCCTACAAAACCGTATACAATCCACGGGCGTAAAACAATCCCAATTTCTCCCAAATCCTCTCGGGGCAAATGATGAGTTGCTCCTGGCATTATTCCAGTGCAGCAATGCAGATGCCAAACAAAAACCAAAATCCCAAAATCCTCTCCATGACAGATGATGATTCGCTCCTGGTACCATATTCCAGTATAGCGATGCTGATGTCAACCCAAATCAAAATCAACAGGTCAACTTCCACTCCGACACCGCGGAAAGCGGGGCGAGTCAGAATCCAACCTCGACACCGCAAGAAGCGGAGCAAGTCAAGTCTACCCCTGACACTGCAAAAAGCAGAGCAAGTCAAATCAAGAATCGACCGTCCACGTCGCTAAAAGGGCAGCATCGACCGTCCACGTCGCTAAAAGGGCAGCACCGACCGTCCATGTCTTAAAAAGGGCAGAACCGACCGTCCAAGTTGCTAAAATGGCAGCATCGACCGTCCAAGTCGCAAAAAGGGCAGCATCGACCGTCCAAGTCGCTAAAATGGCAGCACCGACCGTCCATGTCGCAAAAAGGGCAGATCGACCGTCCACGTCTCCAAAATGGCAGTACCGACCGTCCACGTCGCTAAAATGGCAGCACCGACCGTCCACGTCGTAAAAAGGGCAGAACCAACCGTCCAAGTCGCAAAAAGGGCAGCACCGACCGTCCACGTCGTAAAAAGGGCAGCACAGGATTCCTACAAAGCGGGAACCAGATCGCTCCGGGCCAGGGAAACGTCTATCACGGACACTCCGTCTCGGAGACGTGTCAAGCATCGACCGTCCATGTCGTAAAAAGGGCAGTGCCAGCTTCCCAAAAGGTGGGAACCGAATCAAGTCGCCTCCACGTGAAAGAAGATCCATCAACTTCATGCACACGACCCACATATGTGGTGTGCATTTATTGATGGGGGGCAATTTGTTGGGGTAAAAATTTACACCCCGGTTGACCAAGTCAAAATCAAAGTCAACCCCAAGCCAAGTGGGCCCAAGCCCAGATCCAGTGGACCCATGCCCGGGTCGAGCCTGAACATGAAGCGGCCGGCCTCCCCCCATGCCAAGATAAAAATTTTGTAATAAATAATTTTGTTGTATTTATTTTATTTTATTTTTGGATAAATGTAAGTAAAAATAGGCATAAAGCCAAATTTTTGTAAAGCCCATGGCTTATGTGCAAAAAGAAATGGCACATGAGCCATGGGATAGGCAAAATGCCATTTTGTGAAGCCCAAGGGGCTATGTGTAAAATGTATGGCCTATAAAGGCAAGGATAATGAAACATCCCAAGAACTTTTTCTCTCTCCAAAAAAAAAGTTTCAGAGCTGAGCTCTTTCTTCCTTCTTCAAGGTTCCAAAACCTTCTTCTTTCTTTTGAATTAAATCAAGAGTTTTACTCTTCCTTTTTAAAAACTAAATAGTTTTCCACCACAAAACCCATTAAGGGGAACCCAGATCTGCCATCAGATCTCAAAAAGGAGAGATTTTGATATCTCACATCCCTTGATCTTCAAGATCCGGCCAAACAACAGGAGGAAGAAGAAGAACATCTTTCACTAAACCCCCCAAAAAGAAGAAAAACACATTCAGGAGTCCAACTCCTCTCTGATTTCTCTTCTGAGAAATTTTTTCAGGCTAAAAGCCTCTTGTGCCTCTCCGGCGCTCAGCGCAAGTGCGCAAGGCGCCAGCGTGCCGACACGTGGCGCGCGCGCTTGCGCAAGTGCGCAAGGCGCCCGCGTACCGACACGTGGCGTGCGCACCTGTGCGCTTGCGCAAGTGCGCAAGGCGCCCGCGTGCCGACACGTGGCACGCGCGCTTGCGCACCTGCGCAAGTGCGCAAGGCGCCCGCACGCCGACACGTGGCGTGCGCACCTGCGCGCTTGCGCAAGTGCGCAAAGGGCCCGCGTGCCGACACGTGGCAGGCGCCTTGCGCCGACACGTGGCGCGCGCGCTTGCGCACCTGCGCAAGTGCGCAAGGCGCCCGCGCGCCGACACGTGGCGCGCGCGCTTGCGCACCTGCGCAAGTGCGCAAGGCGCCCGCGTGCCGACACGTGGCCCCCACGCATCCCTTGGATGCCCTTTCCCTCTCTTTTTATGTACATACATATACACATACATATGTATACAAATGTACACATACACATACTCCTCCACACTCTCCCCCTCAAAAAAATTTTCGGCCGGGGCGCTGCCCCGAACCCCGCAAGGGGGCTGCTAGCCCCCTTGACCCCCAGCCCGCTATCCGGGTAGCGGGACCCCTGTAAAAAACTCTGTGTGGCTCCCGATATATCCAAAACCCCCTTTCAAAACACACGCACACTGCACATTGAGTTCGCATGACCAGTTTAACCCGTTAATCGGAGGTTCCCTCGCCCCAAAGGCGATGGGTAATTAACGGCAGCTTAGTCCGCGGCTGCCGGAGATTCGGATCCCCACAATCATTAAACCCCGGCCTACCCTAGGCAGGGGGAATCTGTAGTACGCCTGACAAGCGCGCGCGTATTCCCATCTCACTGGGGTGACGAAAAACACCCTACATTTGTGGGTTGACCCTGGCTATGACGAGGGTTGATATTCTACCATTTGGAAGATCAATAGTGATATTGTTCTTGACTCGCCACAGTTTTAGTAAAAATGGATCTTTTTCAGAAAACAGTAGTGGGAGTATGGTAGAACTGGAAGTGATTCCAGAACCGCGAACGATTACGGAAAATTTAATAGGACCTATATATTCAATCAGGTTTGACATTCCAATAGCCACTCCGCAGATATGGTAGGTAACCTCAGACACCCGAGAGGTACTCCAGTAGCCTCAAGGACGGTGACAGGGAGGTTCTGATCTACCCAGACTTGACACTACTGTTGTTCCAGGCTATGAGACCCGGTAGGAGGGTTGTCGTAGTCAGTGGGAGCAGCGGAAGCATAGTGGGCAAGATGCTTATATCTATTTATAGACTTGAGCAGTTATAGCGGAGATAGATCATCTAATTTTGATGTGACAGTCATGGGTTTGACTTCAATCAGAATAGGGGATGGATCAGTTAAGGAGGTAGTAGTGTGTGATGTCATGGTATCTGGATGACATACACAGAGTAGGAAGTAAAATTCCTATACTACGATCGGTTGTACTGTGGTCGTCACACAGTTGTTTCTCCAGACAGGATATGGATATAATATTTGACATTCTGGTTTCTAGATCTATGGTTTTAGATCTGGATTTGGGTAGTTTCCCAATGTAGGTACTTTGACAGTATTCTAATGGTTTTTAGAATAAATGACTCCTAGCATGGTGGTGTACCTGCAGGTTATGGAGTCACCCTCTCTAAAGGTGTCTTACAGACTAAAGGGGAGAGGGATGTGCATGATTGGCAGATCACTTGCTTAGGCAATTGAGTCAATCATGAGATGTCAAGTACCACACCAAATGTTGGTTTTGCACTAGATACAATAAGTTTGTATTAATCCAATCCTGGAGAAACATAAGGAAGCAGTTTTAGAACATAAGTAAATGTTCTACGGATTTGATGACGGCAGCCTCCTTCGGGAGACGATTATCATTCCAGGCTTCAAAGGTGACATGGTTGACAGAGAGATTGTCAGAGTTATAGTTTTTCCCTCTGACGAAGGGGGCAGTATTATGGACACATGGTCCAAGAGGATACTGTGGGTGGCATGGTGCCGGATATTGATTAGGTTCAGTGATCGATACTGTCTAAGTTTGGATTTGGAGTTCATTTATGAACTAGGTCCCATCAGATATCCAGACATATTCTAAGACAGGTATTACTCGATTCGGGAGATGGCTTTCTCCGCGAACTTGAGATTTAGAGAGACATAGAAAGAAACTTCTAGGCGGATCCACTCACTAAGGCTATTTCTCGAACACAATAGGTTTACAAACGGGCTTTGTGATACTGATTAGTAGAGGAGTTGGATGTTCGGTTTCACACGGGCTGTGAGTAGTCGACATCGCAATAATTAGCCTTGAGTGCAAGTGGGAGATTGTTGGAGATAGTGCCCTCATAGTCAATTATTGGATCGCAGGTACGTGATTGCAATGATTGCGGAGGACCTATACCGGTAGGACAGTCTTACTCAAGATGATAGTATGCTATCTGGTTTGCCTTTATCAGTCGTGTACATGATCAGGTGACTGATTACATGTTACACTTTGATAGAGCCCTTAGGATCTTGCTTTACCACCAACAGTATGATGGCGATCATATACGTGAGAGTTGGGTGGTTTATACGCATATCCTTAAATGTGGTCCCTAGTCGTGGGAGTTTCGAGACAGGGCATCGATACTCCGGAGTAGACTAGTGTGTACAGTCGAGACCCCGACGAGGGGCGGTGGCCGGTCTCACAAGCCACTGGTGTCAGTTGGATCACCTAAGATGTATACAGGTGCTCATTGGGTTATGAGTACACCGGACAGGACTCGCCGGGAATCTGCTAGTTAGTATTATATCTACCGTCAGATAGCAGTTCCCTGGTGACATGTGTACAGGTTAGTTCATCGACCTGAGGTCGTCATTTGTCTCGTGTGAGTTCCCACTGTGCTTTGATTTCTACCCTACCACGGCTCAAAGGAGTCGTGCAAACAGGTAGTTTTTGGGTACAGTCCCGAGCCATATGGAGGCACGTGAGCGGATCGGCAGGGGATTCGTCTCTCCCGGTATTGGGGGCGAGATCGTGCTGTGTCTAGGAGAGCCATTACACAAAGTCCATGGCCATGGCAGGAGATTTACTGGTAGGTACTCCAGTAGGGGTGTTATTGGGCTTCACTCCGACACGACTTATACTGCTATTGGGGGTCTGACGTTACTAGCCCCCTAGGCAGATATGCGATACTCATAGACGAACGGACCGGACTGTATATACATTGTCACTGTTAGGCTCAGTAGGGTTTCTGGATGAGTTCGCTCATCAGCCTCCCTTGAGGTCAGTCCATAGGCAGCCGTTACACATTGCTAGTGCCGCTGACGGTTTGTGGTTAAATCCACTGCCAGGGTACTGACGAGTCATTAGAGTCCCCCACAAACAGTTTCCCAAGTTCGGGCGAAATGTTGTAGAGGCCGTATGGTTTTATGGCAGGGTTCGGAAAATGCACGTGCGTTTACGCACGTGTTATTTGTCGGGCAGATGATACTGGTCGGCTTTGGTTTAAGCCGGATCCGAGTATTATATTGAGTAGATATAATATCTTTGTCTCAGTTGCATTTGTATTCGGTCGTAATACAAATGCGGGTGTATTTATACAGTTTCGGGGTTGTCCTGAAATTCGTTTCGGGATCACTTTTGGAAGTTGCCAGTTTCCAGTTTTCTATCAGCCGTCTTTTAACATTCGGTTAAAGACGGATTTATCTTTTCTTCAGTTGAGGTGAGTCAGTGTTCCAGAAGATTCTAGATGAGGTGACTAGGATTAATTAGTGTTGAGTTTTCATTGGATGCTTTTAATGGTTCATTAATGCATGATGACTAGGTTTGTGAGTCATGCTTTAGCTTTAATGAATCTTGTTTAGCTAAGGATATTTTGTGAGATATTTAGTCTTATGGTTACTCTCCCCTCCTCCTACACTCACCTCCCTCTACCTATATATGGCCGGCCCTCTCTCTCCTCCCTCTCTCTCTCACTTGTTGAGTTTTCATTTTTGTAGAAAAGATTATCATAGTATTTGGGGTGCATGGAATTTTACAGTTCATTTCATTCCATCACCCAATTCCCTCGGCAACTTCATTAACCGATCGTCCATGGACTTGGACGAAGTGAGACAAAGTCATCTACTCATTCTCTACATCATTCTTGGTCGTCTCTTTTGGCAAACTTGACGATCGAGTTGCCTCAAGTCAGAGGCGGGAGCCCGTTTAAAGAATCGTCGACGTGGTGCCACCTCGACGAGGAGATCGGAGATCGATGAGATCGGAGCAGCCGCAACGGAGCGTGGGATGATGGTTAAAGAACGAAGGACTCGGATCGTTCGGTATAACCTTTCTACACTCTTTACAGTTTGTTAGTTTAGCAATAATGGAAGATCCGGGTTAAAGTATACGATAGCGCCAGTTAAAAAGTTTTTATTCCGCATTTGGCGTTTATAGACGGCCGGGGCGCTAGCGTAGACTTACAGTTTGGCCCTTGGTTATTTATGTTCAGCGCTCATATGCTTTGCATATAAGCGCCCACGTGTTTTACACGTGATGTTTGTTTGTCCCTTGGTTATTTATGTTCAGCGTCATATGCTTTGCATATGTGCGCCCACGTATTTTACACGTGATGCCTGTTTTTTGAGGATTCTCCCCCTTTTTTGTAAGGAAAAAGTAGCTCTTGGCCGAAAATTTTGGCGAGAATAGCCTACTCGACCATAATTCATATGTCCCATTTTGACCATAATTCAGATGTCCACTCGACCGTAATTCAGATGTCCCCCTTTGACCATAATATAAATATCTTACTTGACCATAATACAGATATCACGTTTAGTCCAGAATACAGATGTCAGGATGTCCAAACAAGTCAACGATTTATCAGGGAGATATGCATGCACCAATATATACTAAACTAATCATGATACGCTATGTCCATCTAAACCATGCTAGTGAATGGAAAGAAACCAAACGAGTACGGTAACAAGGAGAATCAAGCCGTGCCAAGTCATTAATCTTTGGCAAGCAAGTGCCGCACAAACTCCCAATCTCCTGCATATGCTTCTCTGTTAATGCATACCGAATGTAACAAGCATACCGAACTATGTGCCCCCTTCATTATTTCTTCATAAATTTCCCGTTTTAGCATACACCTGTGGTTCACATACCATAAGGACCCAGCTCCTTGAATTAGCAAATCCGCCTCAAGCCTTGTGGGTCATGGGTCTACCACGCTTCTGCTTGCTACTTTGATAAGTTTATGCAGGTCTTCACAGTCTCTTCAATTGAGTATACTACACTCGAGCAGTCTTGATGTGATCTATCAATGATGACAATACATGTAGTCGCTTTAACTCCCAGAAGAATTTGGTTAGGCTAATTCCAACTCAAGTTTCCGACAATCAGTTATCAGTTTCTCTTGCAACGTCAATATTATTCTGTCTAGCAACCGATTTAAAGCATCGAGCACTGCACCTTCTAGTCCGGATGATACTTCTAAATCCAGGTTGTAGTCAGTCACTAGATCCAACTATCTATATTGCCTCATGTTAGGCTGCTCCCACGTAAACACATACTTTTAGGCTTTTACGATCGGTGGTGTTTCCCCCAATCAGAGAGCAAAGCTCTATTCAAAAATTTGAAATTTGAAATGAGGCAGCGCCTCATAAGTGCGCCAGCGCCAAGAGCGCCAGCGCTAAACACTCTGAGACAGCGCTCACGTGCAAAGCACGAGAGCGCTAGCGCCAAAAGCGCCAGAGTCAAAGACTCTGAGGCAGCGCTCATGTGCAAAGCACGAGAGCCCTAGCGCCAAAAGTGCCAGCGCTAAAGACTCTGAGGCAGCGCTCACGTGCAAAGCACGAGAGTGCTAGCGCCAAGAGCGCCAGAGTTAAAGACTCTGAGATAGCGCCTCACGTGCAAAGCACGAGAGCGCCATCGCTAGAACTAAATGTTCTCCACCCTTGGATCAATGATCCAACGAAGATGATAAATCATCAAATTACCAGAATAAAATTTTGTTGAGGAAATACTTCTCCAAATCTTTCTAAACAAGAAAATTGTGCTCTGTAAATCAGAGAACCGTTGGATCAAAAATCCAATGGTGATTAAAAATCACCAAGATACAGAATAAGCTCTGTATGGGAAAATATTTTCCCAATTTTGTTAAAAACGAAAAAACTGCCTTCTGTAAAACAGAAGCCCTTGGATCAAAGATCCAATGCTGGGAAACATCCACAAATCAATTAAGAAATCTCTCAATAAGAGATTTTCTCAACTGATCAACAAATCAGCCTCTCCTATATAAAAGACCCCAAGACTTCAAATCTTGAACAGAAGAATCCCCCTATAAGTTTCAAGTTCTCAGAAAAGAAAAGGAGAAGAGCAAGCTTTAAGAAGAAGAACCTTCTTCAAGGTAAATAAAAGAAGAGAGATCGTAACATCTCCTCCATATTTGAGAGTCTAACTCTCACATCATAAGAACTTAGTTCTTTTTCTAGATCACAGATCTATAAGACAAAGTCTTTTACAAAAACAATGAGATCATAGCATCTCTTCATAAAAGAAGAACTCAGTTCTTAGATCCATGTGATAAAGTCTCTTATTAACCGAGAATTTAATTCTCAGAGCATAGAACTGATCAGAGCTGCCAAAGAAGAGCCTTAGCGCTCCAAGTCTGACGCTCAGCGCCCAGCGCTCCAAGTCTGACGCTCAGCGCCCAGCGCTCCAAGCGCTATGTTATAAAAAGCGCCGTAGCGCTCCAAATCTGGCGCTCGGCGCCCAGCGCTCCAAGCGCTATGTTATAAAAAGCGCCGTAGTGCTCCTAATCTGGCGCTCAGCGCCAAGCGCTCCACGTGCTCCTCACGTGGGCGCTATTTTAAAAGAAGCGCCTTAGCGCTCCAAGTCTGGCGCTCAGCGCCAAGCGCTCCACGTGCTCCTCATATGGACGCTAGGTATTACAAAGCGCTCTGTAAATAAGGCCTCAGCGCCATAAAAAGTGTTCAACACTCAATAAAAGACAAAAAGAAAAAGGGGTGTCAGAGCCCAAATCAATGCTCAGCATTATTTGAATAAAAGGGGCTGAGCCCAAATAAATGTTCAACATTTTACTCAAAATGAGTGGACCGAGTCCAAATAAGTGTTCAAACACTTTATTCAGAACTGAATGGACTGAGCCCAAGTTGGCCACAAGTCCCTAATTCAGATTAACCGAGCCCACGTGCTCATAATCTTCTTGATTGGTCTTAGTCTCAAATCTGACTATAGATCTCCCAATCAACTTCGGTTCAAGGGTACATCTCTTCATACCTCTGATACACGTCGCTGTAATTCTTCAGCGTCTTCAGAAAGATGAAGGGTCCCAATAACCAATAACTTTTGGTGTATCCCCATATGGTTAAACCAAAACCACACAGACTATGATGTCTTTAAACCAGACTACGATGTCTCTAAACCTTACGGACTATGAGGTCCTTAAACTCATGGACTATGATGTCCTTAAACCCAATAGATCATAACGTCCATAAACTAAGCTCTATAGACTATGATGTCTTTAAACTATGGACTATGAGGTCCTTAAACTCATGGACTATGATGTCCTTAAACCCAATGGACTGCAACGTCCCCAAACTAAAACGATAGAGTCCAAATACTCTTTCGTTGGATCTAAATGATCCCAAAATCCCGTTGTGTAGATCTTAGTCTAAAATTAGACTAACGTATCCTCAACAAACGTTTGAGTTGATCTTAGTTTAAAAACAAGACTGACGATCCTTAAACCAACCCAAACCCAAATCTAAGAAAATACGGATTTGGACTAATCTACGCCCTACGGGCGACAACATAAATTAATCTCCGTATACAATCCACGGGCAACCAAAAATAAAACAAACACTCATGACACGAAGTGATCATCTGGAGAAGGAGAAAGTGGTTACCGCGATGCGGTAGGGTAATTAACTGCAGGGGCTTGCGCCTGCAGGAAATAGCGTCCCTACAATCAAAACCCCTCACAATGAGGGGGAATCTGATGAGGTCCGCTACATCGGCTGCATTTGTTTAAACCTTCGATATACGGTGCCATAATTTAACTTGGCATCTTCGGAGAGGTATACAGATAAAACCCGATAGCATCTGCCCCCAAATTCAGGAAAGACGACCTACGCGGTTTCGTCTCTGTTTTCGGCGGTAAACAGATTCTGGCACGCCCGGTGGGACCTTTTCCTCTTTCCACTCCACACTTCGTGCGTCGTGTTTCGCGAACGAATCGCGGTTTGATATGGTTGCTCATGGATTCGAGATACTAAGATTTGGTGTCTTGCTCCCGTGCAGAGAAAATGGCTTCCAACTGCACCAACTGCAACAACAACTCCCGCTCCGCCCCATTTGGTGGAGTGACCTATGGGCTCCAAGCGGCCTCCATCTTCGCCATGCCAGTGGAACAGGTGACTCAGGCCACCGCTGGATTATTCTTCGGGTCCATGCTCCTACCAATGAGCTTCAACACTCAATGTCTCAGGAAGCTCTAAAGAAGTCGGTCTTTGATCGGCTTGCCACTACCACTGCCCCTCCCAACGGGTCGTCCAATTCCAAGTCTACTGTATCAGTCTTCGATAGGCTGAGCCTGAGCTCAAGTGGGCCCGTGAAGAAGCCTGCAATACCTAAATGAGTCATCCCGAAGCGGATAGCTATGCCAACTCCGGCAGATGAAATCGTCAAAGCGACTTCCCCGTTTAAAGGATCGGTCTTCACAAGACTGTCCGTTCCAACTCCCACTTCAGGTGAAGTCACCAAGGCTGCTTCCCCTGCCCAAAGGTCAGGCTTCGACAGGCTGGACGTTTCTTCTCAGCGGACATCAGTCTTCGATAGGCTGGCACCAACATCAACCCTTCACCAGAACAAAGGGGCATGATGAAGCCATCGCCGTAACTGAGCCGGTCCCATCCGCACGACATGCTCACCGTCGCTATTGGCGCCGAGTAAGGAAAACTGGGGGCAGCTCTCCTTCCGGACTGACTCCACCAACTCCAATGGTGGAAATTGATGCTGCTGTTCCAACTGGGAACAACTTTGAACCACTCAAGAGGGTGCGCAAGAACTCTTCGACTGCCGTGCTAAAAAGATCTCCCCCGCCTGTGGAGAATGTTACAAAGTCAAAGCCAGAGCAGCCCCCTCAGCAGCTATCCTCCAAAATTCATAAGGTCTGGCGGAGAGTCCAAGACTCTGTAATCGATAAGGACTACTCCCGTTGATCCAAGAAAATGAAAGTTCAGCAAGAAGAGGACCATCCCGCCGCCACGCTACGGAAAGTATCGTCTGCCCGGGTGCCTATTGTAGCAACCCCATCAGCTTCAGTTGATCATAAAAAGAGGAGATCGGAGAAGATCCTTATGCCTGCGACGAACCTCAAGGGCACTGAACCCAGACGCTCCAAGCCTGAGGGTATGGTAGTGCATACCGTCTATATGGCTTCCAGAAAAGAGGATAGCCGTACTTCCACGGGTCATCGACCACTTACACGGTCTATGACAAAGGCTCAGGAGCTACAAAACAAGCTCCAGGAAATGTTAACAAAGATGGCCGCACTCACTGGGCGAAAAGAAATCTCGGAGACGTCGTCGGAGCAATGCCAGGAACAAAAAACCGATGCCGAGTTCCTCCGAAGAATGCTCGAGAAGAAAGATAAAGAGGCCGCGGAACAAGCGGATAACATAAAGTAAACGACGCTTCTGTTTCAAGATATGATCGGGATGATGATACAGCCGGATCCTCCAGCTGAAGACACTCCGATTATCCTTGAAGATGACAGAGGGGAAACATCAAACCCTCTTCCGGCTCTATCAGCAGCCAAGGAAGAGACCATTTCCAAAGCCGCCTTTGACGATTATATAGCTCAACAGATACGAGCTCATCAGGCAAGCGAAACGACCGGCCAAATCGTCAAGACTGGACGACCCTATCCGGGTTGGTACGATCAAATAAAGTACCCGCCAAGATATACAATCCCTAAATTCCATGTGTATAAAGGGACGGGTAATCCATACCAGCATGTTGCTCAGTTCATGGCTCTGTGCGAAAATACTGGGGGTGACGACAAACTGTTGCTTCGCCAGTTTGTTGGCAGCTTGTCGGAAACAACATTCGAATGCTACTCCGAGCTCCCGAATGACTCTGTCAAAACATTTGAAGAAATGGAGCTACTGTTTACACAAAGGTTCGCAAGCACCAGCGAACGCTCCCCAATCACGGTGTTGATCAATGCCAGAGTGAAGCCAGGCGAAATGTGGGTTCAGTATGCGATACGGTGGCGGAACCTATGGTCGAAGTGCGAACAACGCATAGAAGAGGCTTCTGCAGTGGGCATGTTTGTGGGAACCCTCGATCCGCAGGAGACTATATCCCAATTCATGATTTTTTTCAAGCCGACCACCTTTCAGGCCTTGATTGACAAGCTGGCCCAAATGGACCAGATGGGCCGTAGGCCTTCCTCTTCAAAGACGGAGCTGCGGAAAGAAAATAGGGAAAGGGAAAGCGACCTTCGTCGCCAATGCTTAGCAACAACCGACTGGTCCAAAACCAGCTGATCGCCAAAATGATAGACAACGATTCCTTAACGAAAAGTTAAGACGTCCTTACTTGTTTCCGTGGGAGAAAACAAAGAGACTGTTCGAACCGGCGATACACAACAGGCTCATCAATCTGCCGGATCCGAGACGTCCATTGCAGCCCGGTGACGTAAACAATCCCAATTATTGCCCCTACCACCTAGTATTAGGCCATCCAATTGAAGATTACTTCGTCTTCAAAGGCTGGATTAAGGACCAATATCAACAGGGCAAATTCGCACTGTCCGAGAATTGGAAAGTAAGCCCGCCCCAGCCGCACGCTCTTAAAATGGTGGACACGCCGTGGGCATCATGCTCTTTTATAAAAGAAGCTCCATGGGAGGTTGCTCTTTCAGACAAAACGAAAAGAATGCTGAAGGATCTCCAAACATGCCCGGTGAACAGGTGGAAAAGTTCGCTGGAACCCGAGGTCATTGAGGGAATGCTGAAGCCGCGCCCGACACCAAGAATTGGTAACGATAGTCAAAACGCCCATGCCCAGCCGTCAAAGTCTCTAATGAAGAAGAAGAAGACCAAAAAGCCCGTGAAGCCTGATGGCAAGCGCACAGACCTATAAAAACATATTGACATGCTGGAGGAATACAACTAAAAGGCGCGAACCCCGATCACACTCCAAGAATTTCTCAACAATATCCTTGAGAGCGAAGATAACGATAATAACGACGGAGATGCCTCATCAGAAGAATATGAGGATTATGTGGCAAGTTGCCACATGATCTCTCATTCGGCATTAACTAATGAAGAAGCTCACTCAGCGTTAGAAGACAACATAGAGGAGCCGGGGTCAGGATCGGAGCCAAAACCCTTGGAACCGTCTAACGAGATGATCGACATACTGCTGAACGAAGCCCGTCAGAAGAGCAAGAATGATCTAGAACGCGAAATGGCTATATTCGAAAAGGCCAGGAGTCGGCGTCAATTTGAAGAAGTCATGGGTCATGAAACACTCTAACCAGATCAAAGCACATCCGCGGCAGACAAAAGCAAACTTAAGACGAGGAAATGGTTCGCCAAAGCCTTGTCCATGGGAATGAAGCTGCCGCTTTTCAAAGGGAATACTCCCGGCGGTATGCACCCTGACGAAGCGGATATACATCCCACCTATTGTTTATACCATCATAGGATTGCACATCCTATCGAAGAATGCACGGCCTTTAAAATATGGTGGCAAGGGTATGTCGCTCATAGGCAACACTTCAAGAGGATAAGCGTGAAGCTCGTCGACAGCGAAAAAGTGCGACGGACGAATGTGGAAGAGCTGCCGGCAACTGTCATATGGTTGATAACAGGGGATCGCAAGTTCTTACCTTCGGGAGCGATTCTGATGAAGAAATAGCCATTGGCCCTCTCTTCAAAGAATCCACCTCGGGAAAAGAGGAAGAGATGAAGAGCTGCAAAAATATTCAGCTGCGTAACCGTACTTTGCCTGAAAAGAATCTCGGACCCACAAACAAAGGGTCGAACAAAAAAGATAAGGGGAAGGAAAAAGTCCCTGAAGATATCGCCCTCGATGATCGAGTCGTCGAAAAGCTTGCAGCCAAGGACTCGCCCAAGAAAAGCAAGGTAGACTATAATGTCCTGGCACACCTGAGGAAAATACCCTCACAATTAAGCTTCTTGGATGCCCTTCTCCTGTCTGAAGAGGCGCGAGATTCCCTGATCAAGGTGTTATAAGACCCCGGGCAGTTTCAAGCTTTCCTTACCGAAGAAAAGATGAAGGACGAGCAAGAAGAAGTTCACACAGCCGACATTACCTTCAGCGATGAAGACCTCCTCCTCGGGACGTGCGAGCATAATCATCCCCTCTATGTTTCCGGGTATTGCCATGACATCAAGATAGGGAAGATCCTAATTGACAACGGGTCCTCTGTCAACCTTCTCAACGTGAGGGTGCTAAAAGAAATTTGCATGAGCGTGCAACACCTAGCTCGAGATAAAATCACCATCTCCGGTTTCGACTCCCAGTCATCACGGACGCTCGGGTTCGTAATACTGACATTACGGTTTGGGTCGCTCATTACTGACATCAAGTTCCACGTCATTGACGCCAAGATTTGCTACAACGCTTTACTCGGCAGGCCTTAGTTATACGAGTATAAAATCATCCCTTCTACACAGCATCAGTGTATGAAGTACTTCAAAGACGGGCTTGAATACACAGTGACGGGGTAACTGAAACCATTCTCCGTAAATGAAATCCGCAAATATGAAGACGCCAAGTACTTCTTACCAGACTTCAAAAACATGGAAAGATGTCATAAACCGGAGAACAAGCAAAAAGCTATCACCACTATTCCGGTCTTCGGGAGCAATACTGAGGAGGAAGAAGAGATAGTCTATTCGGGGCCTCTCCAATACAACAAGCCCGGACCGTCTACCCCTATGTTGATCTTCGGCAGTGACTCTGAAGATGATGTCAATGCGGTATTTTCTGTTCGGCCATCAATACAAGCCTTCGCTGGCGATGAACGGAGTTTGCAAATCGTCATGGTTCTGCAAAAGTATTACAAAGAGCTTGACTCACTTAATACCTATAGTGTGCAAGAACTGCAGACGTTCTACGTCCCTCCCAGACGAAAAGATGAAAAGACGACCCTCTTTTATCGATCCACGGAAACCGAAGTGGAGAAAGAAATCTGGCATGGTGCCGATTCTGCACTTGACAGGCTCTAGCCCATCCGTCTGCCCAGATACTACACAGAAGGATTAAAAAGGCTGTTGAGGGGCCAAGGCGTACCCTTCAAACAGACTGCTCGACAAGCTCAGTTCTACAACAAGATCTGGAACGTCCCCGGAATGCAGCGAAAATTGCCCAATGGAAAAATGGAAACGATTGGGCTTGGATATGTCCAGTCCAAGAAGCAGGAGCAATTCCATGGCTGCTACGTTATACATGACTTCGATGAAGAAGGAGATGCTCTGTTAGAAGACACTGCAATTGAACCAAAACGAGATCCTGCAGTAAAAATGCCACGTCCGTCGTTTGAAGAACAGATGGACAAGCTAATAAGGGAAGCGGGTCAAAAGGTCCGGGATGACCACAACCGTGAAATGGCCATTTACGAGAAAGCCAGGACGCAGCGCCTCCTTCAACAAGCTACGGAGAATGACGATGCCCTTCGTCGCCAGCCCGTCATACAGAAGACCCGACGCGGAGGCAAAAACAAACTAAAGAACGAAAAAAACGTTCGACAGCGGCAATGCGGGTCTAAGAAGCCACGCGGTCGAGAATTAAGCAGCTGGGATCCGTCTCTTATAAAGAAGATGGGTCGAGCATATTCTTTTCCCCAAGACAAGACAAGGAAGATATTCGATCTTGTCATGAAATATCAAATGATTACGCTCCCGGAGTCCAAACAGCCTAAATAAGCAGACGAGGTCTCACACCCGGGTTATTGCTCCTATCACCGAGCGATAGGACATCCTCTCGAAGACTGCTTCACATTCAAAAACTAGGTAGAAGACCAATATTAGCAAGGCATGTTCGCTCTATCCAGCAGTTGGAGGGTAACCCCACCACAAAAGAATGTACCGAAAGCCATGTATACAGCGAGCGTAGAACCAAATCAACATCGGTCTTGGAAGCGATCTCGCACCTGTCACGTGATAACGATGTCGGAAGAAGGAGAGCACGATAATGTGGATAACCTCTCCTGGTGCTTCGAAAATAGGGATGAAGATGAATTGATCTCAGAATTTCCACCTGCGCCAAAAGAGTTAGAGGATGGGATACACACCACGGCGGACAACCTAAGAAAAATCAACTTGGGGACGGAAAATGACCCGCGGCCAACGTTCGTCAGTGAGCCACTATCTAAAGAACAAGTGGCTACAATAAAAGATGCGCTCATGGAATATAAAGATTGCTTCGCATGGAATTATTCCGAGATGCCGGGATTAGATCCGGAAATAGCTGTGCATAAATTGGCGATATCTCCGGACGTCAAGACAGTCAAACAAGCACCAAGAAGAATGCGGCTCGAACTTGAAATGAGTATCAATGCAGAGGTCAAGAAGCTGATCGACTCTGGCTTCATCCAAGAAGTTCAGTACCCCAACTGGATCGCTAACATTTTCCCAGTGATGAAGAAAAATAGGACGGTGCGCATCTGTGTGGACTTTCGGGACCTCAACAAAGCCTGTCCGAAGGATGACTTTCCCGTACCGGTTACCGAGCTGATGATAGACAACACGTCTACTCACGAAGTCTTCTCCTTCATGGACGGCTCATCAGGGTACAATCAAATAAAGATGCATCCCGAAGACCAGGAGCATACCGCTTTCCGGACTCCTCTGGGTATATTCTGCTACAAAGTGATGTGTTTCGGTTTGAAGAACGCCGACCCTACCTATCAGAGGGCCATGACGAAGATCTTTGATGACCTTATACATGAAATCGTCGAATGCTATATCGACAGCCTTGTGATGAAAAGCAAATCGTACGCGGAATATTGGGAGCATCTAAAGATCATGTTTCAGTGCCTTCGAAAATACAACCTGACGATGAACCCTCTCAAATGCGCGTTCGTAGTTTCCTCGAGAAAATTCCTAGGATTCATCGTACGACACCGGGGCATCGAGATAGACCCGTCAAAGATCAAGGCGATTATGGAAATGCCTCCGTCAAGAACCCTCAAGCAACTGCGGTCTCTCCAAGGAAAGCTCGCATATATCTGACGGTTCATAGCCAAACTCTCCGGAAAATGCCGTCCCTACAGTCACTTGATGAAGAAGGGAACCCCGTTCGTTTGGGATCGCAAATGCCCAAGCACACTGGACGAAATCAAGCAATACTTGCAGAATTCGTTGGTACTGGCCGCTCCGGTCAAAGGAATGCCCCTCATCCTGTACACAACAACCCTTGAAGGTTCTTTAGGCGCACTATAGGCACAGGAGAATGATCAAGGGAAAGAGAGATCCCTCTACTACTTGAGTCGAGTTTGAGTCGAGTTCTCCTGGGGGCAGAAAACAACTACTCCCCTATCGAAAAACACTGCCTGGCGTTAATCTTCGCGATAACGAAGCTTTGACATTATGCTTTGGCGCATGAGGTCTACCTCATATCAAAAGTGGATCCTCTCAAGTATTTGATGTCAAGAGCCATACTAACGGGGCGGCTCGCTAAATGGGCCCTACTCTTAATGTAATTCTCGGTGACATACCGACCTCTCAAAGTAGTGAAAGGCCAGGCCATCGCTGACTTCCTTGCAGAGCACCCGATACCTGCCGATTCGCCCATAAATTTCGAATTGCCAGACGAGCATGCATTTGACACGATCGACGGGGAGAAAGGAGGGAGCGATACCCGATGGGAACTCTACTTCGACGGAGCATCTTCCATGAAGAAGCGAAAGCACAGCTCCCCCATAATCAAATCTGGGGTAGGCCACATCTTCGTGACTCCACAAGGAGGGATAACGGGCTTTGCCTTTTCCTTAACAGAGACGAGGACAAACAACGAAGTAGAATATGAAGCTTTGATAGCAGGTTTTGAGATCGCTGTCGGCATGGGAATCGAAAATCTTTTCATATACGGAGACTCCCAGCTGGTCGTTAGCCAATTAAACGGCGATTATCAAACGTGCAAACCAGAGTTGGTAAAATAAGGCGAGAGAGTGCAAAAGTTGCTGACTCAAGTTCCCTCCTACATCCTGGAAAGCATACTGCATGCATAAAATAGCAAAGCAGACGCATTAGCCAAACTCGCCAAAAAACTGGCTGACGAAAACCTCGATGACGTGAGGATCGTTGTACAAAGCCGTCGGGTTCTTGCACCAGCAGAAATGTCCACGGCGTCGTCTGAAGAAAAAGAAGCGACTAAGCAAACATCCCTACGAGTAAAGGACCAAGGAAGGGCTAAGGATTAGAGAGAAGTCTTGATAGACTACTTCAAATCCCATCGAACGCCTGAAGATGCATCCACAAAACATCAGCTCATGAAAAGAGATCTGTCTTTTGCCTTCGTCAACGATACTCTATATAAGAGATCGTTCGACACTCTGTGGCTAAGATGCTGGGACCGGAAGAAGTAAGGAGAGTCATCCAAGAAACTCACGACGGACTCTGCGGTTCTCATCAAGCTGGGCTAAAGATGAAGCCGAAGATCAAAAGAATGGGCTACTATTGGCCCACGATGATTCAAGATTGCCTCGAATACGCGAAGCAGTGCCACTCGTGCCAAATTCATGGAGACTTCATCCACCAGCATCCGAACCCGCTACATCCAACGGTGGCTAGCTGGCCGTTCGAAATGTGGGGAACCGACATAATTGGGCCCATCAAACCAACGTCATCCAGAGGACATCGGTTTATATTGGCGACAACCGATTACTTCTCTAAGTGGGCAGAAGTAGTACCGCTAAGAGAAGTGAAGACGGAGAACATTCTCCTTTTCTTCAAGACATACATCATTTATCGGTTCGGCACTCCGCGACGAGTTATCTCTGATAACGGGCCGGCCTACAGAAGTCACAAAATCAGCCGCTTCGCACAACAGCATAATATAGACTGGAGATACTCTTTAGTCTACAATCCACGAGCTAACGGTCTAGCTGAGGCTTTCAAGACCTTGACGAAGATCATAAAGAAGACGGTGTCCAAAAACAGAAAAGATTAGCACGAGAGACTGCATGAGGCTCTCTGGGCTTATCGGACCACGTTCAAAACGACCATAAATACAACGCCATTCGCGTTGGTATTCGGTACAGAAGCGGTACTCCCCTCGATATAAAGCTACCCTCTTTACGAGTGGCGGTTCATTACGAGATAACAGATGAAGAGAATGCTCATCTTCGGCTCGAGGTGCTCGACGCCCTTGAGGAAACTCGTCTCATGGCGCAACAAAACTTGGAAGCTTACAAAGCAAGGATGACACGCTCATACGAAAGATTGACCAGGTTGAGGACATTTTTCCAGGACAAACTCGTGCTAGTCATAAAAAGTCCTATGATCCCCAATTATGCCAAATGAGGGAAATTCGAGCCAAACTATGAGGGCCCGTACATCATAGACAAAGTCTACCAAGGTAGGGCTTACTTGCTCATGGATATGCATGGCGAAAGACCCTTCCGGCTAATAAATGGCCGATTCCTTAAGAAATACTACGCCTGACGAGTCACGGCCCAGGTCAACGATAGACGACGATGCATATGTCCGCTCGCTATCTTTCCAGGCCCAAACTCTATAAGTAGTATCCGGCGAAACCTCGCCTCAAAACCCCTATGGACCAAAACGTCCTAAAACTAGTTACGGACCGAAACGTCCCTAAACTAACAATGGACCGCAATGTCCTAAAACTAACTATGGACCGAAATATCCCTAAACTAATGACGGACCGTAATGTCCTTAAACTAATAATGGACCGAAACGTCCATAAACTAACAATGGACCGCAATGTCCTGAAATTAGCTACGGACTGAAACGTCTTTAAACTACTACGAACAGCAACATCCTCAGGCTAAGGCGGCAAAAAAAAAGAAAAAAAAGAAGAAAACGGTACGTCCATAAGTGAAATGGGCATGGATGAAAACCCGAAAGGGCTCCGTGAGTAAAAACAGCAGGGCTACCAGCGAGTTTGTGAAAACCCGAAAGGGTGCAAACTCGTACAAAAATTCATGCACACTTACAAGATCCTCTCGACCTTGTAAATAAAAAATACCTGCGTGAGATCCTTACGACTCACAAGGGAGCGACACACTTAGGGATCCCCACGATTCCTGGGGAGAACATACACTTACGAGATCCTCACGACTTGTAAGGAGAATCCTCTTATGAGACCCTCACGGCTCATAAGATTCAAAAGCCTTAAGCTATAGGGATTTAAACCTGTTCTTAAGCCATCACATATTCTAGACCGCCCTACAAGCGGTTCAATACTGACTCTTGTATACAATCCACGGGCACAAATAATCATTTCCTTACCGAGTTCCACCAATGACGCGAAATGTCATTATATGGTGAACAAACACTTGTAGGTCCTCTCGACTTGCAAGGAGAAAATGCTCTTGTGAGATCCTTACGACTTATAAGAGACCATACACTTAAGAATCCTCATGATTCTTAAGGAGAAAGGGCACCTACGAGATCCTCACGACTCGTAGGGAGAAACACCTTTATGAGACCCTTACGACTCACAAAGTTAAAAGCCTTAGTCAACAGAATCCTAACCCTGTTTGCTAAGCCACCTTTGTTCGAACTGACAAAGGCAAATGATGATTCTCTCCTGGCAATATCCCTGTGGTAGCGATGCTAATGCTTAAATCGGTAACAAATTCTAAGTCCTTTCACGGCAAGTGATGATTCACTCTTGGCAATATTCCAGTCGCAGCAATACCGATGCTAAGATTGGTATCAGATCCCAAGTTCCATATTCGCGGCGAAAAGTCAGCGAGCCATAAATGCATATGAAATAACCGAAATGATAGGGCAAATTGCAACAAAATCAGAAAATAAAATATATGCATACAAAAATAGCCGAAATGATTGGGCAACTCGCAATAAAAAGCAGCGAGTAAAAAGAAAAATAGCCGAAATGATTGGGCACCTCGAAAAATAGCCGAAATGATTGGGCAATCGCGACTTTCACGATATAAAAAGCTGAAATGATAGAGTATCACGGAAAGAAATATAAAAAAATGAAATAATGAAACATTTGCCCTGCAGGTAAGTCCATATTAACCCCTGTATACAATCCATGGGGATAAACAAAAAGGGAACCACATGTCCCAACAAACTCTGTAAAAGGGAAAGTCAGATCTCGACAGCAGCATCTGCATCCCAAAAGACCAACAACGGCGTCCCTCCTCATACCAGCAGGGCACGGACGCGACACTATCAATCGGAGCCATGGTAAAGTCCACAGTTCCAAGACTCTACGGTTCACAGACAACCTAGAGTCAGCCTCGACACCGCAGAAAGCGGAGTACGTCATCCAATGACCCCATCTCGGAAATACGTCATCCAATTACCCCATCTCGGATATACGTCAGCAAATGACTCCGTCGCGGAAATACGTCATCCAATGACCCCGTCTCGGAAATACGTCAACCAATGACCCCATCGCGGAAATACGTCATCCAATGACCCCGTCGCGGAAATACGTCATCCAATGACCCCGTCTCGGAAATACGTCATCCAATGATCCCGTCTCGGAAACACGTCATCCAATGACCCCATCTCGGAAACACGTCAGCAAATGACCCCGTCGCGGAAACACGTCATCCAATGACCCTGTCACGGAAACACGTCAGAAAATGACCCCGTTGCGGAAACACGTCATCCAATGACCCCGTCGCGGAAATACGTCATTCGATGACCTCGTCATGGAAACACGTCAGCAAATGACCCCGTCTCGGAAACACGTCAGCAAACGAACCCGTCTCGGAAACACGTCAGCAAATGACCCCGTCATGGAAACACGTCAGCCAATGACCCCGTCGCGGAAATACGTCATCCAATGACCCCGTCGCGGAAATATGTCATCCAATGACCCCATCTCGGAAACACGTCAGCAAATGACCCCGTCGCGGAAATACGTCAGCCAATGACCCCGTCTCGGAAATACGTCATCCAATGACCCCGTCGCGGAAACACGTCAGCAAATGACCCCGTCGCGGAAACACGTCATCCAATGACCCCGTCGTGGAAACACGTCAGCAAATGACCCCATCGCGGAAACACGTCAGCAAACGACCCCGTCTCGGAAACACGTCAGCAAATGACCCCGTCGTGGAAACACGTCAGCCAATGACCCCATCTCGGAAACACGTCAACAAATGATCCCGTCGCGGAAATACATCAGCCAATGACCCCGTCTCGGTAATACGTCATCCAATGACCCCGTCGCGGAAACACGTCAGCAAACGACCCCGTCTCGGAAACACGTCAGCAAACGACCTCGTCTCGGAAACACGTCGGCAAATGACCCCGTCACGGAAACACGTTATCCAATGACCCCATCTCGGAAACACGTCAGGAAACGACCCCGTCGCGGAAATACGTCATCCAATGACCCCGCTTCGGAAATACATTAACCAATGACCTTCCCATTGGAGCAGTGCTTCGACTCGGAAACAAGTCAACTCACCAATCACTTATGATTCCCCTCGACTTGTAAGGGAGAAAATTCTCTTGTGAGATTCTTACGACTTTCAAGAGAAAAACGCACTTAGGAATCCTCACGATTCCTAAGGAGAAAATACACCTACGAAATCCTCTCGACTCGTAGGGAGAAAAATCTTTATGAAACGCTCACGGCTCATGAAGTTGAAAAGTCTTAGGCAGCAGACCTGAACCTGTTTCCTAAGCCATCGCTACCCTACAAAGAGTTCAAGATGAATTGTTATCTATCATCTACAGGCTATACTTGCTAGAGTAATATGCCAACAACACAGCAGAGAAAGGAAAGCGATAGTGCGAGATAAAAAAACGTGTCTTTTATTCATGAATTCAATTGAGTACAAGATACATCATATAAAAGAATAAAAAATGCATGAATGCATATTATTCATAGACTACAAATTTTCGGTCGATACAAAGATGGGTACCGAGAAGGAGGTGTTTTTAACAAATCAGCAAGCCGTTCACGCACTCCTCTCATCTCCTTTTCATGGTCAGCCGCCGCGGCCAGCTCCGCTTCGACTCGGGCCCGCTGTTGCAAATAGGACGAAAGCTTTTCGTCAGTTCCTAGCATGACAGCCTCCCAGTCCTGCATGATCCTCTCCGTAGAGTCAAGCGCCTGTCTCAGTGTCAACCCATCCGAAATGCACCCCTGAAGATTGTTGATCAGTCGAAAATATTGCAATTTTAACATATCAATTTCCCTACTCTTTGTAATCATCTAAAGGTGTTTGGTATTAATATAGCACATATTAGCAATTCGTCTGTGAAATATCAAATAACATGTGTTATACATTATAACCGGCATTATGAGGGAAATTGTGTGTTTATTACTACACACATGATCTTTTGTGTATCAACACTTGTCTCGAAATTGTGTGCAGGAAATTCTCCAGGTTAAAGAGCCGGGACTGCTAAAAGTGCTGATAAAATACACCAAGTCCAAGACTTGAGATCTGACAGTGAACAAGAAAGTATAAAAATATTCCAGACATCAGGAAAGTGCCATAAAGTCAACTTCAGAATTACCCTGGAAAAATCATGCAGAGATCATCTCAAACGGCCGCGGATCCGCGGCCGAGTCAGGCCGATCCGCCGCGGATCCGCGGCCGAGTCAACTCATCGGCGGTTGGTATTTGTTTCAGAAGTCTCCTTTTAACGGTTAAGCTTCTCCAAGACGCTTCGAATTGTGTAGATTTCAACAGAAGCTTCTCCTTTTAACAGCCAAGCTTCTTGTGCAAGCTTAATATCTACCAAGCTTCTCATGCAAGCTTCATAACAACCAAGCTTCCAAGGGAAGCTTGACCTAGCTTCTAGGGGAAGCTAAAGGGAAAACTATAAAATTGGACTTAGGGCTTCATTACAAAGGTTGTTGAATATTGAGCCAAATTTCCACAAGTTGAGTGACACAACTTGCAACATCAAAACCCTAGCCTAAATCCAATTCCAAAGGCAAATCAAGATTCATCGAGTACCGATTCAAGCAAGCCTTCAACGAGCCTTTGAAGCAACGCCAATCTTCATCCGAGTAAGAGATCCACGACGATCCGCGACTCAAGAAGACCGAAGCGAAGCTAGTTTCGACGATTTAGTTCTTCCTCAAATCTTGTAATCTTTGAGTGAATTATACCTAAATGTTGATAAATAAAAGGTGAAAATTCTTAATCTTGCTTTTCTTTACATTCTTGCATTATTAAGAGTTATAGATTCTTGATTCTTTTCTTTTTCATGATGTTTGAGTGAAAACTCCGCTTGTAGCGGAATCGAGAAAATAGGTAGATAATGATGATTAAATTCTTGAACGATTCTTAAGTCTTATGAGTTTTGTAAAATTTAGGAAATTGAATCATCGAAAACCTAATTTGAGCGAGATCACTTTCTTGAATGTTTTCGCTCCAAATTAGAGATCAACGATCGGTGATTTAATTTGCTAGAGGCTAGAATTTGAATGATAATCAATGAAAGGACAAGGGATGGTGATGGAGAAACCCTAGTTTCTTCAATAGATCCCTAAACCTCATTGATTGTCATCGATCTAGCAACAAATCTTCAATAGATAAGAATTTGTAATCATTAGTATTCATCATCACTATCAATTGGATCGATTCTGACAAGCCTCTTTACAAATCTTGATAATTCAAACTATTTGAATATTTTCTTGATCTCTATCATTTCTTGATTTTAGATCTATTTCTTGATGATTCTTGAAACTAAATTTCACAAATATTGAATCATTTCTTATATCTTTTAATTTTCAACTCAACTAAAACGATAACGAACAAATCACACTTTCTTAGTGGACGATCCGTTCTCATTGACGAAACTACAATAGACACCGTCAATTGATTGTGGTATAAATTTCTTTGGTTGTGAAACATTTCTAAATACACACGAAGAAAGATCAATCAAATGGCGCCATTGCCGGGAACAGTGTGCTAATTTGTTCGTTTTTTGTAATTTGAGTTAAAAAATTTATTATTCCATCAGAATTTTTAGATCAAAATTCGCAACAAGCGCTTGACAATTTGTTGCAAGGAGATCTGGAATCTCTGGAGCGAGAGGAAAAATTTTCAGGACATCTCAAAAAGTCCAGAGAGGCAATTGGAGCAGTTGCTGAAATTTTTTTGCAGGAATTATACTATACAACCACGCATCCGCGGCCAAAGGAGGCATCTCGCGGCGGTTCCGCGGCGAGCTGAGGGCTTCACTGTTTCAAATTTTCTAGGTGAATTTCTATCTTTCTTATCTCCTCCCTGCTTTGTCCATTAACTAATTTCTGCAGGATTCTTTGCAAAGATTCGCAGCGCCGCAAAAAGAAAAATTGTGCGTGTTTGATCTTGGTTGTTTGCATTTTTAACACGGAAATTAAGGGGCAAAGACCAAATTCAGATTAGGTGGGGAGTTCATTACCCTTCCTAAGCCCCAAAAATCATAAACTTGCATCCGCATCACCCTCATTAACTAAAAAATATCTAGACATGACTCTAAGGACCGTCGCGCTCACTTAGGACAGAAGGAGGTCGTGGGTAATCTATTGCTTATCCGCGTTTCTTTTATGGTGTCTAAGGCAAGTGTGTCTAAGGCAAGTGGTTACTTAATTAGGCCCACTACTTACGTAGTGGAGAACCTCCCACTTACCTGGCACTTACCTGGCCACAGAAGGGGCAAAGAGGCAGTAGAGGATCTATCTTGCGATTTGTCTTCTGGAAGTCTAGGAGCGGTCTAGATACTTGACCTAGGTGACCACTAGATTTAGGGTTGTTTGTGCATTGTTGTGTGAATTTTTCAAAATCTGTCTTTTTCAAAACAAACACCAAACTTATCTTTTCCTTAATTATCACACAACGCTGCCACTTGTGCTAAACCATTTAGTGCATGCTCAGCTGGACACGGGATTCTAGTGTCCGTCTTGTCCGCGTTCCTCCTATCGACTCCGAAGTCGGTAATTCTACATCTTCTTTTTCTTCACCCACTACCACTTCCACTTCGATGGACGGTTCTCCATCGAACTTCTTTAACACTACTCTGCCACCGTCCGCAAGTGCGCAGAATCTGCCTCACATCTCTCCAAGAGAGATGTTACCATATGCGAGGTCCTCTTTCGACATGTCTCACCATTCCACCAGCCAATGGGGACAATTTTGAAATCAAACCACAATACATCAATCTTCTACCCAAATATCACGGTCTCGAGTCTGAAGACGCATACGTCTTTATTACCAAATTTGAAAATATATGCGCTATGATGGGTACTTCACAGCTTTCTGTGGATGCTATGAGATTACGTCTTCTCCCATTCACTTTGTGCGATATAGCCGATAAGTGGCTTTATAACACATCCGCACATTCTATTTCGAACTGGGGAGAATTCGTAATAGCTTTCCTAAAGAAATTCTACCCTAATTATAAAACAGCTCGAGTCCGTAGCGAAATAAATCAATTTACCCAGCTTCTCAATGAACCATTTTCGAAGTGTTTTGAACGCTTCAAGGATCTGTTATTTCAATGTCCTTATCACGGAATTCCTAGATGGGATCTGTGAAGAATTATATATGAGGGCATTAATCCTACAACAAAACAGACCCTTGAATCCATGTGTCAAGGCACCTTCATGAATAAAGATGATGGTGAAGCCTGGAGATTTTTAGAAGATTTCGCTGAAAGAACTTTACAGTGGGAGAGTGTAAACCAGTCATCGTCTATGGGTGACATTCATCAACTTGATATTTCCATAGGAGTTAGAGCTGAAATGGCAGCAATGCAAAAGAAACTCGATGCTATGGAACATAAATTTTTAGCAGCCTCCCTAAATTAGATGTCACTCTCTAAAACTGTCTGTGGATGCTGTTCTGATCCATCTCATCTTACGGAAGAATGTCCATTGAATTCTCCGTTTTAAGGTCAAGGGCATACCAATGCTGCTTTCCAACAAAGACCTAGAAACGATCCGTATTCTTCCACTTATAATCAAGGTTGTAGGAATCACCCTAACTTTGCTTGGAACCAATCACAAACTCAAAACACGGTTCCAAACCAAAATAATTTTCAAAGGGGTCCTCCACCACAACAACAACCACTTCAAATAAGTCAGCACCCCTACCAATCACAAAACTTTCAAAATCCGGTTAACACACCTGCACCGTATAATCCTTTGCAGTTGACTGGTACTGATGAATCCTCTTCACTCGCACAAACTATGAATTTGATTCTGAAAAATTTTATGAAAGTTTTGGCTGAGGATCAGTCTTTTGTCGATAATATAAAGAAAAACTCTGCCTCTCAAGCTGAGAGTATAAAATCGATGGAAGCACAAATTGCACAATTAAAAGCCGAAATGAGTGCTAGAGAGAAAGGAAAACTTCCGTTTTAACCCCTACCGAATCCTGGGCATTCACAACACTACAATGTGAATGCCATTACAACGTTGAGATCCGGAAGAGTGCTGAATAATCAAGTTGGGGAAGAGATTGATAATCATGAAGAATTAATCAATAATACCCCGGCTGACACTTTTCCTTCCACATCTACTTCTACTTCTGATCCTTGTTCGTCTACCCCACTACCTTCTTGCGAGCCTATTCTTCGTTTTCCTCAAGGCTCGAACCCTCAGCATACCTCTTCTATTCCACCAAAGACGATCCCCACTCCTATTCTGGGATCAATTCCACACACACCACTTTCTCCAATGTTGGACCCAGCTCTTATTGCTAAAGTCCCTTATCCGAATCGGTTAAGGGGAAACAAATCAAGTCCACATATGGAGAAGATTATGGAAATGTTTAAACAGGTTAACATCAATATCCCTCTCCTAGATGCTATTCAACAAGTCCCCGCTTATGCGAAAGTTCTCAAAGACTTGTGCACTAGGAAGAGGAAGACTCAAGTACCAAAGAAGGTTTTCATGACTAATAATGTTAGCACTGCTTTTACCCCACAGTTACCAAAGAAACGTAAGGACCTGGGATGTCCTACGATCTCGATTTCTATTGGGTGTAAAAACATTAACCGTGCTTTACTTGACCTGGGCGCAAGTGTTAACCTGCTTCCATATTCTGTCTATGAGCAGTTAGGGATTGGAGAGTTAAAACCAGCTCATTGCACTCTCCAAATGGCAGACCATTCAATCACCAAACCTAGGGGTGAACTGGAGGATGTATTGATAAAAGTCGGGGAATTTATATTCCCTGTGGACTTTATTGTTCTCGATACGGAACCTGTAGCAAACCTACAGAACCAAATTCCGGTGATTCTGGGTCGACCATTCCTTGCCACGTCCAATGCTGTCATTAACTGTCAAAACGGTTCAATGAACCTATCTTTTGGAAAAATGATAATTGACCTGAACATCTATAAAATTGGAAGTCGGCCGTCTGAACGCTCTGCTCACATACTTGATATCTGTTCTGTCCATGATACCGAAAGCTGCGAAGTTGATGAACTTTGCTTTGAAAATCTCGACGACACTAGCACATCAATATTTGATCTTGCACATCTTAGTGAGGACACTCTTCCCACTCCTGAGTCTGATACTCTTGACTCATCACTTTCCGAGTCTGTATCCTATGCAGGCTATGAGCTTCTTTGTGAATCTGAATATCATTCGATGACCCCACCTTCTATAGTTTCTCCGCCAGCATTAAATCTCAAACTTTTACCTTCTCATCTTAAATATGCATATTTATGTGAGAATGAGTCTTTACCTGTGATCATATCCGCTTCTCTAGCCTCCGAGCAAGAGAATGCGCTTTTAACGGTATTAAGATCTAATATGCAGGTGTTTGGTTGCACTATGGCTGACATCAAAGGGATTAGTCCCTTGATTGTAGAACATCATATACATCTGATGGATGAAGCCAATCCAACCCGAGAACCACAGAGACGGTTGAACCCCGTCATGAAGGATGCGGTGAAAAAAGAAATCGTCAAATGCCTTGACAGCGGTATCATTTACCCAATCTCCGATAGCCAATGGGTAAGTCCAATTCATGTAGTCCCTAAGAAATCTGGCGTTACGGTCATAACAAATGAGGCAAATGAGTTAATCTAGACACGCGCTCAAACTGGGTGGCGTGTATGTATTGATTATAGAAAACTCAATGCCGCAACGAGGAAAGACCACTTTCCTCTACCTTTCATTGACCAGATGTTAGAACGCTTAGCTGGATGCGAATACTATTGCTTCATAGACGGATACTCTGGCTATAACCGGTCCCTATTGCCAAAAAGGATCAAGACAAAACCACATTTACTTGTCCTTTTGGTACTTTTGCTTATAGATGCATGCCCTTTGGGTTATGCAATACTCCCGCTACATTTCAGCGGTGTATGATGGGGATATTCTCGGACATGGTCGAGAATTTTCTGGAGGTTTTCATGGACGATTTCTCGATATTCGGAGATTCTTTTGCTGACTGCCTATCTTATCTTGACGCAGTTCTTACTCGTTGTAAAGAGAAGAACTTAACCTTGAATTGGGAAAAATGCCATTTCATGGTCCAAGAGGGAATTGTGCTTGGACATGTCATTTCATGGAAAAGCATTGAGGTTGACAAAACCAAAATAGATGTCATTCAAAACCTTCCTCATCCCAAATGCGTCAAGGATATACGATCCTTTCTTGGCCATGCAGGCTTCTATCGAAGATTTATTAAGGATTTTAGCAAAATTGCTAGACCCTTAACTCTTCTCTTGGCCAAGGACACAACTTTTCACTTTGACTCGGATTGTGAGGCAGCATTTGACTCACTCAAACACTCTCTCACTACAGCCCCCATTCTATCATCTCCAGATTGGAACCACCCTTTTGAGCTTATGTGTGATGCATCAGATTTTGCTGTTGGTGCAGTCTTAGGACAACATATTGAAAAGATGCCACACGTGATCTATTATGCAAGTAAGACCCTGAAGATGCTCAAATTAATTATATAACTACTAAAAAAGAACTTTTGGCAGTTGTATTCGCATTAGAGAAATTCAGGCCTTACTTGATCGGCTCACCTATTGTTGTGTACACTGACCACTCTGCCTTGAAATATCTTTTGGCGAAAAAGGATGCTCAAGGTAGGTTAATACGTTGGATCCTTCTATTACAAGAATTTGATCCTGTTATTAAAGATAAGAAAGGATGTGAAAACGTTGTAGCCGATCATCTGTCGCGCATCTCTTCTTCATCTGTGACCCTGCCAATCAATGATTCTTTTCCAGACGAACAACTCTTGAATGTATCCAACGAACCTTGGTTCAGGGATATTGTGAATTATCTTGCTACGGGACTTATTCCCCGCGATTAGTCAAAACAGGACAAACATCGATTTCTATCCCAAGTAAAACACTTTTACTGGGATAAACCCTATCTGTTTAAGTATTGTCCCGACCAGATCATTCGCAGATGTGTCCCTAATGATGAATTCAAGAGTGTTTTGTCTTTTTGTCATGATCAGGCATGTAGGGGTCACTTTGGTCCTCGAAAGACGGCGGAAAAGGTTTTGCAATGCGGTTTTTATTGGCCGACTTTGTTCAAAGATGCATTTGATCATTGCAAAACCTATGCACAGTGCCAACACACGGGTAGGATTTCCCAGAGAAATGAGATGCCACTTCAACCCATCTTGGTGGTTGAAACCTTTGACGTTTGGGGTATTGACTTTATGGGTCCTTTTCCCAACTCTTTTGGGAATTTGTACATATTGCTTGCGGTTGATTACGTCTCGAAATGGGTGGAAGCTATTCCTTGTCGCACTAATGACAAAAAGGTTGTCATTAAGTTCTTAAAAGAAAACATCTTTTCGCGATTTGGACACCCATGCGCTATCATTAGTGATAACGGGACGCATTTCTGTAATCGGTCTTTCGAGACTTTGATGCAGAAATATGCAATCAACCACAAACTTTCCACACCCTATCATCCCCAAACAAGTGGGCAATATGAGGTTTCATACAGACAAATCAAACAAATTTTGGAGAAAACAGTTTCTAAAAATCGAAAAGATTGGTCAACCAAATTGACGGATGCTCTTTAGGCGTTCCGAACTGCATATAAAACCGATCTAGGTATGTCTCCTTACAGACCAGTGTTTGGAAAGGCTTGTCACCTTCCGGTCGAGATTCAGCAAAAAGCAATGTGGGCCATTACAGAACTTAACTTTGACATAAATCAAGCCTGCAACTTTCGGAAGCTGCAATTAAACGAGCTAAACGAACTTCGCGATGAAGCTTATGATAATACTGTAATTGTAAAGAACCGGACTAAGGTATTTCACGATAAAAATATTTTGAGAAAAACTTTTACACCTGGTCAACAAGTCCTTCTTTATGATTCACGACTCCATCTTCATGCGGGTAAGCTACGATCTCGGTGGAAAGGACCTTTGGTTGTGCGGTATGTATACCTGCACGGGGCAGTTGAGGTTGAAAATGTTGAAAACAGTACAATTTTCAAAGTAAATGGACATACACTAAAACCGTATTTTTCCACTGACCCTCGGAGGAGCTCTTGTTTTTACAAGAGCCGCTTTATAATGACTGATTTTCCTCTACCTCACCTCCATGATTTGGTAATTTTGTCACATGTTTAGAATGGAGGTGAGTCAACTTGTACATACATCTTATAAAAAAATATATAAAAAATACAAAACAAAACAATAAAAATTCTTGTACATAAATAAAAGAATAAGTTTTGGGGAGATTTTCACGATCATATTTCATGTTCCCGTTAATAAATTTTCTCCTAAGCTTATAGGTATTTGTGATCCAACAGATAGCAACAGTGAGGACACTGTTGTAAATAAGTTTGGGGGAGGTTTGTGCTTATTTACGCATCACTTTGCATCATACCTTGCATAAGCACAAAACATATATAAAAAAATATAAAATAAAAAAATATTTAATATTTAATTTTATAATAAAAGATTAGATAGTGAAAAATTACATCCAAAAGATTGGAAAAACTTAAGAAAACCAAAAAAGTTAGATGTTTTCTTAGACGAAACTAGTAATAAGTAGTTATGAGCCGTTGTCCCAAGGATTAGTAAGATGAAAGAAGTCACTAATCTGAGAATAAAAAAAAGTGTGAAAAATAGTTCCTATTCTGGAAGCCAAACATTTGAATATTGATACCCTACTATACGCACTTACACACGTCTTGAAACTCGGGATAGTAGAGGATACCTTGAAATCCTTTTGTCTAAAAGCCAAAGTATGAAGGAGATAATAAATGAAGAGAATATAAAATGGTGTAGAAAAATGAACACTGGGTTTGTTATGACCAAGGCAGCATAAAAAAAATATAGCGAGGGTGCTTCATCACCTAGTGCCTTAGACCAACTGGTTTGGGAGTCACTGCTAAGCCTTAGGTGTTGCAAGACGACGAAAATACTAATACACCTAATCAGCAAGCACATGAGTAATCGATCGGTTAGTACCTCAATAAGTATTAACGGTCACATGAAAAATGTGTGAGCAAATCTATCTAAATATTCACTGATTAAAAAAAAGTACTGAGGTCGATGGACAAGAGTATGATAGCTTGAATTGAATTCTCCGAGTGTAGGGATGTATTTTACATACACGTAGGGGTATATGATCGATGTTTGGAAGAAAGGTAGGGATGAAGGATAAAGATGATGTTTTATTGAGAGATGATATGATTTCTAACATCTTTTCATGACTATTAAGATAGGGCTCATGACAACTGAAAAGCAAGTATAGTTGAAAACTCTAATTTTCAAAAAATTTCTTTTACAATTCTTATCTTTGCATGTAACTTTCACGGTCTTCCTTTTATTATGGGCTTTTGTAGGTGCAATCCGCTGAAAACCCTCAGGAGACAACACTCCTCCTACTGGGGATACCTAGAGGCTTAACGGCTTATTGCATGTGCTCAGTGCAATCGTGTTGCCTACGAAAGTGTGATAGTTAGTTCTTCTTTTTCTTATATTTTCTCCTTCACCTGAATAAAACAAGTTTGCTCGAGACGACCAAAATTAAGTTTGGGGGAATTTGATCAGTTGAAAATATTGCAATTTTAACACATCAATTTTCCTACTCTTTGTAATCATCTAAAGGTGTTTAGTATAAATATAGCACATATTAGCAATTCGTCTGTGAAATATCAAATAACATGTGTTATACATTATAACCGGCATTATGAGGGAAATTGTGTGTTTATTACTACACGCATGATCTTTTGTGTATCAACACTTTTCTCGAGATTGTGTGCAGGAAATTCTCCAGGTTAAAGAGCCAGAACAACTAAAAGTACTGATAAAATACACCAAGTCTAAGACTTGAGATCTGGCAGTGAACAAGAAAGTATAAAAATATTCCAGATATCAGGAAAGTGCCATAAAGCCAACTTCAGAATTACCCTGGAAAAATCATGCAAAGATCACCTCAAACGGCCGCGGATCCGCGACCGAGTCAGGCCGATCTGCCGTGGATCCGCGGCCGAGTCGACTCATCGGCGGTTGGTATTTGTTTCAGAAGTCTCCTTTTAACGGCCAAGTTTCTCCAAGACGTTTCGAATTGTGTAGATTTCTCTAGAAGCTCTCCTTCTAATAGCCAAGCTTCTTGTGCAAGCTTAATACCTACCAAGTTTCTCATGCAAGCTTCATAACAACCAAGCTTCCAAGGGAAGCTAGACCTAGCTTCTAGGGGAAGCTAAAGGGAAAACTATAAAAAGGGACCTAGGGCTTCATTACAAAGGTTGTTGAATATTGAGCCAAATTTCCACAAGTTGAGTGACACAACTTGCAACATCAAAACCCTAGCCTAAATCCAATTCCAATGCCAAATCAAGATTCATCGAGTACCGATTCAAGCAAGCCTTCAACGAGCATTTGAAGCAATGCCGATCTTCATCCGAGCAAGAGATCCACGACGATCCGCGACTCAAGAAGACCGAAGCGAAGCTGGTTTCGACGATTTAGTTCTTCCTCAAATCTTGTAATCTTTGAGTGAATTGTACCTAAACGTTGATAAATAAAAGATGAAAATTCTTAATCTTGCTTTTCTTTACATTCTTGTATTATGAAGAGTTATAGATTCTTGATTCTTTTCTTTTTCATGATGTTTGAGTGAAAACTCGCTTGTAGCGGAATCGAGAAAATAGGTAAATAATGATGATTAAATTCTTGAACGATTCTTAAGTCTTATGAGTTTTGTAAGCTTTAGGAAATTGAATCATTGAAAACCTAATTTGAGCGAGATCTCTTTCTTGAATGTTTTCGCTCCAAATTAGAGATCAACGATCCGTGATTTAATTTGCTAGAGGCTATAATTTGAATGATAATCAATGAAAGGACAAGGGATGATGATGGAGAAACCCTAGTTTCTTCAATAGATCCCTAAACCTCATTGATTGTCATCGATCTAGCAACAAATCTTCAATAGATAGGAATTTGTAATCCTTAGTATTCATCATCACTATCAATTAGATCGATTCCGACAAGCTTTTTATAAATCTTGATAATTCAAACTATTTGGATATTTTCTTGATCTCTATCATTTCTTGATTTTAGATCTATTTCTTGATGATTCTTGAAACTAAATTTCACAAATATTGAATCATTTTCTTATATCTTTTAATTTTCAACTCAACTAAAACGATCAAGAACAAATCAACTTTCTCAGTGGACGATCCGTTCTCATTGACGAAACTACAATAGACACCGTCAATTGATTGCGGTATAAATTTCTTTGGTTGTGAAACATTTCTAAATACACAAGAAGAAAGATCAATCAATTTTCAAAGACAGCTTTCAACTGCACAGCGTTCGCTTCAACCTGGGTGTGCAACCGAGCAGATTATCTTGAAGCTACTTCATGTTCCTTTCTCCTCAGGATCTCCTCTTGTTCAAAATGGTAAAGGAAAAGGGCACTTTGCTCAAACCATGCAGCCCGCTGGGAGTTCAAAGCCAGAACCTCGGGAGCAAGATGCTTGAGCTCAACTTCATGCAAGCAAGCCTCGATCTGTCTGTAGTAATTAACCCAAGATTCGATGACCCCTTCACCATGGAAGTGCACGAGCGTTGCCAATATAGGATTAACCTCGGAAGCAAAATCTGCAGCAGATGCGAGAACATCCGCGTCAAGCTCCTCGATGGATTCACTTAACATACACAGGCTGGTTACGGCGCCTTTGGAAGACGGACGTCTAGAGAAGGCCCTGCCGGCATTAGGATGCGAGACTCGAAGGGAGTTGGAGCCGGTGCGATTGCTGCAAGAATAGTTATGGTCAAATGTCGGCTCAAGAGATAAAGAAAATGCACGAGCGATGGAGTCTACTATACCGGCTGCGACAGGTGACAAAGTTGGGAGTACCGGAGGCGCGGCTATTCTCTCATCCCCTCCTCCAATCTGTGACGCTGCGATCAATACAAGGAAGACTCAGTGACGATACAGTTATTTATAAAAAAAGGGGGAAAACAATAGTTGAAGGATGTACTGACCAATACCAACAGGCGGAGTGACTTCCGACTGGAAGGAGAAATGCGGGTTCAGCGCTTGATACAGATGATCAAAAAGGACTCCTTCAAAGTTGGGACACTATATTGTCAGTACAAGAAAGATGGTATCCACAACTTAAATTAAATAAACCGCAAACCCATACCTTTCAGCATTTGAGAGGACACAAGAGAAGGTGAAGGGACGACAACCATCAAAGCGGTAACTGGTGATGCTTCTTCGGGTGGCACAACCTCAGCGCTCACCACACCTACATTCGAAACGAACAAAATGTCATCAGAGGGGAATGAAAGGGATTGCGAAACAAAATGTAAACAGCGACCCGAGACCTACCTGATGGGTCATCAGCCAAAACAACGACGGAAGCAACACCGGGCGTTGCGGCTTCTTCGCTCTCCTTCAGTGGAATAATTTTGGTGCCCATGGCTTCATCCCCTGATTCTACAAGGGCCGTTGTGACGCTTGCGATCCCCGCCGATATCGGGGAGCCGCAAAGGGAAAGAGCGGCGGTTTAGGCGGTCCCAGACTCCCGAGAGAGAGTAGCCGCTTCGGGTTCGGTGGCCGCCGTCATCTTACCTGCCATCTCATCACCGAGACTTTGCCCTGCAGGATATGGTATATAAGAATTTGAAGATCAAGTTCTAATAAAAGACTCAGCGTTACGTTACCTTGGGGCATCTTTTCGGTTTCTTCCCGAGCCAAGCGCGCAACCTGTCTATGGGCAGTAGACAGGACAGTTGGAGCATCCTCTGAAAGAATAGCGACAGATGGAGTGGTGCTTGAGCCTGCACTTACAGCCAAAATGGCATCACGTTCCTTCGCCGCGCGCTTCCTGTGTTTCTTTTCGACCTAAGCGGTGAGAAGTGATCTTCTTAAGACCTCCGTCAAAGGGACGTCATCGTCCGAACCAAGAGCTGCCTCTGGAGTCGTTACGGCGTCCGTCATCGGCTGCTTAAGTGAAGCCTCCTGCGATACTGACGGGGGAGCTGGGGTCACAATAGCCGGCTCGGGAAGCGTCACCGCATCACCGCTCGAGATCGGCACCGCACTTGGGATAACCCGCGTCAAGGTAGTCCTTGCAACAAAATAAAGGAGGGGGTCAGACTACAAATGAGCCGAATTATACCAAGGCCCAGAGAAGCGCGGAGCCTCTCTTCCTCTTCGAATGTCTTGAGGGAAGCCGCGAGAGCCTCTTCGGTAGAGATACCTGTTGATGAAGAATATGTCAGTGAAAGCATAATAAAAAAATAATAACCGTGGAAAGATACGACTGAAGTCTACCTGACGGTGCGATCGTGATCAGTGCTGCATCATCGCGAGCCAGTTGCTCGGAAGCCACAATGGCAGCTTGAAGATCAGTATCATCCGTAGGCGCGATAAATAGACCCTCATTGGTCTCGTACTCACACAAGCCCTCGCTATAGGGAGCATGGGGCTCCTGGCCGAGTACAACGTCAACAGAAAAGAGAGACTTCTTCTTTTTCTGCGAGTGGGCGCCAGCAGCCGATTGTTCACACCAGAATATTGCTTTTATTACCGCCCATTCTTATGCTCGTTTGCTTATCGGTAGGTACTCTTGAGCCGTGTTTGCTAGTTAATTGCAGGATACTGGTTCTCAGCTCTAAACAGTGAAATTCATGGAAAAGCACGACAAATTCCGGATTACTGCCAACCACAGATAAAACACGGGTCTCCGCTCTCTATCTGTGTTACCACACACCAGTTTAAGGGACAAAATGGCAAATCGATTGTCATTTTCATGCACAAAGCACAATGTCAACACAAAATCCAAGAAATCTACACGGAGCTCAAGGAAATCATGGCAAAAGATCCACATCACATCACCTTTTTGATATGCTGAAATTCTGGAAATATTGTGAAGAGATTCTGAGAAACAACATATACCACACTGAAGAGTACAGAAAACCAGGGAAAATCACCAAGTTTGAAGGGCCAACCCCTCTATATGGCCGCGGTTCCGCGGCATAAGCACGCTTAGGCCGCGGATCCGCGGCCGTATGGGCTTGTCATATGAAAATATTCTGGGGGCAGTTTGGTAAATTCATATAGTGCCAGAATGTTGCCCTAGATTCTCTGTTTCCTACCTATAAATAGCCCAGAACTTGCCAAGACATATGTGTTCTTTTCATGCCCTCTTTTTGTTAGTTTTTAGTTTTCTTCTTCTTCTTCTTCATCTTTCCTCCATTAAATTGTTGTGAGAGCTTTTGAGCGGATGTTAAATGAAGATGAGGGTTATTTTGTATCATTCTTTTTGCTTAGCTTCCCCCTTGAGCTCTCTACCTTAACTTGATCTTGCAACCTCTTAAGTGAGCTTGCAAGTTTAAGCTTTGGTCATTGATCTCAAGGGGTTGTATCATTTTGGAATCAATAATGTTCTCTCTTTTGTGCTTCATTCTCCATGAGTTCTTTGCCTTTTCTTGATCTTGCAACCTCTTAATTGAGCTTGCAAGTCTAAGATTTGGTTATTGAACCCATGTCTTATTTTGGGTTCTATGGTTCCTAGTTTCATTTCTTGCTCATTTACTTTCATGCACTTAAATTCCATGCACTTTTAATTACTTGCTTGTAATCTTTTTTTTTCTTTGTTTATCTTTTCTTTTGCTCTTTTTGGTTCGTTTTGTGAATAGTTGTAATATGTTGTTGTTAAGAATAAATACAATATTGTAAGTTAAGCTTTCATTCCTCATTTCCTTTTCCTGTTATTTTCCTTTGAACTCCGCCCAAACGTTACGCAAGCGCTCCGTTAGGCACCCTACCCTACCAAGGTAACGGTGATTCCTAACCGCGACCGGTTGCGTTCGGTTTGGTCGGAGGCGAAAGCAAGAGACAAGAACGGACGGACAAGGGGCAATAAGCCGGATTCCACGAATACCGTGCTTAAGTACCCTAATCCACGTTGTTGCCGATTGCTCTAGCTTCAATTGGTCATGACTCGGCTCAAAGGTTTTGAGTGCGGATTTCCTTAGCTTACACTTTCGTATCTTTTTCTTAACAACTTTATACTTGCATATAACACTTATGATAGAATTGAACAAACATATACACATTCTTTATTGACTCGTCTAAAACTCGAACGGACATACAACCATCTCCCTGAGGATCGACCCGTGCTCAACCGGCTAGCTGCGAAGAGACACCGTCCTGATCGCGGTTATAACTTTAGAACTTTGAACATCCGACACACTTTTGGCGTGCGATCACCGATGCTAGGAGTTTGCGCTTGGCGGGCAACTTTGGGCTACGAGTCCCGATCTCCGTACCTATGCCAGAATCAGGAGACACTGCAGCCATCGCTTCTATAGGCACACGAGGTAGAGGCTTATCAGGAAAGACGCGCAGGACCACCACCGCAGCAGCTTCTCTCAACGAAGGACGAACGATAGTCCGTCGCTTCAAAGGAATGGCTGGATTACCAGCTAGGACAGCACCTTTGCGATCAAGCAATAATCGCTTTTCCTCCCTGATAACAGCACCCATCGCATGCTGGTACCACGCCACGTATATGTTCAACACCTTCGGGACACAGCTCGGCACACTAATAAAGAAGTTAGACCCGGTGTTGAGCCGCATGAAATGGTGTAGCGCGTTGCGGATACCCTCTTCTGTGGCAATGGATCAGCTAGGAAGGCCTCGAGCGGGATGCCCTGATTGTAGCTTGATTGTTGGGCGAAACGGTGTGGGTTGTATCTTATGAACAGCGCCGAATCGTTCTGTCTAAACACTAGAAAGCCCGGCCTGATTGAATATAAATGAATAATCTCCCGAGCTTTTAAGGTAGAGGCCCCATCTTTAAAGGTGTCCCGCAGCGGCTGCACCGTCTTAGTGGATTCCTTACCGATAGTTAAAACCTTATCGACAAAGGTCATGCCATCTCCAACTATACGTGGGCGAAGAATCAAGCCCCGAGCCTCTCGCTGAGTCGGTTCCAAAGCAGAAGCGTCAACTAGCCGCATAAACCGAATAAAGTTATAACTTTCATAGAAACGGGGCCGCTTGTGGACTCCAAAAGCACCGAGCACATGCAGCTCGAGCCACGAAGTGAAATAATGCAGCGAGAAGTTTACGGGATGCACCCCTGGCTGAGTGGTGTCGGCCGCCAAGCTAAGGCCATGATACAGGTAAGCCAGCCCAGCGACCCCGATGTCCATTCGCATCCCAATAGCCATTCGGTAAGCTTGGTAGAAGATGGATGGCCTCATATGGCGAGGGTGCATTGGGAGCACAAACCAGCTTAACCATAGGCCGAGAAACCCCAAAAAGAATGCCTCTTCGTCAATGTCTGAAGCTGCAAGCTCTGCAAAGGGGATGACCGGGATATCCGGGAGAAAGAAATTCCTTTGATCGGCCTTCGCTGTTGGCTGGCTGTCCAAGCCAAAACTGAATGGGTCGTCAAGCTTAGCAAATTTCGTAGCTTGTTTTGATAAGACCTCCGGGCGAAGAAAGCGAGTAATGAAATCCGCGAAGCTGACCCCGTGTCCTCCGGATTTGAGAAACAGACTTTCGTAAATTTTTAACACCTTAATCAGACTTGGGGATTGATGTTGAATGGCGTTCTATGGGGTAAGGCCCATCACCTCTGACTTGGAGGCAAAGACGTACTCGTCAGGAGGAAGTAGCTCCTCGTAATGTTCTCCCCTAACAGGTAAGCCAGAGATCTCCGCGAACTCCTCCAAAGAGATGGAAACCTCCTGATCTGATAGAAGGAAGGTGTGAGTCGGTACATTCCATTGTTCCAAGAAAGTTTTGACCCACCATACAGGGGAGTGGAATACTGGAAAAGAGATGCGTAAACTGTAGGGTACAACCCAAGATTTAGCAGCAGTGATTTCCTGGCCGACAAAATGTAGCAAGCCCACTGCAAGTACCCGGCTGGATGGCGAGGAGTCAAGCCTATCATGTACGACTGTCCCCAAGGGCGCGACTCGCCTTGACATATACGCCGCCCCAGAGTATCCAAAGCCATCAGCGGCTGTACGGGTATCGCAGCCATAGAGGGCTGAAGGCAACCCTCCGAAGTCCAGTTGACCTCCTCTAGGGCAAAGTTCACTAGGGGTCAGTCGGCGTAGTGGATCACCGGAATGGGCTCCGAAAGCACCACACAAGAGAAGCTGCGTCGACCCCGGATGAATTGATTGTACCACGCCTCCCATAAATGAAGAGAATTTTGCTACGGGTCGTGATCTTAGATCAACGCGAAGACTTCCCTATGCACGGGTGCATCAGGGAATGCTCTTTCCAGACGAACAAACGGGAAAGAAGTGTCGAAAGACATAGTACCTGCGCGGAAAAGAACAAGAGTTAGCTGTCAATACTACAGTTCAAATTCTGACACTTGGTACTTTAAATTTGTACCGCACTGCAATGCAGTAGAAAGGGACCAGAGGGGACCCACAAAATCAAGATGACGGCTCATCATTGATGAGACAGTCACTCATTAAGTAGAAAATCCTAAAAGGATTCTCATTTAATGAGAGGCCCATCGGGCCAAGGAGTTAAACTCCCTTGAGATCAACGCTCTGCTGACAAGAGTGACATCTGTCAACTCTAATCATGAGAGAAATAAAATTCTCTAAAAATTTTAAGAGCTATGCTCTGTGAAGAAGATGGAATCATTCATCAAAACCCTAAAAAAGCAAAGCTTTTATTGAGTTAAAAACTCCAAGATCTTCAAGATCTGTGAACAAACTCTAAGAGTTCTTCGTGGAAGATGAACAGTGTTCTAATTCATGGGTTAAAATCATCCTAAAAAAAGATTGTATCTTGAAGATCTATGATCTGAAGATGAGCACGGCTCTATTAATGGGTAAAATCCTGAAACATTTTTTAGATCTACGATCTGAGAAGAGCAAAGCTCTGTTAATAAGTTTAATCCTTACCAAATTTGGGCAGAGTTTTGACTCTAAGAAGTTTCTTAAGGCAGAGAGCTTAACTCTGAAGGAGAATTAAATTCTCAAGAACAAGAAAATAAGAAGATGAACAAGCAGTCATCTCAAGGGCCAAAGGCCCTATTTATAGGCGTTGGAAGTCGATTCAACTTCCAAGTTGATCCAACGATGGAAAAGCTGCTACCGCTGCACTCACGTGTAAGACGCGTGAGCGCAACAGTGGAGGAGGGGCATTTGTTTCCCTTAATAAGAGAGCAAAGCTCTATTCAAAAATTTGAAATTTGAAATGAGGCAGCGCCTCATAAGAGCGCTCGCGCCAAGAACGCCAGCGCTAAGAGTCAAAGCCTATGAGGCAGCGCTCACGCTAAAAGAGCCAGCGCTAAAAGCTCCAGCGCTAAAGACTCTGAGACAGCGCTCACGTGCAAAGCACGAGAACGCTAGTGCCAACGGCGCCAGAGTCAAAGACTCTGAGGCAGCGCTCACGTGCAAAGCACGAGAGCGCTAGCGCAAAAAGTGCCAGCGCTAAAGACTCTGAGGCAGCGCTTACGTGCAAATCACGAGAGCGCTAGCGCCAGAGTCAAAGACTCTGAGACAGCGCCTTACGTGCAAAGCACGAGAGCGCCAGCGCTAGAACTAAATGTTCTCCACCCTTGGATCAAAAATCCAACGAAGATGATAAATCATCAAATTACCGGAATAAAATTCTGTTGAGGAAATACTCCTCCAAATCTTTCTAAACAAGAAAAATTGTGCTATGTAAACAGAGCACCGTTGGATCAAAAATCCAATGGTGATTAAAAGTCACCAAGATACAGAATAAGCTCTGTATGGGGAAATATTTTCCCAATCTTGTTAAAAAAAAGAAGACTGTTTTCTGTAAAACAAAAGCTCTTGGATCAAAGATCCAATGGTGGGAAACATCCACAAATCAATTAAGAAATCTTTCAATGAGAGATTTCCTCAACTGATCAACAAATCAGCCTCCCTATATAAAGGACCCAAGACTTCAAATCTTGAACAGAAGAACCCCCCGTAAGTTTCAAGTTCTCAGAAAAGAAAAAGAGAAGAGCAAGCTCTAAGAAGAAGAACCTTCTTCAAGGTAAATAAAAGAAGAGAGATCGTAACATCTCCTCCATATTTGAGAGTTTAACTCTCACATCATAAGAACTTAGTTCTTTTTCTAGATCACAGATCTATAAAACAAAGTCTTTCAAAAAAACAATGAGATCATAGCATCTCCTCATAAAAGAAGAACCCGGTTCTTAGATCCATGAGACAAAGTCTCTTATTAACCGAGAATTTAATTCTCAGAGCACAAAACTGATCAGAGCTGCCAAAGAAGAGCCTTAGCGCTCCAATTTAAAAAGAAGCGCCCAGCGCTCCAAGCGCTATGTTATAAAAAGCGCCGTAGCGCTCCAAGTCTGGCGCTCAGCGCCCAGCGCTCCAAGTGCTATGTTATAAAAAGCGCCATAGCGCTCCCAATCTAACGCTGGTGCCAAGCGCTCCACGTGCTCCTCACGTGGGTGCTATTTTATAAGAAGCGCTTTAGCGCTCCAAATCTGGCGCTCGGCGCCAAGCGCTCCACGTGCTCCTCACGTGGGCGCTAGTTATTACAAAGCGCTCTGTAAATAAGGCCGTAGTGCCATAAAAAGTGTTCAACACTCAATAAACAAAAAGAAAAAGGGATGTCAGAGCCCAAATCAATGCTCAACATTATTTGAATAAAAGGGGCTGAGCCAAATAAATGTTCAACATTTTACTCAAAATGAGTGGACCGAGTCTAAACAAGTGTTCAAACACTTTATTCAGAACTGAGTGGACTGAGCCAAAGTTATCCACAAGTCCCTATGTAACACCCGAGCCCAATGCTACTAATTTCTGTTACCGTTTGAACGAAGTGTGACACTTATTTCCTTTACCTTGCTTGATTGTTACTGTAAATTTTTACCCGGCAAAATTCATTTCTGCATATAACAAATTTTGGTATCTAAAATAAAATTAAAAATATACATCTTGGCCTACTTGACACCCCTAACCCTGTGGTAGCGTCCGTGCATCGTGTTCTCGTCCCGTTCAGTGAAACGGGCGAGTTTGGACGGCTACGCACACGTACGTGTGTCCGTTTTGGGGGTATGCTTTTTGATCATAAAACACTTCATTTTCACTTTTGGATCCCGCTTAAAATTCTATTATTTCAATTTCGAATTTTTGGACCCGACCCGGGCGCGATTTGGAAATGTTTTACTTTGCGCCAAAATCCCATTTTTTAATATATTTTAAAACCACCGTATATTATTTTAACCATATAATATTTCCTTTATATTCCTAAATCTTTTAGTTAAAACCTATTCCTAGCAAACAATTTCAATCCCAGCCAATCAGTGAACTCCTAAACCCCATGGGCCCTTACCTCTCTCTATCTCTCTCCTCTCTCTCCCCGTTTCTTTATCCCTCTCTCTCCCTCACCATCTCTCTCTATCTCTTTCCTCTCTCTCTCTCTTTCTCTCTCTCTTCTTTATCTTTCCCTCTCCCTCTCTCTCCCTCTCATATTTAAATTTTCCCCCCTCTTCCTTTTCTTTTTTACGTAGCCTGCAAACCAAAACCCATCGCGCAGCCTCCGCCTCGTCCCCCTTCACCACCGCAGCCCCACACCGGCACCACCGTCACCTCCATCCTCGCCTCCTCAGCCTCGTCCCATCCACATCCTCCTTCATCGACCCCCTCACACCCTACACCAGCTGCGGCCGCGCACCCCTGCACACGCGTCTGTGCCGCCATGAGTCGCCGCCGGCGAACTCGATCCGCCTCCCCGGCCTTGCACATCCCCTCAGTAAGCTTTTTATCCTCTTTCCTCCTTCCTTTCTTCTCTATTTTCTTTCCCTTCTTATTTGCTGTCGTGATCGTTCACTGTTCACAATTTGGCCGGAATCCGACGATGCCGACGACGTGACCCGACGTTCCAGCGAGGTACCCCGACCCGTGTGGTCCCATTGTTCGTCGTTTGGGTTCATTCCGTGAACCGTGCGCCCGTCGCGAGTTTCTTCGCTGACATTTATCGTTCCATTTTTCCCGGTTCGCGACCCGTCGAGCCAAGTACCCCTTTCTACATGCTATACAATATTTACATATATATTATGACACCCTAAACCTGTAAATTTAACTTTGGTACAATCATTTCTCATTTTCATGTACAATATTGTTATATATCATTTTATCTTTAAACTTGGAACCTGCAGTTTGCAATTGAACCTAATAACCACATTTACCGTTTAAGCATATTTTAATATTGACATAGCTTATGGCATTTATCTCTATAGTTATGTTCCATTCGGACACTCGTACGCATTTTAACCTGTAATAACTGTATTGAACCTTTATATAAATCATTGCACCTCTAAAGTTCTTAAGCTTGTTAACATGATTAAAAGGCCATAATTGTCATACTGCATTCACATAACATTGAAATCATCTCTGTGACACAACTGACAACTGTACTGCTAATTCAGTGAATTTGCCTATTGCTTACTTTATTGCTTATCTCATGTTGCTAATACTCATGCTTGATTATATAGCCGATTGTGAGTACACCTACGATATCGCTTGCTTCTTGAACCGTCTTGCTACCTACACATTGATTGACCCGACATGGTACCGTATACTGCTTGACTTGACATGATGTACCATGACCTGATCCGTTACCTGATCTTGTGTCTAATGCCAACAAACCTGACATGTAGTCCTCATGGACCGTTCCTGTTGTCTATCCAGACAAACCTATTTACCCGATCCTGTGTTGGCATTAGTTCCTTAATTACGGGATACCTGACTTGACTTACACGTATAACTTGAGGGTATGGGGAAATCAGTATTGTAACCGAACGTAACTCCAAGGGCCATCCAATTGTTTGCCATTTTTCCGGGCGTTACGGAATACCCATTGTCTGCCGTTTTTCCGGGCGTTACGGAATACCCATTAATTGCCGTTTTTCCGGGCGTTACGAAATACCTATTGTTTGCCGTCTTTCCGGGCGTTACGGAATAACTACCGACGAGTTACGATGAGGATTACACTATTTGGTTTCAAAGACTTTAGAGCCTGATAGAACAGTTTAGTTTACCCACTGCACACTACCCTGCTTTGCTCTGATTTATATTACTGTTACCCCTGTTTTCCATTCATGTTTATATTTGCATTGCCTGCTACACTGTTCATATTATATTACTTGATGACTTGACGCACTGATGTCTGGGTTTTGTATGGCCCAGATTCTGTACCGCTGTCGCAGTCCGAGCAGGAGTACTGCGGCCGACAGGCTGAGCTGTGAGTGTTGGCAGTAGTTAGTTTTCTTTCCTGCATTTTTATTCCTGATGTGAGCCCGCATTATGGGACATACATTCCAGTTGTTTGTATTGGATTTTTCACTTCCGCATTTTATTATTACTGACTCATGATTTATCTTAGTTTATGGACATGTTTAGATAGTTTTATTTTGTTCTTGATATCTCTACAGCCGTAATGTGACCGTGGATGGATACTTCCTACCCACAGGTAGCATGGTTGGCTATGTCACGTGCCCATTTTAGCATACTCTGTGAAGCGAGGCGTGACATGGTTCTTTTGGTATTAGAGCCCATAGGATAGTCGGGTTGATTCTTTTTGTAGTTGGGTATTGTACCCAATACACGAATCAGAATACCCGTGTTTAGGAAACATGTCCTGCCACCTTGACCGTTTTACCATTCTTGAATCACATTCTTCCTGATTATATCTTTTACGATGTGCAAACTTCTTTTGCATATCGACTCGAAACCTGATTCCTTGTTATCTCTAGGATTTAGGCGACTTGGGTGGAGTTATGTAATTGTGGCTATGGTACCGCGGCTTAGTTACAATGCGGCACTCTATTTAAGTAACTTGGAGTTCTAGCCTTGATCTATATTTCGAATCTATCATCATGCTAATGTTGGGTGTTTTGATTTCAGGAATATGGCAGGTAAGAATTTGAAGACGTACCAAAGGCGTGTGGACGAAGCCACCATGCTTGGAGTGATAAGAGGAATGCTGGAGAATCAAAAGAGACAGACCAAGCTGATTCAGCAGCAAGCGGAATCATTCCAGGAAGGTTTGTGGAACGTTCAGCAGTCCATGAGCAGTGTTGTGGCCAGACCAGTGGATCGTGTGGGTACCGTGGCGGATTTCAGGAGATTGGGTCCGTCTGTCTTCACTGGCCTGGAGGAGCCTTTGCCAGCGGAACAGTGGCTGGTTGATACGGAGAATTTACTTGTTGCGGCACAGATCCCAGAGGATAAGAAGGTGGATGTGGTACGCATCCAGTTGGTAGACTACGCCCGGGAATGGTGGCTTGTGGAAGAGACCCGCTTGCCCAAGCCGATCAGTTGGGCGGATTTCTCGAAAAGTTTCTTGGAGAAATTCTTCCCGCGGACTGCACGGGAGGAAATGGAGGAAAAATTCGTCGGTTTGAAGCAGAACGGCGCACCTGTAGATGTGCATACAGCTGAGTGGACGAGACTCAGTAGATTCGCTGGACCTTTGGTTGCCAACAATGCTGATAGGACAAGAAGGTTCATGCGCAGTTTGGATGTGGACATCCAGAGGCAGATTGTCTCCCTGGGTTTGACCACTTTCTCACAAGTACTTACAGCGGCCCGAGAGCAGCAGAGGCTAACTATGAAGACCGGGAGTACAGCGCAACCAGCAGTTGCAGCACGGAAGCCAACGTTTGCACCAAATCGAGCACATGGACACAAGGGTATTCCGGTGGACAGGCGTGGCGTTATACCAATGAAGAGGCCAGTTTTGCCCGAGCATAAGGGAAGAGTGGTATGCGATTACTGCCAGCGACCGGGTTATTATCGTAAAGATTGTCATAAGAGGCTTGGACTTTGTCTTATTTGCGGATCAGCGGATTACACCATTGATACTTGCCCATCGAAGCTACGGTTAAAGGAAGATACTCAGAAGCCACCGCAGAGACAGTTTCAGGAGAAGAAGCTGATAACTCGAGGACCCAATCAAGCTCGAACCTTTACCCTGACGGCTAAAGAGGTTAAAGCTCCAGAGGAAGTCGTTTCAGGTACCCTACTGGATCTTTGTTTTCTCGCATTGGCGTTATTTGATTCTAGTGCATCCCATTGTTTTATGTCATCCAAGTTTTTAACTACACACTCGATTGACTACACGACCCTGTCTAGTTTCTGGGACATACACACTGGGAATGGGAAAATCATAGCTAGTAGGGAATGTAAAGATTGTACAGTTGTTGTTTGCGGACGGGAGCTTTTTGCAGATTTCTTGGTGATTGATACGGGCAGCTTTGAAGTCGTCTTGGGAATGGATTTTCTTGGCACTTTCCACGCTCACATTGATTGTAGAGCAAAGAAAGTAATTTTCCAGATTCCCGGACATCCCGAGTTTACCTTCACTGGAGGAAGCAGTTCTGTCGGGCCAGTCGAGTTTAGGGCTAGGCCGACCAATGGTATTCTTGCAGCAATGGAGGTTGATGGAAGTGAAGAACCGGCTGTTGTTCGTGATTTTATGGACGTGTTTGAAGATATATCGGGATTACCGCCGAAGCGAGACGTGGAGTTCGCAATTGATCTTATTCCTGGTGAGCGCCAGTATCCAAGGCGTATTATCCAAGGGCACCAGTAGAGTTGGAAGAAGTCAACAGACAGGTTGCTGAATTGCTTGAGAAAGGGTTGGATTCGAAGCAGTAACACGCCTTGGGGAGCTCCAGTTCTTCTAGTAAAGAAGAAGGATGGCACAAGAAGGATGTGCATCGACTATCGAGAATTGAACCGGGTGACTATTAAGAACAAGTACCCAATCCCTCGCATTGGCAAACTTTTTGAGCAGCTTTGTGGCGCGAGGGTATTCTCGAAGCTGGATTTGCGATCCGGATATCATCAGGTCCGAGTGAAAACAGAAGATATTTGCAAGACGGCGTTCCTGACTCGGTATGGACATTACGAGTACTTAGTGATGCCCTTCGGAGTAACGAATGCGCCGGCAATATTCATGGACTCGATGAACCGAATCTTTCACCGTTCTTGGACCAGTTTATTGTGGTGTTCATTGACGATATTCTGGTTTACTCGAAGAGTTTTGAAGAGCATACTGAGCATTTGAAGATCACACTGCAAACGCTAAGACAAGAGAAGTTATATGCGAAGATGAGTAAGTGCGAGTTTTGGCTGGAAGAAGTAAAGTTTTTGGGGCATGTTGTGTCTGGCGATGGAATTGCCGTTGATCCAGAAAAGATTGCAGCAGTTCGTGACTGGTCGATTCCAAGGAATATTGTGGAGATAAGAAGTTTTCTTGGACTTGCCGGATATTACAGGAGATTTGTGGAGAACTTTGCTCGTCTGGCAGAGCCGTTAACCAAGCTTACGCGCAAGGAGGTACCTTTTGTACGGACGGATAAATGTGCGTTAGCTTTTGAGACGTTGAAGCAGAAGTTGATAACCACCCCTATTCTGACCGTGCCAGACAATTCCGGAGGATTCGTGATTCACAGCGACGCATCTGGGAAAGGATTGGGATGTGTCTGGTGCAGCATGGGAAGGTTGTAGCATACGCATCGAGGCAGTTGAAGACCCACAAGAAGAATTACCCAACTCATGACTTGGAGCTTGCAGCTGTGATTTTCACTTTGAAGATTTGGAGACACTACCTATTGGGCGAAAGGGTCGAAGTTTTTTACTGATCATAAGAACTTGAAGTATGTGTTCACGCAGAAGGAGCTTAATATGAGGCAACAATGCAGTATGGGTGATTATTGATCGATTGACCAAGGAAGCTCACTTTAATCCTTTCCGGGTTGGTCAATCAACAGAGACTTTGGCAGAGCGATACATGCAGGAGATTGTAAGATTGCATGGAGTACCGGTGAACATCGTGTCCGATCGGGACACTCGGTTCTTATCACACTTCTGGAAGAGCTTACAGGAAAGTTTGGGGACTCGATTGAAGTTTAGCACGGCTTATCATCCTCAAACTGATGGTCAGTCGGAGAGAACGATCCAAACTCTTGAAGACATGTTGAGAGCATGCATGTAGGACTTCAAGGGTTCTTGGGAGGATCATCTGCAATTGGTGGAATTTTCTTACAACAACAGTTTTCAGGCAACTATCCAGATGGCTCAATTTGAAGCTTTGTATGGTCGTAAATGCCGTTCACCTGTTTGTTGGGACGATGTCGGTGAACGAAGATTATTGGGACCAGATTTGGTTGTGCAGACAGTTGAGAAGGTTAACACTATTAGAAATCACATGAAGGCAGCACAAGACCGATAGAAGAGTTGGGCAGACACGTCAAGAAGACCTCTAGAGTTCTCCGTGGGTGATTTGGTATTCTTAAAGATATCACCGACTAGAGGGGTGATTCGTTTTGGAAGTCGAGGAAAGCTTAGTCATCGATTCGTTGGACCCTTTGAGATCTTGGAGCGTGTTGGTGAGGTAGCGTATCGTTTGGCGTTACCGCAGTCCTTGGCGAATGTGCTCGATGCGTTTCACGTATCTCAACTCCGTAGGTATGTTTGAGATGAAACGCATGTATTGGATCATTCGGAGCTAACAGTACGAGAAGACTTGACTTTTGAGGAGCGACCGATTGAAATCGTGGATCGAAGGGAAAAGGTTCTTAAGAACAGGGTGTTCCCTCTTGTACTTGTTTCTTGGGATAATCGCTCGCATGGAGAGTCCACTTGGGAACGAGAAGATGAAACCCGGCAGATGTTTCCTCACCTTTTCTTGTAGTTATCTATCTTTGTATTCTTGGAATTTCGAGGACGAAATCCTTTTGTAGTTGGGTATAATGTAACACCCGAGCCCAATGCTACTAATTTCTATTACCGTTTGAACGAAGTGTGGCACTTATTTCCTTTACCATGCTTGATTGTTACTTACTGTAAATTTTTACCCGGCAAAATTCATTTCTGCATATAACAAATTTTGGCATCTAAAATAAAATTAAAAATATACATCTTGGCCTACTTGACACCCCTAACCCTGTGGTAGCGTCCGTGCATCGTGTTCTCGTCCCGTTCAGTGAAATGAGCGAGTTTGGACGGCTACGCGCACGTACGTGTGTCCGTTTTGGGGGTATGCTTTTTGATCATAAAACACTTCATTTTCACTTTTGGATCCCGCTTAAAAAACTATTATTTCAATTTCGAATTTTTGGACCCGACCCGGGCGCGATTTGGAAATGTTTTACTTTGCGCCAAAATCCCATTTTTTAATATATTTTAAAACCACCGTATATTATTTTAACCATATAATATTTCCTTTATATTCCTAAATCTTTTAGTTAAAATCTATTCCTAGCAAACAATTTCAATCCCAGCCAATCAGTGAACTCCTAAACCCCATGGGCCCTTACCTCTCTCCTCTCTCTCTCCCCATTTCTTTATCCCTCTCTCTCCTCTCTCTCCCTCACCGTCTCTCTATCTCTCTCCTCTCTCTTCCCTCTCTCTCTCTCTCTCTTTCTCTCTCTTCTTTATCTCTCTCTCCCTCTCTCTCTCTCATATTTAAATTTCCTCCCCCCTCTTCCTTTGCTTTTTTACGTAGCCTGCAAACCAAAACCCATCGCGCAGCCTCCGCCTCGTCCCCCTTCACCACCGCAGCCCCACGCCGGCACCACCATCACCTCCATCCTCGCCTCCTCAGCCTCGTCCTATCCACATCCTCCTTCATCGACCCCCGCACACCCTGCACCAACAGCGGCCGCGCACCCCTGCAAACGCGTCTATGCCGCCTTCAGTCGTCGCCGGCGATCTCGATCCGCCTCCCCGGCCCCGCACATCCCCTCTGTAAGCTTTTTCTCCTCTTTCCTCCTTCCTTTCTTTTCTATTTTCTTTCCCTTCTTGTTTGCTGTCGTGATCGTTCACTGTTCACAATTTGGCCGGAATCCGACGATGCCGACGACGTGACCCGACGTTCCAGCGAGGTACCCCGACCCGTGTGGTCCCATTGTTCGTCGTTTGGGTTCATTCCATAAACCGTGCGCCCGTCGCGAGTTTCCCCGCCGACATTTATCGTTCCGTTTTTCCCGGTTCGCGACCCGTCGAGGCAAGTACCCCTTGCTACATGCTATACAATATTTACATATATATTATGATACCCTAAACCTGTAAATTTAAATTTGGTACAATCATTTCTCATTTTCATGTACAATATTGTTATATATCATTTTATCTTTAAACTTGGAACCTGCAGTTTGCAATTGAACCTAATAACCACGTTTACCGTTTAATCACATTTTAATATTGACTTAGCTTATGGCATTTATCTCTATAGTTATGTTCCATTCGGACACTCGTACGCATTTTAACCTGTAATAGCTGTATTGAACCTTTATATAAATCATTGCACCTCTAAAGTTCTTAAACTTGTTAACATGATTAAAAGGCTATAATTGTCATACTGCATTCGCATAACATTGAAATCATCTCTGTAACACAACTGACAACTGTACTGCTAATTCAGTGAATTTGCCTATTGCTTACTTCATTGCTTATCTCATGTTGCTGATACCCATGCTTGATTATATAGCCGATTGTGAGTACACCTACGATATCGCTTGCTTCTTGAACTGTCTTGCTACCTACACATTGATTGACCCGACATGGTACCGTATACTGCTTGACTTGACATGATTTACCATGACCTGATCCGTTACCTGATCTTGTGTCTAATGCCAACAAACCTGACATGTAGTCCTCATGGACCGTTCTTGTTGTCTATCCAGACAAACCTGTTTACCTGATCCTGTGTTGGCATTAGTTCCTTGATTACGGGATACCTGACTTGACTTACACGTATAACTTGAGGGTATGGGGAAATCAGTATTGTAACCGAACGTAACTCCAAGGGCCATCCTATTGTTTGCCGTTTTTCCGGGCGTTACGGAATACCCATTGTTTGCCGTTTTTCCGGGCGTTATGGAATACCCATTGTTTTTCCGTTTTTGCGGGCGTTACGGAATACCTATTGTTTGCCGTCTTTCCGGACGTTACGGAATAACTACCGACGAGTTACGATGAGGATTACACTATTTGGTTTCAAAGACTTTAGAGTCTGATAGAACAGTTTAGTTTACCCACTGCACACTACCCTGCTTTGCTCTGATTTATATTACTGTTACCCATGTTTTCCATTCATGTTTATATTTGCATTGCCTGCTACACTGTTCATATTATATTACTTGATGACTTGACGCGCTGACGTCTGGGTTTTGCATGGCCCAGATTCTGTACCGCTGTCGCAGTCCGAGCAAGAGTACTTCGGCCGACAGGCTGAGCCGTGAGTGTTGGCAGTAGTTAGTTTTCTTTCCTGCATTTTTATTCCTGATGTGAGCCCGCATTATGGGACATACATTCCAGTTGTTTGTATTGGATCTTTCGCTTCCGCATTTTATTATTACTGACTCATGATTTATCTTGGTTTATGGACATGTTTAGATAGTTTTATTTTGTTCTTGATATCTCTACTGCCGTAATGTGACTGTGGATGGATACTTCCTACCCACAGGTAGCATGGTTGGCTATGTCACGTGCCCATTTTAGCGTACTCTGGGAAGCGGGGCGTAACACCCTAATTCTGATTAACTGAGTCTACGTGCTCACAATCTTCTTGATTGGTCTTAGCCTCAAACCTGACTATAGATCTCCCAATCAACTTCGATTCAAGGGTACATCTCTTCATACCTCTGATACACGTCGCTGTAATTCTTCAGCATCTTCAGAGAGATGAAGGGTTCCAATAACCAATAACTTTTGGTGTATCCCTAAACGGTTAAACCAAAACCACACAGACTATAATGTCTTTAAACTAGACTACGATGTCTCTAAACCTTATGGACTATGAGGTCCTTAAACTCATGGACTATGATGTCCTTAAACCCAATGGACCGCAACGTCCCTAAACTAAGCTTTATAGACTATGGCGTCTTTAAACTATGGACTATGAGGTCCTTAAACTCATGGACTATGATGTCCTTAAACCCAATGGACTGCAACGTCCCTAAACTAAAACGATAGAGTCCAAATACTCTTTCATTGGATCTAAATGATCCCAAAATTCTGTTGAGTAGATCTTAGTCTAAAATTAGACTAACGTATTCTCAACAAACGTTTGAGTTGATTTTAGTCTAAAAATAAGACTAACGATCCTTAAACCAACCCAGACCTAAATCTAAGAAAATACGGATTTGGACTATTCCACGCCCTACGGGCGACAACATAAATTAGTTTCATCCACGGGCAACCAAAAATAAAACAAACACACACGACAGGAACGGATCGTCTGGAGAAGGAGAAAGTGGTTACTGCTATGCGGTAGGGTAATTAACTGCAGGGGCTTGTGCCTGCAGGGAAGAGTGTCCCCACAATCAAAAGCCCCTCACAATGAGGGGGAATCTGACGAAGTCCGCTACATCGGCCGCATCTGTTTAAACCTTCGATATACGGTGCCATAAATTAACTTGGCATCTTCGGAGAGGTAAACAGATAAAATCCAATAGCATCTGCCCCCAATTCAGGCAAGACGACCTACGCGGTTTCGTCTCTGTTTTCGGCGGTAAACAGGTGGATTGTCTCGACCTTCTGTCCTAAAGAGCAGTGTCTTTATAACTTCAATACGAAAATCATTGTCGTTAATTTCTGAGTTATGTGCCGGCCAATTCTTCTCTAATGTCTTCAGTTGTTCGACATCTCGGCCGTCACCAGTCCTTACTGTCTCAATACATTGCCCAAAACCTTTCCCAATGCGTCGCTGTAAATTTACTATCCTCACGAAACCGTTTGGCGCAGTTAGAATAGGAGTGGCCATTAACATATACTTGAACGAGTCGAAAACTTGCGCACACTTCTCAGACTAGCCAACTGGTCATCCTTTCTAGTCAACTTGGTCAACGGCACCGCTATCCACGCGAAATCTTACACGACCCTTCAATAATAATCAACGAGTCCAATTTATGCTTATTCGAATTTCCCTCACACTCTTCAATTTCAAGTTGCTGAAATCTTTCCGGGTCTACTATAGTCTCATCTTCCGATATGTTATCTCCCAAGCACTTAACTTCATCGATTCAAAACTCGTATTTGCCCAACTTGGCACACAATTTCTCTTGCCTCAATTCTGAAGTCTGCTTCTTAGAATCTTCCGAAGTTCCACTCTAATAGGTTGAAAAATATCTTCAAATTTCATCAATCCCGCATCTTATGCCAGAACGTCTTTGATACGGTTTACCCAAGACGACAATACTTGAATACTTGTCTCCACTCAAGCCAATCCCGAACTGCTATAATCTCTTTTCTCTGGATCCACTGCTATGTCATCTCCTGATTTGATGTGGTCTAAAACTTCACTTCATTCATCCAAATCTATCTCTTGATCCAATATATCAAGTATGGACCTAAAATGCTCGTCGCTGCTGGGTGAGATAGAGAGTAATGCGGTTATCTATCACCATCAGCCTCCAACGGTCGGATACGAAAGAATACAAAGATTGTTAGATTCGACATTCAAAATAGGACATATTTTTGGAATCAAAAGAACAATGGATAAGCAAAATAGTACACATAATCAAGTCAAAGAAATGAATTAAGAGTAGGACTCCAAATTACCCAAGCAGAGTACCGTACTGTAACCATACCACGGTATATATTTACAATCATGTAACTCCATCTAAGTCGTCCAAATCCTACTATCAGAATCAATGGAATAAAACTGAAGTAAACATTAAGGAATAAAGGAGATTATAAGATAAGATCTGGCAAAGATTAAAAGATTCACAGTTCGTGTAGAACCATGACCGTTTGAGAAAGTGAGAAGGAAATCAAGAAAATAGGACTCAAGAAGAATTCATGATATATGCGAATTCTACATGTTGAAGGTCTGACTAGTGCCCGTACTGTATTCCGTGCTGAAACATCCTGCCGAGATATACCCTTCACTGTCTCCGATAACCCCTGTCGTTCTCTAAGTGCCGTGAGAACCTGAGTGAAGGAATCCAGTCCAAATGAAGTAATATGTTGCTGAATCTCCAGATCAAGACTATTAAGAATATGTATGCCCTAGAGGCCATTATTGTAGTGGATACTTGGACATATATATAGAGGACTTTCTTTCTCAACATGATAGTATGCTATCTGGTTGCTCTTTATCTTAACATGTACACATGTTTTAGTTTACTGTTTTTTTGATACATGTTGATAAAGCTCTTAGGATGTTGACTTGACTACTAGGACTATGATGCAGATCATTCTAGTGGGGCTTGTGTAGTCCGCAAGCACATCCTTTAACAGTTCCCAGTCAAGGGAATATCGAGACAGGGCATCAATATTCTAGAGTAGACTAGTGCGTATGTTTCTTGACCATGTATGGGGCGATGGTTGATCCCACAACCATTGGTGTTTGACATCAAAGATTGTACACAGGTGCTCAGTACAGAATGGGTACACCGAACATGACTCGTCGAGAACTCCTAAATGGTACTATACAGATAGCAGTTCTCTGGAGACACTTGTACATGTTAGTCTGCAGATTCGAGATCGTCATAGTGTCTTGTGGGGTTCCCACTGTGCTTTGATTTCCTCCCTATCATGGCTTAAAAGAGTCGTACAAATAGGTGGATTTTAGGTACAGTCTCGAGTCACATGGAGGCAGTGAGCGATAGGAGGGGTTTCGACTCTCCCCGTATTGGGAGTTGATGTTGCGCTATGCTCGATTGGCTATAACAGCAAGTCCCTGGCCATGGCTGATGAGATTTACTGGTAAGTGTTATCAGTAGTTTCTCGAAAGGTTGTAGGCCACACATCGGCATGACTTATCAAGTTATTGGGGTCTGACGATTCCACCCCCAGACTCGATATGCGACATATCAGATGAAGAGACCGGACTGTACGGTAAGTGTTGCTTATAGATTTTACGGGAGTTTGGAAAAGTTTGCTTGTTGATTTTCTATTCGTTCAATAACTGGGTAGCCGTTATGTCCAGCTAGTACCGCTGACGGCTTGTGGGTATCTGATGTGGTCATTACCTACTGCTGGCGTATTGACGAGTCTTTAGAGTCCCACATAGAGGCTTCCTTTGCTCAAGCGAAACGAAGTAGGGCATGTATGGAGATATGTGCGGGAGCTTGATTAAATACTAGTATATGATGCTGTATTCTTATCTAGTGATATTTGATATCAGCCAGGTTATATGTGATATAACCAGATTATTGAATCAAGTACCGATTCAATGATTTTGATTAATATATATGTGTTTATATATTGATATTGGCCGGTTATATATGATATAACCGGATTATTGAATCAAGTGTTGATTTAATAACTAATATTGAATATTAGCCGGTTATATATGATATAACCGGATAATTGAATCAAATGTTGATTTAATGTTTTGATATACATACATACATACATACATACATACATACATATATATATGATATAAGTCGGTTATATATGATATAACCGGATTATTGAATCAAGTGTTGATTTAATAATTTGATATATATTTATATGTTTGATATATATATATATATATATATATATATATATATTAACTAATATTAAGCCCACTTAAGATTTTCTTCTCTTTATATATATGTATATATTTATATATGAATTTGCATTTTCTATTATGGTGGATGATACAAGGGACTAGGATGTGTGAGAATCACATAGAGAAAAGATTTGATAAACATTTTAGAATAAAACGAAATGAAGAATGAGTCATATTCTTTAGTGGCTTGTAAAATCTTTAAGAAGCCATGACTCATCTTCAAGTCTTGTTTTATTCAAAGATATTTATCATACACGATCTAATCTCTTGTCTTATAATTCACAACTCATCTTAGTTCATCCTCGTCTTCTTCTTCATTCTCTTCACTAGAATTTTCTTGGGTTGAGAAATGAAAAGAGAAAAATATTATAAGTGAGAAAATCTCCTACTTCATCAAGATACACTATTCTAGCCTATTAGTTTATGTTGTTAACTTCACTAATATCTTGATCAGTGAAGTGTGAGCTTGAGTGAGAGAGACTTCAAGGTGGATCATCTTCGGCAACGAAGATAACAAGCAAGCTCGATCGTTTCTTCAAGTAGAGCCATAATAAGAGTTCTAGGTGTTTGGTTTTGTCGGCGCCCCGGCCATCAATCTGTGGCCAAATGCGGAACAAAAACTTTCAAAACTTTGGCGCAAACAAAACACGCTAAGATCGAACCAAAAACCCTATACCAACAAAACATGCAAAGAGGAGTTTGGAGAGATTATACCGATCGATCCGTGTCCTTCGGTCTTCAACCTCTTCCCAAGCTCCTCACGGCTGTCCCAACGAAGTTGTAGGGTTCCTAGGCACGCTCAAGAGGTCTCACAAGTAATCAACCATGCCAATTTCAAAAATTTACGGTGCCGAGAAACCCTAGACTAGATCGTTAACTAGAATTTTAGGCGAAACAAGCAACTAGTTAACTGCTTAACTAAGAAGTGAACGAACATACAACCTTTGTAGATCCGGTTCTCCACCTCCATAGCTCCGCGATGAAGTCTCCTCACTGCGATCATCGGATCCCGGGCTCTAGCGTCGGCTTCATCGGAGAAATGGGCGGGCTAGGTCGTCGACTTCGATGCCGAAGATGATCTACGTCGAGGCAACACAAGATCAAGCTCCAACTTCACCAAGTCATGAAACTTGTAAAGAAAACACCCTATTCTACTTGGCAAGAGGTAGAGGATGAAGAAATAGGAAGTGAGTTCACTTTAGAATTGGATTTCTCACTCATTTTCACAAGTTGCCATTGATGGAGGCAAGCATTTCTTCTTGAAGAAGAAGAAGAAGAAGAAGATAGAATATGATAAGTATTATCCAAAATAGAAAATAATATGAATACTTATTATATACCAACCATGGTTAGGTGTAGAGAATAGACTATGGTTAGTTTGATTGGTTAGGGTTAAGCATGAAGACAAAATGGTCACTTAGTCAAAGATGCTTTGAAGCTTCAAGAAGCTTCAAGCAAAGAACAAAGAAAGCCACCATTTTCTCTTTATCATTTTCTTTTTCCAAAATAAATAAATAAATGAATAAGTAAATAAACAAAGCCCTAACCACTCATATAACCATGGTTTAATTCTTTACACAAACCTAAGTGAGTATGTATCATCAAACATGATACAAACAAGTGCACACTAAAATATATCACATATACAATGTGCATATCAAGTGAGAAAATCCATTTAAAGTGAACTAATATTAGTTAATGCAAAGTAATATATCAAATATATAATTATGCATCAAATCATTAAATCAATAATTGATTTAACGATCCGGTCATATCGCATATAACCGACTAATATCCAATGTATCGGCTTATCGAATCAATCCTTGATTCGATAACTAGGTTATATCACATACAACCATTCGATACATTCATCGCGAGAATAGAATACGGTATCACATACACGCATTATTCTCGGTCCCGCACATATTTCATATGCGCTCCTATTTCGTTTCGCTTGAGCCAGGAAACCTCTGTGTAGGACTCTAAAGACTCGTCAATACGCCGGCAGCAGATGATGATCATATCAAGCACCCACAAGCCGCAAGCGGTCTGCTAAACGTAACGGCCACCCGGGTATTGAGCAATCGGAAGATCGACGAGCAAGCCCGCTCGCACTCCTGTGAATCCAACCAGTAACACTTACCGTACAGTCCGGTCTGTTCGTCTGATATGTCGCATATCTCGCCTAGGGGTGGTAAACGTCAGACCCCAGTAGCTCGATAAGTCGTGTCGATATGAGGTCTATAACAGTTCGAGAAACTACTGGTAACACTTACCAGTAAATCTCAGCAACCCTGGCCAGGGATTTCCGGTTATAGCCAATCGAACACAGCGCAACATCAACTCCCTATACCGGGAGAGACAAATCCCCTCCTATTGCTTATTGCCTCCATATGATTCGGGATTGTACCCAAAAGCCACCGTTTTGCATGCCCTCTTGGACGTGGTAAGGTGGAAATCAAAGCACAGTGGGAATCACACAAGACTCTATGACGATCTCGGGTCTACAGACTAACCTGTACCAGTGTCACCAGAGAACTGCCATCTGACGTGAGGTATAATACCATCTGGGAGTTCTCGGTGAGTCCGTCCAGTGTACCCAGTCTCCACTGAGCACCCGTATATCATCTCTGATGTCAAACACCAATGGATATAGGATCATCCATCGCCCATCTGTATGGGTCGAGAATGTATACGCTAGTCTACTCTGGTGTATCGATGCCCCGTCTCGATACACCCACGACTAAGGACCTTGAAGGATGTACTTATGGACTACCATGTCCCCACTAGTATGATCCGCATCATAGTCCAGGTAGTCAAGTACACATCCTAAGCGCTTTACCAACATGAAACAGAGAGACAATTAGTATACACGTTAAGGTAAAGAGTAACCAGATAGCATACTATCATGTCGAGCAAGAAAGTCCTCCCTATATATGTCCCAGCATCCACTACAATATACATCCTATGTACAGTAATAGCCTCTAGGGCATACATATAACTAACAGAAGTTCACTCTCCGGTCTCGCTCGTCGAAGAGGATTCACGTCGATGATTCTTTATACGGTCCCCCGCTTCTAAACCGAAGCAACTCGGACATCAAGTTTGCTAGCCGAGATGACCAAGATGAAGTAGAGAGTGTGTGTGATCATTTTGTCTCAAGACATCCATTGATTCTCAACACATGAGAGGGTATGGATGGATGTTGAAGAAGAAGCCATGGATGGAAAATGTGAAGCTCAAGAAAGAAGCAAGTGAGCAAGCCAAGAAAGAGAAAAAGAGATGGCTGCCCCATCTCATGTGTATGTGTGTTGTGTGATATTTTCATGAGATAAAGAAAAATCCTAGCATAAAATATCACACACCAAACCCAAGACCATGAGTCACCAAGTGAGCACATGGCACAATAAATGCCCAAGGCCAAAACTTATGCTCACAATTTCCATCACAATAAAACATTAAACCAAATGTTTAAACAAAAAGAATGGCATCTTCTAAAGTAAACTCGTAATGAATTACAAGAATACCCCTCATCTGTATATACATACCTGCATCCGCATTCCGACTGAATACGAATACAATGAAACGAAAATAATCCAACAATCTAATACTAGGATCCGGCTTAAACCAAATCCCACTAGTATGATCCATGCATGAGTGCACGTATATGATCGAACCCTGCCATAAAACCATATGGCCTCTACAACGTTTCGCCCGAACTTGGGAAACTCTCTGTGTGGGACTCTAAAGACTCAACAATACGCTGGCAATGGGTTTAACCACTAGCTCGTCAGTGGCACTAGCTGTACGTAATGGCTGCCCAGGCATTGAGCGAAAGGGAGGCCGACGAGTGAACTCATCCTGAAACCCTACTGAGCCTGACAGTGACAATATTCGTAAAGTCATACCCCTAATAACTGTCATGACCCAAAGTTTGGATGTGACCGGCACTTAGATTGTATAATATCTAAAAATATCGACACAATCCGGGTAAGCCAAAAACCAAGATCAAAACCCTTTTTGCGGAACTTTAGAAAAAAATTAGTTTTTAAGTAAAAATCGCGGGTTTAAGTATTTAAGATTTTAACAGTAATTTCCTATTGCATTTATAATAAAAGCAGTTATAAAGTGTTTAATTTGGCTGCATCCCTAGTTGGGAGCAACGATACTAATAATGGAAATCAATACATACTCATAATATGACATCAAAGAAGAATCTCAGACATAAATAAAAGAAATATCATTTAATACAAATAAATGATCTCATCTGTCGAAATAATATACATATAACCATATATCGTTCTAAATCATTATACAGGGTCTGATGGAGATACTCTAGATTCAATATACAATACCAAAAGAGAAGGTTACTACATAGATAACCCACCTAGCAAAAGATGCGATAAAAGCTGATAAGTGGATCTGCACTGCGGCTAACCGTCCACTTTACCTCTGCAAGGAACTGTGGCACAACGGGGGTGAGTTGCCAACTCTGTGAATATAACTAACATATAACGGTTGTAAATATGATGAACTAGAACTAATTTCAACAATAGTGAATGCGATGCATGATGACAGGTGGAGGAATGAATATGTAATACTCCATGTATGAATCAAAACCGAAATCTCATCAATTGTTTTCCAAATCATGTTCATTTTTCCGTGTCTAATCATCGACACAAATCTTCGGTGTTTCATCAGGCATCATTTCTCGAACGATCCTGTAATCAATAGCACCGGTCGGTATCATCTAGATATCCGCCGTGTTTCATAACTGTCTCTGGAATCGAGTATCCTCGTTAGGTTCCCCGCCTAAAGTGCGGCTATCCTGCTCCTGGGTCTTGACCGGGTCCACCATGTATCCAACTGTATCCCCACCGACTCAGTCTGGATAAAATTGTAAATCCGTAACCGTATAAACCCCGACTCGGTCCTGATAAAATCAAATCATAAAAACGACATTTCATGGTGGACATGACACATAATCATGAAAATCACTGATTTTTCGTAATAGTATATGAAAACTTAAAACCATAAATCCTCAATAATACAAATGCCACTTATATCAACTACTAATACTTGAATACGAAATATGATGTCATATATGCTAATTACTACGACTATTGATACTTAAGGTATGATAAGAATCATTTTTAACAGAATAATTTTTAAGTGTGAAGTGACATGTTAATATCGACGAGGTGTAGTGTAACATGTAGATGTGTGCATGTGCGGCATAACTCGTCGATAATGGTGCAGTGTTCTAATAAGTTTTAATCATGGAGGTATATATGTAGATTTAAGAATGCATATGATAAAATTAACATACAAAAGCAAAACTTGAATTTAAATCTAACTACAGGCGTATCACGCCATCTTTACAAGATCCCCTGGTGATATTTAATCTACTCACCGGAATACGTCGTAAACTACTCAGAAATCGCCAATCCTTTTTCCTTTCCTTGCGGCCTCCGAAGTTTCCGTATTCGAATCTAATATTGAAATTATCTTGTATAAGAAACGGCTAACTCCGATACGGCAAAATCATGAAAAAACAAGTTGTACGTTCTAATTACACTACGTACAATTATTGCAAACGATCTAACAATCATTTTAACTGGAATTTAACCCAACGCTATTTCGCAACAGAAAACAGAACGCGTTACGATTTACCCGTGTCGTATTTTAGAACTTTGATTCCTTTTCCGATATTAGTTCCCAGATTTTATATACAGTTAAATTAACTATTTTAAATAATACCAAAATATCCTAACAATGATACGGAGACCTACCCAAAACCCCCAAACCCCAAAGTCCATCAAAAATCCGGCGACGCCGGAATTCTCCTATAGGTCGCCGGCTCAAATCCGAGCCTCTTGGTTCGTTCTTCTAGGGTTTGTTCTAGGTCCAACATACAATATTTAGGAATTGTTCTGTTAAGTTGATTTTACTCTGACTAATAGCAGATTACTACAGAGCTAAATTTTACCAAAAATACGATTTTATCGATATTCAATTTCAATGTTAAACGTTACAGAACTAATTCCTACAATGTTTAAAGATATTACCTACAAAGGATTTTTGTATGATCTCCCTCTAAGATGCACAAGCTCCTAGTTCCTAGCTTGATGGTGAACTCCTTAGCCTAGTTCTTCTTCTCTTCTCTCTTTTCTTTTATTCTTCTTTGCTTGTTCTTAGTTTTCTTTAAAACATGAAATTTTCTGAATTTTAATCTGTTAAAATGATCTGAACACTTTATATATGGTAAAGGGAAGAGTGAGGTATAGGAGGAGGTGTTATCAACAAGGGTATGCTACTCTCATGCAAGGAGGAGGTGTTGTGAAATGAAGTGTGCATGCAAGTAGGTGGTGGCAATGCATTATCACTCCAAAATTGATTTATCTTGATATAATTTCTGAGCCAAAACATTATCTACCCCTTTTTCCACTTACACCCTCGCAATTTCAAGTTTGCACATTTTTCCTAAACTTTACAAAAAGACCCTTCACTACCTATGTTATTATATAAACACTATTTTCTTAAAATGAAGCTAAATTTATCACTAAAATCCTTGTAATTGATTTATGTTACATACTAAAATTTCAATTTAATTTGTTTCACATACTACTTATGAAAATGTCCTAATTTGTTTTAATAACTTTTAAATTGGCATTTTATTATTTAATTAATTAATTTTATTTATTTCCAAATTTTCAAAATGTTACAATATTCCCCCTTAAAAAAATTCGGTCCCCGAATTTAAAACTTACCTTGACGTATCTTCGAAAAGATGTGGAAATTTCTTTCGCATCGCATCTTCAGTCTCCCAAATAATTTCCTCGCGATTCGTTCCTCGCCCAAGGACCTTTACAGATGGAAGTACCCTTGAATCTCAGTTTCTTTGCCTGCCGGTCAAGAATAGCTACTGGCGGCATTGTATAGGATAAATCCGGCTCAAGCTGTAAGGTCTGAGGCTGGATCGCGTGAGAAGGATCGTAAAGATACTTGCGAAGCATAGACACGTGAAACACCGGATGCACATCGGAAAAACTCGGTGGAAGTGCTAAACGATAAGCTACAACACCCACTCTCTCCAGAATCTCGTAAGGTCCGACATATCTGGGGCTGAATTTCCCCTTTTCCCCCCCGAAACGCATCACACCTTTCATCGGAGATACACAAAGAAACACATGATCTCCCACCTGAAACTCGAGTCTACGACGTCGTCGATTTGCATATGATTTATGTCTGTACTGGGCCGCTCTCATTCTGTCCTGTATCAACTGAATCTTTTCCATAGTCTCCTGTACTATCTGAGGTCCTAAACTGCTACTCTCGCTCAATTCCGTCCAGCAAACGGGTGATCGGCATTTACTCCCATACAAAGCTTCAAGGGTGCCATCTGGATCGTCTCCTGAAAACTGTTGTTGTACAAGAATTCTATCAAAGGCAAGTGACGATCCCAACTACTACCGAAATCAAGATTGCAAGCTCTAAGCATATCCTCTAGAGTCTGAATGGTCCGCTCTGATTGACCATCTGTCTGTGGGTGAAAAGCTGTACTAAAACTCAATCGTGTACCAAGAGCTTCTTAAAGTTTCTGCCATAGCCTGCTGGTAAACTGGGTAAGACCATTTGAAACTGATTATCCAAGTCTCGTGGAGCTACCCCTATCGGATACTATGCACGTCGGAACTCCCTGCAGTCATACAATCTCATCGATATAAATCTGAGCATACTGCGCAAACCCCTACGTCATCTTCACCGGAAGAAAGTGAGATGCCTTTGTCAATCTATCTACAATCACCCAGATGGAATCATACCCTCTGCTAGTCCTGGGTAGACCCACAACGACATCTATGGAGATCTGTTCTCATTTCCACTCCGGAATGGGCAAGGGCTGCAACTCTCATGCCAGCCTCTGGTGCTTGGCCTTGACTTGCTAACAAGTCAAGCATCTTGAAACAAACTCCGCAACATCCCTCTTCATTCCTTCCCATCAATAAACATCCTTCAAGCCATGATACATCTTGGTGGAACCAGGATGAATACTGTATGCTGATCGATAGGCCTCCTCTAAGATCTCACATCTCAGTCCATCTGACTCTGGCACACAAAGACGAGTCCCAAAACGTAATACTCCACGGTCATCTATCACGAACTCCGACTCTCTTCTTGCCTAACCTAATCCATAATCTCCGATATATGAGCATTTGCGGCAGTGTCTCTCGAATACGATCCAATAGCTGAGGACGGGTGCGAACATGTGCTAACTGTCCTCCTGTCGAGGTGAACCCAAACTGTACATGACTATCACATAGAATCTTCCAGCCTGTAGAAGACTGTCTCTGCAAGGTGCGCACATGAGATAAGCTACCTCCAGGCTTCCGACTCAAAGCATCTGCTACAACATTCGCTTTGCCTGGATGATACAAAATATCACAATCGTAATCCTTTATAAGTTCCATCCATCGACGCTGCCTCAGATTCAGATCCCTCTGCTGAAAATATACTTCAAGCTCTTATGATCTATGAAAATCTGGCATGACTCTCCATACAAGTAATGCTTCCAAATCTTCAGTGCGAAAACCACTGCAGCCATCTCCAAATCATGAGTGGGGTAGTTCTGCTCGTGCCTCTTCAACTATCGAGAAGCATAAGCTACAACCCTACCGTGCTGCATCAACACACAGCTTAAACCCACTCTAGAGGTGTTACAATACACAACAAAACCACCAGACCCAGAAGGTAAAGATAAGACTGGTGCAGTCGTCAAGTGAGTCTTCAACTGTTGGAAACTCTGCTCACATGCATCTGTCCAAAGAAATGGAACTTCCTTCCTAGTCAATTCGGTCAACGGTGCAGCGATCCGAGAAAAATCCTGCATAAAGCGTCGGTAATAACCTGCCAGACCCAAGAAACTACGAACCTCGGTAACTGACACCGGTCTGGGCCAGTGCTGTACCTCTTCAATCTTCTTTGGGTCTACACGTATCCCATCTCTCGTAACTATGTGACCCAAGAAATCTACACTGTCCAGTCAGAAAGCACACTTAGAGAATTTAACGAACAGCTGATACTCCTTCAAGGTCTGCAACGTGATGCGCAAATGCTGCTCGTGCTCCTCCCGACTTCGGGAATAAACAAGAATATCATCAATGGATACTATAATGAACTGATCAAGGAATGACCTGAAGATACGGTTCATCATATCCATGAAAGCTGCTGGGGCGTTGGTGAGTCCGAACGACATACCAGAAACTCATAATGCCTATATCGTGTGCGAAAGGCAGTCTTCGGAATGTCATCCTTCTGAACCCTCAATTAGTGATATCCTGACCGCAAATCAATCTTTGAAAAGTAGCCAACTCCCTGGAGCTGATCGAATAAGTCATCGATACGAGGTAATGGATACCTCTTTCGCACAGTAACTCGATTCAGCTGTCTGTAGTCTATGCACAATCTCATGCTACCATCCTTCTTCTTAACAAACAAGACAGGAGCTCCCTACGGCGATACACTTGGATGAACAAGTCCTCTATCTAACAACTCTTGCAACTGGCTTTTGAGTTTCTTCAACTCCGTCGGGGCCATTCGACAGGGTGGTATAGAAATAGGTCCCGCACCCGAAATCAAGTCGATACAAAATTCGATATCACGATCGGGTGGCAATCCTGGTAATTCAGCAGGAAACACATCCAGAAATTCTCGTGCAATCGGAACTTGGTCCAACGGGACTTCAGCGACTCCCAAGTCCTGAACAAAAGCTAAGAACTCATGACAACCCTTCTTCAAGAGTCGTCCCGCATAAAGAGCAGAACTCATGTTGGCAGGAGTTACATTACAATCCCCCCTGCACAACAAGGATCGGTTTACCTTGAAAACAAAATCTGGCCGCTTTCTCCCGACAATCTACATAAGCATGACAAACGGCCAACCAATCCATACCAAGAAGTATATCAAAATCTAACATATCCAGGAGAATCAGATCAACTAAAGAATCCCTATCACCAATACGTAATGATCCTGACCTGAATACATGTCGAGCTATAAAAGAATCTCCTACAGGAGTAATCACAACTAGCGGTAACTCTAACAGCGACGACTCTCCCTCAGAGAAAGTGCAAAGCGTGAAGATACGTATGAATGCATAGAACCGGGATCAAATAAAATATGTGCATCTAAGGAACATACTACAAGAGTACCTGTCACAACTGCATTGGATGCCTGGGCATCCTGTGGAGTCAGTGCAAAAAATTGTGCCTGGCCCCTGCCGCATCCTGTCGCCCTCTACTCCTATCTCCTCGACCACTCTGGAAGCGTCCTGCAAAACCTCAGCCTCGTGGTGCACCCATCTGGCACATAGTGCTAACTGGGGGAGGAAGTAAGGCCATCGACGTAGAAGGTGGAGGGAGTAAAGCAGCCTGCGGAACAACAGTCTCTCCTTGGCATGTACACTCTCTAGCTAAGTGCCCTGGAATTCCACAGTTATAACATGTAAATGGAGGTCTCTGTCCCACTGGGGTATGAACTAAACATCTGGCCCTGAGTCCAATCTCGACCAAAACTGCGGCCTGGAATAAATCTGCCTCGACCTCCTCGTCCTCTTAAATTACAACCGTCATGACCACGGCCTCTATGGGCGTTGATCTGGCGTAGAACAACAACAGGTGTAAGAGGTAATGTGCTCGGAGGAGGTGGTGAAGGTGCTGAAGTCACATGTGAGACCGATGCCTCACCCTGTTGCCTCATGGGACAATCCCTAATACAGTGATACAGACACCTACACCTGAAACATCTTTGCACGGGCTGCTGAATATATGGGTATAAGTGATAGAACTGATCTATGCAGAATCTGCTGTTCTCCGTCGAAAGACGCGACCGGGACGTTGGGACGTCAGGCCTGAAATTCAAGGGCAGATGCTAATTGGTGATATCCGTCCACCTCTCCGAAGATGCCAAGTTGATTTATGACACCATGTATCGAAGGTTTAAACGGATGCGGCCGATGTAGCAGACTTCGTCAGATTCCCCCTCGTTGAGGGGTTTTTGATTGTGGGGACGCTCTTCCCTGCAGGCGCAAGCCCCTGCAGTTAATTACGCTACCGCATCATGGTAACCACTTTCTCCTTCTCCAGATGGTCACCTCGTGTCGTGTGTGTTTGTTTTGTTTTTGGTTGCCTGTGGATTGTATACGGAGACTAATTTGTGTTATCGCCCATAGGGCGTGGATTAGTCCAAATCCGTATTTTCTTAGATTTGGGTTTGGGGGTTGGGTTTAAGGATACGTTAGTCTCAATTGAGACTAAGATCAACTTAAACGTTAGTTAAGGATACGTTGGTCTAATTTTAGACTAAGATCAACTTAACGGGATCGTTTAGATCCGACAAAAGAGCATTTGGGCTCTATTGTTTAGTTTAGGGACATTGCGGTCGGTTACCAGTTTAAGGACATGGGGGTCCAATGTTAGTTTAAGGACATCTCGGTCCAATGTTAAGGACATCATAGTCCGTGAGTTTAAAGACATCACGGTCAAGGTTAAGGACATCATAATCCATGAGTTTAAGGACCTCTCGCTCAACCCACACTTCTCCTTCTTCCTCCCTCTCTCTCGAACCCACTAACCGCCCCGGCACTCCGCTTGTAACGTTTTGAAAATCGTTTCGGTGAAATTTCGAAAAAATCGGTAAAATAAGGGGGTTTTCTGTAAAAAGTCAAAATACAAATATCTTATTATAAAAATTAAATATACATATTCTAGCTATGTAATTGCTATTATTTGGTGTTTATTGAGCCGCTGGTGAAATTTCAAATTTTCTGGAAAAAATATTATTTTATTATTATTTTAAGCCGTCACTAATACATTTAATTAAGGAAAATTACAAATTGGAATGAGTTGAAACAAATTTTGTGCATCATAAAACATTAAATAAAATTTTATCATGTGGTTTTTGGAACGAAATCATTTGCCAAAACGGTTTAGAAATTATTGAAGAAAAAAGGCTTTTTTTAGCGTAAATGGATGTTTGGGGTATTGTATTTATTATTTTTCATCACCCCACACCCGTACCCACACCCACACCCACACCCCCCCATTCACTTCTCCCCTTGGCTGAATTCAGCAGCCCCCATCTTTTTCCCTACTTGAGAAAAGTCCAAGCAAACAACAAGAGAAGAATGAATGAAGAAAAGAGTAAGTGTTGACTTTGGGGTATGGGTTTTGTTGACTTTTGCCACAAACCCATTCCCTCTCTCTCTCCTCACTCATTCTCCCCCCCCCCAATCTGGTCGAGACCCCTCCTTGATCAGCCCCAAATCTTTCCACTTCATTTCCAACACAAAGTGCTCAAAAAATTCAAGAAAAAATCAAATTAAAACCTCATAAATCCCAAATCCAACAATTACCCATTATTCTTTAACCAATCTAGTGTGGATCTTGGAGCATGGAAGCAAGTTTTGGAGGCTAAGATTCTTGCAAGATAGATCTACAAATTGTGAGGTATAATCTTGCTCCAAGTGTTATCTTCTTGATAATTGTTGTAATCAACTTAATTAGGTATCTAAATTAGTTTAATTTTCTATTTAGAAATTCAAGGTTAGGGTTTTTAAATAAGGTTAGGGTTTTTATAAAATGTTTATAATGTCATGGTGTAGTTAGCATATTAAGACATAGAAAACTTAATCTTATTGCATCTTGCTAATTGCTACTTTTAAATTTGTCCAAATTGCATAATTTTGTAAACTAGGTTTTAAAACTTAAGCTAAATTGTTAGATAAAAAAAAATTCTAATTATGTTGGTTTGCAAACTAGATTTTTGTAATTAATATAAAGAAGTGAGATTAAAATCTAGTAAGTGTTTATGTGGCCTAATTAAGCTATTTAGCGAATATTTTGATAACTCGTTTTGCTTAAACATCAAGATTTGTATTAAAACGGTTAACGACCGCTAACTAGAGTTTTGGGAAATAAAACGATTTGTGTACTTTTATGGTTTTGACGAATTAAAAACCTATTCCTTATATAATTAATGAGTTTTGAAACCATGATTGGCGTGTTTGAGTTTTTCATGATCACTCGGCGTTGTACGCCGATGTGGAGGGTTTTGGGTTGATTTGTGAAAGCAAACCATAGGTTTTGACCTATGTGGGATTCGTGCGTCGTTTTGGTCATGAGTCGGATTTTAATGCGATACGGTGCGTTATGATATGTAGGTACCCCATGTGGACTTCGAGACGACAAGCAAGCGCGTGGCGGCGTCGGCACCGGCAAGCGAGGACCAGGTGAGTAGATTTATATCTACGGGGAGAAGTCGGGTGGATGGCGTATAGCACCCCCGCAGTTCGTGGTGATGTATACGAATACGTATGCACACATATATATATATTGTTTGAGATTATTGATGATGAAGATGGATCCTTGGTGTGATTGGATTGGTTTAGTGTTGCGAAACCCTAGAGTAGTGGTTGCACCACACACACACACACACCCATATTTTCATACATTCTTCTTTCATATGTGCGTACATGGGATTATATATTGATGTGTATATTTACACATGGGTATGGGACTATGTGTTTATATACTGGATTTGAGGATAGTAATTGGGATTTGAGATGAGTCGATGATATTGGGCTTGAGGCCAGAAGATCCGTGATGTGTTTTGGTTCGTATTGAGATATGACATGATGTTTTAGCGGGTCTTTTGACGTAGTGATTCTTATACATGCATGCATACATAGATGGTATCAATATTGTACTAGATGTAGATCAGTACCCCGATCATGATATTTGATAAAGAGGATATCAGATGAATAGTATAATGAATGTGATATTGACCGTACCCAGATTTGGGGATGCTGTACGACGGATTTACGTACGAGCTATATTTTGATGATTGATCCGCACTCTTGACTTGGGATGTCTGGTTATGGATATGATATTATTGAGGCGGGATCACCGACTGTATATATACAGGTATGTATATGTATCGACTCAGATGATAGGCGGTTTCCTTACCTGTAGTTCAGCTTGTTAGTTCAGCCGTATAGTTTAGTGTAGTTGTTAGATTAGATTAGACTCCTACCATTTCAAAACTAGCGGATCGTGGGTATTTTAAAAGACAGGTCAAGGGATCTACGGATATTTCAAAAGACATATCCTTTCTTAAAAACCACCGTAGCCCTATTTTCAAAACCCCGCGGTTCGTGTTATTTCAAATGGCACCATTTGTAGGACTTATATTAGATTAATGCAGATTAGTTATAGTTGCGTCTAGTTTTTTTAGCTCCCGCTCATTTTGGTTGCTCGCTCCGCATCGCATATTTACATTGTTATTTCATATTGCATTGTTGACATTATGCTGTTAGGACACCAGCACCATTACCGATGATGCGTATGTACCACATACACTTACTTGCCGGCTCACACACATCTTCATCGGTAATTGCCATGTCACGTACACCTTAGAAAATATTGTTGCTTAACTTAGCTTGATAGCCAGTAGTTTGACATAATATTAGTGTACATACCGTATATGCCAGCTTAGATATTGTAGTTATTACTTGTTGCTTCATGCATACTGTTATTCATTCTCATGCTTATATTCATGGTTCTACATGCTATTGATGATTCGGATTTTCATGATATTTTCTGGATTTGGAGGAAAACCGCAAAACATATATAAACTGATTTCTCTCTTTTTAAATAAAAGCGCGGTTTTTTCCTATGATGTATGAGTCGTCCACCATGAGTTTGCTGATGGATTTCGAGACCCGATTCGAGGAGATGGATGAACCGTTTCGGGTACATGGTGGACCCGGTAATGTACCCCGGGGCAAGAAGCGCGTGATGATGACGATGTGAGCCTGGCAGGGGAGCACTACTTACCGGTGATTTTACCCGACGCGTCGGATATCCGGAGGATACCGTCGTGGTCTTGAGATGGATGGTAGGGGCCGGTCTGGACTGACGGCGCCCTAGATATTGTGATTGAGGTACAGAGACTGTGATACCGAGATATCGAGATATTGGGATTACGTTTTGTGCCGATGCTAGGCACTGTTTTATGCTGATTTCATTATGATACCTCATTTTGAAAATATACAAAGGAAATCTCACTAATTTATGAAAACAGTTTCTTCATTTGCATGTATTCTGTCTTCATGCATTCATACCTCATTCATATGATATATTGCTACCTGAGACACTGACACGGGCATATGAGATTACACTCGGGTTAGATATTTACCCTAGCCTTGTTATAGGCTGCTGGTTATATTTGAGGATATATTATGATCATTGACCTAGGTTGCGTTATTTATGCGATTTCTGTGCGTAGATGTTTTCCTATTTACGAGTTGGCAACTCACCCCCGTTGTGCCCCAGTTTCTTGCAGGTTTGGCGTACAGGTTTCATTACGGCTTTGCGGGCTCAGTTTCATTCGGGTGACTTGCTAGTAGGTGGGTTTTTCTTGTATCGTACCCATCATATTACCTTGTATAATATTATTCCGTTGTATCTAGTAAATTCCATCAACCAAACATGTATTTATTGAGATAGAGACCAGTGTTGTTTATTCTTTCGACCTTAGAGTCGCTCGTTATATTTCTGGTGGTTTTGAGTTTCCTTTTGAGTTTTGATCCTCGCCGTTGGCGTTGTATATTATATTGCTTGTGTGGTTGTGACCGTCGATTGACGAAGAGCTAGCTCCCGCTTGGGGATGCCTTTTTCTTGATATCGTATACTATTCATGTTGTATCCCGTTTGGGGGCCAGTATTTACAAAGGAGACTCTGCCGAAATTTTCAGTAAATTTTTGATGTTTTAAAAACCGCGTAACTCGGCTTATGCTATTGAAATTACTTGCTTTAAGTTGGTTTTTCCTGCACTCTACTACTTTTCTTGGTTTGGATTTCTGGGTTTTCGGTTTACTTAGATTACGTACACCTCGAGACGTTCGTAGTTTAAGTGCCGGTCATGTTCCGTACTTTCGGGCCGTGACAAAGTTGGTATCAGAGCGTTAGGTTTTAACCTTCGGAGCGTAGGATGACCCTTGGTTGATGGAATAGGTGACTAAAGTAGAGTGACGTACCGTTGGTATGTTCCGCGGCATATTTACGACACGCCACTCCACTTATGAAGCCCTAGGATGTACATTTCCTTGTTCAGTATTATATTCCTTCCTGATCTAGCCTCATCGGTACCAGTTTGGTTTTGCTGCTACGGTTACAGGCAGGGAGAGCTACGGCTAGAGTTGCGGTCAGCACAAGCTCGTCACGAATGAGGACCGACCAGGGCGAAATTCCGGCGACACACGATTGCAGAGATGTGTCTTTTTACCGTGTTTCCGCGCCACGAGCGTTTGGCGGATCGCCTTTATGAGATTACTCGGACGTGCCGATTTGCACTAGAGGATTGAGACACTGATAGAGGCCAGCCAGATTTTGATGACCATTGAAGTATTGCTTATTCATGATGGTCGAGGCACTGTTCAGCGTGCAGACGAGCGAGCCAGTTATTGCTGCGAACGACGAGATATTGCCCCAGATGCTGGAGTTAGTGCAGAGTGAGTTGTACTAAAAGATGATAGAAGGTCGCTGGTCACCCGATGATGAATGACTAGGACAGGTGGTTCGTTCGCCTACCCCGATGCGAGGTCATCAGATAGATTGATTCCAGCTAGAGACGACTTCACGCGGAGACGTTGGGAGTCGACAGAGACGATCGAATGTCAGAAACCTATTATTCCAAGTTTAAAGTAGTCGGAAAGACATGCAGGCAATTCTATGGTCCCTCTAGAAGAATGAAACCCTCACTCGACTTAATGACCGTGTGAAAGCCTTTGAACCTTCGGGTTTGCGGCAGTTCTACGGAGCCATTAGTGAGGCTTGGGTTTGCCCTTCTACGGCTGGACCACCGATGCTGTGGTATGTACTCGATACTATTAAACTGTGCCTAAGAGGTTGAGCTCTTGGAGGATTATGAGGTTTTGACGACTCGATCGGATGGCTCGACTTAATTCAGATGCTAGGTGGTGAGATGCATTTCTTGGGAGACTCCAGATATGAGGATAGTCATTGGAGCTCAGTCCATGCAGCCACGACGAGACGAGTCCGAAGCAGTCGACATTAGAGAAAAGTGGAGCAAGAGGTTCGTACAAGATCTGGATATGATGACGTTCCACTCCGCCGACATCAGAGATGCGATGCGCATGTCGAGGCATTGTACTTGGATATACCTTCCAGAATGAGTCGCGATGAGTATGCATCTGTTCCGGAACAAGAAGCAGATATAGTAAAGGACGATGACTCCCGGACAGTTGGCAGAGTTGAGAATGGAAGAGACCTTGAGTAGGATTCCTTTCAGGACACTGCTACAATGATAATTGCACCCAGGATCAGACGTGTCACGTGCATTTAGAGAGCCAGAGGCCAACTCCAGTGACATGTTGCTTTACGAGTGGTCGTGCGGATTGACCGAGAGATGACCAGAGAAGTGCCAAAACGGAATCGTCCCCGTTAGCACACCTGACAGGGCCGATGAGCCGGTGGATCGTGAGATTGGTAATCCACAAGGAAGACTTGAAACTAGGAGCGGTCATGTTACGCACACCAGCAGGCCAGAGTTCAGGATCGTCGATGAGACATGCTATGAGTGACCACGACAGTTGGCCCGAGATTCTTAGAGGATGCACTTGAGCGGTACTATTCCGCCATTATTGATTTCGATGTTTTGGGTGATTTATTCGTATGATTTGATTTTGATGATTGAGGATTTACGATCTTTGCACAGTGTTGCACTTGATATCGTTTTCGTGCTTTAGTTTCACATGTTTGTTATTTTACGGTTTTAAATAGTTGAGTTGTTTTGTGCGTATGCATGCACACGAATTGGTTCCTGCACTCTGTATAGTTATTATATGCTTGCAGTGCAGTGATACGCCTTTTGTGCACTTAGATGCACTGGACTTCGATTTCGATTGTGATACTTGATATTTGTTTTGTGCACCTTGTGCACCTGATTGATTTTGCGCACGTTCGGCGCTTGATATTGGATTTTATGATTTCGTGCACGATGGATGCACCTGATTTGGATTTTCGCGCATGTTGGGCGCATATTTTGAAGGGTGATTTTGGTGCACACCAGAGGCACTAAATCGAGATTCTTCGTGCGTGTCAGACGCACCGGTCCTTGCTGTCAGGCATACACGTTGCCTACTACAGATGCTTTTGCACACCCGATGCACTTAAATGTTGTTTCTGTGCGCATGTATGGCACATTCATGGATTTTGATTTCCGTGCGCACCAGACGCACGTAGCATTCATGTGCATATTTTGGGATTGATTTCGTATAGAGCAGTACGTTTTTATGATATTGCTATGTGTTTTCGTACTGAGCAGGACTAGTCAGAGAACAGTACCTGAATATATTTTGCATGCATTGATAGTTATTGAAGGGATTTCCAAAAAGCGAGCTATAGCCTCAGTATTTACCTACGTGTCTGATATGACACGAAATGTTTAAAACAAGGAGACCCTTCTAAATTGTTTCCAAAACGGCGGAACGTACATTTCAAACAAAGTTATATATGTATATAGTTATTTTCTTATGATAGACGTCCGCCACTGTGCAGTGTTATACGCGTTGCACAGCGACTTAAAGAGATTTGGCATGCATTTCCTTCTGATACTTACAGATATAGATTCGATATTTAGATGTATAGTTTCGAGTTATGTCATATTGGTTTTGATTTGAATTTAGCATTGATGTCTTCTCCATGACTCCGATGATTGCGGGATGTTTGACGGAGTTTTTGATTTGAGTTATGTACTTATTTTTCATGCGCATGCGCTGTGCTACGATTTGTTTTATGTATTTACAATTTCGGAGTCCCGACGACTTGATGGTTTTCTTAGATGTTTTAGTATTTTGGGGAGTTTGAATTTAAATTCGGGGACCGAATTTCTTTAAGGGGGGAAGATTGTAACGTTTTGAAAATCGTTTCGGTGAAATTTCGAAAAAATCGGTAAAATAAGGGGGTTTTCTGTAAAAAGTCAAAATACAAATATCTTATTATAAAAATTAAATATACATATTCTAGCTATGTAATTGCTATTATTTGATGTTTATTGAGCCGCTGGTGAAATTTCAAATTTTCTGGAAAAAATATTATTTTATTATTATTTTAAGCCGTCACTAATACATTTAATTAAGGAAAATTATAAATTGGAATGAGTTGAAACAAATTTTGTGCATCATAAAACATTAAATAAAATTTTATCATGTGGTTTTTGGAACGAAATCATTTGCCAAAACGGTTTAGAAATTATTGAAGAAAAAAGGCTTTTTTTTAGCGTAAATGGATGTTTGGGGTATTGTATTTATCATTTTTCATCACCCCACACCCGTACCCACACCCCCCCCATTCACTCCTCTCATTGGCTGAATTCAACAGCCCCCATCTTTTTTCCTACTTGAGAAAAGTCCAAGCAAACAACAAGAGAAGAATGAATGAAGAAAAGAGTAAGTGTTGACTTTGGGGTATGGGTTTTGTTGACTTTTGCCACAAACCCATTCCCTCTCTCTCTCCTCACTCATTCTCCCCCCCCCCCCCCCAATCTGGCCGAGACCCCTTGTCACGCCCTGCTTCCCAAAATACGGAATACGAGGGGTAGACAAGGCCAGCCATGCTCCTACGGTCAAGGAAATGTCCTGCCGTAGTCACACTTCGGCTTCTAGTTTATCATGGTAAACAGTAAACGATGCACAGGTAATGAGAAATGCAGTAACTGAAAGGTACAATAATATAAACTGACCTGAAGTGGAACAAACGAAAGTAACTCGGAGTGGCAAGTCAAGAAATCTGTGATGCACTGATCCAGGCTAAATCTTCTCCTCACACTGAGCATGCATACTCAGGTCGTCAGAGCGACACAATAGCAATATAATATGTATAAAATCAAGTGACAGTTCTAACAGTGATAATAGATATGGGAAGCAGTAAATAAATGGCATCATGAATATGCATGTGTAGTAATCAACGCAGCGGAACAGTAAAGCAGTATAACAATATGTCACGTATGCCACACAGTATATATAAGGAATGAAATGCCAGTATCCCTATCAGTCTCTAAGTCTCATTGTACAGGTCACTAAGCCTATCGTCAGTCCAAGTGTGAGAGTCAACCACTCGCGAGTGTCCTCCACCCAAGGGTAGAACCCAAGGGCAAGGGACCACGGGCCCAACATGTAACAAGAATATCACGGTGTATATATCACGTACCCTGTAAATCTCCATATAACTCCCTAAATATATAAGCCGGCATGGGACTCCCGAGATTCTGTTGAACTCACACTTAAACTACCCCACACCCCATGGTCTACATCAAACGCTAACCATCACCCTAAATACTAATCGATCCGTGACAAGTCTGCGCGAGAACTGGAGGCAGGACCTCCATCAAGCACGTCCCGACTAATACCTAAGATAAATGGCAGTGTCGGATGCCTTATCTGTGACACCCGTGCAAGCGCTTCCATAAGTGTCCCATACCACTTATAGTCACACGTACACGCATCCCACAGACGTCGACAATGCAATAGAATAAAAGGGACACTGATTGTGCACAAGTACGTATCACTTTCACTTAATCACGAATACACGAACACTGACGTACTTGCCACAATCAACACTAAAATCTAACACTGGGTAAATGCACGATGTCACTAGGTTATCAATACAATGACATGGGTATGATATGATGCGTGAACAAGTATATAAACATGGTGAGGATGTTATAAAACCGCATTCTTTCACTTGCACGATTTATCATGAAACATATGTATATAATTTGGCGAAGTGACAAACAGGTAGTAATTAGTATGTTCAGTTATCTATCCATCTAATTTGGTTTCGGGCCAATCGGGTTTCAGGATCATTAGTTATAACTGTTTCATTTTAAGCGCACGCGGCTGGAAATCCGGTTTCAGAATCAGGAATCCATTTTGCAACGCATTTTAACCCCAGTTGGGATCATAATTTAGCGATGCTACAGTTGAAAGAATTCTAGGGTTTTCAGTAAAGTTTTCAACGCAACAAACGGATCTTCAATCGCGTCTGTATGTTAGGAGTTATAATCTGTTTAATATCAACATGTCAATTCTGAATCTGCTGGGACTGTTAGGTGTCCCGATATATTAAATCACCGATAAAATATCAAACGGTAATGAAACAGAATGAAACCCGATGTGTTGTCTAGCTAACAGGTTTCTCTACAATAAACAGCGGAGTTCCGCAACCTAAGAGTTAAGTAAATCCTGTGGTACCCATTACGGAACAGCAACCAATAACTGGAGTCGCTCTGGACTGAAGTCCAGAGTCGCATTCCGATCTAATTTTCATCATGGTTTAAGTACAGGAATGTCTGGAAACTAGTACAGGGTTAAAGCTCGTCGAGTTGGCTTCGATTTGAGCCCTCGAACGCACCATTCTAGTATGTATATGATTTATGGCGAATTTAACAATTTTCAGATGCAACAGAATTACAGTTTTACGGCTAGACTTGGGGGTAGTCGTTTTAATCTCTAACAGTCGTATTTTCTAATGAAACTTGCACAAGGTATTCAACATATCAAGGGCCACAGCATTATATCTAGTTCCGTCAAATTGGATAATGATTTTCTATGAGAACAAGCATCGAACGGTTTTATGGCAATATTTAGCATCAAGCAAAACATGGAATATCTACGATTTTGATTGGTAATTTAATGATAAATAGCATGAAAGCAAGTAAAAACTTGCTTGGAACGTCTAGACGATGCACGGCAGCGGCTAGTACGATGACTTGTATCCGTCACGGCAGTAAATCGGTTGGGTTTGAACTTTAGTGGAGCTTGGCTCGGAGGTGGAGACGGAGCAGCTTCGGGCGACAGCAACGATCCCAGTTGATGGCCGATGACGCAGAGGGCTCGGGAAACAGTTAGGAGTTGTGGTTGGGTGGCCGGTAGAACGGGTGTTAGAGAGAGAGAGAAAATTGAGAGAGATGTGAGAGAGGAATTGAGTGTGTGCAGGGGAGAGAGAGAGAGATTAGGGAATGAGAGAGAGGGAGTTGAGACAGAGAGAGGGAGAGTGATCGAGAGAGAGAGAGTGATCGGGAGAGAGAGAGTTAGAGGGAGAGAGAATGACAGAGAGAGATGAGTGAGGAAGAGGTCAGAACAGAGGAAGAGAGGGGGATCGTCGGCGGCGGCAGTGAGGAGGAAGAGAAGAGGGAGCTCGGTGGGTTTGAAGGTCGTCGTCGCGTGGGAGAGATGTAGCAGGGAGGAAGTGGTCTGTGAGGTCGAGAGGTTGGAGGGCAAGAGAGAGTAAGGAGGAGGAGCCGGTGAGGGGAGCGAAAGTCGACGAGACGCAGGGGTGGATCTCAGTGTGGGTTTGGGATGCTGGGTGAGAGTGTGAGGAGATGGTCGGGGGTTGTTCGACGTTGGGTCGTCGGAAAACTCGAAGCTTGGAGGAGGAGGATGGGGGTTCTGGGTATGGGTTCGAGATGGAACGAGGGAAAAAGAAGGATGCGAGAACGAGGGATAACGCGAGGGGAGAGATAGGGAAGGTGAGGGAAACGTGAGGGGGCACGTCGTGGAGTAACGACAGCGCGAGGGCGTGGGCGCGAGTCGCGGCGGAGGAGGCGGAGGAAACGCGCGTGGGAGTTAGGGAAAGGAGCCGTTGGGAAAATTGAAAGAGATGTACAGTGACGGGGTCGGGAGTGGGCTTGGAGGGCGTACTAGGCCGGGCCGAGGAAATCAATTACTTTATAATTGAGAGCAGTTTGGGCTGGGGAGAAGCGTGGGCCGGGCTATCAAAGTTTAATTAATATAGAGGAGAAAACGAAGGGGCCGGGCCGAGGAAATTTAGGGAAAAATCATAAAGAATTTGGGGCTGGGCCGAGGATTCGTTGGAAAATGGCTTTATTTAAAAAGAAGGAATGGGCTGAGGGTTTAAAGGAAATTCTAAATGAAAAGAATTAAAAGGGGTTTGAAATAAATAAGGATATGGAAATTAGGAAAAAAAAAAGACTGGTCAGGAAATAGCAAATAAGAGACTCTGGAAAAATGTAAAATGGATAGATATTGGGGTTTTTAAAATAACTAAAATAATATTAAATATAAACTAACAAACTTGTAAGTGATAATTTATAAAAAAATACGGACATAGGCGTAAAAAGGAAACCGGGTATTACATCATACCACCCTTACAAAAATTTCGTCCTCGAAATTTAAAATAAAAAAAATAGGTTATACAAACATAAGCGAAAACTATTAGATTGCACACTAACACAAGGGATTTACTAGCAGTACGTGGACGAAGCAATTTGAAAATATGTATACAAGTGAAAACAACATACGGAAGGGTAGGCCTAATAGGTATAAGGCAGGAACAACTATATGGGTAAATACATGTATACAAGAATTTAGATAACAATAGCGAGTAATAATATTTAAGGCTTGTTCGATAGAATCGAACCCAAATATGTGCACATATAAGTATATCAAAAGTAGGAAGGTAGAAGTAATAAGTATAAGACTCAATCATTTATAATAGTAAATATAGGCACAACACCCGAAACTACAGTAACGACAATGAGATAGTGAAAGCTTAGACGATAGGTTAAAACATTTTAAGGTAATTTATCGATCGAAAAGTTTTAAATCAACTTAGAAAACTCACATAACGAAAACGGGAAACATGGAACAATATATGCGCAGTGTAAATTTGCGCTACCGAAAACGAGATTAATAATAGCCTATTTAAAATATATGAGAATAGAATAATCAATAACACACTCCCTTTGATAAATTCAAAGTACTGAAAACTGAATTTTTGAATAACAGTGTCCCTATATATAATTAGGGTAATAGGAAAAACACGCATAGGTATAGGGCTAGATAGGGTAAAGATTATAAGAAAGTGTGGCTCAAACAGAAGGTTGAAGTGTGTCGGCTAGGCTGAAAGTTAAGGAGATTGGGATAGGGTCAGCACAGGAAGTAAGGATGAGCAACAAAGGAATACAAACGGAAGAGTGTGGAGGAAACAACAGTCGATACGACACACGAATCAAAATTTGAAGAGTTAGTGAACTCGGAAGTTTCACAGGAACTGTTCTCCTTCCAGAAGGATCTCAACGGGGCACAGACGCGGAATGAAGGGTGGATCATTCCAAGGATTAGGGTGCGGTACTTTCTAATCGAAACGGGGTGAAGACTATACAATGAGTAAGGGTGGACAGTCAGGGAACTCAGTAGAAATTAAACGGATATGAGCAATAAACAAGTGTCAAGCGAATCAATAATCGGGGATTTACGAACTCAGAAGATTCATCTCATTCAAGAAAGTTTGAAACAAGGCATTCCCAAAGGCGAAAAGTGGCCCTAAACTATACACAGTTTATTTGGCCAAAAAGACAACATCAAAAGATAATCCGTCAGTTGCGGTTGTGGAGATTCAGCAGGTTGCGGTAGGCCCGCGCGCTCAGGTAGGGCCGTCTATTTCCATAGCGCCTCGCAGGTATCGCTAAAGGAAGTTCTTCCATGGCAGGGTCTTGATCTTCTGGTCCTTCATCCTCGGGTAGAACTTCTTCATCGAGGTTCGATCCCATGTGATTTTCTTCTTCTGGGTTTTCTTCCGCTGGATTTTCTCCTATCGGTTCTTCCTCGGGGTCTTCCTCTACCGGGTCTTCATCTATAGGGTTCTCTTCAGGATCTCCTCCTTCTTCGTCAGAATCAGCTATCATGTCAAACTCTGGGGCGTCCGCTTCTTCGTCCTCTGAATCATTGTTTTCGAAGTTGACCTGGGGACCGTTGATCTCATCGTCGGAATCCATCAGTGTGCGGTCTAAGGAAACGCATGACTGTATATCCTCATCTAGGTGCGGCGCTGCTCCAGGGTGGGCCATGTCTGAAAGAAAAGAGTCATGATTAAACAATGGAATACATCAAAGAAAGCTCAGGGTACAAAATATAGGAAAATAGGCGGTTGCAGGAACTGAAAGATCAGAATGAAAATACTGTGATAATGATTAGAATTTGACACAGAGAAAGCATGAGAATGATACACATATTATGATTCAAATTTTATTTCATTCAATTAAAAGTTCAACGGATACAAGATTTCAAACGGAAGGAAACATTCATAAAAACGACAATATCATTACTGAAAGTAGATAACATGAAAAGTCATTCTTCGACTACTGTAACATTGCATTCTCGTCGCGTGAGTTGAATCCTGCGTTTGATCCGCCTTATCGTCGAAGTCCGAACTACGCGGCAATCCTCACTTGGCAGAAGTGGGGAGTATGGACGAGTTTCTCCCTTGCAATTCTTTCCTTTCTGGGCATCCGTTGATGAGGTGTTTGTTGGAACCGCATATCAGGCATTTCCCTTGGGCACGGCGACAATCCTTCTGAAGATGTCCTGGTCTCTTACAATATCCACAGCAAAGGTTCTTCTGATGCTTCTGTTGACGCTTCATCTTCTTCTCTTTTCCTCGTCTAATAAGGATCCCTTTAAGATATGAGACTCCCGCTGGTGCCTGATCCACCTGTCTTCTCAGCCCTTCAGCTAAAAGGTCGTTTGTTCGCTCCTGGGCTTCCTTTAAACCTTGTAGTATATTCAGAATCTCAACAGTCTGATTCTGGGGAGCGGATAAAGATGAAGAGTCGTTGGAAGACATGATCCTGAAACAACAATTTCGAGAATGATATGAGTCACAAGATTACGAATCAAAAGGGATAGGACAAAGATTCAAAAATATCAGAGATGCTGAATTTATTATAAGTGAAGAATCAACAGTATGACTTTAAGTCACTTGATTAGATTACGATAGTGCAATTGCAACCACGTAACCTTGTCAAGTCACCCGAAAACATGGCGAATGGATAGTTGAACACACGATATGATTATGGATCAGGAATGACAAGTTTACACTCTAGACCGAGGGATGTCTTAGATTGCCAAACTGTACACGGAAAACTGCAATCCCAATCAATACAAAACCTGGCTCTGATACCAACTAAACCATGTCACGCCCCGCTTCCTAAAATACGGAATACGAGGGGTAGACAAGGCCAGCCATGCTCCTACGGTCAAGGAAATGTCCTGCCGTAGTCACACTTCGGCTTCTAGTTTATCATGGTAAACAGTAAACGATGCACAGGTAATGAGAAATGCAGTAACTGAAAGGTACAATAATATAAACTGACCTGAAGTGGAACAAACGAAAGTAACTCGGAGTGGCAAGTCAAGAAATCTGTGATGCACTGATCCAGGCTAAATCTTCTCCTCACACTGAGCATGCATACTCAGGTCGTCAGAGCGACACAATAGCAATATAATATGTATAAAATCAAGTGACAGTTCTAACAGTGATAATAGATATGGGAAGCAGTAAATAAATGGCATCATGAATATGCATGTGTAGTAATCAACGCAGCGGAACAGTAAAGCAGTATAACAATATGTCACGTATGCCACACAGTATATATAAGGAATGAAATGCCAGTATCCCTATCAGTCTCTAAGTCTCATTGTACAGGTCACTAAGCCTATCGTCAGTCCAAGTGTGAGAGTCAACCACTCGCGAGTGTCCTCCACCCAAGGGTAGAACCCAAGGGCAAGGGACCACGGGCCCAACATGTAACAAGAATATCACGGTGTATATATCACGTACCCTGTAAATCTCCATATAACTCCCTAAATATATAAGCCGGCATGGGACTCCCGAGATTCTGTTGAACTCACACTTAAACTACCCCACACCCCATGGTCTACATCAAACGCTAACCATCACCCTAAATACTAATCGATCCGTGACAAGTCTGCGCGAGAACTGGAGGCAGGACCTCCATCAAGCACGTCCCGACTAATACCTAAGATAAATGGCAGTGTCGGATGCCTTATCTGTGACACCCGTGCAAGCGCTTCCATAAGTGTCCCATACCACTTATAGTCACACGTACACGCATCCCACAGACGTCGACAATGCAATAGAATAAAAGGGACACTGATTGTGCACAAGTACGTATCACTTTCACTTAATCACGAATACACGAACACTGACGTACTTGCCACAATCAACACTAAAATCTAACACTGGGTAAATGCACGATGTCACTAGGTTATCAATACAATGACATGGGTATGATATGATGCGTGAACAAGTATATAAACATGGTGAGGATGTTATAAAACCGCATTCTTTCACTTGCACGATTTATCATGAAACATATGTATATAATTTGGCGAAGTGACAAACAGGTAGTAATTAGTATGTTCAGTTATCTATCCATCTAATTTGGTTTCGGGCCAATCGGGTTTCAGGATCATTAGTTATAACTGTTTCATTTTAAGCGCACGCGGCTGGAAATCCGGTTTCAGAATCAGGAATCCATTTTGCAACGCATTTTAACCCCAGTTGGGATCATAATTTAGCGATGCTACAGTTGAAAGAATTCTAGGGTTTTCAGTAAAGTTTTCAACGCAACAAACGGATCTTCAATCGCGTCTTTATGTTAGGAGTTATAATCTGTTTAATATCAACATGTCAATTCTGAATCTGCTGGGACTGTTAGGTGTCCCGATATATTAAATCACCGATAAAATATCAAACGGTAATGAAACAGAATGAAACCAGCTGTGTTGTCTAGCTAACAGGTTTCTCTACAATAAACAGCGGAGTTCCGCAACCTAAGAGTTAAGTAAATCCTGTGGTACCCATTACGGAACAGCAACCAATAACTGGAGTCGCTCTGGACTGCAGTCCAGAGTCGCATTCCGATCTAATTTTCATCATGGTTTAAGTACAGGAATGTCTGGAAACTAGTACAGGGTTAAAGCTCGTCGAGTTGGCTTCGATTTGAGCCCTCGAACGCACCATTCTAGTATGTATATGATTTATGGCGAATTTAACAATTTTCAGATGCAACAGAATTACAGTTTTACGGCTAGACTTGGGGGTAGTCGTTTTAATCTCTAACAGTCGTATTTTCTAATGAAACTTGCACAAGGTATTCAACATATCAAGGGCCACAGCATTATATCTAGTTCCGTCAAATTGGATAATGATTTTCTATGAGAACAAGCATCGAACGGTTTTATGGCAATATTTAGCATCAAGCAAAACATGGAATATCTACGATTTTGATTGGTAATTTAATGATAAATAGCATGAAAGCAAGTAAAAACTTGCCTGGAACGTCTAGACGATGCACGGCAGCGGCTAGTACGATGACTTGTATCCGTCACGGTAGTAAATCGGTTGGGTTTGAACTTTAGTGGAGCTTGGTTCGGCGGTGGAGACGGGGCAGCTTCGGGCGACAGCAACGATCCCAGTTGATGGCCGACGACGCAGAGGGCTCGGGAAACAGTTAGGAGTTGTGGTTGGGTGGCCGGTAGAACGGGTGTTAGAGAGAGAGAGAAAATTGAGAGAGATGTGAGAGAGGAATTGAGTGTGTGCAGGGGAGAGAGAGAGAGATTAGGGAATGAGAGAGAGGGAGTTGAGACAGAGAGAGGGAGAGTGATCGAGAGAGAGAGAGTTAGAGGGAGAGAGAATGACAGAGAGAGATGAGTGAGGAAGAGGTCAGAACAGGGGAAGAGAGGGGGATCGTCGGCGGCGGCAGTGAGGAGGAAGAGAAGAGGGAGCTCGGTGGGTTTGAAGGTCGTCGTCGCGTGGGAGAGATGTAGCAGGGAGGAAGTGGTCTGTGAGGTCGAGAGGTTGGAGGGCGAGAGAGAGTAAGGAGGAGGAGCCGGTGAGGGGAGCGAAAGTCGACGAGACGCAGGGGTGGATCTCAGTGTGGGTTTGGGATGCTGGGTGAGAGTGTGAGGAGATGGTCGGGGGTTGTTCGACGTTGGGTCGTCGGAAAACTCGAAGCTTGGAGGAGGAGGATGGGGGTTCTGGGTATGGGTTCGAGATGGAACGAGGGAAAGAGAAGGATGCGAGAACGAGGGATAACGCGAGGGGAGAGATAGGGAAGGTGAGGGAAACGTGAGGGGGCACGTCGTGGAGTAACGACAGCGCGAGGGCGTGGGCGCGAGTCGCGGCGGAGGAGGCGGAGGAAACGCGCGCGGGAGTTAGGGAAAGGAGCCGTTGGGAAAATTGAAAGAGATGTACAGTGACGGGGTCGGGAGTGGGCTTGGAGGGCGTACTAGGCCGGGCCGAGGAAATCAATTACTTTATAATTGAGAGCAGTTTGGGCTGGGGAGAAGCGTGGGCCGGGCTATCAAAGTTTAATTAATATAGAGGAGAAAACGAAGGGGCCGGGCCGAGGAAATTTAGGGAAAAATCATAAAGAATTTGGGGCTGGGCCGAGGATTCGTTGGAAAATGGCTTTATTTAAAAAGAAGGAATGGGCTGAGGGTTTAAAGGAAATTCTAAATGAAAAGAATTAAAAGGGGTTTGAAATAAATAAGGATATGGAAATTAGGAAAAAAAAAAGACTGGTCAGGAAATAGCAAATAAGAGACTCTGGAAAAATGTAAAATGGATAGATATTGGGGTTTTTAAAATAACTAAAATAATATTAAATATAAACTAACAAACTTGTAAGTGATAATTTATAAAAAAATACGGACATAGGCGTAAAAAGGAAACCGGGTATTACACCCCTCCTTGATCAGCCCCAAATCTTTCCACTTCATTTCCAACACAAAGTGCTCAAAAAATTCAAGAAAAAATCAAATTAAAACCTCATAAATCCCAAATCCAACAATTACCCATTATTCTTTAACCAATCTAGTGTGGATCTTGGAGCATGGAAGCAAGTTTTGGAGGCTAAGATTCTTGCAAGATAGATCTACAAATTGTGAGGTATAATCTTGTTCCAAGTGTTATCTTCTTGATAATTGTTGTAATCAACTTAATTAGGTATCTAAATTGGTTTAATTTTCTATTTAGAAATTCAAGGTTAGGGTTTTTAAATAAGGTTAGGGTTTTTATAAAATGTTTATAATGTCATGGTGTAGTTAGCATATTAAGACATAGAAAACTTAATCTTATTGCATCTTGCTAATTGCTACTTTTAAATTTGTCCAAATTGCATAATTTTGTAAACTAGGTTTTAAAACTTAAGCTAAATTGTTAGATAAAAAAAAATTCTAATTATGTTGGTTTGCAAACTAGATTTTTGTAATTAATATAAAGAAGTGAGATTAAAATCTAGTAAGTGTTTATGTAGCCTAATTAAGCTATTTAGCGAATATTTTGATAACTCGTTTTGCTTAAACATCAAGATTTGTATTAAAACGGTTAACGACCGCTAACTAGAGTTTTGGGAAATAAAACGATTTGTGTACTTTTATGGTTTTGACGAATTAAAAACCTATTCCTTATATAATTAATGAGTTTTGAAACCATGATTGGCGTGTTTGAGTTTTTCATGATCACTCGGCGTTGTACGCCGATGTGGAGGGTTTTGGGTTGATTTGTGAAAGCAAACCATAGGTTTTGACCTATGTGGGATTCGTGCGTCGTTTTGGTCATGAGTCGGATTTTAATGCGATACGGTGCGTTATGATATGTAGGTACCCCATGTGGACTTCGAGACGACAAGCAAGCGCGTGGCGGCGTCGGCACCGGCAAGCGAGGACCAGGTGAGTAGATTTATATCTACGGGGAGAAGTCGGGTGGATGGCGTATAGCACCCCCGCAGTTCGTGGTGATGTATACGAATACGTATGCACACATATATATATTGTTTGAGATTATTGATGATAGAGATGGATCCTTGGTGTGATTGGATTGGTTTAGTGTTGCGAAACCCTAGAGTAGTGGTTGCACCACACATACACACACACCCATATTTTCATACATTCTTCTTTCATATGTGCGTACATGGGATTATATATTGATGTGTATATTTACACATGGGTATGGGACTATGTGTTTATATACTTGATTTGAGGATAGTAATTGGGATTTGAGATGAGTCGATGATATTGGGCTTGAGGCCAGAAGATCCGTGATGTGTTTTGGTTCGTATTGAGATATGACATGATGTTTTAGCGGGTCTTTTGACGTAGTGATTCTTATACATGCATGCATACATAGATGGTATCAATATTTTACTAGATGTAGATCAGTACCCCGATTATGATATTTGATAAAGAGGATATCAGATGAATAGTATAATGAATGTGATATTGACCGTACCCAGATTTGGGGATGCTGTACGACGGATTTACGTACGAGCTATATTTTGATGATTGATCCGCACTCTTGACTTGGGATGTCTGGTTATGGATATGATATTATTGAGGCGGGATCACCGACTGTATATATACATGTATGTATATGTATCGACTCAGATGATAGGCGGTTTCCTTACCTGTAGTTCAGCTTGTTAGTTCAGCCGTATAGTTTAGTGTAGTTGTTAGATTAGATTAGACTCCTACCTATTTCAAAACTAGCGGATCGTGGGTATTTTAAAAGACAGGTCAAGGGATCTACGGATATTTCAAAAGACATATCCTTTCTTAAAAACCACCGTAGCCCTATTTTCAAAACCCCGCGGTTCGTGTTATTTCAAATGGCACCATTTGTAGGACTTATATTAGATTAATGCAGATTAGTTATAGTTGCGTCTAGTTTTTTTAGCTCCCGCTCATTTTGGTTGCTCGCTCCGCATCGCATATTTACATTGTTATTTCATATTGCATTGTTGACATTATGCTGTTAGGACACCAGCACCATTACCGATGATGCGTATGTACCACATACACTTACTTGCCGGCTCACACACATCTTTATCGGTAATTGCCATGTCACGTACACCTTAGAAAATATTGTTGCTTAACTTAGCTTGATAGCCAGTAGTTTGACATAATATTAGTGTACATACCTTATATGCCAGCTTAGATATTGTAGTTATTACTTGTTGCTTCATGCATACTGTTATTCATTCTCATGCTTATATTCATGGTTCTACATGCTATTGATGATTCGGATTTCCATGATATTTTCTGGATTTGGAGGAAAACCGCAAAACATATATAAACTGATTTCTCTCTTTTTAAATAAAAGCGCGGTTTTTTCCTATGATGTATGAGTCGTCCACCATGAGTTTGCTGATGGATTTCTAGACCCGATTCGAGGAGATGGATGAACCGTTTCGGGTACATGGTGGACCCGGTAATGTACCCCGGGGCAAGAAGCGCGTGATGATGACGATGTGAGCCTGGCAGGGGAGCACTACTTACTGGTGATTTTACCCGACGCGTCGGATATCCGGAGGATACCGTCGTGGTCTTGAGATGGATGGTAGGGGCCGGTCTGGACTAACGGCGCCCTAGATATTGTGATTGAGGTACAGAGACTATGATACCGAGATATCGAGATATTGGGATTACGTTTTGTGCCGATGCTAGGCACTGTTTTATGCTGATTTCATTATGATACCTCATTTTGAAAATATACAAAGGAAATCTCACTAATTTATGAAAACAGTTTCTTCATTTGCATGTATTCTGTCTTCATGCATTCATACCTCATTCATATGATATATTGCTACCTGAGGCACTGACACGGGCATATGAGATTACACTCGGGTTAGATATTTACCCTAGCCTTGTTATAGGCTGCTGGTTATATTTGAGGATATATTATGATCATTGACTTAGGTTGCGTTATTTATGCGATTTCTGTGCGTAGATGTTTTCCTATTCACGAGTTGGCAACTCACCCCCGTTGTGCCCCAGTTTCTTGCAGGTTTGCCGTACAGGTTTCATTACGGCTTTGCAGGCTCAGTCTCATTCGGGTGACTTGCTAGTAGGTGGGTTTTTCTTGTATCGTACCCATCATATTACCTTGTATAATATTATTCCGTTGTATCTAGTAAATTCCATCAACCAAACATGTATTTATTGAGATAGAGACCAGTGCTGTTTATTCTTTCGACCTTAGAGTCGCTCGTTATATTTCTGGTGGTTTTGAGTTTCCTTTTGAGTTTTGATCCTCGCCGTTGGCGTTGTATATTATATTGCTTGTGTGGTTGTGACCGTCGATTGACGAAGAGCTAGCTCCCGCTTGGGGATGCCTTTTTCTTGATATCGTATACTATTCATGTTGTATCCCGTTTGGGGGCCAGTATTTACAAAGGAGACTCTGCCGAAATTTTCAGTAAATTTTTGATGTTTTAAAAACCGCATAACTCGGCTTATGCTATTGAAATTACTTACTTTAAGTTGGTTTTTCCTGCACTCTACTACTTTTCTTGGTTTGGATTTCTGGGTTTTCGGTTTACTTAGATTACGTACGCCTCGAGACGTTCGTAGTTTAAGTGCCGGTCATGTTCCGTACTTTCGGGCCGTGACAAAGTTGGTATCAGAGCGTTAGGTTTTAACCTTCGGAGCGTAGGATGACCCTTGGTTGATGGAATAGGTGACTAAAGTAGAGTGACGTACCGTTGGTATGTTCCGCGGCATATTTACGACACGCCACTCCACTTATGAAGCCTTAGGATGTACATTTCCTTGTTCAGTATTATATTCCTTCCTGATCTAGCCTCAACGGTACCAGTTTGGTTTTGCTGCTACGGTTACAGGCAGGGAGAGCTACGGCTAGAGTTGAGGTCAGCACAAGCTCGTCACGAACGAGGACCGACCAGGGCGAAATTCCGGCGACACACGATTGCAGAGATGTGTCTTTTTACCGTGTTTCCGCGCCACGAGCGTTTGGCGGATCGCCTTTATGAGATTACTCGGACGTGCCGATTTGCACTAGAGGATTGAGATACTGATAGAGGCCAGCCAGATTTTGATGACCATTGAAGTATTGCTTATTCATGATGGTCGAGGCACTGTTCAGCGTGCAGACGAGCGAGCCAGTTATTGCTGCGAACGACGAGATATTGCCCTAGATGCTGGAGTTAGTGCAGAGTGAGTTGTACTAAAAGATGATAGAAGGTCGCTAGTCACCCGATGATGAATGACTAGGACAGGTGGTTCGTTCGCCTACCCTGATGCGAGGTCATCAGATAGATTGATTCCAGCTAGAGACGACTTCACGCGGAGACGTTGGGAGTCGACAGAGACGATCGAATGTCAGAAACCTATTATTCCAAGTTTAAAGTAGTCGGAAAGACATGCAGGCAATTCTATGGTCCCTCTAGAAGAATGAAACCCTCACTCGACTTAATGACCGTGTGAAAGCCTTTGAACCTTCGGGTTTGCGGCAGTTCTACGGAGCCATTAGTGAGGCTTGGGTTTGCCCTTCTACGGCTGGACCACCGATGCTGTGGTATGTACTCGATACTATTAAACTATGCCCAAGAGGTTGAGCTCTTGGAGGATTATGAGGTTTTGACGACTCGATCGGATGGCTCGACTTAATTCAGATGCTAGGTGGTGAGATGCATTTCTTGGGAGACTCCAGATATAAGGATAGTCATTGGAGCTCAGTCCATGCAGCCACGACGAGACGAGTCCGAAGCAGTCGACATTAGAGAAAAGTGGAGCAAGAGGTTCGTACAAGATCTGGATATGATGACGTTCCACTCCGCCGACATCAGAGATGCGATGCGCATGTCGAGGCATTGTACTTGGATATACCTTCCAGAATGAGTCGCGATGAGTATGCATCTGTTCCGGAACAAGAAGCAGATATAGTAAAGGACGATGACTCCCGGACAGTTGGCAGAGTTGAGACTGGAAGAGACTTTGAGTAGGATTCCTTTCAGAACACTGCTACAATGATAATTGCACCCAGGATCAGACGTGTCACGTGCATTTAGAGAGCCAGAGGCCGACTCCAGTGACATGTTGCTTTACGAGTGGTCGTGCGGATTGACCGAGAGATGACCAGAGAAGTGCCAAAACGGAATCGTCCCCGTTAGGACACCTGACAGGGCCGATGAGCCGGTGGATCGTGAGATTGGTAATCCACAAGGAAGACTTGAAACCAGGAGCGGTCATGTTACGCACACCAGCAGGCCAGAGTTCAGGATCGTCGATGAGACATGCTATGAGTGACCACGACAGTTGGCCCGAGATTCTTAGAGGATGCACTTGAGCGGTACTATTCCGCCATTATTGATTTCGATGTTTTGGGTGATTTATTCGTATGATTTTGTTTTGATGATTGAGGATTTACGATCTTTGCACAGTGTTGCACTTGATATCATTTTCGTGCTTTAGTTTCACATGTTTGTGATTTTACGGTTTTAAATAGTTGAGTTGTTTTGTGCGTATGCATGCACACGAATTGGTTCCTGCACTCTGTATAGTTATTATATGCTTGCAGTGCAGTGATATGCCTTTTGTGCACTTAGATGCACTGGACTTCGATTTCGATTGTGATACTTGATATTTGTTTTGTGCACCTTGTGCACCTGATTGATTTTGCGCACGTTCGGCGCTTGATATTGGATTTTATGATTTCGTGCACGATGGATGCACCTGATTTGGATTTTCGCGCATGTTGGGCGCATGTTTTGAAGGGTGATTTTGGTGCACACCAGAGGCACTAAATCGAGATTCTTCGTGCGTGTCAGACGCACCTGTCCTTGCTGTCAGGCATACACGTTGCCTACTACAGATGCTTGTGCACACCCGATGCACTTAAATGTTGTTTCTGTGCGCATGTATGGTACATTCATGGATTTTGATTTCCGTGCGCACCAGACGCACGTAGCATTCATGTGCATATTTTGGGATTGATTTCGTATAGAGCAGTACGTTTTTATGATATTGCTATGTGTTTTCGTACTGAGCAGGACTAGTCAGAGAATAGTACCTGAATATATTTTGCATGCATTGATAGTTATTGAAGGGATTTCCAAAAAGCGAGCTATAGCCTCAGTATTTACCTACGTGTCTGATATGACACGAAATGTTTAAAACAAGGAGACCCTTCTAAATTGTTTCCAAAACGGCGGAACGTACATTTCAAACAAAGGTATATATGTATATAGTTATTTTCTTATGATAGACATCCGCCACTGTGCAGTGTTATACGCGTCCGCCACTATATAGTTATTTTCAAATTGGATTTCCAGCCGCGAGCGTTTAAAATGAAATGGTTATAATTAATGATCCTGGAACCCGATTGGCTTGAAACTAAATTCGATAGATAGATAACTGAACATACTAATTATTACCTGTTCATCGTTTCACTAAATGGTAACCGTATGATTTATGATAAATTGTGTAAGTGGTAGATTATCGATTCATGACACCCTAATCATGCTTCATATACTGTTTACGCATCATATCATACACATATCATTGCAGTGATAACCTAGTGATATCGTGCATTTACCCAGTGTTAGATTCTAGCGATAATTGTGGCAAGTACGTCAGTGTTCGTGTATCCGTGATTAAGTGAAAGTGATACGTACTTGTACACAATCAGTGACCCTATTATTCTATTGCATTGTCGACGTCTGTGGGATGCGTGTACGTGTGACTATAAGTGGTATGGGACACTTATGGAAGCGCTTGTACGGGTGTCACAGATAAGGCATCCGACACTGCCATTTATCTTAGATATTAGTCGGGACGTGCTTGATGGAGGCCCTGCCTCCAGTTCTCGCACAGACATGTCACGGATCGATTAGTATTTAGGGTTATGGTTAGCGTTTGATGTAGACCACGGGGTGTGGGGTAGTTTAAGTGTGAGTTCAACAGAATCTCGGGAGTCCCATGCCAGCTTATATATTTAGGGAGATATATGGAGATTTACAGGGTATGTGATATACACCGTGATATACATGTTACATGTTAGGCCCGTGGTCTCTTGCCCTTGGGTTCTACCCTTGAGTGGAGGACACTCGCGAGTGGTTGACTCTCACACTTGGACTGACGATAGGCTTAGTGACCTGTACAGTGAAACTTAGAGACTGATAGGGTTACGGGCATTTATATACTTTATATACTGTGTTGACATACGTGACATATCGTTCTACTGCTTTACTGCTCCGCTGCATTGATTACCGCACATTCATATTCATGCTGTCATTGATTTACTGTTATTCATATCTATTACCACTACTTGAACTGTCACTTGATTTTATATATATTATATTGCTATTGTGTCGCTCTGACGACCTGAGTATGCATGCTCAGTGTGTGGAGAAGATTTAGCCCGGACCAGTGCATCACAGATTCCTTGACTTGCCATTCCGAGTTACATTCGTTTGTATCACAGATTCCTTGACTTGCCATTCCGAGTTACATTCGTTTGTTCAACTTCAGGTCAGTCTTTACATTGTTCCTTTCAGTCACTGCATTTCTCATTACCTGCGCATCATTTACTGTTTACCATGAAAAACTAGAAGCCGAAGTGTGACTACGGCAGGACATTCCTTGACCGTAGGAGCATGGCTGGCCTTGTCTACCCCTCGTATTCCGTATTTTGGGAAACGGGGCGTGACACAAGGTTAAGGACATCATAGTCCGTGAGTTTAAAGACCTCACAGTCAAGGTTAAGGACATCATAGTCCGTGAGTTTAAAGACCTCACAGTCAAGGTTAAGGACATCATGTTAGTGTATATGCCCTAGAGGCCATTACTGTATCATACTAGTTTGTATATTACTTGATGGAAGCTTGGGATATTCACCTTGTATAAACAATCTTGCTCAATATAGTAGTATGCTACTTGGTTTGTTTCTGCTTTAATGTGTGCATGTGTTTCTTTTAGCATATCGCCTTTACACATTAGTGGAGCCCTTAGGATCTTTGCTTGATTACCAGCGTTGTGATGGCAGTCACACTCGTGGGGGCTGGGTAATCTACAAGCACATCCTTATGCAGGTCCCTAGTCATAGGACTATCGAGACAGGGCATCGATACTCTGGAGTAGACTAGCGTATACGCTTCTCATCCCAGCTTGGGAAACGGTCTGTCCCACAGCCGTCAGTACGTCGTACTTGAGATAGTATGCGGGTGCTCGTTAGGTTACGAGTACACTGGACAGGACTCGTCGGGAACTGTTGGTTGGTATTATACCTATCGTTAGTTATCAGTTCCCAGGTGACATGAGTACAGCTTAGTCCGCTGACTTGACACTGTCACTTCGCCTCGAGTGTGTTCCCACTGCACTTTGATTACTACCCTACCACGGCTCAAAGGAGTCGTGCAAACAGGTAATTTTTGGGTGCAGTCCCGAAGCACTTGGAGGCAGTGACGGTTAGACAGGATTCGTCTCTCCCGGTATTGGGGGTTGACATCGCGCTGTGTCTAGGAGAGCCATTACACAAGTAGTCCCTGGCCAAGGCAAGCGAGATATACTGGTAGGTTTCCAGTGTTATCTTAGGGTGTTCTGGGCTACACTCCGACACGACTTGTACCGCTATTAGGGGACTGACGTTTACCGCCCCCTAGGCCCCCCATGCGATGTATCAGACGAACAGACCGGACTGTACGGAGATTGTCACATACAGACTCAGTAGGAGTTCAGATGGGTTTCACCTCGTCCGTCTTCTTATCGGCATCTACCTGGGGACCGTTACGTACAGCTAGTGCCGCTTGCGGTCTGTGGTTAAACCCACTGCCAGCGTAGTGTCGAGTCTTTAGAGTCCCACACAGAGGGTTATTCGCCTTTGGGCAAAACAGAGTAGAAGTCGCATGGTTTTGCGACAGGGTTCGTCCACATCCGCGCACTTGTGCATGTTTGGTGTCCGGACAATCCTTACTAGCGGGCTCTGGTTTGAGCCGGATCCTAGTATATGTTTTTAGGTTAGTTTTATCTCTTTGTATTCATGTTCCTCGGAACACGAATGCGGGTGTGTATGCACAGTTGTTTGAGGCGGAGGAAAAGGATTTTCATTAGGGTTTTGGAACGGGTGCGTATGCACAGTAGACAGTCGTCTTTTTCCAAACCCTAATGAATATGTGATATATCAATTAATAATATTAATTAAATAAAATTGTGTCATGGTTGGGTTTGTTGACTTGTTGACCAAGGTTGACTTGTTGACCTTGGTTGAAACTTTGACAATCATCATTACACATCAAAGATGCTCTTTGATCTTTGCAAAAAACATTTAATGTGATATGATAATGGTCTCATCAAACTATCCATCACCTTTTTCATTTTTGGATTAATATTATTATTAGATAATTCACTTATTATGTTATGGTTGTAGAAAAACCATTTCATTCTATCATAACCATTCTCTCTCCTCTTTTCTTCTTCTTCCTCCTCTAGTTCAAGGAGATCCATTCTCATGTGTTGAGAAACCTCTCCTTGAGATAAAATACTCTAAACCACTCTCTACTCACTCTAAGGTTGAAGGTCTAGCAAGCCAAAGACCTTAGTTCTCTCAAAGTTCGAGAAAGGAGCCCAAGGTTGCAACCCTCAGGTGGATCCATCTTTGACGAAAGAAGGCGACGAGAAAAGCACCATCCAACCACTACTAAGAGTTCAAGAAGAAGGAGTTCAAGTGAGGTATAACCCCTAACCGAGTAGACAACTCTCTAGTTAGGTTGCTAGTGTGTAGTTTAGCCAAGATCCGTTTTTGTAGTCCATGTTACCCAAACCCTAAAAATCGTTTTTCACCATTTCCGTAAGCCCGAAAGAACCGGGAGAGGTAACGTGGACTTACAGTGGTATCAGAGCCTAACTAAACACACCCTATCATGTTAGCAAAATATTTAGAATATCGACCGAACGAAAAAACCGCAAATCACCCCGGAAAACCCTAGTTGCTGCCTTTTTTTTTCTGCTCTAAAAATAAAAAATCATGTCTTAAAAATCGGCTCAGGCTTTTCTATAAGCAGGCAAGAAAAACGATCGCACGAGCCGACCAACTCGACGCGGTTCCGCGGCCGAGTTGACTCGGCCATGGATCGTTTCTCCTGCAGTTTGTTTCTGGTGGTGTTTTGGGATTTTTGGGATGTTTCTTTTCTGCCCAGATTTTCCAGAGAACAAGTTTGTTTTTGGGGTGATTACAAATCCGTATTTTGGTCGATTTTCTGTAGACTTTGGCTAATGGTTATATCTGTAATGTTTTATATGTATTGAACGTCTACTAATCGCTATACGTCGATTAGTGGGGGTTATACATATCTGTGATCTGTGATGTTGATGGTATGCGTATATGAATTCGTTGGATTGTCGCGGATGAATAGCCGGGGGGGTTGTGAGATGAGAGTTTTCTTTTATCTTTCAATTCATGTAATATGTAAATTGATGTAATATTATTTTTGGCCGCACAACCGGGTCGGGGTTGTAGCCGTCATTGTATAATTTCTTTTTACTGTTTTTGCTCCTAGGATAGACCCAAGGTGGGGTGCACAAACTACCGGGTATCTCGAAGTGCCGAGTGGCCTACTCACGTCGTTGAGGGAGGTTGCTCCACTTCGGATATTTGGCGGGTAGTTTGCCGCACCCGTAGGGGTCTAGGGTGGGGTATTGGCTATTCATCGCGACCGTGTAATCCGTTTTTCGTTACAGGCTCGTACAAATTGCGGATTCCTAGTATATCCAATGTATTCATCTGTGATCTGAAATGGCTATCATTGCAATATATCTATGTATGATATTATTTAGGCGTTGCTTATGTTTTGCAGCCGCGCTAGCCCAGCCCCCGCTCTGTCGTTAGTTAAGTAACCTAACGGGTAATGACGGGGCCCCGTGGCGATTGCGAATGGCATAAGCGTACGTCATATTTTGGTTGTTTTCTGCAATGGTAGGATTAATTGATGGGACGCATTAAAAGAACTAATGCAAGAAAAATAAACCAAAGTAAAAGTCGTTGGAACACTTTCAAAAACCACTCGGTTTCTTTTCAAAATAACTTTTAAACGCGGAGCTTAAACCACTCCTTTTAAAAGCTATCTCGTTCCATCGATTATATCAAGTTCACTACGTTCACGGTTTCGCCAAAACCATTCGTAGCCCTCCGTCGTTTCACATGGATGGTCAATAGTATTCAAGCTATGTTTGTTGGCCAAAGTCAAGGCATAGTGATTGGTAGCTATTGGGTATTCATGTGCAACATAGATAGATGTGTTGGTTTGGGACAGTCGTACTGCCTTATTGGCCAAAGTCAAGGGTAGGTGCGGGTGGGTTCAAATTAACCTGGCGAATGACGGGTAGAACTTGACATGTGACTTATGATTTGTTGGCCAAAGTCAAGGTCATAAGAGCATGGGGCAAAAATCCACATCGGGAGTTTCAAAAGAACTGAAACTTGCTAGCGCTGCATACCATTTGGAGTGTGATGATTCTGGTAGGATTCCTTCAGTTTTGTCACGCAATGATATTTGGATCCCGATCCTACTGTGAGTATATGCTACTCCTTGGGAAAATTCTTGCTTAACGATCAATGCTATAAACCTAGTAGGTGTCTAGAAAGGTGTTAGCGGGGCTGCGCCCCCAGGGAAAAGAGGTTATTTAATTAAGGAACTTCGCGAAAGCGTTGGAAAACCTCCCTCGAAGTACCGACACTAGCCTGGCTGAACGGTTAAGCAAGTATTGTACGGTGAGATTGATCCTGACTAATTCTTCCTTTTTGGTTTGAGGAGGGATTCGAGAGACAGTGGGAGCCATCCTGTTTAGACAAATTAACATGCTAAAGTGTTTCTTCTCTCTCTTCTAATTGCAGCGACCAAACAACATAACTGGACTTAAGTTACTACTAGATAAAAACATACTGACAGGGCCAAACTACAAAGATTAGCTCAGGAATGTCAAAATTGCAATCACTTACGACAAGTTGGGGTATCTCCTTACCACCAAAGCTCCCCCTGTCCCAGGTCCCACCTCCAGCGTCGCGGATATAGAAATCCGTAAGACTTGGGAGATTGATTGCGTGAAGGCCATGTGCTTCGTGCTTGCCTCTATGGAAAACAAACATCAGAGGAGGCATGAGAATATGGACCTCGAATCCATATTTCTCCATACAAAAGAACTGTATGGAGAGCAATCTCGTATCGCAAGATACGAAGTGTCGAAGAAGTTATTTTCGGCAAGATTGGCCGTCGGATCATCAGTAGCGGAACACGTGCTTAAGATGATTGGCTTCATTGAGGAGCTCGCGGACCTTGGGACCACGTTGAAGAATGAGCTCTATACGGACTTGATTCTCCAGTCCCTTCCTTCCACTTACGCCCAGTTCATCCTGAATTTTAACTTGCAAGAAAAGGAAGTTGAATTTTCAGAACTCCTCAACATGCTGAGGAGTGCAGAGGGCACCCTACAGAAAGGTAGGGAAACATCCACTTTGTTTGTAGGAAGATCTTCATCTTCTAGGTCCAAGGCGAAATCCAAGGGAAAGAAGAAGAAAACCCCCGCCAAACCAAGGGGCGGTGTTAGTAAAGTGGATACGAAGGGAAAGGAAAAAGCAACAAAGGAAGCGGGAAAGCTTGTAGGAAAGGAGGAATGCTTTTACTGTCACAAGAGTGGACACTGGAAGAAAGATTGCAGGGCTTGGAAGGCCAGAACACAGGATCTGAAGCGAGTTGCAGTTTCAGCTTCAGGTGTGTATGTTATTGAAAACTGTCTATCAATAAACTCTACTTCCTGGGTATTGGATACCGGATCAGGATCTCATATATGTAATTCTTTGCAGGCGTTGAGAAACCGTAGGGTTTTGAAGGCAGGTGATATGACCCTTAAAGTTGCAAACGGAGCTGGCATGGATGCTGAGTCCATGGGGGACTATCACCTGGGATTGTCAGATGGACACGTTTTGGTTTTGCGTAATTGTTATTTTGTACCAAATGCAACTTGTAATATCATTTCTGTATCTTTAGTTTCTAAAGAAGGTTATGAATTTGCGTTTGTATGTAATGTTGTAAACATTCGCCTTAATCAAGTTCTGATTGGGTCAGGTACATTAAACAATGGAATATACGTATTAAACCAACCACAGATTTTCAATGTCCAGAATACACACAAAAGAAAGTCTCCGGAATCTAATCAGGCTTTCTTATGGCATTGTAGACTGGGTCACATCAATGAGAGAATGTTGACGAAGTTACATACAGAAGGATATTTGGATCCGTTCGAATATCAATCATATGCAACTTGTCAATCCTGTCTCAAAGGAAAGATGACAAAGACTCCGTTCACTGGACACGGAGTAAGAGCGAGCAAGCTCTTGGGACTCGTACACAGCGACGTGTGCGGTCCAATGTCTACGCATGCACGAAGCGGTTATTCTTACTTCATTACTTTTACGGATGACTTTTCAAGGTACGGTTATGTCTTCTTAATGAAACATAAATCCGAAGCCTTTGGAAAATTCCAGGAATATAAGAATGAAGTGGAAAAACAAACAGGCAAAAGTATCAAGACACTAAGATCTGATCGAGGTGGAGAATACTTAAGTGCCGAGTTCCTGGATTACTTAAAAGAGAATGGAATTCTCTCTCATCTTACTCCTCCATACACTCTGCAACATAACGGTGTATCGGAGAGACGGAACCGGACCCTATTAGATATGGTACATTCCATGATGAGTAACGCTGAGTTACCGCGATCATTCTGGGGATATGCACTAGAATCAGCTGCTTACCTTTTGAACCAAGTTCCAACTAAGACTGTGTCTACTACACCATATCGAATGTGGTGTGGGAAGAGACCCTATCTTAATCACATTAAGACATGGGGATGTCCAGCTTTTGTCAAAAAGCAGCATGCGGACAAGCTCGAGGCACGCTCAGTACAGTGCAAGTTTGTGGGATATCCAAAGAACTCCAAGGGATATTTTTTCTATTGCGAAGAGGAACAAAAGATTTATGTTTCTCGTCATGCCCACTTCTTGGAAACTGAATTTTTGGAAAATCAGATAAGTGGGAGCACAATAGAACTGGAAGAAATTCCAGAACCACGAGCTATTACTGAAAGCTTAGTAGAACCAGAGGGTTCAAAAGAACATGACATTCCTACGCCGCTCCGCAGGAGTAGTAGGCAATCTCATCTGTCCGAGAGATACGGTTTTCTCATAGACGGGGATAGAGAGGATTGCATCATTGATAGTGATGAGCCTACAAGCTTCCAGCAGGCCATTCAGAGCGTTAACTCGGTAAAATGGCTGGATGCAATGCGGATCGAAATGGAGTCCATGTACACCAACAAAGTATGGACGTTGGACGTTGCTCCAGATAGGGTAAAACCCGTAGGATGCAAGTGGTTCTTCAAAAGGAAGATTGGTGTAGATGGACAGGTTGAGACCTATAAAGCTAGATTGATTGCAAAGGGTTTTCGTCAAAGACTTGGTTTGGACTATGACGAGACCTTTTCTCCAGTAGCTATACTGAAATCCATTCGGATCCTTCTTGCCATTGCTGCCTTCCACGATTATGAGATTTGGCAGATGGACGTAAAGACCGCTTTTCTAAATGGAAATTTAGAGGAGTGTGTCTATATGGACCAGCCAGAGGGTTTCATTCAGAGTGGGAGCAGCGGACAGGTGTGCAAGTTGCTTAAGTCCATCTATGGACTAAAGCAGGCATCGCGGAGTTGGAACATCTGTTTTGATGAGACGGTCAAGGAATTTGGCTTTATCAAAAATCCAGATGAACCATGCATCTATAGTAGATTTGTAGCGAGAACTGTTGTATTCCTCGTTTTATACGTGGATGACATTCTCTTGATAGGAAATGACATTCCTATGCTACAATCTGTCAGAGGGTTCTTGTCATACAGGTTCTCCATGAAAGACCTGGGTGATGCCTCCTACATTCTGGGGATCCGGATCTATCGTGATAGATCCAAGAGGATATTAGGACTTTCGCAGTCCAGGTACATCGACACCATACTGAAAAGATTCAGTATGGAAGATTCCAAGCGCGGTAATCTACCAGCTTGTCACGGGATCACCCTCTCCAAAGAGATGTCTCCCAAGACTGATTTGGAAAGGGATCGCATGTCTATTATACCCTACGCTTCTGCGGTAGGCTCTATAATGTATGCGATGTTATGTACCAGACCAGATGTAGCTTATGCACTGAGTGTGGTAAGCAGGTATCAGTCAAACCCTGGGGAGAAACACTGGATAGCGGTAAAGAATATTCTCAAGTACCTGAGAAGGACTAAGGAGATGTTCTTGGTGTATGGCGGAAAAGACCTCCGGATCGAGGCCTTTGCCGACTCCAGCTTTTAGAGTGACAAGGATGATTCCAAGTCCATGTCGGGCTATGTCATTACCCTCAATGGAGGGGCGGTGTGTTGGAAGAGTTCCAAACAGGAAACCGTTGCTGACTCGACGATGGAAGAGGAATATATCACTGCATCTGATGCCGCAAAAGAAGCCGTCTGGATGAGGAAGTTCTTGATAGAACTTCAGGTAGTTCCTACCATTGTTGATCCAATACCGCTGTATTGCGACAACAACGGAGCTATAGCTTTAGCGAAGGAACCCAGGTCCCATCAGAAGTCCCGGCACATCTTGAGGCGGTATCACCTGATCAGGGAGATCGTGGGTCGCCAGGAGATCGAGGTTCGGAGAGTTGCTACGGAAGATAACACTACTGATCCATTCACAAAGGCCTTACCCCAGACTCAGTTCGAGTGGCTGATCGAGATGATAGATCTTCGATACGCCAGTACATGGCCTTAGTGCAAGTGGGAGATTGTTAGTGTATATGCCCTAGAGGCCATTACTGTATCATACTAGTTTGTATATTACTTGATGGTAGCTTGGGATATTGTAACATTTTCAAAAAATATAAAATATTAATTTTGGGGAATTTTTATAATTTAATATTATTTTATTGATTATTTTAATATTAAATGCAATTAATTAGGAAAAATGTTAGAAAAATTATGAAAAATTATGGAAAATTCCAAAATAGGATAAATTAGTGAATTATGACATTTTTAAGTTGTTGTGATCATTTTGACACTAATTTAGTGCTAATCGCGATTAAAATCGCTAATCGGGTTTTTTGGTAATTTTGTGCAAAACTTGCACATATCACATTTTCTACACTTGTACACTTTTCTTGCCATGGTTTTTCATTTGGAATCACTATTCTTGTGAGAAGGTTTAGGGAAAAAGAAAAGGAAAGAGTAGGTAATGATGAGAGAGAGAGGGACAAGGTCAACCCTACCTTTTTGCACCATGCTTCCATCATTCCTTCACTCTCATTTCTTCCCCTCTCTCCCATAGTTGCTGCTGCTGCTGCCTAGCCCCTTTCTCCCCCTCTTCAACTCCTCATATCATCTCTAAAAACACCCCAAAACCTCACACTCACTTCATTAAAAATGTGCAAAATCCCTAGATCTACACATGGAGCTAAAGAAGCATGGATTTGGCCACTAGAGGGCAACTCAAGAATTTTCTTGAGTTGCTAATAAAGGTAATTTCTGAACCATTAGCTTAATTATAGCTTTTCCTAGAACCTCATGTTAAGATTTAACCGATATTGTGTGATATTATGGATTCGATGAAAACCTAGTTAGGGTTTGAGAGGAACTTGGGTTGTATTGTGAAATTGAGTTCAATTGAGGATACACCAACACCCTAGTGTATGATTGAGACCATAACCTGAAGTTTAAACCCATAATACGGATTTTAGAAACCGATATCGGGGAAATTGTGTAATCTGTCACTGTTATTTGGAATCTGCTAACACCCCGAGAACCCTAAAATAATTTTGAGTGGGAATTGAGATGTGCAGGCAACATAGAGGCAACACCCAAAACCCTAGCTCCCCACTCCACCTTCTGGCCGCCAAAACCGCCGTTCTGGCCGCAAATTGCGGCCAGACCAGTGAGGAAATTCCTCGTTTTGCGTGCCTGGCCCCATTTCATCAATTCTTGGCCCTGGGTACTTCTAGTTTTGACAGATTCTTTCTAGGATGAAATCTGGGACATATATCCTAAGTTGTTGTTTTGGATTCGTATTTCCGTATTCCGTATTTTGGATTCTGAAATGGTGGAAAGTGTTTTGCCTCGACTATTTGTCGTTTATACGACGATATAGAGGAGTTATTGATGGTTTTGAAGGCGTGCCATAGGTTTTCACCTATAGGCCCCTTATCGTATCGTTTTGGATTTTATGCGCCGTTTTAGATTGGATTTGATTTTAATGTGCATATACGATATTTTGATGTGTAGGTACCCATGAAGACTTCGGGACGACAAGCATACGTGGTGATGTCCGCAATTGGTGATGCAAGGTGAGTAGATTATATCTACAGGGGGAAGTCGGGTGGATGGCGTATAGCACCCCCGCAGTCCGTAGATAGATTATTATGTAGTTATTGTGATGATAGGTGTATTATGGATAGTATAGGGTTAGAAGTGACTAGTGTAGTTCATAGTCGCGAACCCTAGGATAGAATTACACCTACACACACACCCTTGCTTATCACTTATACTTGCACTGTGATTGATGATATGTGATGACTTTGGAGATGAGTCGATGATGTGGGCTTGGTGCCCTGAGATCGGTGATATGACTTGTGATTTCTTGCGGGCTTGGGATATGTGTTTACCCCCGCATGCATACTTACTGATGTTACCGTTTGTACTAGACCTAGAGTAGTACTCTAGACTATACGATCTGATGATACTGATACCTGTTATGTGACGAGATAGTGAGTTGTTGACCCTACCCAGCTATGGGGATGCCGTACGATGATTTACCATACGAGCCGATATTGATGATAGATCCACACTCATAACTCGAGGATATCTTACGATATGACATTGAGGCGGGATCACCGACTACATATCTTTATATATATATACCGACTCAGATTTAGGTGGTTTCTACACCTACCCCTCCTGATTGACCGGATACTTAGATGTAGTTTGCATAGTAGATACTTCACTGTGGTGTTGACTACTAGATATCTGCATTTTCCTGCTATTCGCATTGCGGGCATATGTTCATTATTATGCTATTATCATGCTGTTAGGACACCAGCACCATTATCGATGATGCGTATGTTTCACGTACACTATTTGCCGGCTCACACACTTCATCATCGATAATTGCCATGCCACTACACTGTAGTACTATTGCATTCATGAGATGATTCTTCCTTCGACTTATGTACATTACTATTCCATGTTGCATGATTCCCGATATGATTACCTTTCCTTATATGTCGCATACATCATGGATTGATTGCATAGCACATCGCATTGGATGTACTTCTTGATGTTGGATTTTCATGGGATTTCTGGATTTGGGAACCGTGTCCTTTTCAATAGCAATCATTTAAAAACCCGGTTCCCTTGATATGATATTTGGGGCGTCGCCCCGTGTTTTCTCGGTGCTAGAGGATGTACTGAGAGAGGGCTGACCCGGACTGACGGATGCCCGATGGATTGATATAGGGCATGATCCGGAATGACGGATGCCCGATGCATTGAGAGAGGGATGACCCGGACTGACGGATTCCCGATATATACTTTGAGATAGGGCATGATCCGGAATGACGGATGCCCGATGGATTGATATAGGGCATGATCCGGAATGACGGATGCCCGATGCATTGAGAGAGGGATGACCCGGACTGACGGATTCCCGATATATACTTTGAGATAGGGCATGATCCGGAATGACGGATGCCCGATGGATTGATATAGGGCATGATCCGGAATGACGGATGCCCGATGCATTGAGAGAGGGATGACCCGGACTGACGGATTCCCGATATATACTTTGAGATAGGGCATGATCCGGAATGACGGATGCCCGATGGATTGATGTAGGGCATGATCCGGAATGACGGATGCCCGATGCATTGAGAGAGGGATGACCCGGACTGACGGATTCCCGATATGTACTTTGATATAGGGCATGATCCGGAATGACGGATGCCCGATACAGGAGGATTTACGTGTCGATGCTAGGCACGGGTTTCATGATGTTTTTCCATGATTTTGTTTATATCCTCACATTGCATACATGATGCTTATTGTCATTGGGTGACGGGTGGACGGGTTCCACATACCTACAGACTTGGATCATAGACAGACTGGTTTTACATTGATCATACTTTATTTGTATATATAACAGGGTATGAGGGCGCTGTTATATATACCCTTACACCAATATTAGTGGTATGGGACGCTAATATATGTGTATTGATATCATTGATATTTCATCATATTTACTTCATGCAGACATACCTTATACTGATGACATGTTACTACCTGAGTACCTGGCACTACATACGTGATTAGATGTTACCTTGCCACCTTGTTACACTCAGATGTACTCTTGTGGATTATATTACTGATCGTTGCCTTAGGTTTATGTCGTGCATTCGTTTTCTTCTTGTAGATGTTTCTATTCACGAGTTGGCAACTCACCCCCGTTGTGCCACAGTTCTTGCAAGTTCTGCCGTACAGGTCCTATTGCGGTATTTCTGGCACACTACCTTCTTGCGGGTGATTTGCTTTGGTAGGTGGATTCTTTCGTATCAGGAATCACCTTTGTATTTATTTATTTCATTGTATCTAGAAATTGTCCATCAACCAAAACTTGTATATTCTTTCAGACTCAGAGACAGTGTTGTATTATTCGACCTTAGAGTCGCGCTTAGTAGTATTGCGGTTTTCTTGTTGTTTTTGAGCTTTCTTTGGATTTGATCCTCGCCACTTGGCGTTGTATATTATCACATCATTACGTGGTTGTGACTGTCGATTGACGAAGAGCTAGCTCCCGCTTGGGGATGCCTTTATCATTGCATATATATATCGTTATTCTTGTTTTACCCCATTCGGGGCCATTTTTACAAAAGAAACTCTGCCGAAATTTCTGGAAAAGATTGTACCTTTTTTTTTAAAATGCACATTCGGCTTAGTTATTTAAAAACCTTGATTTCAAACATGTTTTCTTCACTTCTTTAAACCAGTTCCTTTACTTATTCTTAAAATGGTTTTAGATTTCTGGGCTTTTGGCTTACTTGGATCAGATGGAGTCCTATAGGCTTCATATGGTTCAAGGGCCAGTCACGTGCTCTTTCGGGTCGTGACAGATATTCACCTTGTATAAACAATCTTGCTCAATATAGTAGTATGCTACTTGATTTGTTTCTGCTTTAATGTGTGCATGTGTTTCTTTTAGCATATCGCCTTTACACATTAGTGGAGCCCTTAGGATCTTTGCTTGATTACCAGCGTTGTGATGGCAGTCACACTCGTGGGGGCTGGGTAATCCACAAGCACATCCTTATGCAGGTCCCTAGTCGTAGGACTATCGAGACAGGGCATCGATACTCCGGAGTAGACTAGCGTATACGCTTCTCATCCCAGCTTGGGAAACGGTCTGTCCCACAGCCGTCAGTACGTCGTACTTGAGATAGTATGCGGGTGCTCGTTAGAATACGAGTACACTGGACAGGACTCATCGGGAACTGTTGGTTGGTATTATACCTATCGTCAGTTATCAGTTCCCAGGTGACATGAGTACAGCTTAGTCCGCTGACTTGACACTGTCACTTCGCCTCGAGTGTGTTCCTACTGCACTTTGATTACTACCCTACCACGGCTCAAAAGAGTCGTGCAAACAGGTAGTTTTTGGATGCAGTCCCGAAGCACTTGGAGGCAGTGACGGTTAGACAGGATTCGTCTCTCCCGGTAATGGGGGTTGACATCGCGCTGTGTCTAGGAGAGCCATTACACAAGTAGTCCCTGGCCAGGGCAAGCGAGATATACTGGTAGGTTTCCAGTGTTATCTCAGGGTGTTCTGGGCTACACTCCGACACGACTTGTACCGCTATTAGGGGACTGACGTTTACCGCCCCCTAGGCCCCCCATGCGATGTATCAGACGAACAGACCGGACTGTACGGAGATTGTCACATACAGACTCAGTAGGAGTTCAGATGGGTTTCACCTCGTCCGTCTTCTTATCGGCATCTACCTGGGGACCGTTACGTACAGCTAGTGCTGCTTGCGGTTTATGGTTAAACCCACTGCCAGCGTAGTGTCGAGTCTTTAGAGTCCTACACAGAGGGTTATTCGCCTTTGGGCAAAACAGAGTAGAGGTCGCATGGTTTTGCGACAGGATTCGTTCACATCCGCGTACTTGTGCACGTTTGGTGTCTGGACAGTCATTACTAGCGGGCACTGGTTTGAGCCAGATCCTTGTATATGTTTTGGGGTTAGTTTTATCTCATTGTATTCATGTTCCTTGGAACACGAATGCGGGTGTGTATGCACAGTTGTTTGAGGCGGAGGAAGAGGATTTTCATTAGGGTTTTGGAACGGGTGCGTATGCACAGTAGACAGTCGTCTTTTTCCAAACCCTAATGAATATGTGATATATCAATTAATAATATTAATTAAATGAAATTGTGTCATGGTTGGGTTTGTTGACTTGTTGACCAAGGTTGACTTGTTGACCTTGGTTGAAACTTTGACCATCATCATTACACATCAAAGATGCTCTTTGATCTTTGCAAAAAACATTTAATGTGATATGATAATGGTCTCATCAAACTATCCATCACTTTTTTCATTTTTGGATTAATATTATTATTAGATAATTCACTTATTATGTTATGGTTGTAGAAAACCATTTCATTCTATCATAACCATTCTCTCTCCTCTTTTCTTCTTCTTCCTCCTCTAGTTCAAGGAGATCCATTCTCATGTGTTGAGAAACCTCTCCTTGAGATAAAATACTCTAAACCACTCTCTACTCACTCTAAGGTTGAAGGTCTAGCAAGCCAAAGACCTTAGTTTTCTCAAAGTTCGAGAAAGGAGCCCAAGGTTGCAACCCTCAGGTGGATCCATCTTTGACGAAAGAAGGCGACGAGGAAAGCACCATCCAACCACTACTAAGAGTTTAAGATGAAGGAGTTCAAGTGAGGTATAACCCCTAACCGAGTAGACAACTCTCTAGTTAGGTTGCTAGTGTGTAGTTTAGCCAAGATCCGTTTTTGTAGTCCATGTTACCCAAACCCTAAAAATCGTTTTTCACCATTTCCGCAAGCCCGAAAGAACCGGGAGAGGTAACGTGGACTTACAGTGGTATCAGAGCCTAACTAAACACACCGTAGCATGTTAGCAAAGTATTTAGAATATCGACTGAACGAAAAAACCGCAAAACAACCCGGAAAACCCTAGTTGCTGCCGATTTTTTTTTCTGCTCTAAAAATAAAAAATCATGTCTTAAAAATCGGCTCAGGCTTTTCTATAAGCAGGAAAGAAAAACGATCACACGAGCCGACCAACTCGCCGATGTTCCGCGGCCGAGTTGACTCGGCCGTGGATCGTTTCTCCTGCAGTTTTTTTCTGGTGGTGTTTTGGGATTTTTGGGATGTTTCTTTTCTGCCCAGATTTTCCAGAGAACAAGTTTGTTTTTGGGGTGATTACAAATCCGTATTTTGGTCGATTTTCTGTAGACTTTGGCTAATGGTTATATCTGTAATGTTTTATATGTATTGAACGTCTACTAATCGCTATACGTCGATTAGTGGGGGTTATACATATCTGTGATCTGTGATGTTGATGGTATGTGTATATGAATTCGTTGGATTGTCGCGGATGAATAGCCGGGGGGGTTGTGAGATGAGAGTTTTCTTTTATCTTTCAATTCATGTAATATGTAAATTGATGTAATATTATTTTTGGCCGCACAACCGGGTTGGGGTTGTAGCTGTCATTGTATAATTTCTTTTTACTGTTTTTGCTCCTAGGATAGACCCAAGGTGGGGTGCACAAACTACCGGGTATCTCGAAGTGCCGAGTGGCCTACTCACGTCGTTGAGGGAGGTTGCTCCACTTCGGATATTTGGCGAGTAGTTTGCCGCACCCGTAGGGGTCTACGGTGGGGTATTGGCTATTCATCGCGACCGTGTAATCCGCTTTTCGTTACAGGCTCGTACAAATTGCGGATTCCTAGTATATCCAATGTATTCATCTGTGATCTGAAATGGCTATCATTGCAATATATCTATGTATGATATATTTAGGCGTTGCTTATGTTTTGCAGCCGCGCTAGCCCAGCCCCCGCTCTGTCGTTAGTTAAGTAACCAAATCAGTGGTAATGGATCTTACTCCCAAGAACGCTATTCAACACCAATTTTCGAGTTTGATAAAGGCGTTGAATATATATGAGAACCTCTCTCTTGCATCCAAAGGTCATGGAGTTAATTTTACGGCTTTTATCGCTGATTTTCTTCGCCCCGAAGTATTGAAGGAAGAAGTCGAGAAATTCGCCAGTCTTGACGACCCCTTCGGCTTAGGTTTGGGCAACCTGCCGGCGGCGGAGGCGGATCAGAAGAGCTTCTTTCTACCCGATACCCCGGTCATCCTTTTTGTAGAGCTGGCGGCTCCTGGGATTGACGAAGAAACGTTCTTTTTAGGGTTTCTTGGGTTATGGCTGAGTTGGTTTGCGCTTCCCATGCACCCTCGCCGTATGAGGCCGTCTGTCTTCTATCCTGCGCATCGGATGGTTGCTGGGATACAAGTGGCTGTAGGGATCGCTGGGTTAGCCCATGTGTATCACGGTCTCAGCTTGGCAGTGGATACCACTGATCCAGGGGTGCAGTCGGTAAATTTCCCGATGCATTATTTCACGTCATGGCTCGAGCTGCACGTGCTAGGCGTCTTTGGCATCCACAAGAGGCCGGGTTTTTATGACAGGTGCAGGTTCCCTCGGATCATGCGACTGGTCGGCGCTTCTATTGTGACTCTAACGCAATGGGAAGCTAGAGGCTTGCTTCTTCGCCTGTGCACGGTTGGAGTTGGCATGCCCTTTACTGATAAAGTTTTGACCGTCGGCCAAGAATCGGGGAAGACGGTGCTGCCATTGCAGGATATATTTAAAGATGGGACCTCCGTCTTGAAAGATCGGGAGATTCTTCATCTGTACTCTATCCGGCTGGGCTTTCTCGTATTTAAGATGAATGACTCATCTTTATTTATGAGGTATAACCCGCATCGCTTCGCCCAGCAGTTAAGCTACAATCAGGGCGTCCCACTCGAGGCTTTCTTGGCAGAACCGACTGCCACTGAAGAGGGTACTTGGAGCGCACTATATCATTTTATGCGCCTGAACACAGGGTCTAACTTCTTCATCAGCGAACCGAGTTGTGTTCCGCAATCCCTGAATGTGTATGTGGCATGGTACCAACATTCGATGGGTGCCATCATTAGGGAGGAAAAACGATTGATGCTTGATCGCAAGGGCGAAGTGCCTGCTGGCGATCGAAATGTTCCTCTGAAGCGACGGAACATTGTTCATCCTCCCTTGAGTGAGGTCACTGCAGTTGAGCCCTCACACGTGCTAAGACCTATGCACGGGTTGCCCCCATCCAGCGCGCCTGAAAAAGAGGTGGCTGCCGCGTCCCCCGAGTCGGACGTAGGAAAAGAAATTGGGACTCGTCGTCCAAAGGCGCCTACTAAACGCAAACTCGTGTTATCGGCCATCGGCGCTTATCCTCAGAAGAAAAAGAAACAAGTACTTTCTTTGGACACCATATTAGGCTCGACGCCCCTTGCTCCGTTTAGCGAAGGCTTGAGCGAATATGGGACCAATGATGGTTTATTCGGGATGCTCGATGATACCGATTTGGAGGCTGCCATCGAAGCTTCCAAACAGTCAGCCATCCTCGAAAAAGAACTGACCGCCCTTGCGCAGTCAGGTATACTTCACCCTTATCTCTCCGCTGTTCATTTCATTATTTTTTATCATGCTTTGACTGACGCCTGCTGTTTTAACAGGTGCCTCCACAGAAGAAGCCATTGCTGCTTCACTTAAAACCTTCGGAGAGGAGGAAAGGCTTCGCGCCTCATTTCCAACAGAGGCTTCACTTGAACGACCGATGACGGATACCGTAACGATTCCGGAGGTTACACCTAGTTCTGATGATAATATCCATTTAGCGGAGGTCCTGAAGAAGTCTTCCCTCCTTGTCAAAACCGAGAAGCAGCTCAAAAAGCGGGCGGCAAGGGGAAGGAAGAGACCTTCTACAGTCACTAGCTCTGGGCCAAAGCGGGGGAAGAAGACCGTTACTAGTCCTCCGGAAGACAGTCTTCTTTTTCCTGGTTCATCTGCCGAGGAAGCCGCACAACTGGCTGAGGCCATAAGGCGTTCCCAGGACGAAACCGAGAACATACGTGCCCCGAGGAGTCTTTATCCTACCGTCATATTCTCTGAAGACCCTCCATCAATACGGCGAATATTTATAGGTTGTTTGGAAGAAGGAGGCGAGAGATCCCTTAAGCAGCCTATCTCAGCCGACGCCGAAGATGCGCTTTCGTTGTGGACCGGTGGCCACGAGTCTACCCTCGAACCTCGGCGAGCATACCTCCTTAGGAAGGAGCATCGGCTTAAACAAGCCATACTAGAAGCTCCTTTGTGTAGGGTTGCTAGGCACGCGCACAAGGGTCTACGAGGCATCAACCATGCCCGATTAAAATTTTAGCCGTGCCGAACAACCCGAAGCCGAATCTTTAAACTAGGGTTTAGGCGAAAACAAGCATGTTAAACTCTTTAACACTAAGTGAGAGGGATTACAACCTTTGTAGATCCGGTCCTTCACTTCTTAAGCTCCGTGTTGAGGTCCTTTCGCTGTGATCATCGTGTTCCGGACTCTCGAGAGGCTTCACGAAGAGAATGATGCAACCTTGCTTCCGATCTTCGATAACATAGATGATCTACCTTGAAGTTTCGTTAACACAAGCTATCACTCATGAAATGATGTGAACACCCTCATCTAAATGGAAAGGATAGATGAGGATGATGAAGTAGGATTTTTGCTCTCATTTATAATCTTTTTCTCACTCACTTTCATCACAAAAGAAAGCTATTTCAAGAAGAAACTCAAGGAAGAAGAAGATGATAACTCAATCCTTTTGTGATGAACAATGAATTATTGTAGTGGTTACAAATCTAACCAAGGGTTAAGCATGAAAGAGTTAACCCTTGTAGAGAGTTAACTAGAGTTAATGGTTTGGATTGGGTTAACATAATATCTCACAAAAAATATCAAGCAACCACAAAGTCCAAGCTTCATGAAGCTTCATGGAAGCTTCATTCAAAAGCTAACCCTAATCCAAACCCTAACCAAGTTTAAACCCTAATCCATTGTTAAATTTGTAACCCTAACATGTTACAATATTATATATCACATATACAATATATTTTGTAACAATAGAAAATAATACAATTAACATATATCGCATATATATCAATGTATTATCCCGTGAGAAAATGAATCTTTTAGTGAGCTAATATTAGTTAATGTAATTTAATATATCATATATATTATTATACATTAAATTATCGAATCAACACTTGATCCGACAATCCGGCTATTTCATAAATAACTGACTAATACGATGACCCGGCTATATCACATATACCCGGCCGATATCTCATATCGCGAGAATCCAATACGGTATCACATACCGCATTATCCTCGGTCCCGCACATATCACATATGTGCTCCTACTCAGTTTTGCCTGAGCCACGAAACCTCTGTGTAGGACTCTAAAGAATCGTCAATACGCCGGCAGTAGGTGATTATCATATCAAACACCCACAAGCTGCAAGCGGTCAGCTAAACGTAACAGCCACCCAGGTATTGAGCGCTCAGAAGATCAACAAGCAAGCCTGTACATTCTCCTATGAATCCAACCAGTAACACTCCCGTACAGTCCGGTCTCGTCGTCTGATATGTCGCATATCTCGTCTAGGGGTGGTAAACGTCAGACCCCAGTAGCTCGATAAGTCGTGTCGATATGAGGTCTATAACAGTTCGAGAAACTACTGATAACACTTACCAGTAAATTTCAGTAATCCTGGCCAGGGATTTCCGGTCATAGCCAATCGAACACAGCGCAACATCAACTCCCTATAACGGGAGAGACGAATCCCCTCCTATCGCTCATTGCCTCCATGTGATTCAGGACTGTACCCAAAAGCCACCTTTTTACACGCCCTCTTGGACGTGGTATGATGGAAATTAAAGCACAGTGGGAATCACACAAGACTCTATGACGATCTCGGGTCAACAGACTAAGCTGTACCAGTGTCACCAGAGAACTGCCATCTGACGTGAGGTATAATACCATCTGGGAGTTCTCGGCGAGTCCGTCCAGTGTACCCAGTCTCCACTGAGCACCCGTACACCATCCTTGATGTCAAACACCGATGGATATAGGATCATCCATCGCCCATCATATGGGTCAAGATGCGTATACGCTAGTCTACTCTGGTGTATCGATGCCCTGTCTCGATACACCCTCGACTAGGAACAGTTATAGGAAGTACTCGTCGACTACCGTGGGTCCACTAGTATGATCTCATCATAATCCCAGTAGTCGAGTACATATCCTAAGGGCTTTATCAACATGTAATATAGAGACAATCAGAGTACATGTTAAGATAAAGTACAACCAGATAGCATACTATCATGTCGAGCAAGAAAGTCCTCCCTATATATGTCCTAGCATCCACTACAATATACATCGTACGTACAGTAATGGCCTCTAGGGCATACATATAACTAACAATCTCCCACTTGCACTTGGGCCATCTATTGTGGTATCACATACCCAACAATTAGCTGTGGTTGAAGTATCTCATACTCAACCATCCCATAAATGTCTCTACTGGAAAAAAGGCCTTCGTGAGTGGATCCGCGTTGTTGTCCTCTGTGTCTACTCTCCTAACCTCGATCTTCCTGAAGATCAACCATCTCCATGATCAGGTGATACTGCCTAAGAATTATATCCGGATTTCTGATGGGACGGGGGTTCCTTGGCATAAGCCACAACTCCATTGTCACACAATGGTAGGAACGAAGTTCATCTCATGAACTTATATATATCCAGACTGCCTCTTTGGTAGCATCCTTGGTAACGATGTATCTTGCCTTTAATCATCTAGTAAGTCACGGTATCTAGCCTGGAACTCTTCCAACATACCGTCCCTCCACTGAGGGTAAAGACAATGCCTTCGACTGACATTCCGTCATCCTTATCACCCTGGAACCTTTCCAGTGTTTCTCCCCAGGATCAATTGATACCATCTCACTACAACTAGTGAGTATCCTAACATCCAATTAGATCTATCCCATAGATCCAAAACCCAGGATTTAGGAGGTATCACTTTGATCCTATATAGAGAATCGTTGTGATAAGCGGAGATTGACCGAGCGTAACATAGGAAACTCCTTCCCTATCAAGAGTATGTCATCCACGTACTCTACGAGGATAACCACCATATTCCCTACTACCTTTTTGTATATACAAGGTTCATCTACCATTTTGATGAAGTCAAACTCTTTGACTACCACATCAAAACAGATGTTCCAACTCCGCGATGCCTGCTTTATCCTATAAAGCATCTTACACACGTTTCCGCTGCTCTCACTGTCTATGAAGCCCTCTGGCTTTGTACTTATAGACGCTCTCTTCTAAAACATCATTTAGAAAAGCAGTCATGACACCCAACCACCAGATATCGCAGCCATGGTATATAGCCGTGGCAAGTAGGATCTAGATGGACTTAAGCATAGCTTTGAAAGTCTCAACTTTTCCATGTACACCAAGTAATCTTCTCAAGATATACTTGCTCCTGATGGGGATTTAACCTTTCAGATAAAGCAACCAAAGTCCATACTTTGTTGGTGTATAAGGATTCCATCTCAGATCGATAAGCATCCAGCCATTCTTACAGAGTCCCACTCCTGATGGCCAGCCCGAAACTAGTTGGGTCATCATCTCATGATGCAATCCTCGCTCCCACTGTCATAGAGAAACCGAAGTATCTCTCAGGTGGGTGAGGAACCCTACTAGATCGGCGAAGAGGCTGAGGTTCGTTGGAAACTATTGAATCCTTTGGTTCTACCAAATCATCAGCTGCAGTTTGTATATCTGGAACTACTTCCAGTTTTACAGAGCTAGCCTTGCCTCGAGCTTGTCCGGATTTTGCTTTTAGACATAGGCCGGACAACCCCAAATCTTAACAAACTTAAGATATGGGCTCTTCCCTTTCCATATCACATATGAAGTGGTAGGCAACTGATTTGATTTGAACCCTATTCAATAGGTATGCAGCTTCTCAAGCGCATAACTCCCAAAAGGAAATAGGAAACTCAGTAGTACTCATCATAGAGCACACCATATAACATAGGGTGCTGATTGCTCCGTCCCGATACACCGACGTGCTGTGGTGTATACGGAGGAGTAATGCTGAGAGAGAATCGCATTCTCTTTTAGAATAATCCAGGAATTCCGTGCTCAAGTATTCTCCTCCTTGATCACATCAAAGGACATAATACTTATACCCGTTTTGGTTCTCTACTTCTAACTTATATTCTGTGAATATCTCAAAAGCTTCGGACTTATGTTTCAACAGGAACACATGTCTGAATCTTGAAAGATTATCAGAGAATGTAATGAAGTAAAAAGAACCGGTCTTGGCATGTGTAGACAAGGGCCTTTCTTACATCAGCATGTATCAATCCCAAAAGTTCACTGACTCTTTCTCTGTTTCCAATAAATAGAGCTGTGGTCATCTTATCTCTGTGACATGACCGACAAGTTTCACAAGATGTAAATTCAAACTAATTTAAATATGCATCTATATGTAACTTCAGCTAGTCAGGTCGAATTGATATGACCTAGTCTGCAATGCCTCAAGAAGGATTCGTTCATTTCTGAACTTTTCCTCTCGTGTGTGTTCTGTATACTAAGAACTGTAGTTTGATTTAGAACGTCAATGCTTTTAGATAACGTGCCCGAACCGATCAACTCTTGATATAGGAAATGTTCAAAACATTATCCAACAATACAAAATTATATCCTTTCTTTACTAATAAAGAGACCGATATGATTTTGTATATCAGGTTCGGTATCTAATGACATTCGTTCAGAATCAATGTATTCTGGTAATACAGGGTGACAGTGATCAACAGACTTGGCTGCAACACTTACACCGTTTTCTGTCTCATGAAACTTATCACCCGTTCTCAGTTCTCTACCTTTCTGTAGTCTATGTAACAAATTACATATGCGGGATTCTGATCCGGTATCTCATACCCATGACGTAAAGAATACTGAGAAACAGTTCTATGTAATGAACACACCCGAAGATGATGCATCGGCATGCACTTTCTTCGTTTGGGCGGCACGGGAAATCTGGTATTCCCCAATTTCCTGCTCTGGCTTATAACAATTATAAGTTGGAGCGGGACCAACGTTCCCCAGCTCAATATAACAAGCGGGTTCGGTCAATTCATCCGTTTTATTATCTTGATTAAGGCGTGATATGGTCGCTACCTGGAGAGAGAGAGAGAGAAGAAAACACTCAGCGTATGCTCTTGCAAGATTAGATTGGTTATTATTTTATCTAATCAGGATGTCTCCCACTGTTTTAATCAAATCTTCCTTCAAACCCTAAAAGGAAAGACTAGCCGGGATTAGTTACACCCTACAAGTTCGCCAATCTTTCAGCCAGGCCAGTGTCGGTACTTTGAGGGAGGTCCCCCGTGCTTTCGTACGAACCTAATTAAAGTAAACCTCATTTTCCCAGAGGCGTAACCTCGTTAACACCTTTCTAGACACCTACTTGATCGGCTAATTGTAATGTGTAAAACTCTCCCAGGAGTAATTCTTACTCGCAGCGGGTATCGGGATCCAACTATCTCATAGAAGGTATGCAATCTCATTGCAAATTTCAACACTTGAAATTCCCGATAATATTTTGCCCCTAGCGTCCTATGACCTTGACAGAGATCAACAAACCATAGGCTGCTAGTCAAGTTCAACCCGTCATTTCCTGATTGAAGTAAACCCACCCGCACGACCCTTGACAGAGGTCAACAAGGTCGCACGACTACCCTAAATCAATCACATTATATGTTTATACAGATAAGCACTAATCAGCTACCGCACACTATGCCTTGACAGAGGTCAACAAACGCAGCACGAATACTAAATACTACTTATCTGAAATGACGGAGGGCTACGACAGGTTTTTAAGAAAACCCTTTGCGTAATGAACTTGATATCGTTGTAGAATCGAGTGATTTTAAATGGAGTGTTTTTGAGGCTTTTCTAGTTTTTCTAAAGGGGTCACTCCCAGTGAAGGGATCATCGGCCCTTTTCTCATCGAATAAGGTGCAGGATATATCATATATACCACTATACAAAGCAAGAACTATAGAAGCAATCAAAAGACAAACCGAGTTTGTAGCATCTGCTAGTTTCACTAAAGAGGTCACTCCCGGTGAAGGGATTTCGGCTCTTTCCTTATCGAATAAGGTGCTGGATGTTCTACAAGGAATACCGCTATGCAAAGCAAGAACTAGAGCTACCAGTTTTTAAACAAGTTTCTACAACATCTTAGGTTTCTTTTAGTTTCATTAATCTCATTAATGAAGTCCCATTTTATTATGCATCGCAAGCATCTCTTTTGAAACGAAATCTGCAATATAACATATATCTCATATATATAATATAAATATTCGTCTCAGGCAGTAATATGATCTCATCACAGAACATTGCAGCAGAAGAAACATATATGAAATATTGGATATACTAGGACGTCCGTGTTTTAATACGAGCCTGTATAAAATACGGATTCCACGATCGTGATGAATTGCCAAACCCACATCCCTAGACCCCTATGAGAGTGGCAAGCAACACTGTCAATTCTAGGTTTAGGAGACTCGGTCTCAACTCCTCGAGATGGTCTCCCACTGGACCCTAGAACTCGGTTACTTATGCTCCCCGCCTCGGGTCTGCCTAATGCGGAAAAGTAAATAATATACAATGGTGACAACATTCTCAGCCCGGAAGTGCCCCAATAAAAGAATATTACATACAAATGAATTTTACATGAATGAAAAAGAAAAACTCTCATCTCACATAAAACCCCCGGCTATTCAAAACGCGACGATCCAATATAACATACCACAGCAACACATAATATCTCATATCATCAACGTAAGCAAGTATGCGTATCCCGATTGTCGTTGATGTATAGCAACGAAGCCGGCGATACACCACATACTACGCTTACGGTCACAGAAAAGAAAGTGTAAAACTACAATAGTTGGAATCCACAACCTTCTTAGACATCGCATGCCTAACCAATTATAAACCCTGCATTTTAGTCTCATTATCGAAAACTCTTTTCAATATCAAGTCGGGCAATTCAACAAGATTCCCGACATCCTGATCGAATACTCGTCGCAAACTTTAGTAGACGGCCGCACCACCAGATGCCGTCGACGAAGTGCACTAAGGCGGAACACCGCTGCCGCGAGCACCCAAACGGATGCTATTGGCGACGGGGTTCTCCTACAGTCACTTGGTCGGGGCTATAGGGCATGGCTGTCTATTAAGTTTACCCGGTGAGTATCCGCGTACGCTACGTGATTGCGACAGACTTTTGATCGCATCAAAATTCCGTGGCAACCGATCAATTGAGACTAAAGTGCTATGTTTATAATATTCAAATCAGTTATCCCATAACAATTTGTGGATTCCAAATATTGTATCACAATCCAGATAAATAGACAATGTTAAACTTTCCGATCGAATAATCAAACACCCAAGATTTCCCCAATATATCTCAACACTTGAAATCAGTTTAAAAACATCCATCACATGCCACAGTACCAATGGTCCATCCGTAGAAGGGTCAAGCCAACGCCTCACATGTGGCACGCCGTACTGCCACAAACCCTAAGGTTTAGAGGCAGTTCAAGACGGTCACATAATCAAGTTAAGGTTTGTTGTCTTCTAGAGGGTCCACCGCGTTACTTGCACGACTTAGAACGTTCTTAAACTCGAGAAAAAATCCAACTTTTGAAAAAATTTCCGACTGGGGAAAAAGTGAGTTATTGATATCCGGTCGAACTTTTTAACAGTTTCTAAAATTATCCGGAAAGACTAAACAAAGTTAAATTATCCGATCGAATCAACGAGTCCCCAATATAACCCTATAAAACTCAACACTTGAGTGGAATTAAAAAATTCCCAGAAACAATTGACAATAAAGGACCTAAGAATAAATATATGAAATTCCAGGGACTAAGTCACAATTTTGGCCGCGGAACTGCCGCCAAACCCTTTGTTTGGCCGCGGTTCCGTAGTCAAATAATTGACTTAGTGGACCGTACTTCACAGTAATTCTTAATTTTTCCTTCTTGTTTTTCTGAACATTTTTAATTCATAAAAAATCACATTTTTGAAAATATCCAGAGAGGGGTAAACATCGGGGTTTCCGGGTTCGATCGGACTTTAAATTTCGCTCAGACTTCGCCTAAAACTCTAGCTTGGCTCTGATACCACTGTAGGGTTGCTAGGCACGCGCATAAGGGTCTATGAGGCATCAACCATGCCCGATTAAAATTTTAGCTGTGCCGAACAACCCGAAGCCGGATCTTTAAACTAGGGTTTAGGCGAAAACAAGCATGTTAAACTCTTTAACACTAAGTGAGAGGGATTACAACCTTTGTAGATCCGGTCCTTCACTTCTTAAGCTCCGTGTTGAGGTCCCTTCGCCGCTATCATCGTGTTCCGGACTCTCGAGAGGCTTCACAAAGAGAATGATGCAACCTTGCTTCCGATCTTCGATAACATAGATGATCTACCTTGAAGTTTCGTTAACACAAGCTATCACTCATGAAATGATGTGAACACCCTCATCTAAATGGCAAGGATAGATGAGGATGATGAAGTAGGATTTTTGCTCTCATTTATAATCTTTTTCTCACTCACTTTCATCACAAAAGAAAGCTATTTCAAGAAGAAACTCAAGGAAGAAGAAGATGATAACTCAATCCTTTTGTGATGAACAATGAATTATTGTAGTGGTTACAAATCTAACCAAGGGTTAAGCATGAAAGAGTTAACCCTTGTAGAGAGTTAACTAGAGTTAATGGTTTGGATTGGGTTAACATAATATCTCACAAAAAATATCAAGAAACCACAAAGTCAAAGCTTCATGAAGCTTCATGGAAGCTTCATTCAAAAGCTAACCCTAATCCAAACCCTAACCAAGTTTAAACCCTAATCTATTGTTAAATTTGTAACCCTAACATGTTACAATATTATATATCACATATACAATATATTTTGTAACAATAGAAAATAATACAATTAACATATATCGCATATATATCAATGTATTATCCCGTGAGAGAATGAATCTTTTAGTGAGCTAATATTAGTTAATGTAATTTAATATATCATATATATTATTATACATTAAATTATCGAATCAACACTTGATCCGACAATCCGGCTATTTCATAAATAACTGACTAATACGATGACCCAGCTATATCACATATACCCGGCCGATATCTCATATCGCGAGAATCCAATACGGTATCACATGCCGCATTATCCTCGGTCCCGCACATATCACATATGTGCTCCTATTCAGTTTTGCCTAAGCCACAAAACCTCTGTGTAGGACTCTAAAGAATCGTCAATACGCCGGCAGTAGGTGATGATCATATCAAACACCCACAAGCTGCAAGCGGTCAGCTAAACGTAACAGCCACCCAGGTATTGAGCGCTCAGAAGATCAACAAGCAAGCCTGTACATTCTCCTGTGAATCCAATCAGTAACACTCCCGTACAGTCCGGTCTTGTCGTCTGATATGTCGCATATCTCGCCTAGGGGTGGTAAACGTCAGACCCCAGTAGCTCGATAAGTCGTGTCGATATGAGGTCTATAACAGTTCGAGAAACTACTGATAACACTTACCAGTAAATCTCAGCAACCCTGGCTAGGGATTTCCAGTCATAGCCAATCGAACACAGCGCAACATCAACTCCCTATACCGGGAGAGATGAATCCCCTCCTATCGCTCATTGCCTCCATGTGATTCGGGACTGTACCCAAAAGCCACCTTTTTGCACGCCCTCTTGGACATGGTATGATGGAAATCAAAGCACAGTGGGAATCACACAAGACTCTATGACGATCTCGGGTCAACAGACTAAGCTGTACCAGTGTCACCAGAGAACTGCCATCTGACGTGAGGTATAATACCATCTGGGAGTTCTCGGCGAGTCCGTCTAGTGTACCCAGTCTCCACTGAGCACCCGTACACCATCCTTGATGTCAAACACCGATGGATATGGGATCATCTATCGCCCATCATATGGGTCAAGATGCGTATACGCTAGTCTACTCTGGTGTATCGATGCCCTGTCTCGATACACCTTCGACTAGGAACAGTTATAGGAAGTACTCGTCGACTACCGTGGCCCCACTAGTATGGTCTCATCATAGTCCCAGTATTCGAGTACATATCCTAAGGGCTTTATCAACATGTAACATAGAGACAATCAGAGTACATGTTAATATAAAGTACAACCAGATAGCATACTATCATGTCGAGCAAGAAAGTCCTCCCTATATATGTCTTAGCTTCCACTACAATATACATCGTATGTACAGTAATGGCCTCTAGGGCATACATATAACTAACACTTTGCGCATTGGTACACTTATATATCCTTTTGTAGTATTTTGCACTGCTTATATATATATACATATCCTTATCCTCGTGCAAACTTTGCAGGGACTTCGCTGATGGCAGAGGATCTGTGTCCAAGTCGCGCCCTGACTATGGACTCTGCAAATATCCCCGATGAGACACTAATCAGTGTGGAGGGGGTCGATGCAACTGTTGTTCCTGCGATGGAGCTTCCCTCGGTGATTCCCGCTCCCCCGGTGCTTGCTCCTCCGGAAGAGGCATCTTCATTGGCCGTGGATTCAATGGATCTCTCTGGGGACGGCCCGGAGACTGCGGGACAGGTGGTCAGGTCACCGTCCTTTCATTGGAGCCTGTAGCGATGGTCACTGCTCCTCCACCGGAAGTTATTATACTGGCCCACATCCCCGATGATGTGCCTGGGGGCAAGGAGGTGGCCGCCGAAGCTGCCATCCCTCCAACCCAGTGTGGGAGGAGCATCGAAGGTATTTTTATATCTTTTATATTAGCGATCTCTCCATTATCTGAACTTTTCTGTCTTTTCAGAGCTACGGGAATTGGCGGCGTCCATCGTGGACTTGTCCCCCAGGAAGTCCTTCCAGCGTCTGCTAGAGATGGCCGCTCCGCGGGCGATATCCCCTCAACGCATCGTCCTTTCTTCCGGGCAAGGTTAGCGTTATTTGCCTTCTCCTCACGACATTATTATTATTTCATATAATGACACTGATGTCTTCTATAGTTCTGGAGGCCGATGACCAGGTTGAGATTCTTGACGGGCCTGGGGAGCCTTCAGACCCTTCTTGCATAACCGTGGGTAAGTAAAGTTTCAACGTTGTTCCATTCGCTCTTTACTTATGAATCTCGCCGATTGTTGTCTATGAATCTTAACAGCTTTACCAGTTCTTACCACGCTGGAATCTCGCATCGTGATACCGCCCGGCCCTTATGCTTTATGTGCCTCGGAGCGGATGGCAAACCTAAGCCTTCACTCCTTGTCAGCTTTGATTGAAGATCTTCGTGCTGGGAGTCTGATCACGGCCAAAGCATTTGCCGCTGAAGCCAACGGTTCTCTTCCCTTTCTTGCTACTTACCATAGTGAAACATTGGTGCAAGTCTGGGTTGAGTTCTGTCGTCAGGTAGAGGCTTGCTTGCATATTCTTGAATGTACATGTCTTCCCTCGGAGGTTGTAGCTGCAAAGGTGAGCTTGCGGGGGCTGATCGAACGATGCGCTTCAAATATGTTGCCATGCGAGAAGAGGCTCAGCCGAAAGTTTTTGGAGAGGGAGCTGACTTCCAAAGCGCTGGGGGAACTTCAAGCTAACCTTACGGCCAAGACCACTCGGGCATATGATCTTTCGCGAGGGCTTCAAGAGGCTATCAAGGAGGTGGTAGCCATTGATAAGGCCGTCATTTTCACTCGCGAAATGGTCGAAGCTCATAAGGTTACCGAAAAAGAGCTTGAAAGTCGGATTGCCTCATATCAGGCCCAATAGGCTCAAGCGGAGGCCCGTCTCCTAACGATAATGAATCATGAGGCTGAGGCCCAGCGGAAAAAGGACGAATTGGCAAATCTATTAAATCGTCCGCCGGCCTGAAGAATTGTATATATATTCTTTATTCTTCTTTTGTACATACTCCTGAATGAGAGTATTTTTTGATTCTTTCATAAATTGTACTTTGTATTCATTTTGATTCATGAATAAAAGACATATTTTGCTTCATGATGGTGTGTCCCTTTTAGTAAATGCATTTTGTGGATAATCTATTTTAATCTCCTTGTAGGACAGCGATGGCTTAGGAGTCAGGTTAAGATCTGCCTCCTAAGGCTTTTCAACTTTATGAGCCGTGAAGGTCTCATAAACGTATTTCTCCCTACGGGTCAAGAGGAACCCGTAGGTGTAATTTCTCCTTAAGAATCGTGAGGATTTCTAAGTGTGTTTTCTCTTGAGAGTCGTAAGGATCTCACAAGAGAGTTTGCTCCCTTACGAGTCGTGAGGACCCGTAAGTGATTGGTGAGGTTACCATTATACGTTTCACGGAGTCAGGAGTTGCTCTGGCCAGGAGTTGCTATAGTCAGGAGTTGCTCTGGCCATTCTATGGGATTAGGATTTGCTCTGGATGCTTCCCACGGGGTCAGGATTGACATAAGCCGTGTTCCACGAAACCAGGAATTGTTCTGGATGCTTCCCACGGGGTCAGGATTGACATAGCCGTATTCTGCAAGGATCAGGATCCGCTCTGGACGTTTCCCACGGGGTCAGGATTGAAATAGGTCATGGTCCACGTGACCAAGAATTTGCTCTGGATGCTTCCCACGGGGTCGGTTTGACATAGCCGTGTTCTGCGAGGACCAGGCTCCGCTCTGGACGTTTCCCACGGGGTCAGGATTGACATAGGTCGTGTTCTACGTGACCAGGAATTTGCTCTGGATGCTTCCCACGGGGTCGGTTTGACATAGCTGTGTTCTGGGAGGACCAGGCTCCGCTCTGGACGTTTCCCACGGGGTCAGGATTGACATAGGCCATGTTCTAAGTGACCAGGAATTTGCTCTGGATGCTTCTCACGGGGTCGGTTTGACATAGCCGTATTCTGTGAGGACCAGGCTCCGCTCTGGATATTTCCCACGGGGTCAGGATTGATATAGGCTGTGTTCTACGTGACCAGGAATTTGCTCTGGATGCTTCCCACGGGGTCGGTTTGATATAGCCGTGTTCTGTGAGGACCAGGCTCCGCTCTGGACGCTTCCCACGGGGTCAGGATTGACATAGGCCATGTTCCACATGACCAGGAATTTTCCCTGGATGCTTCCCACGGGGTCGGTTTGACATAGTTGTGTTCTGCGAAGACCAGGCTCTGCTCTAGACGTTTCCCACGGGGTCAGGATTGATATAGGCCGTGTTCCACGTGACCAGGAATTTGCTCTGGATGCTTCCCACGGGGTCGGTTTGACATAGCCGTGTTTTGCGAGGACCAGGCTCCGCTCTGGACGTTTCCCACGGGGTCAGGATTGACATAGGCCGTGTTCTACGTGACCAGGAATTTGCTCTGGATGCTTCCCACGGGGTCAGGATTTACATAGGTCGTGTTCTGTGAGGATCATCATCCGCTTTGGACGTTTCCCACGGGGTCAGGATTAACATAAGCCATGTTCCACGTGACTAGAAATTTGCTCTGGATGCTTCCCACGGGGTCAGGATTGACATAGGCCATGTTCTGCGATGACCAGGCTCCGCTCTGGACGTTTCCCACGGGGTCAGGATTGACATAGGCCGTGTTCCACGTGACCAGGAATTTGCCCTGGATGCTTTCCACGGGGTCGGTTTGACATAGCCATGTTCTGCGAAGACCAGGCTCCGCTCTGGACGTTTCCCACGGGGTCAGGATTGACATAGGCCGTGTTCCACATGACCAGGAATTTGCTATGGATGCTTCCCACAGGTCCAGGATTGACATAGCCGTGTTCTGCGAGGACCAGGCTCCGCTCTGGACGTTTCCCACGGGGTCAGGATTTACATAGGCCGTGTTCTACATGACCAGGAATTTGCTCTGGATGCTTCCCACGGGGTCGGTTTGACATAGCCGTGTTCTGCGAGGACCAGGCTCCGCTCTGGACGTTTCCCACGGGGTCAGGATTGACATAGGCCATGTTCCACATGACCAGGAATTTGCTCTGGATGCTTCCCACGGGGTCAGGATTGACATAGGCCATGTTCTGCGAGGACCAGGATCCGCTCTGGGCATTTCCCACGGGGTCAGGATTGACATAGGTCGTGTTCTACATGATTAAGAATTTCCTCTGGATGCTTCCCACGGGGTCGGTTTGACATAGCCGTGTTCTATGATGACCAGGCTCCGCTCTAGACGTTTCCTACGGGGTCAGGATTGACATAGGTCATGTTCTACGTGACCAGGAATTTGCTCTGGATGCTTCCGACGGGGTCGGTTTGACACAGCCGTGTTCTGCGAGGACCAGGCTCCGCCCTGGACGTTTCCCACGGGGTCAGGATTGATATAGGCCGTGTTCCACGTGACTAGGAATTTGCTCTGGATTCTTCACACGGGGTCGGTTTGACATAGCTGTGTTCTGCGAGCACCAGGCTCCGCTCTGGACGTTTCCCACAGGGTCAGGATTGACATAGGCCGTATTCCACGTGACCAGGAATTTGCTCTGGATGCTTCCCACGGGGTCGGTTTGACATAGTCGTGTTCTGCGAGGACCAGGCTCCGCTCTGGACGTTTCCCATGGGGTCAGGATTGATATAGGCCGTGTTCTACATGACTAGGAATTTTCTCTTGATGCTTCCCACAGGGTCAGGATTGACATAGGCCGTGTTCTGCGAGGACCAGGATCCGCTCTGGACGTTTCCCATAGGGTCAGGATGGACATAGGTCGTGTTCCACGTGACCAGGAATTTGCTCTGGATTCTTCCCACGGGGTCAGGATTGACATAGGCCGTGTTCTGCGAGGACCAGGCTCTACTCTGGACGTTTCCCACGGGGTCAGGATAGACATAGGCCGTGTTCCACGTGACCAGGAATTTGCTCTGGATGCTTCCCACGGGGTCGGTTTGACATAGCCGTGTTCTGCGAGGACCAGGCTCCGCTATGGACTTTTCGCACGGGGTCAGGATTGACATAGACCGTGTTCCACGTGACCAGGAATTTGCTCTGGATGCTTCCCACGGGGTCAGGATTGACATAGGCCATGTTCTGCGAGGACCAGGCTCCGCTCTGGAAGTTTCCCACGGGGTCATGATTGACATAGGTCGTGTTCCACGTGACCTGGAATTTGCTCTGGATGCTTCCCACAGGGTCAGGATTGACATAGCCGTGTTCTGTGAGGACCAGGCTCCGCTCTGGACGTTTCCCACGGGGTCAGGATTGACATAGGCCGTGTTCTACGTGACCAGGAATTTGCTCTGGATGCTTCCCATGGGGTCAGGATTGATATAGGCCATGTTCTGTGAGGACCAGGATCCGCTCTGGACGTTTCCCACGGGGTTAGGATTGACATAAGCCGTGTTCCACGTGACCAGGAATTTGCTCTGGATGCTTCCCACGGGGTCAGCATTGACATAGCCGTGTTCTGCGAGGACCAAGCTCCGCTCTGGACGTTTCCCACGGGGTCAGGATTGACATAGGCCGTGTTCTACGTGACCAGGAATTTGCTCTGGATGCTTCCCACGGGGTCGATTTGACATAGCTGTGTTCTGCGAGGACCAGGCTCCGCTCTGGACGTTTCCCACGGGGTCAGTATTGACATAGGCCGTATTCCACGTAACCAGGAATTTGCTCTGGATGCTTCCCACGGGGTCGGTTTGATATAGCTGTATTCTGCGAGGACCAGGCTCCACTCTGGACGTTTCCCACAGGGTTAGGATTGACATAAGCCATGTTCTACGTAACAAGGAATTTGCTCTGGATGCTTCCCACGGGGTCGGTTTGACATAGCCGTGTTCTGCGAGGACCAGGCTCCGCTCTGGACGTTTCCCACGGGGTAAGGATTGACATAGGCCGTGTTCTACGTGGCCGGGAATTTGCTCTGGATGCTTCCCATGGGGTCGGTTTGACATAGCCGTGTTCTGCGAGGACCAGGCTCCGCTCTAGACATTTCCCACGGGGTCAGGATTGACATAGGTCGTGTTCCACGTGACCAGGAATTTGCTCTGGATGCTTCCCACGGGGTCGGTTTAACATAGCCGTGTTCTGTGAGGACCAGACTCCGCTCTGGACGTTTCCCACGGGGTCAGGATTGACATAGGCCGTGTTCTACGTTACCAGGAATTTGCTCTGGATGCTTCCCACGGGGTCATGATTGACATAGGCCGTGTTCTGCGAGGAGCAGGATCTACTCTGGACGTTTCCCACGGGGTCAGGATTGACATAGGCCGTGTTCCACATGACCAGGAATTTGCTCTGGATGCTTCCTACGGGGTCAGGATTGACATAAGCCGTGTTCTGCGAAGACCAGGCTCCGCTCTGGACGTTCCCCATGGGGTCAGGTTTGACATAGGTCGTGTTCCACGTGACCAGGAATTTGCTCTGGATGCTTCCCACGGGGTCGGTTTGACATAGCTATTTTCTGCGAGGACCAGGCTCCGCTCTGGACGTTTCCCACGGGGTTAGGATTGACATAGGCCGTGTTCCACATCACCAGGAATTTGCACTGGATGCTTCCCATGGGTTCATGATTGACATTGGCCGTGTTCTGCGAGGACCAAACTCCGCTCTGGACGTTTCCCACGGGGTCAGGATTGACATAGGCCATGTTCCATGTGACCAGGAATTTGCTTTGGATGCTTCCAATGGGGTCAGGATTGACATAGCTGTGTTCTGCGAGGACCAGGCTCCGCTCTGGACGTTTCCCACGAGGTCTGGATTGATATAGGCCGTGTTCTACGTGACCAGGAATTTTCTCTGGATGCTTCCCACGGGGTCAGGATCGACATAGGCCGTGTTCTGCGAGGACCAGGATCCGCTCTGGACGTTTCCCACGGGGTCAATATTGACATAAGCCGTGTTCCACATGGCCAGGAATTTGCTCTAGATGCTTCCCACGGGGTCATGATTGACATAGCCGTGTTCTGCGAGGACCAGGCTCCACTCTGGACATTTCCCACGGGGTCAGGATTGACATAGGCCGTGTTCCAGGTGACCAGGAAAGGTTGACTCTTGGTTGTTTGTGCATCGTCGAGTCATAGAACTTGGAATTTTGCCGCAGCTCCAATTTATTGATGTCGTGTCTGTTGAAATGAGACGGATGTTGAGATGATCTCCAGGCTGCTTTGTGAATCGTTGAGACTTGGCTCTCTTTCGGATGGAGCTTGGTGGGAAGGTGTGGTTCCCTCTTAATTTGTGCCCCTGGATTGTATACAGGGATCGGTGTGATCTGACCTGTAGGGCAAAAGTTTTATTCTTTCAGAATTTTTTTTATTTCTTTCCGCGATGTTCTATCATTTCAGCTTTTATATCGCGAAAGTCGCGATTGCCCAATTATTTCTGCTATTTTTCGCAGTGCCCAATCATTTTGGCTATTTGTTTTATTTACTCGCTGCTTTTTATTGCGAGTTGGCCAATCATTTCGGCTATTTTGTATGCATACATTTTTACTTGCTGATTTGCAAGTTGCCCCATCATTTCGGCTATTTCGTATGCATTTGTAATTCGCTGGCTTTTCGCTGCGAGTTTGGAATTAGACACCGATTTCAGCATCAGCACCGCTACAACTGGGATATTGCCAGGAGCGAATCATCATTTACCTCTGTCGATGTCGAACAAAGGTGGCTTAGTAAATATGGTTAGGATCCTGTCGACTAAGGCTTTTAACTTTACGAGCCGTAGGGGTCTCATAAAGGTGTTTCTCCCTACGAGTCGTGAGGATCACGTAGGTGTGTTTTCTCCTTAGGAATCGTGAGGATTCATAAGTGTGTGTTCTCTTATAAGTCGTAAGGATCTTACAAGAGTGTTTTCTCCTTATAAGTCGAGAGGACTTACAAGGGTTGTTTACTGTGCAAACATATCCCTAGTCACGGATGGGACTTTGTTAGGGAAATGTTTATTCGCGCCCATGGATTGTATACAAGGGTCAGCATTGAACCGCTTGTAGGGCAGTATTGGAGGTTGGGATGGCTACTTAAGAACAGGTTCAGATCCCTGTATCTTAAGGCTTTTGAATCCTATGAGCCGTAAAGGTCTCAAAGGGGGAATTATCCTTACAAATCGTGAGGATCTCGTAAGTGTAATTTCTCTTTAGGAATCGTGGGGATCTCTAAGTGTGTTGCTCCCTTGTGAGTCGTAAAGATCTCACGCAGGTGGTTTCTCCTCACAAGGTCGAGAGGACCTTGCAAGTGTCTTTTAACGAGATTGCGCCCTTTCGGTTTTCACAAAACTCGCCGGTAGACCTGCTGTTTTTACTTACGGAGCCCTTTTAGGTTTTCATCCGTGGCCCTTTTTGCTTATGGACATACCGTTTTCTTCTTTTTATTTTTTTTCTTCTTTTTATTTTATTTTTTAATTTTTTTAATTTTTTTTGCGTCCGGATGCTACAGTCCGTAGTAGTTTATCGACGTTTCGGTCAACAGCTAGTTTTAGGACATAGTGGTCCATTGTTAGTTTAAGGACGTTTCGGTCCAACGCCAGTTTTAGGACATAGTAGTCCATCGTTAGTTTAAGGACATTTCGGTCCGATAAAAGGAAGCCGGCTACTACTTACAAAGTTTAGGCTTAGGAAGATAGCGAGCGGACATAGGCGTCGTCATCTATCGTTGACCAAGGCCGTGACTCGTCAGGCGTAGTATTTCTTTAGGAAGCGACCGTTTAATGGCCTGAAAGGTCTTTCACCATGCATGTCCATGAGTAGATATGCTCCACCCTGGTAAACTTTGTCTATGATATACGGGCCTTCATAGTTCGGCTCGAATTTCCCCCGCTTGGCACGATTTGGGATCATAGGTCTTTTGACCACTAGCATGAGTTCGCCTTGGCGGAATGTTCTCGGCCTAGTCAATATCTCATATGAGCGCGCCATCTTTGCTTTATAAGCCTCCAGATTTTGCTGCGCCATGAGCCCGGTTTCATCAAGGGCATCGAGCTGCTCGAGCCGAATGTGAGCATTTTCTTCGTCTGTTAGCTCGTAGTGAACCGCCACTCGTAGAGAGGGTAACTCTATCTCGAGGGGGAGTACCGCTTTTGTGCCGAATACCAATGCATACGGCGTTGTGTTTGTGGCTGTTTTGAACGTAGTTCGATACGCCCAAAGAGCTTCATGCAGTCTCTCGTGCCAGTCCCTCTTATTTCGAAACACCATCTTTTTCACGATCTTCGTCAAGGTCTTGTTGAAAGCCTCAGCTAGACCGTTAGCTCAAGGATTATAGACTGAAGAGTATCTCCAGTCTATGTTATGCTGTTGTTCGAAGCGGCTGATCTTGTGGCTTCTGTAGGCTGGCCCGTTATCGGAGATGATCCGTCGCGGAGTTCCAAATCGATAAATGACGTGTGTCTTGAAGAAATGGAGGATATTCTCCGTCTTTACTTCCTTCAGCGGTACTGCTTCTGCCCATTTGGAGAAGTAATCAGTTGTCGCCAAAATGAATCGATGTCCTCTGGAAGATGCTGGTTCGATGGGGCCGATTATGTCAGTTCCCCGCATTTCAAACGGCCAGCTAGCCACCGTTGGATGCAGTGGATTCGGATGCTGATGGATAAAGTCCCCGTGAATCTGGCACGAGTGGCATTGCTTCGTCTATTCGAGGCAGTCCTGGATCATCATTGGCCAATAGTAGCCCATCCTTTTGATCTTCAGCTTCATCTTCGGGCCGGCTTGGTGAGAACCGCAGAGTCCATCATGAGTTTCTTGGACGACTCTCTTTTCCTCTTCAGGTCCCAGACATCTTAGCCACAGAGAGTCAAACGATCTCTTATATAGAGTATCATTGACGAATGCAAAAGAAAGAGCTCGTTTTATGAGCTGATGTCTCGAGGATGCATCTTCAGGTGTTCGACGGGATTTGAAGTAGTCTATAAATACTTCTCTCCAATCCTTAGCCTTTTCCTGGTCTTTTATTTGCAGAGTCGTTTGCTCGGTCGCTCCCTTTTCCCCGGACAACTCCGGAGATATTTCTGCCAGTGCGAGAACCCGACGGCTTTGCACAACGATCCTCACGTCATCGAGGTTTTCGTCTGCCAGTTCTTTAGCGAGCTTGGCTAATGGATCCGCTTTGCTATTCTCCGCACGCGGTATGCTTTCCAAGATGTAGGAAGGAATTTGAGTCAGCAGTTGCTGTACTCCCTCGCCGTACTTCACCAATCTCTGGCTTGCACGTTTGATAGTCGCGGTTAACTTGGCTAACGATCAGCTGGGAGTCTCCGTATATGAGGAGGTTCTCAATTCCCATGTCGAGACCTGCTATCAAAGCTTCATATTCGGCTTCATAGTTCATTCTCGTCTCTATTAAAGAGAAAGCAAAGCGCATTATCCCTCCTTGTGGAGTCACGAAGATGAGGCCTACCCCTGATTTGATTATGGGAGTGCTTTGTTTGCGCTTCTTCATGGAAGATGCCTCATCGAAATAGAGTTCCCATCGGGTATCATGTTCTCTTCTCTCTCCGTCGCTTATTTCAAACGCGTGTTCGTCTGGCAATTCGCAGTTCAAAGGAGAGTCGGCAGGTATCGGATGCTCAGCGAGGAAGTCGGCGATGGCCTAGCCTTTCACTGCCTTAAGAGTCCGATAAGTTATCGAGAACTCCATCAAAAGCAGGGCCCATTTAGCGAGCCGCCCTGTTAATATAGCCTTTGACATCAAATATTTGAGAGGATCCACCTTTGATATGAAATGGACCTCATGTGCCAACGCATAGTGTCTGAGCTTCATTATTGCGAAGATCAATGCCAGGAAGTATTTTTCAATGGGGGAGTAATTGTTTTCTGCCCCCAGTAGAACTCGACCCAAGTAGTAGAGGGCGCGCTCTTTCCCTCGGTCGTTTTCTTGTGCCCACAGCGCGTCTAAAGAACCTTCGAGGGCAGTTGTATACAGAATGAGGGGTTTTCCCTTGACTGGAGCGGTTAGCACCGGAGGATTCTGTAGGTATTGCTTGATTTCGTTCAGTGCACCTTGGCATTTGCGATCCCAGACCAACGGGGTTCCCTTCTTCATCAAGTGACTGTAGGGGCGGCACTTTCCGGAGAGGTTAGCTATGAACCGCCTGATATACGCGAGCTTTCCTTAGAGAGACCGCAGTTACTTGAGAGTCCTTGGCGGTGGAATTTCCATGATCGCCTTGATCTTCGACGGGTCTATCTCGATGCCTCGGTGGCAGACGACAAATCCTAGGAATTTGCCTGAGGAAACTCCGAACGCGCATTTGAGAGGGTTCATCTTTAAGTTGTATTTCCGAAGGCGTTGAAACACGATCTTCAGATGCTCTAAATGTTCCTCGTATGATTTGCTTTTAACTACGAGGTCATCGATATAGCATTCGACGATTTCATGTATGAGGTCATCGAAAATCTTCGTCATGGCCCTCTGATAGGTGACACCGGCGTTCTTTAGACCGAAAGGCATCACCTTGTAGCAGAATATGCCCAAAGGGGTTCGGAAAGCGGTATGCTTCTGATCTTTGGGATGCATCTTTATCTGATTGTATCCTGATGAGCCGTCCATGAAGGAGAAAACTTCGTGAGTGGACGTATTATCTATCATCAGCTCGGTGACCGGTACTGGAAAGTCGTCCTTCGGGAAGGCTTTTTTTAGATCCCGAAAGTCTACGCATATGCGCACCGTCCCATTTTTCTTCATTACTGGAATGATGTTGGCAATCCAATCGGGGTATTAAACCTCTTGGATGAAGCCGGAGTCGATTAGCTTCTTGACCTCGATGTTGATGCTCATCTCAAGCTCAAGCCGCATTCTTCTCGGTGCTTGTTTAATCGGCTGGACGTCCGGGGATATTGCCAATTCGTGGACAGCAATCTCTGGATCTAGTCCTGGTATCTCGGAATAGTTCCATGCGAAGCAATATTTATGATGCATGAGCACGTCCTTTAGCGTAGCCACCCTTTCTTCAGACAACAGCTCACTGACGAATGTCGGCCGTGGGTCGTTTGCCGTTCCCAAGTCAATTTTTGTGAGGTTATCTGCGGTAGTATGTATCCCATCTCCCAGCTCTTTCGGCGCCGGTGGAAATTCTGAGATCACCTCGCCATCATCATTTTCGAAGCACCAGGGGAGGTCATCCATATTCTCGGGCTCTTCTTCTGACAGCGTTATCACGTGGCAGGTACGAGATCACTTCTAAGACCGACATTGATCTGGTTCCATTTTCGCTATACGCGTCGCTTTCGGTTCATGCTTCTGTGACGGGCTTACTTTCCAACTGCTGGATAGAGCGAACCTGCCCTGTTGATACTGGTCTTCCACCCAGTCATTGAATGTGAAGCAGTCTTCGAGAGGATGTCCTATCGCTCGGTGATAAGAGCAATAATCCGGGTGAGAGACCTCGCATGCTTGCTCGGGATGCTTGGACTCCGGGAGTGTCATCATCTGGTGTTTCACGACAAGATCGAATATCTTCTTTGTCTTGTCTTGAGGAAAAGAATATTTTCAACCCATCTTCTTTATAAGAGACGAATCTTGGTTGCTCAATTCTCGATCGCGTGGCTTCTTTGTCCTCTTTGTCACAGTCGAACGCTTTTCCCGTTCTTTGGTTTATTTTTGCCTCTGCGTCGGGTCTTTTGTATGACGGGCTGGCGACGAAGGGCATTGTCATTTTCCATAGCCCGCTGAAGGAGGCGCTGCGTTCTGGCTTTCTCGTAAATGGCCATTTCGCGATTATGGTCGTCCCGAACCTTTTGACCCGCTTCCCTTATAAGCTTGTCCATTTGTTCTTCGAACAAAGGACTTGGCATTTTCACAGTGGCACCTCGTTTTGGTTTAGGGTTAGCATCTTCCCACAGAGCATCTCCTTCTTCATCGAAGTCATGTATGACGTAGCAGTCGCGGAATAGCTCCCGTTTCTTAGATTGAACATATCCAAGCCCGATCGTTTCCATTCTCCCATTGGGCAACTTTCGCTGAGTTCCGGGGACGTTCCAGATCCTGTTGTAGAACTGAGCTTGTCGCGCAGTCTGTTTGAAGGGTATGCATTGGCGTCTCAAGAGCCTCTTCAATCCTTCTGTGTAGTATCTGGGCAGTCGGATGGGCTGAAGTCTGTTAAGTATTGAGTCAACACCATGCCAGAATTCTTTTTCCACTCTGGTCTCCGTTGATCGGTAAAAGAGGATCGCCTTTTCTTCTCTTCGCCTGGGAGGGACGTAGAATGTCTGCAGTTCTTGCACACAATAGGTATCAAGTGCATCGAGCTCTTTGTAATGCTCTTGCGGAACCATAGCAATTTGAAAACTTTGATCTTCATCAGCGAAGGCTTGTATCGATGGCCGAGCAGAGAATACGGCATTAACATCATCTTCTGAGTCGCTGCCGAAGACCGGAATAGGGGTGGACGATCCCGGCTTGTTGCGTTGGGGCGGACCTGAATAAACTATTTCTTCTTCCTCCTCGGTATCACTCCCGAAGACTGGAATAGTAGTGATACTTTTGTTCTTATCCTCTGGTTTGCGACATCTTTCCGTGTCTTCGAAATCTGGCAGGAAGTACTTGGCATCCTCATATTTGCGGACTTCATTCACGGAGAATGGGTTCAACTCCCCCGTCACAGTGTACTCAAGACCATCTTTGAAGTATTTCATACATTGATGTTGTGTAGAAGGGATAATGTTGTACTCGTGTAACCAAAGCCTGCCGAGCAAAGCATTGTAGCATGTCTTGGCATCAATGATATGAAACTTGATGTCCGTGACGAGCAGCCCAAAGTGTAAGGTCAGTATCACAGACCCGAGCGTCCGTGATGACTGGGAGTCAAACCTGGAGATGGTGATCTTATCCCGAGCGAGGTGTTGAACGCTCATGCAGATTTCCTTCAACACTCTTACACTGAGGAGGTTGACGGAGGACCCATTGTCGACCAGGATTTTGCCTATCTTGATATCATGACAGTATCCGGATATATAAAGGGGACGGTTGTGCTCGCACATCCCGAGAAGGAGATCTTCATCGCCGAAGGTGATATCGGCTGTGTGCACTTCTTCCAGCTCGTTTTTCATCTTTTCTTCGGCAAGGAAAGCTTGAAATTGGTCGGGCTCTTGTAATGCCCTGATCAGAGAATCTCTTATCTCCTTAGATAGCAGAAGGGCGTCGAGAATGCTTAGCTGCGATGGTAGCTTCCTCAAGTGCGCCAGAACGTTATAGTCCACCTTGTTTTTCTTTGGCGGGTCCTTGGCTGTCAGCTCTTTGACGACCTGATCATCGAGGGCGATATCCTCAGGGACCTTTCCTTTCCCCTTATCCTTTTTGTTCGATCCCTTATTTGCAGGTCCGAGATTCTTTTCAGGCAGCGTACGATTGCGCAGCTGAATGTGTTAGTGTATATGCCCTAGAGGCCATTACTGTATCATACTAGTTTGTATATTACTTAATGGAAGCTTAGGATATTCACCTTGTATAAACAATCTTTCTCAATATAGTAGTATGCTACTTGGTTTGTTTCTACTTCAATGTGTACATGTGTTTATTTTAGTATATCACCTATACACATTAGTGGAGCCCTTAGGATCTTTGCTTGATTACCAGCGTTGTGATGGCAGTCACACTAGTGGGGGCTGGGTAATCTATAAGCACATCCTTATGCAGGTCCCTAGTTGCAGGACTATCGAGACAGGGCATCGATACTCCGGAGTAGACTAGCATATACGCTTCTCATCCCAGCTTGGGAAACGGTCTGTCCCACAGCCGTCAGTACGTCGTACTTGAGATAGTATGCGGGTGCTCGTTAGGTTACGAGTACACTGGACAGGACTCGTCGGGAACTGTTGGTTGGTACTATACCTATCGTCAGTTATCAGTTCCCAGGTGACATGAGTACAGCTTAGTCCGCTGACTTGACACTGTCACTTCGCCTCGAGTGTGTTCCCACTGTACTTAGATTACTACCCTACCACGGCTCAAAGGAGTCGTGCAAACAGGTAGTAGTTGGGTGCAGTCCCGAAGCACTTGAAGGCAGTGACGGTTAGAAAGGATTCGTCTCTTCCGGTATTGGGGGTTGACATCGCGCTGTGTCTAGGAGAGCCATTACACGAGTAGTCCCTGGCCAGGGAAAGCGAGATATACTGGTAGGTTTCCAGTGTTATCTCAGGGTGTTCTGGGCTTCACTCCGACACGACTTATACCGCTATTGGGGGACTGACGTTTACCGCCCCCTAGGCCCGCCATGCGATGTATCAGACGAACAGACCGAACTGTATGGAGATTGTCACAGTCAGACTCAGTAGGAGTTTAGATGGGTTTCACCTAGTCAGTCTTCTTGTCGACATCTACCTGGGGACCGTTACGCACAGCTAGTGCCGCTTGCGGTCTGTGGTTAAACCCACTGCCAGCGTAGTGTCGAGTATTTAGAGTCCCACACAGAGAGCTATTTGCCTTTAGGCAAAAGAGTAGAGATCGCATGGTTTTGCGACAGGTCGCATGGTTTTGCGACAGGGTTCGGTCACATCCGTGCACTTGCGCACATTTAGTGTCCGGACAGTTAACACTAGCGGGCTTTGGTTTAAGCCAGATCCTAGTGTACGTTTTGGGATTAGTTTTATCTCATATATATTCGTGTTCCTCGGAACGCGGATGCGGGTGTGTATGCACAGTTGACGGAGAGACAGAGGCAGGGGATTCTCATTAGGGTTGTTGACTGTTGACTTTTTGCTCGACCCTAATGAGAATATGATATATGATTAACATTAATATTAATTAAGTATTATAGTAACATGGTTGTTGAGGGGTTGACTTTGTTGACTTGTTGACTTTGTTGACCGGTTGACTAGGTTGGACTAGTTGACCATCATCATGACAATAGCTATCATTTCATGGCAAAGACTTTTGCTTTCTTGTTTCTCTTGTGCAAAATGAGTGCATGAAATGATATGGCTATTTTGACTTAAACCATCACATAATACTTGATTGCTATTATTTGTTATGATGGCTTTGGATTATGAGAGCCAAGAGAGAAAAAAGTCTTGCTCATTCTCTCATTTCTTTTCTCTCTCTTGTTTGAGCTCTCACCCTCTTCCTCTTGCTCTCCCTCTCTCTAGTCTATGGTTCACTTGTCTCATGTGTTGAGAAGCAAGAACCATAGAGAAAAATCCCAGCACACTCTCCTCTACTCACTCTAGTTCACAAGGTTTAGCAAACCGAGTGAACTAGTTTCTTCAAAGTTCGAGCCAAAGGTAGAAGCTTTCGGGTGGATCGATCTTCGGCGCAAAGAGACGACGGGATGAAGCCGATCCGTACACCATCGAGAGTTGAAGACGAAGGAGTTCAAGAAAGAAAGGTATAACCCCCTAACCGAGTAGTTAACAACTCCTAGTTAGGTTGTTAGGTAGATAGTTTAACAAAGATCCGTTTTGAGTCCATGTTACCTCCTCTAGAAAAATCGTTTTTCGTCATTTCCGCAAGCCCGTAAGTACCGGGAGCGGTAGCATGGACTTACAATGGTATCAGAGCCTAGTTAAACACTACCTAACATGTTAGCATAGTAACTAGAAATTCGATCGGAAAAAAAAAATCGCGAAAAACACCCGGATTATCAACTTTCTGTCGAATTTTTCCGCTGTTCAAAAAATGATAAATCATGCTTTAAAATTCGGCTCAGGGTTTTTAGAAGAAACTGCAAAAAATTGGTCCACTGATCCGATCAAAGAGCCGCGGAAACGCGGCGGGAGCGTGCTCCCGCCGCGGTTCCGCGGCCGAGTTGACTCGGCCGTGGGGAATTTTGGTTGCAGTTTATTCTATGGGGTATTTTGGGATTTTTGGTATATGTTTTTTCAGCCCCAGTTTTCCAGAAAGAAAAATTTGTTTTGGGGGCTTTAAAAACCGTATTTTGATCGAGTTTCTGAAGACTAAGGCTAACGGGTTTATATCTGTGATGTGATATTTGTATTGAACGTCTGCTAATCGCTATATGTCGATTAGTGGGAGTTATACAAATCTGTGATCTGTAATGTTGATGGTATGTGTATATGAATTCTTTGGATTGTCGCGGATGAATAGCCGGGGATTGTGAGATGAGAGTTTTCTTTTCTTTCAATTCATGCAATTTGTAAATTGATGTAATATTATTTTTGGCCGCACAACCGGATCGGGGTTGTAGCCGTCATTGTATAATTTCTTTTACTGTTTTTGCTCCTAGGATAGACCCATAGAGGGGGTGCACAAACTACCGGGTATCCCGAAGTGCCGAGTGGCCTACTCACGGTGTTGATGGAGGTTGCTTCGCTTCGGGTACTTGGCGGGTAGTTTGACGCGCCCGTAGGGGTCTTGGGTGGGGTATTGGCTATTCACCGCGACCGTGTAATCTGCTTATCGTTACAGGCTCGTACGAATTGCGGATTCCTAGTATATCCAATGTGTTCATCTGTGATCTGAAATGGCTATCATTGCAATATATCTATATATGATATTATTTAGGCATTGCTTATGTTTTGCAGCCGCGCTAGCCCAGCCCCCGCTCTGTCGTTAGTTAAGTAACCTAACGGGTAATGACGGGGCCCCGTGGCGAACGCGAATGGCATAAGCGTACGTCATATTTTGGTTGTTTTCTGCAATGGTAGGATTAAATGATGGGACGCATTAAAATTAATGCAAGAAAATAAACCAAGTAAAAGTCGTTGGAATACTTTGAAAACCACTCGGTTCTTTTCAAAACCAAACTTTTAAAATACGCATTAAATGAACTAATGCAAAGAAAAATAAACCAAGTAAATGTCGTTGGAACACTTTCAAAAACCACTCGGTTTCTTTTCAAAATAACTTTTAAATGCAGAGCTTAAGCCACTTCTTTTAAAAGCTATCTCGTTCCATCGATTATATCAAGTTCGCTACGTTCACGGTTTCGCCAAAACCATTCGTAGCCCTCCGTCGTTTCACATGGATGGTCAATAGTATTCAAGCTATGTTTGTTGGCCAAAGTCAAGGCATAGTAATTGGTAGCTATTGGGTATTCATGTGCAGTATAGATAGATGTGTTGGTTTGGGGCAGTCGTTCTACCTTGTTGGCCAAAGTCAAGGGTATGTGCGGGTGGGCTCAAATTAACCTGCAGAATGACGGGTAGAACTTGACATGTGACTTATGATTTGTTGGCCAAAGTCAAGGTCATAAGAGCATGGGGCAAAAATCCACATCGGGAGTTTCATAAGTACTGAAACTTGCTAGCGTTGCATACCATTTGGAGTGTGATAATTCTGGTAGGATTCCTTCAGTTTTGTCACGCAATGATATTTGGGTCCCGATCCTACTGTGAGTATATGCTACTCCTCGGGAAATTTCTCACTTAACGATCAATGCTATAAACCAAGTAGGTGTCTAGAAAGGTGTTAGCGGGGCTACGTCCACAGGGAAAATAGGTTATTTAATTAAGGAACTTCGCGAAAGCGTTGGAAAACCTCCCTCGAAGTACTGACACCAGCCTGGCCGAACGGTTAAGCAAGAATTGTACGGTGAGATTGATCTTGACTAATTCTTCCTTTTTGGTTTGAGGAGGGATTCGAGAGACAGTGGGAGCCATCCTGTTTAGACAAATTAAAAACCACTCTAAACTTGCAAGAGCATCATGCTGAGTGTTTCTTCTCTCTCTCCTAATTGCAGCGACCAATCGACATGACTGGACTTAAGTTACTTCTAGATAAAAACATACTGACATGGCCAAACTACAAAGATTGGCTCAGGAATGTCAAAATGGCAATCACTTATGACAAGTTGGGATATCTCCTTACCACCAAAGCTCCCCCTGTCCTAGGTCCCACCTCCAGCGTCGCGGATAAGGAAATCCGTAAGACTTGGGAGATCGATTGCGCAAAGGCCAGGTGCCTCGTGCTTGCCTCTATGGACAACAAACATCAGAGGAGGCACGAGAATATGGACCTCGAATCCATATTTCTCCATACAAAAGAACTGTATGGAGAGCAATCTCGTATCGCAAGATACGAAGTGTCGAAGAAGTTATTTTCGGCAAGGTTGGCCATCGGATCATCGGTAGCGGAACACATGCTTAAGATGATTGGCTTCATTGAGGAGCTCGCGGAACTTGGGACCACGTTAGAGAACGAGCTCTATACGGACTTGATTCTCCAGTCCCTTCCTTCCACTTACGCCCAGTTTATCCTGAACTTCAACTTACAAGAAAAAGAAGTTAAACTTTCAGAACTCCTCAACATGCTGAGGAGTGCAGAGGACACCCTACAGAAAGGTAGGGAAACATCCACTTTGTTTGTAGGAGGATCTTCATCTTCTAGGTCCAAGGCGAAAACCAAGGGAAAGAAGAAGAAAGCCTCCGCCAAACCAAGGGGCGGTGTTAGTAAAGTGGATACGAAGGGAAAAGCAAAAGCAACAAAGATAGCGGGGAAGCTTATAGGGAAGGAAGAGTGCTTTTTCTGTCATAAGAGTGGTCACTGGAAGAAAGATTGCAGGGCTTGGAAAGCCAGAACACAGGAACTGAAGCAAGTTGCGGCTTCAGCTTCAGGTGTGTATGTTATTGAAAACTGTCTATCAATAAACTCTACTTCCTGGGTATTGGATACCGGATCAGGATCTCATATCTGTAATTCTTTGCAGGCGTTGAGAAACCGTAGGGTTTTGAAGGCAGGTGACATGACCCTCAAAGTTGCAAACGGAGCTAGCATAGATGCTATGGCCCTGGGGGACTATCACCTGGGAATGTCAGATGGACATGTTTTGGTTTTACGTAATTGCTTTTTTGTACCCAACGCAACTTGTAATATCATTTCTGTAACTTTGATTTCTAAAGAAGGTTATGAATTTGCGTTTGTAAGTAATGTTGTAAACATTCACCTTAATCAAGTTCTGATTGGGTCAGGTACATTAAGCAATGGTATATACGTACTAAACCAACCACAGATTTTCAATGTCCAGAATACACACAAAAGAAAGTCTCCGGAAATAAATCAGACTTTCTTATGGCATTGTAGACTGGGTCACATCAATGAGAGAAGGTTGACGAAGTTACATACAGAAGGATATTTGAATCCGTTCGAATATCAATCATATGCCACTTGTCAATCCTGTCTCAAAGGAAAGATGACAAAGACTCCGTTCACTGGACACGGAGTAAGAGCGAGCGAGCTCTTGGGACTCGTACACAGCGACGTGTGCAATCCAATGTCTACACATGCGCGAAGCGGTTATTCTTATTTTATTACTTTTACGGATGACTTTTCAAGGTACGGTTATGTCTTCTTAATGAAACATAAGTCCGAAGCCTTTGGAAAATTCCAGGAATATAAGAATGAAGTAGAAAAACAAACCGGCAAAAGTATCAAGATTCTAAGATCGGATCGAGGTGGTGAATACTTGAGTGCCGAGTTCCTGGACTATTTAAAAGAGAATGGAATTCTCTCTCGGCTTACTCCTCCATACACTCTGCAACATAACGGTGTATCGGAGAGACGGAACCGAACCCTATTGGATATGGTATGGTCCATGATGAGTAACGCTGAGTTACCTTGATCATTCTGGGGATATGCACTAGAATCAGCTGCATACCTTTTGAACCGAGTTCCAACTAAGACTGTGCCTACTACACCATATGAGATGTGGTGTGGGAAGAGACCCTATCTTAATCACATTAAGACATGGGGATGTCCAGCTTTTGTCAAAAAGCAGCATGCGGACAAGCTCGAGGCACGCTCAGTACGGTGCAAGTTTGTGGGATATCCAAAGAACTCCAAGGGATATTTCTTCTATTGCGAAGAGGAATAAAAGATTTATGTTTCTCGTCATGCCCATTTCTTGGAAACTGAATTTTTGGAAAATCAGATAAGTGGGAATGCAATAGAACTGGAAGAAATTCCAGAACCACGAGCTATTACTGAAAGCTTAGTAGAACCAGAGGGTTCGAAAGATCAGGACATTCCTACGCCGCTCCGCAGAAGTAGTAGGCAGTCTCATCCGCCTGAGAGATACTACAGTTTTCTCATAGACGGGGATAGAAAGGATTGCATCATAGATTATGATGAGCCGACTAGCTTCCAGCAGGCCATTCAGAGCGTTGACTGGGTAAAATGGCTAGATGCAATGCGGACCGAAATGGAGTCCATATACACTAACAAAGTATGGACGTTGGACTTTGCTCCAGATGGGGTAAAACCCGTAGGATGCAAGTGTATCTTCAAAAGGAAGATTGGTGTAGATGGACAGGTTGAGACTTATAAAGCTAGACTGGTTGCAAAGGGTTTTCGTCAAAGACCTGGTTTGGACTATGACGGGACCTTTTCTCCAGTAGCTATGCTGAAATCCATTCGGATCCTTCTTGCCATTGCTGCCTTCCACGATTATGAGATTTGGCAGATGGACGTAAAGACCGCTTTTCTAAATGGAAATTTAGAGAAGTGTGTTTATATAGACCAGCCAAAGGGTTTCATTCAGAGTGGGAGCAGCGGAAATGTGTGCAAGTTGCTTAAGTCCATCTATGGACTAAAGCAGGCATCGCGGAGTTGGAACATCTGTTTTGATAAGACGGTCAAGGAATTTGGCTTTATCAAAAATCCAGATGAACCATGCATCTATAGTAGATTTGTAGCGAGAACTGTAGTATTCCTCATTTTATACGTGGATGACATTCTCTTCATAGGAAATGACATTCCTATGCTACAATCTGTCAAGGGGTTCTTATCACATAGGTTCTCCATGAAAGACCTGGGTGATGCCTCATACATTCTGGGGATCCGGATCTATCGTGACAGATCCAAGAGGATACTGGAACTCTCACAGTCCAGGTACATCGACACCATACTGAAAAGATTCAGTATGGAAGATTCCAAGCACGGTAATCTACCGGCTTGTCACGGGATCACCCTCTCCAAAGAGATGTCTCCCAACACTGATTTGGAAAGGGATCGCATGTCTATTATACCTTACGCTTCTGCGGTAGGCTCTATAATGTATGCGATGTTGTGTACCAGACCAGATGTAGCTTATGCACTGAGTGTGGTAAGCCGGTATCAGTCAAACCCAGGGGAGAAACACTGGATAGCAGTAAAGAACATTCTCAAGTACCTGAGAAGGACTAAGGAGATGTTCTTGGTATATGGCGGAAAAGACCTCCAGATCGAGGCCTTTGCTGACTCCAGCTTCCAAAGTGACAAGGATGATTCCTAGTCCATGTCGGGTTATGTCTTTACCCTCAATGGAGTGGCGGTGTGTTGGAAGAGTTCCAAACAGGAAACCGTTGCTGACTCGACGATGGAAGTGGAATACATCGCTGCTGCAGATGCCGCAAAAGAAGCTGTCTGGGTAAGAAAGTTCTTAACTGAACTTCAGGTGGTTCCGTCCATTGTTGATCCAATACCTCTGTATTGCGACAACAACGGGGCTATAGCTTTAGCGAAGGAACCAAGGTCCCATCAGAAGTCCAGACACATCTTGAGGCGGTATCACCTGATTAGGGAGATCGTGGGTCGCCAGGAGATCGAGGTTCGGAGAGTTTCTATGGAAGATAACACTGCTGATCCACTCACAAAGGCCTTACCCCAGACTCAGTTCGAGCGGCTGATCGAGATGATAGGTCTTCGATACGCCAGTACATGGCCTTAGTGCAAGTGGGAGATTGTTAGTGTATATGCCCTAGAGGCCATTACTGTATCATACTAGTTTGTATATTACTTAATGGAAGCATGGGATATTCACCTTGTAAAAACAATCTTGCTCAATATAGTAGTATGCTACTTGGTTTGTTTCTACTTCAATGTGTACATGTGTTTATTTTAGTATATCACCTATACACATTAGTAGAGCCCTTAGGATCTTTGCTTGATTACCAGCGTTGTGATGGCAGTCACACTAGTGGGGGCTGGGTAATCTATAAGCACATCCTTATGCAGGTCCCTAGTCGCGGGACTATCGAGACAGGGCATCGATACTCCGGAGTAGACTAGCGTATGCGCTTCTCATCCCAGTGTGGGAGATGGTCTGTCCCACAGCCATCAGTACATCGTACTGGAGATAGTATGCGGGTGCTCGTTGGGTTACGAGTACACTGGACTGGACTCGTCGGCAACTGTTGGTTGGTACTATACCTATCGTCAGTTATCAGTTCCCAGGTGACATGAGTACAGCTTAGTCCGCTGACTTGACACTGTCACTTCGCCTCGAGTGTGTTCCCACTGTACTTAGATTACTACCCTACCACGGCTCAAAAGAGTCGTGCAAACAGGTAGTAGTTGGGTGCAGTCCCGAAGCACTTGGAGGTAGTGACGGTTAGAAAGGATTCGTCTCTCCCGGTATTGGGGGTTGACATCACGCTGTGTCTAGGAGAGCCATTACACGAGTAGTCCCTGGCCAGGGCAAGCGAGATATACTGGTAGGTTTCCAGTGTTATCTCAGGGTGTTCTGGGCTTCACTCTGACATGACTTGTACCGCTATTGGGGGACTGATGTTTACCGCCCCCTAGGCCCGCCATGCGATGTATCAGACGAACAGACCGGACTGTATGGAGATTGTCACAGTCAGACTCAGTAGGAGTTCAGATGTGTTTCACCTCGTCATTCTTCTTGTCGACATCTACCTGGGGACCGTTACACACAGCTAGTGCCGCTTGCGGTCTGTGGTTAAACCCACTGCCAGTGTAGTGTCGAGTCTTTAGAGTCCCACACAGAGAGCTATTCGCCTTTAGGCAAAAGAGTAGAGGTCGCATGGTTTTGCGACAGGTCGCATGGTTTTACGACAGGGTTCGGTCACATCCGTGCACTTGCGCACGTTTAGTGTCCGGACAGTTAACACTAGTGGGCTTTGGTTTAAGCCAGATCCTAGTGTATGTTTTGGGATTGGTTTTATCTCGTATGTATTCGTGTTCCTCGGAACGCGGATGCGGGTGTGTATGCACAGTTGACGGAGAGACAGAGGCAGAGGATTCTCATTAGGGTTGTTGACTGTTGACTGTTGACTGTGGACTTTTTGCTCAACCCTAATGAGAATATGATATATGATTAACATTAATATTAATTAAGTATTATAGTGACATGGTTGTTGAGGGGTTGACTTTGTTGACTTGTTGACTTTGTTGACCGGTTGACTAGGTTGGACTAGTTGACCATCATCATGACAATAGCTATCATTTCATGGCAAAGACTTTTGCTTGCTTGTTTCTCTTGTGAAAAATGAGTGCATGAAATGATATGGCTATTTTGACTTAAACCATCACATAATACTTGATTGCTATTATTTGTTATGATGGCTTTGGATTATGAGAGCCAAGAGAGAAAAAGTCTTGCTCATTCTCTCATTTCTTTTCTCTCTCTTGTTTGAGCTCTCACCCTCTTCCTCTTGCTCTCCCTCTCTCTAGTCTATGGTTCACTTGTCTCATGTGTTGAGAAGCAAGAACCATAGAGAAAAATCCCAACACACTCTCCTCTACTCACTCTAGTTCATAAGGTTTAGCAAACCGAGTGAACTAGTTTCTTTAAAGTTCGAAGAAGAAGCCAAAGGTAGAAGCTTTCGGGTGGATCGATCTTCGGCGCAAGGAGACGACGGGGTGAAGCCGATCCGTACACCATCGAGAGTTGAAGACGAAGGAGTTCAAGAAAGAAAGGTATAACCCCCTAACCGAGTAGTTAACAACTCCTAATTAGGTTGTTAGGTAGATAGTTTAACAAAGATCCGTTTTGAGTCCATGTTACCTCCTCTAGAAAAATCGTTTTTCGTCATTTCCGCAAGCCCGTAAGTACCGGGAGCGGTAGCATGGATTTACAGTGGTATCAGAGCCTAGTTAAACACTACCTAACATGTTAGCATAGTAACTAGAAATTCGGATTATCAACTTTCTGTCGAATTTTTCCACTGTTCAAAAAATGATAAATCATGCTTTAAAATTCGGCTCAGGGTTTTTAGAAGAAACTGCAAAAAATTGGTCCACTGATCTGATCAAAGCGCCGCGGAAACGCGGCAGGAGTGTGCTCCCGCCGCGGTTCCGCGGCCGAGTTGACTCGGCCGTGGGGAATTTTGGTTGCAGTTTGTTCTATGGGGTATTTTGGGATTTTTGGTATATGTTTTTTCAGCCCAGGTTTTCCAGAAAGAAAAATTTGTTTTGGGGGATTTAAAAACCGTATTTTGATCGAGTTTCTAAAGACTAAGGCTAACGGGTTTATATCTGTGATGTGATATTTCTCTGCGTAAGAAGCTTCTTCATCGTTCATTAACGAGTGGGAGATCACATTGCAGCTTGCCACATAATCTTTAGGCTCATCCGACGAGTCTCCATCATTGTCATCATCTCCGTCCTGAAGGACGTGGCTGAGAAATTCTTGGAGTGTGACTAGAGTCCGCGCCTTCTGATTATATTCTTCCAGCGCGTCAATCTGCTTTTGCAGGTCCGTGCGCTTGTCACCAGGCTTCACGGGCTTCTTGGATTTCTTCTTCTTCTTCGAAGACTTTGACGGCTGGGTATGAGCGCTTTGTCTATCACCACCAATTTTTGGAGTTGGGCGTGGTTTCAGCATTCCCTTGATGATCTCGGGTTCCAGTGGATTTTTCCACCTAATCGCCTGACATGTTTGGAGATCCTTCAGCATTCTTTTAGTCTTGGCTGAAAGAATGACCTCCCATGGAGCTTCTTCCACAAAAGAGTATGATGCCCCCGGTGTGTCCATCTTCTTGGGAGCGTGTGGCTGCAGCGGGTTCATCTTCCAATTCTCGAACAAGGCAAATTTGCCTTGTTGGAATTGATCTTCGATCTAGCTTTTAAAGACGAAGCAATCTTCAATTGGATGGCTTACCGTTTGATGGTAGGGGCAATAATTGGGACTATTAGCCTCACCGGGTTGCAACGGTCATTTTGGATTCGACAGATTGATGAACCTGTTACGCATTGCCAGCTCGAACAATCTCTTCGTTTTGTCTCGGGGAAACGAATTAGGGCGCTTTATTTTCTCATTATAGAATTGTCGTCTATCGTCCAGGCGATCAGTTAGTTTTGGGCCACTGGGCTGCTATTGAGCATTTGCGACGAAGGTCGCTTTCCCTTTGCCCTTTTCGTTCCGTGGCTCCAGCTTTGAAGGAGACGGTCTATGACCCATCTGGTCCATTTGGGCCAGTTTGTCAATCAAGGCCTGGAACGTGGTCGGCTTGAAGAACATCATGAATTGGGAGATGGTCGCTTGAGGGTCAAGAGTGCCCACGAACATGCCCACTGCCGGCGCTTCTTCGATGCGCTTCTCACATTTTGATGACAAATTCCACCATCGTATTGCGTATTGAACCCATGTCTCGCCCGGTTTCACCCTGGCATTGATCAATGTCGTTATTGGGGTGCGTTCACTAGCACTCGCGAAGCGCTGGGTGAATAACAGCTCCATTTCTGCAAAGGTTTTGATGGAGTCGTTGGGAAGCTCCGAATACCACTCGAACGCCGTCTCCGACAAGCTACCAACAAACCGACGGAGCAGAAGTTTATCATCACCCCCGGTGTTGCCGCACAAGGCCCTGAACTGAGCGACGTGCTGATGCGGATTGCCCGTCCTTTTATATACATGGAATTTAGGGATCGTATATCCCGTCGGGTATCTTATTTGGTCATACCAGCCTGGATAGGGTCGTCCAGTCTTAACGATTTGGCCGGCCGCTTCATTTGCCTGGTGAGCTCGTATTTGCTGAGCGATGTAGTCGTCCAAGGCGGCCTTATAGATTGTCTTTTCTTTGGCTGCTGAAAGAGCCGGAGTGGGTTCGATGTCTCCTTTCTGTCATCTTCAATGATGATCGGGGGGTCTTCAGCTGGAGGTTCCGGCTGTAACATCATCCCAGCCATGTCTTGGAACAAAAGAGCCATTCATTTGATGTTGGCTGCCTGTTCCGCGGCCTCTTTTTCTTTCCTCTCGAGCATTCTTCGGAGGAATTCAGTATCAGTTTATTGTTCCCGACGCTGCTCTGAGATCTCTGGATTTTCTTTTGGCCCAGTGAGTGCGGCCATTGCAGTCAGCATCTCCTGGAGTTTCTGCTGCTGTTGTTCCTGAGCCTTCATTATCGATCGGGTAAGCGCTCGATGATCCGTGGAAGCATGGCTTTCCTCTTTTCCGGAAGCCATATAAACGGTATGTGTTACCATGCCCCCAGACTTGGAGCATTTAGACTCAGCGTCTTTGCGGTTTGCCTCGGCCACAGGGACTTTCTCCGGCCTCTTTCTCTTGTGAGCGGTTGATGTTGAGGGAGCCGTTACAGCGGGCACCCAGACGGATGCCATCTTCTGTGGTACCACGGGATGGCTCTTTTCTTGCTGAGCTTTAAGCTTCTTTGGTCGGCGAGAGTAGTCCTGGTTAATCACCGATTCCTGGCCCTGTCACCAGACATTATAAATTTTGGAGGACAGTCGCTGAGGGGGCTTCTCCGGCTTCTTTTCTGTAGTAATCTCCATAGGTGGAGGAGATCTCTTCAGCACGGCAGTCGGAGCGTTCTTGCGAACCCTCCTAAGCGGTTTAAAGTTGTTCCCAGTTGGAACAGCAGCATTGATTTCCACCATGGGAGCTGGCGGAGTCAGTCCAGAAGGGGAGTTGCCCCCAGCCTTCCTTACTCAGCGCCAGTGGCGATGTCGAGCGTGTCGAGCGGATGGAGTTGGTTCAGCTGTAGGGGTGGGTTCCTCATACCCCCTGTGTTGGTCAGAAGTTGTCGTTGTCAGCCTATTGAAGACTGATGTCTGCTGAGTAGGGATGGCCAACCTATCGAAGGCAGACTTCCGAGTAGGGGAAGCAACCTTGACGATTTCGCCTGGAACAGGAGCTGAAATAGTCAGTCTTATGAAGACCGACCTTTTGGCAGGAGAAGCCGCCTTGACGACTTCGGGAGCAGGGATGGCTATCCTTTTTGGGATAACCCTTTCTGGTATCGCTGGCTTCTTCATGGGCCCAACTGAGCTTTGGCCCATTCTGTTAAAGACTGAGGCGTTGGAGCTGGACGACCCGTTGAGAGGGGCTGCAGTAGTTGTAAGCCGATCAAAGACCGACTTCTTCTGAGCTTCTTGTAATGGTAAAGAAGCGCTGGAACTCGTTGGCGGGAGCATGGTCCCGAAGAATAATCCAGTGGTGGCCTGAGTGACCTGTTCCACCGGCATAGCGAAGATGGAGGCCGCTTGGGGCCCATAAGTCACTTCTCCGGATGGGAAAGAGCGAAAGTTGCAGTTGCAGTTAGTGCAGGTTGAAGCCATTGATCTTCTGTTTTCTGCACGGAGCAAGACACTAAATCTTAGTACCTCGAATCCAGGGGCAACCATGTCAAACCGCGATTCGTTCGCGAAACATGACACACGAAGTGTTAGTGTATATGCCCTAGAGGCCATTACTGTATCATACTAGCTTGTATATTACTTAATGGAAGCTTGGGATATTCACAGTTGTATAGACATTCTTGCTCAAAATGGTAGTATGCTACTTGGTTTGTCTCTACTTTAATATGTGCATGTGTTTCTTTTAGCATATCGCTTATATACATATTAGTGGAGCCCTTAGGATCTTTGCTTGATTACCAGCGTTGTGATGGCAGTCACACTTGTGGGGGCTGGGTAATCTATAAGCACATCCTTATACAGGTCCCTAGTCGTAGGACTATCGAGACAGGGCATCGATACACCGGAGTAGACTAGCGTATACGCTTCTCATCCCAGCAGGGGAGATGGTCTGTCCCATAGCCATCAGTACGTCGTACTGGAGATAGTATGCGGGTGCTCGTTAGGTTACGAGTACACTGGACAGGACTCGTCGGGAACTGTTGGTTGGTATTATACCTATCGTCAGTTATAAGTTCCCAGGTGACATGAGTACAGCTTAGTCCGTTGACTTGACACTGTCACTTCGCCTCGAGTGTGTTCCCACTGTTCTTTGATTACTTCCCTACCACGGCTCAAAGGAGGCGTGCAAACAGGTAGTAGTTGGGTGTAGTCCCGATGCACTTGGAGGCAGTGACGATTAGACAGGATTCGTCTCTCCCGGTATTGGGGGTTGATATCGCGCTGTGTCTAGGAGAGCCATTACACAGTCCCTGGCCAGGGCAAGCGAGACATACTGGTAGGTTTCCAGTGTTATCTCAGGGTGTTCTGGGCTACACTCCGACATGACTTGTACCGCTATTAGGGGACTGACGTTTACCGCCCCCTAAGGCCCTCCATGCGATACTCTTAGACGAACAGACCGGACTGTACGAAGATTGTCACATACAGGATCAGTAGGAGTTCGGATGGGTTTACCTCATCGGCCTTCTTATCGACATCTACCTGGGGACCGTTACGTACAGCTAGTGCTGCTTGCGGTTTGTGGTTAAACCCACTGCCAGCGAAGTGTCGAGTCTTTAGAGTCCCACATAAAGAGTTTCCCTGCACTGAGCGATAGGTGTAGAGGCCGTATGGTTTTACGGCAGGGCTTCGATCACTTACGTACACTTATGTGCGTATGCTATTCGGGCAGGCAATACTAGTGGGCTTTGGTTTAAGCCGGATCCTACTATTGAACGGATGGATTTGTTTTGTCTTCTGTGCATTCGCATTCTACAGAATGCGGATGCGGGTGTGTATGCACAGTTCTCAGGAGCGAAGAGGAAGGAGGTGCCTCATTAGGGTTTTGACAGTTGATTAGGTCGAAACCATAATGAGGCGGACTCATTAGGGTTTTGGCAGTTCGTTTGGTCAAAACCATTATGAGCCGGGGACATTATTTACTAATCTTTTTAGTGATTATTATTTGATGGCTAATTGCTTTGACCATTTGACCATACTTGACTTAGTTGACCATTTGACAAAAGTTGACTAGGACCTTCATGAGAGGTCTAGAGTTTTCTTTGGTTTTCTTTTTCATTTTATTCTTTGGGTTATGATAATGGTCAAGTCAATTGAAGACATCAACTTAATCTTGAAAAGATTAGTAATGATGATAGTGGTGTATTATTGCAACCATGGTTCATTCTCTCTAGCACAATAATTCATTTCTCATTTCTCATTCTCTCTCTTGAAAAGAAATGAGAAAGCTCCATGGTTGTTCTCCTTCTTCTTCCTCCTCTTGATTCTTCCTTTGATCTCATGTGTTGAGAGAAAAGGGATCCAAATAGACAAACACTTCCATCTATCTCTTCTACACATCCTAGGACATCAAGACTAGCGATCTTGTTTCCCTAGTTGCCTCGGCTCGAGGTGGAGCTCGGAGTACATCTCTCGGGTGGATCGTCTTTGACTCAAGAAGGCCGCGGAGGTGATCAAGATCCGGATCGACCCTCGGAGCGTGGATGGACAAGCCGGACAGCGGAATGGAGACCCGAAGGACCGGTATCGTGAGGTATAATCTCTACGGCATAGTAGATAGAACCTCAAGTAGTTTGCTAGTTTGTAGTTTAGCAAAGATCCTTCTTTTAGTCCATGTTGCCTTTGCACTAAAAATTGATTTTTTACCATTTCCGCCTCCCCGTAAGAACCGGGGTGAGCAACGTGGACTTACAGTAGTATCAGAGCCAGGCTAAACATAAACTAGCATGTTAGCAAAGTATTTAGAATCTCGATCGGAAAAAATTCGCAAAACATGTCCGGAAAAATCAACTTTCTGTCGATTTTTTATACTGCATTAAAAATTATTTAACATACATGAAAAATCAGCTCAGGGTTTTCTAAAGACACCCACCAAAAACGATCCAGTGACTCGGTCAAAGCGCCGCGGAACCGCGGCAAGAACATGCTTCTGTCCGCGGATCCGCGGCCGAGTTGACTCGGCCGTGGACCGTTTTTAATGCAGTGTTCTTAGTTGGATGTTTTGGGATTTTTAGTATATTTTGTTTCTGCCCAGATTTTCCAGAGAACAAATTTGTTTTTGGGGTGGTTACAAATCCGTATTTTGATCGAAATTCCGTAGACTTTGGATAATGGATATTATCTGTGATGTGATATATGTATTGAACGTCTGCTAATCCCTATACGTCGATTAGTGGGGGTTATACATATCTGTGATCTGTAATGTTGATGGTTTGTGTATATGAACTCGGTGGATTGTCGCGGATGAATAGCCGGGTGGATGTGAGATGAGAGTTTCTTTTTCTTTCATTCATGTAAAATTTTGTAATTGATGTAATATTGTATTATGGCCGCACATTCGGGATGAGGTTGTAGCCGCCATTGTATATTATTTCTTTTTACTGTTTTTGCTCCTAGGATAGACCCAAGGTGGGGTGCACAAACTACTGGGTATCTCAAAGTGCCGAGTGGCCTACTCACGTTGTTGAGAGAGGTTGCTTCACTTCGGGTACTTGGTGGGTAGTTTGTCGCATCCGTAGGGGTCTAAGGTGGGGTTTGGCTATTCATCGTGACCGTGTAATCCGTCTTTCGTTGCAGGCTCGAATGAAACGCGGATTCCTAGTATATCCAAAGTGTTCATCTGTGATCTGGAATGGCTATCATTGCATCTGACGAATGTATATATCTATATATGATATCTATTTAGGCGTTGCTTATGTTTTGCATCCGCGCTAGTCCAGCGCCCGCTCTGTCGTTAGTTAAGTAACCTAACGGGTGATGACGGGACCCCGTGGCGAATGCGGATGGCATAAGCGTACGTCATATTTTCGTTGTTTTCTGCAATGGTAGGATTAAATGATGGGACGCATTAAAATTAATGCAAGAAAATAAACCAAAGCTAAAGTCGTTGGAACAATTTAAAAACCACTCGGTTTCTTTTCAAAACAGAAAACTTTTAAACGCGGAGCTTAAACTACTCCTTTATAATAAAAGCAGTTATAAAGTGTTTAATTTGGCTGCATCCCTAGTTGGAAGCAACGATACTAATAATGGAAATCAATACATACTCATAATACGACATCAAAGAAGAATCTCAGACATAAATAAAAGAAATATCATTTAATACAACTAAATGATCTCATCTGTCGAAATAATATACATATAACCATATATCGTTCTAAATCATTATACAGGATCTGATGGAGATACTCTAGATTCAATATACAGTACCAAAAGAGAAGGTTACTACATAGGTAACCCACCTATCAAAAGATGCGATAAAATCTGATAAGTGGATCTGCACTGCGGCTAACCGTCCACTTTACCCCCGCAAGAAACTGTGGCACAACGGGGGTGAGTTGCCAACTCAGTGTATATAACAAATATATAATGGCTGATAATGTAAATATGATGAACTAGAACTAATTTCAACAATAGTGAATGCGATGCATGATGACAGGTGGAGGAATGAATATGTATTACTCCATGTATGAATCAAAACCGAAATCTCATCAATTGTTTTCCAAATCATGTTCATTTTTCCGTGTCTAATCATCGACACAAATCTTCGGTGTTTCATCAGGTATCATTCCTTGAACGATCTTGTAATCAATAACACCGGTCGGTATCATCTAGATATCCGCCGTGTTTCATAACTATTTCCGGAATCAAGTATTCTCTTTAGGCTCCCCGCCTAAAGTGCGGCTATCCTGCTCCTGGGTCTCGACCGGGTCCACCATGTATCCATCTGTATCCCTACCGACTTAGTCTGGATAAAATTGTAAATCCGTAACCGTATAAACCCCGACTCGGTCCGGAATAAAACCAAATCATAAAAACGACATTTCATGGTGGACGTGACACATAATCATAAAAATCACTGATTTTTCTCAATAGTATATGAAAACTTAAAACAAAAAATTCTCAATAATACAATGCCTCATATATCAACTACTAATACTTGAATACGAAATATGATGTCATATATGCTAATTACTACGACTATTGATACTTAAGGTATGATAAGAATCATTTTTAACAGAATAATTTCTAAGTGTGAAGTGACATCTTAATATCGACGAGGTGTAGTGTAATATGTAGATATGTGCATGTGCGACATAACTCGTCGATAATGGTGCAGTGTTCTAACAAGTATTAATCATGGAGGTATATATGTAGATTTAAGAATGCATATGATAAAGTTAACATACAAAAGCAAAACTTGAATTTAAATCTAACTACGGCCGTATCACGCCATCTTTACAAGATCCCCCGGTGATATTTATGTAAGTCCACGTTGCCTACCCCGGTGCTTGCGGGGAGGCGGAAACGGTATAAAAATCGGATTTTTAACACACTAAGCAACATGGACTATCAAAAGGAGGATCTTTGCTAAACATAAACTAACTACAAAGCTAAGAAGAGTTAGCTACTCGGAAAAGAGGTTATACCTAGGGCTTTAAGTCCTTCTCTCCTTGCTCCTTGGAGTGAAAGAAAGTGATCTCCTTGTCGCCTTCTCTTGTCGAAGAAAGATCCACCCGAGGGCCTCAACCTTTGGCTTCAACTTCAAACTAGAAGTTAACTAAGATGCTTGGAGTGATAATCCTAGAACCTTAGAAAGAGTAGAGAGTATCTTAGAAGGATTTATCTCAAGCTCAAGGGATTCTCAACTCATGAGAGGGGAGAGCTAGAGAGAGGGGAAGAGGAGGAGAGAGAATCTAAATGATAGAATGAGAAGAAATAAACCATTCTTCTCACATATATGTGTGAATTATGAAAATAGATAATTAGTCAAGTTAATTGTCATGGTTAATCAAGAAATGACCATTATCATTTCACATTAAATGCCTTTGCAAGGATCAAAGAGCATCTTTCATATGGAATGATGATGGTCAACTTGTCAACCTAGGTCAACAAGTCAAGTATAGTCAAATAGTCAACAACCCTAACCATGCACAATTATAATTAACTAATAATTAATAAATCATAATTCACACAAAACATTAGGGTTAAGAAAATGACAATGGTCATCAACCCTAATCAAAGTCCTCTGCCTCTGTCTCAGTCAACTGTGCATACACACCCGTATCCGTGTTCCGAGGAACACGAATACAATGAGATAAACCAATCCCAAATCATATACTAGGATCCGGCTTAAACCAAAGCCCGTTAGTATAAGCTGTCCGGACAGCAAACGTGCACAAGTGCGTGGATGTGAACGAACCCTGTCGCAAAACCATGCGACCTCTACTCATTTTGCCTAAAGGCGAATAACCCTCTGTGTGGGACTCTAAAGACTCGACACTACGTTGGCAGTGGGTTTAACCACAGACCGCAAGCGGCACTAGCTATACGTAACGGTCCCCAGGTAGATGCCGATAAGAAGACTGACGAGGTGAACCCATCTGAACTCCTACTGAGCCTGAATGTGACAGTCTCCGTACAGTCCGGTCTGTTCGTCTGATACATCGTATGGCGGGCCTAGGGGGTGGTAAACGTCAGTCCCCTAATAGCGGTACAAGTCGTGTCGGAGTGTAGCCCAGAACACCCTGAGATAACACTGGAAACCTACCAGTATACCTCGCTTGCCCTGGCCAGGGACTACTTGTGTAATGGCTCTCCTGGACACAGCGCGATGTCAACCCCCAATACCGGGAGAGACGAATCCTGTCTAACCATCACTGCCTCCAAGTGCTTCGGGACTGCACCCAAAAACTACCTGTTTGCACGACTCCTTTGAGCCGTGGTAGGGTAGTAATCAAAGTGCAGTGGGAACACACTAGAGGCGAAGTGACAGTGTCAAGTCAGTGGACTAAGCTGTACTCATGTCACCTGGGAACTGATAACCGACGATAGGAATAATACCAACCAACAGTTCCCGACGAGTCCTGTCCAGTGTACTCGTAACCCAACGAGCACCCGCATACTATCTCAAGTACGACGTACAGACGGCTGTGGGACAGACCGTCTCCCGTGCTGGGATGAGAAGCGCATACGCTAGTCTACTCCGGAGTATCGATGCCCTGTCTCGATAATCCCACGACCAGGGACGTGTATATATAAGGATGTGCTTATAGATTACCCAGCCCCCACGAGTGTGACTGCCATCACAACGCTGGTAATCAAGCCAAGATCCTAAGGGCTCCACTAATGCGTATTGGTGATACAATAAAGAAACACATGCACACATTAAAGCAGAGACAAACCAAGTAGCATACTACCATTTCGAGCAAGATTGTCTATACAACTGTGAATATCCCAAGCTTCCATCAAGTAATATGCATACTAGTATGATACAGTAATGGCCTCTAGGGCATATACACTAACAATCTCCCACTTGCATTAAGGCCATGTACTGGCGTATCGAAGACCTATCATCACGATCAGCCGCTCGAACTGAGTCTGGGGTAAGGCCTTCGTGAATGGATCTGCAGTGTTATCTTCTGAATCAACCCTCCGAACCTCGATCTCCTGGCGATCCACGATCTCCCTGATCAGGTGATACCGCCTCAAGATTTGTCTGGATTTCTGATGGGACCTGGGTTCCTTCGCTAAAGCTATAGCCCCATTGTTGTCGCAAAACAGAGGTATTGGATCAACACTGGACGGAACCACCTGAAGTTCTTTTAAGAACTTCCTCATCCAGACGGCTTCTTTTGCGGCATCAGATGCAGCGATATATTCTACTTCCATAGTCGAGTCAGCAACGGTTTCCTGTTTGGAACTCTTCCAACACACCGCCCCTCCATTGAGGGTAAAGACAAAACCCGACATGGACTTGGAATCATCCTTGTCACTCTGGAAGCTGGAGTCAGCAAAAGCCTCAATCTGGAGGTATTTTCCGCTATACACCAAGAACATCTCCTTAGTCCTTCTCAGGTACTTGAGAATGTTCTTTACTGCTATCCAGTGTTTCTCCCCAGGGTTTGACTGATACCTGCTTACCACACTCAGTGCATAAGCCACATCTGGTCTGGTACACAACATCGCATACATTATAGAGCCTACCGCAGAAGCGTAGGGTATAATAGACATGCGATCCCTTTCCAAATCAGTCTTGGGAGACATCTCTTTGGAGAGGGTGATCCCGTGACAAGCCGGTAGATTACCGCGCTTGGAATCTTTCATACTGAATCTTTTCAGTATGGTGTCGATGTACCTGGACTGTGAGAGTCATAATATCCTCTTGGATCTGTCTCGGTAGATCCGGATCCCCAGAATGTATGAGGCATCACCCAGGTCTTTCATGGAGAACCTGTGTGATAAGAACCCTTTGACAGATTGTAGCATAGGAATATCATTTCCTATTAAGAGAATGGCATCCACGTATAAAACGAGGAATACTACAGTTCTCGCTACAAATCTACTATAGATGCATGGTTCATCTGGATTTTTGATAAATCCAAATTCCTTGACCGTCTCATCAAAACAGATGTTCCAACTCCGCGATGCCTGCTTCAGTCCATAAATGGACTTGAGCAACTTGCACACCTTTCCGCTGCTCCCACTCTGAATGAAACCCTCTGGCTGGTCCATATAGACACACTCCTCTAAATTTCCATTTAGAAAAGCGGTCTTTATGTCCATCTGCCAAATCTCATAATCGTGGAAGGCAGCAATGGCAAGAAGGATCCGAATGGATTTCAGCATAGCCACTGGAGAAAAGGTTTCGTCATAGTCCAAACCAGGTCTCTGACGAAAACCCTTTGCAACAAGTCTAGCTTTATAGGTCTCAACCTGTCCATCTACACCAATCTTCCTTTTGTAGATCCACTTGCATCCTACGGGTTTTACCCCATCTGGAGCAATGTCCAACGTCCATACTTTGTTGGTGTACATGGACTCTATTTCGGTCCGCATTGCATCCAGCCATTTTACCGAGTCAACGCTCTGAATGGCTTGCTGGAAGCTAGTCGGCTCATCACTATCAATGATGCAATCTTTTCTATCCCCGTCTATGAGAAAACCGTAGTATCTCTCGGGCGGATGAGACTGCCTACTACTCCTGCGGAGCGGCGTAGGAATGTCCTGATCTTTCGAACCCTCTGGTTCTACTAAGCTTTCAGTAATAGCTTGTGGTTCTGGAATTTCTTCCAGTTCTATTGCGCTCCCACTTATTTACTTTTCTAAGAACTGATGTTCTAGAAAGTGGGCATTACGAGAAACAAAGACCTTTTGTTCCTCTACGTAATAGAAAAGATACCCCCTGGAGTTCTTTGGGTATCCCACAAACTTGCACAGTATTGAGCGTGCCTCGAGTTTGTCCGCATGCAGCTTTTTGACAAAAGCAGGACATCCCCAAATCTTCAGGTATTGAAGATAGGGTTTCTTCCCACTCCATAACTCATATGGTGTTGTAGGCACAGTCTTAGTAGGAACTCGGTTCAAAAGGTATGCGGCTGATTCTAGCGTATATCCCCAGAATGATCGCGGTAACTCAGCGTTACTCATCATGGACCGTACCATATCCAATAGGGTTCGGTTCCGTCTCTCCGATACACCGTTATGTTGCGGAGTGTATGGAGGAGTAAGCTGAGAGAGAATTCCATTCTCTTTTAGGTAATCCAGGAACTCGGCACTCAAGTATTCTCCACCTCGATCAGATCTTAGTGTCTTGATACTTTTGCCTGTTTGTTTTTCTACTTCATTCTTGTATTCCTGGAACTTTTCAAAGGCTTCAGATTTATGCTTCATTAAGAAGACATGTCCGAACCTTGAAAAATCATCCGTAAAAGTAATGAAGTAAGAATAACCGCTTCGCGCATGTGTAGACATTGGACCGCACACGTCGCTATGTATGAGCCCCAAGAGCTCGCTCGCTCTTACTCTGTATCCAGTGAACGGAGTTTTTGTCATCTTCCATTTGAGACAGGATTGACAAGTTGCATACGATTGATATTCGAACGGATCCAAATATTCTTCTGTATGTAACTTCGTCAACCTTCTCTCATTGATGTAACCGAGTCTACAATGCCATAAGAAAGCCTGATTGATTTCAGGAGACTTTCTTTTGTGTGTATTCTGGACATTGAAAATCTGTGGTTGGTTTAATACGTATATACCATTGTTTAATGTACCTGACCCAATCAAAACTTGATTAAGGTGAATGTTCACAACATTACTTACAAATGCAAATTCATAACCTTCTTTAGATAATAAAGATACAGAAATGATATTACAAGTTGCATTTGGTACAAAATAACAACCACGCAAAACCAAAAAGTGTCCATCTAACAATCCCAGGTGATAGTCCCCCACGGCCTCAGCATCCATGCTAGCTCCGTTTGCAACTCTGAGGGTCATATCACCTGCCTTCAAAACCCTACGCCTTCTCAATGCCTACAAGGAATTACAGATATGAGATCCTGATCCGGTATCCAATACCCAGAAAGTAGAGTTTTTTGATAGACAGCTTTCAATAACATACACACCTGAAGCTGAAGCCGCAACTCGCTTCAGATCCTGGGTCCTGGCCTTCCAAGCCTTGCAATCCTGTTTCCAGTGTCCACTCTTGTGACAGTAAAAGCACTCTTCCTTTCCCACAAGCTTTCCCGCTACCTTTGTTGCCTTTCCCTTTCCCTTCGTATCTGTAAGTCCATGCTACCTCTACCGGTACTTACGGGCTTGCGGAATTTGATGAAAAACAATTTTCTAGAGGCAGTAACATGGACTCAAAACGGATCTTTGTTAAACTATCTACCTAACAACCTAACTACGAGTTGTTAACTACTCGGTTAGGGGGTTATACCTTTCTTTCTTGAACTCCTTCGTCTTCATCTCTTGATGGTGTACGGATCGGCTTCACCCCGTCATCTCCTTGCGCCGAAGATCGATCCACCCGAAAGCTTCTACCTTTGGCTTCTTCTTCGAACTTTGAAGAAACTAGTTCACTTGGTTTGTTAAACCTTATGAACTAGAGTGAGTAGAGGAGAGTATGATGGGATTTTCTCTATGGTTCTTGCTTCTCAACACATGAGACAAGTGAACCATAGACAAGAGAGAGAGCAAGAGGAAGAGGGTGAGAGCAAGAGAATGAGAGAGCTCAAAACCAAGAGAGAGAAAGACAATGAAAGAATGAGCATCTCTTTTTCTCTTTCACCCTCTCATAATCCAAAAACATCATGAGCCATAATGTTAATCAAGCATTATGTGATGGTTCATATCATGTCAAAGGCAATATCATTTTCATGCACTCATTTTGCAAACCACAACAAGCAAGCAAAAGTCTTTGCATGAAAATGACAACTATGGTAATGATGATGGTCAACTAGTCCAACCTAGTCAACCGGTCAACAAAGTCAACAAGTCAACAAAGTCAACCCCTTTACAACCATGTCACTATAATACTTAATTAATATTATTGCTAATCATAATTCTTATTCTCACTAGGGTTAAGCAAAAGTCAACGGTCAACAGTCAACTGTCAACAGTCAACAACCCCAATGAGAATACTCTGCCTCTGTCTCTCTGTCAACTGTGCATACACACCCGCATCCGCGTTCCGAGGAACACGAATACAAATGAGATAAAACCAATCCCTAAATGTACACTAGGATCTGGCTTAAACCAAAGCCCGCTAGTGTTAACTGTCCGGACACTGTACGTGCACAAGTGTACGGATGTGACCGAACCCTGTCGCAGAACCATGCGACCTGTCGCAAAATCATGCGACCTCTACTCTTTTGCCTGAAGGCGAATAGCTTTTTGTGTGGGACTCTAAAGACTCGACACTATGCTGGCAGTGGGTTTAACCACAGATCGCAAGAGGCACTAGCTGTGCGTAACGGTCCCCAGGTAGATGCCGACAAGAAGACAGACGAGGTGAAACTCATCTGAACTCCTACTGAGCCTGAATGTGACAGTCTCCGTACAGTCCGGTACAAGTCGTGTCGGAGTGAAGCCCAGAACACCCTGAGATAACACTGGAAACCTACCAGTATATCTCGCTTGCCCTGGCCAGGGACTACTCATGTAATGGCTCTCCTAGAAAAAGTGCGATGTCAACCCCCAATACCGAGAGAGACGAATCCTGTCTAACCGTCACTGCCTCCAAGTGCTTCGGGACTGCACCCAAAAACTACCTGTTTGCACGACTCCTTTGAGCCGTGGTAGGGTAATAATCAAAGTACAGTGGGAACACACTCGAGGCGAAGTGACAGTGTCAAGTCAGCGGACTAAGCTGTACTCATGTCACCTGGGAACTGATAACTGACGATAGGTATAATTCCAACCAATCAGTTCCCGACGAGTCCTGTCCAGTGTACTCGTAACCTAACGAGCTCCCGCATACTATCTCAAGTACGACGTACTGACGGTTGTGGGACAGACCGTCTCCCGAGCTGGGATAAGAAGCGCATACGCTAGTCTACTCCGGAGTATCGATGCCCTGTCTCGATAGTCCTGCGACTAAGGACCTGCATAAGGATGTGCTTATAGATTACCCAGCCCCCACGAGTGTGACTGCCATCACAACGCTGGTAATCAAGCAAAGATCCTAAGGGCTCTACTAATATGTATAAGCGATATGCTAAAAGAAACACATGCACATATTAAAGTAGAAACAAACCAAGTAGCATACTACCATTTTGAGCAAGATTGTCAATAAAAGGTGAATATCCCAAGCTTCCATTAAGTAATATACATACTAGTATGATGCAGTAATGGCCTCTAGGGCATATACACTAACAATCTCCTACTTGCACTAAGGCCATGTACTGGCGTATCGAAGACCTATCATCTCGATCAGCCGCTCGAACTGAGTCTGGGGTAAGGCCTTCGTGAGTGGATCAGCAGTGTTATCTTCCGTATTTACTCTCTTCACCTCGATCTCCTGACGATCAATGATCTCCCTGATCAGGTGGTACCGCCTCAAAATATGCCTGGACTTCTGATGGGACCTGGGTTCCTTCGCTAAAGCTATAGCGCCGTTGTTGTCACAATACAGCGGTATTGGATCAACACTGGTAGGAACCACCTGAAGTTCCGTAAGGAACTTCTTCATCCAGACAGCTTCCTTTGCGGCATCGCAAGCAGCTATGTACTCCGCTTTCATAGTTGAGTCAGCAACGGTTTCCTGCTTGGAACTCTTCCAGCAAACCGCCCCTCCATTAAAGGTAAAGACATAACCCGACATGGACTTGGAGTCATCCTTGTCACTCTGGAAGCTGGAGTCAGCAAAGGCCTCAATCTGGAGGTCTTTTCCGCCATACACCAAGAACATCTCCTTAGTCCTTCTCAGGTACTTGAGAATGTTCTTTACTGCTATCCAGTGTTTCTTCCCTGGGTTTGACTGATACCGGCTTACAACGCTCAATGCGTATGCTACATCTGGTCTGGTACACAACATCGCATACATAATTGGGCCTACCGCAGATGCGTAGGGTATTGATGACATGCGAACCCTTTCCAAATCAGTCTTGGGAGACATCTTTTTGGAGAGGGTGATTCCGTGACAAGCCGGTAGATTACCGCGCTTGGAATCTTCCATACTGAATCGTTTCAGTATGGTGTCGATGTACCTTGACTGTGAAAGTCCCAACATCCTCTTAGATCTATCACGATAGATCTGGATCCCCAGAATGTAGTTGGCATCGCCCACGTCCTTCATGGAGAACCTCTGCGACAAGAATCCTTTGACTGACTGTAGCATAGGAATATCATTTCCTATTAGGAGAATGTCATCGACGTACAAGACGAGGAATACCACATTTCTCCCTACAATCTTACTGTAAATGCATGGTTCATCTGGGTTTTTGACAAAGTCGAATTCTTTGACAGTATCATCAAAGCAGATGTTCCAACTCCGCGATGCCTGCTTGAGTCCATAGATGGACTTGAGCAACTTGCACACTTTACCGCTGCTCCCACTCTGAATGAATCCCTCTGGCTGATCCATATAGACGCACTCTTCCAAATTTCCATTTAGAAAAGCCGTCTTTACGTCCATCTGCCAGATCTCATAATCGTGGAAGGCAGCAATGGCAAGAAGGATCCTAATGGATTTAAGCATGGCTACCGGAGAAAAGGTCTCGTCATAGTCCAAACCAGGTCTTTGATGAAAACCCTTTGCAATGAGCCTAGCTTTATAGATTTCAACCTGCCCATCTACACCAATCTTCTTTCTGAAGATCCATTTGCAGCCTATGGGTTTTACCCCTTCTGGAGCAAAGTCCAAACTTTTTTGGTGTACATGGACTCCATCTCGGTCCGCATTGCATCCAGCCATTTTACCGAGTCACCGCTCTGAATGGCTTGCTGGAAGCTAGTAGGCTCACCATAATCCATGGTGCAATCCTCTCTATCCCCGTCTATGAGAAAACCGTAGTATCTCGCGGGCAGATGAGACTGCCTACTACTCCTGCGAAGTGGCGCAGGAATGTCCGGTTCTCCTGAAACTTCTGGTTCTTCCAAGCTTTCAGTAATAGCTTGTGGTTCTGGAATTTCTTCCAGTTCTACTGCGCTCCCACTTATTCCTTTTTCTAGAAACTGATGTTCCAGAAAGTGGCATGACGAGAAACAAAAACCTTTTGTTCCTCTGCATAATAGAAAAAATACCCCCTGGAGTTCTTTGGGTATCCCACAAACTTACATAGTACTGAGCGTGCCTCGAGTTTGTCCGCATGCTGCTTTTTAACAAAAGCTGGACATCCCCATGCCTTTAGGTACTTAAGACAGGGTTTCTGCCCACTCCACATCTGATATGGGGTGGTAGGCACAGTCTTGGTTGGAGCCTTGTTCAAGAGATATGCAGCTGTTTCTAGTGCATAACCCCAGAAGGATCGCGGTAACTCAGCCTTACTCATCATGGAACGAACCATATCCAATAGGGTCCGATTCCGCCTTTCCGATATACCGTTGTGTTGTGGTGTGTATGGAGGAGTAAGTTGAAAGAGAATTCCATTCTCTTTTAAGTAGTCCAGAAACTCGGCACTCAAGTATTCTCCACCTCGATCAGATCTCGGTGTCTTAATACTTTTGCCTGTTTGTTTTTCAACTTCATTCTTGTATTCCCGAAATTTCTCAAAGGCCTCGGATTTGTGATTCATTAAGAAGACATGTCCATACCTAGAGAAATCATCTGTGAAAGTAATGAAGTATGAATAACCGCTTCGCGCATGTGTAGACATTGGACCACACACATCACTGTGTATGAGTCCCAAGAGCTCGCTCGCTCTTACTCCGTGTCCAGTGAACGGAGTCTTTGTTATCTTTCCCATGAGACAAGATTCACAAGTAGCATACGACTGGTACTCGAATGGATCCAAGTATCCTTCTTTATGCAACTTTGTTAACTGTGTCTCATTGATGTGACCCAGTCTACAATGCCATAAGAAAGCCTGATTTAATTCTGGAGACTTTCTTTTAAGTGTGTTCTGGACACTGAATATCTGAGCTTGATTTAATACGTATATACCGTTATTTAATGTACCTGACCCAATCAGTACTTGATTTAGGTGGATGTTTACTACATCGCTTACAAAAGTAAAATCATATCCTTCCTTAGAAAGTAAGGATACAGATATGATATTACAAGTCGCACCAGGTACATACAAACAGTCACGCAGAATCAATATCTGCCCAGTTGTCAGTCCAAGGTGATATTCCCCTACGGATTCAGCATCCATGCTCATTCCGTTAGCAACCCTGAGAGTCATATCACCTTTCCTGATAACCCTATGGTTTCTCAGAGCCTGTAACGAATTACAGATATGAGATCCTGATCCGGTATCCAATACCCAGGAAGTAGGGTTAACTGACATACAGTTCTCAATTACAAACACACTCGAAGCCGAAGCCACAACATGCTTCGAATTCTGGCTACTGGCTTTGCAAGCCCTGCAATCCTTCTGCCATTGTTCATTCCCGTTACAATAGGAACGTCCCTCTTTTACTACATCCAGTCATGAAACTTTTGCCCTTGCTTTACCTTCTTCTTCCCTGGTTTCCTTCAGGGTATAAGCAGAGGGCAGGGACTGTAGAATTAAGTCAGTACTTGACCCATTCTCCAACGTGGTCTCCAGGTCCGTGAGCTCAAAATAGCTGGTCTCTGTAAGGACGTTGTCCCCTACAGATGACCCGACAGCCAACCTCGCTTGAAGCAATTCGTTCGAGGTCTCATATCTTGCGATACGAGATTGCTCTCCATATAAATCTTTGTTATGGAGGAAGATAGAAACTGAGTCCATCTTCTCGTGCTGCCCTTGGTATGCACCATCAACTGAGGCTAACACGAGGCACTTGGCTTTCGCACAATCCCTTTCCGATGTCCTGCGGATGTAAATATCCGTGACAGGGGAAACTGGACCTAAGACGGCAGGGGTTTGATTAGTTAAGAGGTGTCCCAGCTTGTCATGGGCAATGGACATCTGGACAAACCTTTACCAGTCATAACAGTCAGGTTCAGTCATTTTATTATCTAGATGTAACCTAGGTGCGGTCACTTGGTCGCTGCAATTAAGAGAGAGAGAAGAAAACGTTCAGCATGATGCTCTTGCAAGTTTAGAGTGGTTTTTAATTTGTCTAAACAGGATGGCTCCCACTGTCTCTCGAATCCCCCCTCAAACCAAAAAGGAAGAATTAGTCAGGATCAATCTTACCGTACAATACTTGCTTAACCGTTCGGCCAGGCTGGTGTCGGTACTTCGAGGGAGGTTTTCCAACGCTTTCGCGAAGTTCCTTAATTTAAGAACCTCTTTTCCCTGGGGGCGTAGCCCCGCTAACACCTTTCTAGACACCTACTTGGTTTATAGCATTGATTGTTAAGTGAGAAATTTCCCGAGGAGTAGCATATACTCACAGTAGGATCGGGATCCAAATATCATCGCGTAACGAAACTGAAGGAATCCTACCAGAATTATCACACTCCAAATGGTATGCAACACTAGCAAGTTTCAGTTCTTTTGAAACTCCCGATGTGGATTTTTGCCCCATGCTCTTATGACCTTGACGAAGGCCAAAATATCATAAGTCACATGTCAAGTTCTACCCGTCATTATCCAGGTTAATTTGAACCCACCCGTACATACCCTTGACGAAGGCCAAAATGGTAGTATGACTGTCCCAAACCAACGCATCTATCTATGCTACAGATAAACATTCAGCAGCTACCAATCACTATGCCTTGGCGAAGGTCAAAATACATAGCTTGAATACTACTGAATATTTAACTGAAACGACGGAGGGCTACGAATGGTTTTGGCGAAACCGTGAACGTAGTGAACTTGATATAATCAATGGAACCATGATAGCTTTTAAAAGGAGTGGCTCAAACTCCGCATTTAAAAGTTGGTTTTGAAAAAAACCGAGTGGTTTTTCGAAAGTGTTCCAACGACTTTTACTTGGTTTATTTTCTTGCATTAGTTCTTTTAATGCATATTTTTCTTGCATTAGTTCTTTTAATGCGTCCCATCATTTAATCCTACCATTGCAAAAAACAACCTAAATATGACGTACGCTTATGCCATTCGCATTCGCCACGGGGCCCCGTCATTACCCGTTAGATTACTTAACTAACGACAGAGCGGGGGCTGGGCTAGCGCGGCTGTAAAACATAAGCAACGCCTAAATAATATCATATATAGATATATATTGCAATGATAGCCATTTCAGATCACAGATGAACACATTGGATATACTAGGAACCCGCAATTCGTACGAGCCTGTAACGAAAAGCAGATTACACGGTCGCGGTGAATAACCAATACCCCACCCAAGACCCCTACGGATGCGGCAAACTACCCGCCAAGTACCCGAAGCGGAGCAACCTCCCTCAACACCGTGAGTAGGCCACTCGGCACTTCGAGATACCCGGTAGTTTGTGCACCCCCTCCATGGGTCTATCCTAGGAGCAAAAACAGTAAAAAGAAATTATACAATGACGGCTACAACCCCGACCCGGTTGTGCGGCCATACAAATAATTATTACATCAATTTACAAATTTACATGAATTGAAAGAAAAGAAAACTCTCGTCTCAAAACCCCCGGCTATTCACCCGCGACAATCCAATGAATTCATATACACATACCAATAACATTACAGATCACAGATTTGTATAACCCCCACTAATCGACATATAGCGATTAGCAGACGTTCAATACAAATATCACATCACAGATAAAAACAGTCAGCTTAAGTCTTTAGAAGTTCGATCAAAAATATGGATTTTTAGGCCCCAAACACAAATTTTCTTTCTGGAAAATATGGGCTGAAAAGACATATTCCAAAAATCCCAAAACAACCCCAGAAACACACTGCATAAAATTTGGACATCGGCCGAGTCAACTCGGCCGCGGAACCGCGGCGGGAGCGTGCTCCCGCCGCGTTTCCGCGGCGCTTTGACCGGTTCGTTGGACCAAATTTTGTGGGTGTTTAATAAAAAGCCTGAGCCGATTTTTAAGATGAAATTTATCATTTTTTGAACAGAAAAAAATTCGGCAGAAACTTGACATATCGAGTTCGTTTCGCGACTTTTTCTTTGATCGATCTTCTAGTTACTTTGCTAACATGTTAGATAGAGTTTAACTAGGCTCTGATACCACTGTAAGTCCATGCTACCTCTCCCGGTACTTACGGGCTTGCGGAATTTGATGAAAAACAATTTTCTAGAGGCGGTAACATGGACTCAAAACGGATCTTTGTTAAACTATCTACCTAACAACCTAACTACGAGTTGTTAACTACTCGGTTAGGGGGTTATACCTTTCTTTCTTGAACTCCTTCGTCTTCATCTCTTGATGGTGTACGGATCGACTTCACCCCGTCGTCTCCTTGCGCCGAAGATCGATCCACCCGAAAGCTTCTACCTTTGGCTTCTTCTTCGAACTATGAAGAAACTAGTTCACTTGGTTTGCTAAACCTTGTGAACTAGAGTGAGTAGAGGAGAGTGTGATGGGATTTTCTCTATGGTTCTTGCTTCTCAACACATGAGACAAGTGAACCATAGACAAGAGAGAGAGCAAGAGGAAGAGGGTGAGAGCAAGAGAATGAGAGAGCTCAATACCAAAAGAGAGAAAGACAATGAAAGAATGAGCCTCTCTTTTTCTCTTTCACCCTCTCATAATCCAAAAACATCATGAGCCATAATATTAATCAAGTATTATGTGATGGTTCATATCATGTCAAAGGCAATATCATTTTCATGCACTCATTTTGCAAACCACAATAAGCAAGCAAAAGTCTTTGCATGAAAATGACAACCATGGTAATGATGATGGTCAACTAGTCCAACCTAGTCAACCGGTCAACAAAGTCAACAAGTCAACCCCTTTACAACCATGTCACTATAATACTTAATTAATATTATTGCTAATCATAATTCTTATTCTCACTAGGGTTAAGCAAAAGTCAACGGTCAACAGTCAACTGTCAACAGTCAACAACCCCAATGAGAATACTCGGCCTCTGTCTCTCTGTCAACTGTGCATACACACCCGCATCCGCGTTCCGAGGAACACGAATACAAACAAGATAAAACCAATCCCAAAACGTACACTAGGATCTGTCTTAAACCAAAGCCCGCTAGTGTTAACTGTCCGGACACTGTACGTGCACAAGTGCACGGATGTGATCGAACCCTGTCGCAAAACCATGCGACCTGTCGCAAAACCATGCGACCTCTACTCTTTTGCCTGAAGGCGAATAGCTTTCTGTGTGGGACTCTAAAGACTCGACACTATGCTGGCAGTGGGTTTAACCACAGATCGCAAGCGGCAGTAGCTATGCGTAACGGTCCCAAGGTAGATGCCGACAAGAAGACTGACGAGGTGAAACCCATCTGAACTCCTACTGAGCCTGAATGTGACAGTCTCCGTACAGTCCGGTCTGTTCGTCTGATACATCGCATGGCGGGCTTAGAGGGCGGTAAACGTCAGTCCCTTAATAGCGGTACAAGTCGTGTCGGAGTGAAGCCTAGAACACCCTGAGATAACACTGGAAACCAACCAGTATATCTCGCTTGCCCTGGCCAGGGACTACTCGTGTAATGGCTCTCCTAGACACAGTGCGATGTCAACCCCCAATACCGGGAGAGACGAATCCTGTCTAACCGTCACTGCCTCCAAGTGCTTCAGGACTGCACCCAAAAACTACCTGTTTGCACGACTCCTTTGAGCCGTGGTAGGGTAGTAATCAAAGTACAGTGGGAACACACTCGAGGCAAAGTAACAGTGTCAAGTCAGCGGACTAAGCTGTACTCATGTCACCTGGGAACTGATAACTGATGATAGGTATAATTCCAACCAATTAGTTCCCGACGAGTCCTGTCCAGTGTACTCGTAACCTAACGAGCACCCGCATACTATCTCAAGTACGACGTACTGACGGCTGTGGGACAGACCGTCTCCCGAGCTGGGATAAGAAGCGCATACGCTAGTCTACTCCGGAGTATCGATGCCCTGTCTCGATAGTCCTGCGACTAGGGACCTGCATAAGGATGTGCTTATAGATTACCCAGCCCCCACGAGTGTGACTGCCATCACAACGCTGGTAATCAAGCAAAGATCCTAAGGGCTCTACTAATATGTATAAGCGATATGCTAAAAAAAACACATGCACATATTAAAGTAGAAACAAACCAAGTAGCATACTACCATTTTGAGCAAGATTGTCAATACAAGGTGAATATCCCAAGCTTCCATTAAGTAATATACATACTAGTATGATGCAGTAATGGCCTCTAGGGCATATACACTAACAGTATCCACTTTACTAACACCGCCCCTTGGTTTGGCGGGGGCTTTCTTCTTCTTTCCCTTGGCTTTCGCCCTGGACCTAGAAGAGGAAGATCCTCCTACAAACAAAGTGGATGTCTCCCTACCTTTCTGTAGGGTGCCCTCAGCACTCCTCAACATGTTCAGAAGTTCGGAAAGTTCAACCTCCTTTCCTTGCATGTTGAAGTTTAGGACAAACTGGGCGTAAGTGGAAGGAAGGGACTGGAGAATCAAGTCAGTGTAGAGTTCATTCTCTAACGTGGTCCCAAGGTCCGCGAGCTCCTCTATCTAGCCAATCATCTTAAGTACGTGTTCCGCTACCGATGATCCGACGGCCAATCTTGCCGAAAATAGCTTCTTCGACACTTCGTATCTGGCGATACGAGATTGCTCTCCATACAGATCTTTTGTATGGAGAAATATGGATTTTAGGTCTATATTCTCGTGCCTCCTCTGATGTTCATTGTCCATAGAGGCAAGCATGAGGCACTTGGCATTCGTGCAATCGATCTCCCATGTCTTACGGATTTCTATATCCGCGACGCTGGAGGTAGGACCTGGGACAGGGGAAGCTTTGGTGGTAAGGAGATACCCCAACTTGTCGTAAGTGATTGCCATTTTGACATTCCTGAGCCAATCTTCGTAGTTTGGCCCTGTCAGTATGTTTTTATCTAGTAATAACTTAAGTCCGGTCATGTTGATTGGTCGCTGCAATTAGGAGAGAGAAAAGAAACACTTTAGCATGATGCTCTTGCAAGTTTAGAGTGGTTTTTAGTTTGTCTAAACAGGATGGCTCCCACTGTCTCTCGAATCCCTCCTTAAACCATAAAGGAAGAATTAGTCGGGATCAATCTCACCGTACAATACTTGCTTAACTGTTCAGCCAGGCCAGTGTCGGTACTTCGAGGGAGGTTTTCCAACGCTTTCGCGAAGTTCCTTAATTAAGTAACCTCTTTTCCCTGTGGGCGTAGCCCCGCTAACACCTTTCTAGACACCTACTAGGTTTATAGCATTGATCGTTAAGTGAGAAATTTCCCGAAGAGTAGCATATACTCACAGTAGGATCGGGATCCAAATATCATCGCGTGATAAAACTGAAGGAATCCTACCATAATCATCACACTCCAAATGGTATGCAGCGCTAGCAAGTTTCAGTTCCTTTGAAACTCCCGATGTGGATTTTTGCCCCATGCTCTTATGACCTTGGCGTGAGGTCAAAATGTCATAAGTCACATGTCAAGTTCTACCCATCATTATCCAGGTTAATTTGAACCCACCCGTACCTATCCTTGACGTAGGCCAAAATGGTAGTACGATTGTCTCAAACCAACGCATTCTATCTATGCAACAGATAAATATCCGGCAGCTACCAATCACTATGCCTTGGCGTGAGGTCAAAATACATAGCTTGAATACTACCGAATATTTAACTGAAATGATGGAGGGCTACGAATGGTTTTGGCGAAACCGTGAACGTAGTGAACTTGATATAATCGATGGAACGAGATAGCTTTTAAAAGGAGTGGTTCAAGCTCCGCATTTTAAAAGTTTGGTTTTGAAAAGAACCGAGTGGTTTTCAAAGTGTTCCAACGAATTTTACTTGGTTTATTTTCTTGCATTAATTTTAATGCGTCCCATCATTTAATCCTACCATTGCAGAAAACAACCAAAATATGGTGTACGCTTATGCCATCCGCATTCGCCACGGGGCCCCGTCATCACCCGTTAGGTTACTTAACTAACGACAGAGCGGGGGCTGGACTAGCGCGGATGCAAAACATAAGCAACACCTAAATAGATATCATATATAGATATATAGCAATGATAGTCAATCCAGATCACAGATGAACACTTTGGATATACTAGGAATCCGCGATTCGTTCGAGCCTGCAACGAAAAGCGGATTACACGGTCGCGATGAATAGCCAATACCCCACCCTAGACCCCTACGGGTGCGGCAAACTACCCGCCAAGTACCCGAAGCAAAGCAACCTCCCTCAACACGGTGAGTAGGCCACTCGGCACTTCGAGATACCCGGTAGTTTGTGCACCCCTCCTTGGGTCTATCCTAGGAGCAAAAACAGTAAAAAGAAATTATACAATGGCGGCTACAACCTCAACCCGGATGTGCGGCCAAACAAATAATATTACATCAATTTACATATTACAAGAATGAAAGAAAAAAGAAACTCCCATCTCACATCCACCCGGCTATTCATCCGCGACAATCCAACGAGGTCATATACATAAACCAACAAGCATTACAGATCACAGATAAGTATAACCCCCACTAATCGACGTATAGCGATTAGCAGACGTTCAATACATATAATACATTACAGATATAACCCATTAGTCAAAGAATAGGGAAGATCGATCAAAATACGGATTTGTAACTACCCGGAAAACAAATTTGCTCTCTGGAAAATCTTGGCAGAAAGAAACCATCCTAAAAATCCCAAAACCATAAAATAAGAACACTGCAAGAGAAACGAGCCGCGGCCGAGTCAACTCGGCCGCGGAACCGCGGTGAGTTGGTCGGCTCGCTGGTTCGTTTTTCTTGGGTGTACTGTAAAAACCCTGAGCCGATTTTTAAGGTGTGATTTATTATTTTTAAAGCAGATTTAAAAATCAGCAGAAACTTGGGGTTTTTGAAAAATGTTTTGTGATTTTTACCGATCGAAGTTCTTTATACTTTACTAACTAGCTAGTTTGTGTTTAGTTAAGCTCTGATACCACTGTAAGTCCACGTTGCCCATCCCGGTGCTTGCGGGGAGGCGGAAACGGTATAAAAATCGGATTTTTGACACACTAGGCAACATGGACTATCAAAAGGAGGATCTTTGCTAAACATAAACTAACTACAAAGCTAAGAAGAGTTAGCTACTCGGAAAAGAGGTTATACCTAGGGCTTTAAGTCCTTCTCTCCTTGCTCCTTGGAGTGAAAGAAAGTGACCTCCTTGTCGCCTTCTCTTGTCGAAGAAAGATCCACCCGAGGGCCTCAACCTTTGGCTTCAACTTCAAACTAGAAGTTAACTAAGATGCTTGGAGTGCTAATCCTAGAACCTTAGAAAGAGTAGAGAGTATCTTAGAACAATTTATCTCAAGCTCAAAGGATTCTCAACTCATGAGAGGGGGGAGCTAGAGAGAGAGGAAGAGGAGGAGAGAGAATCTAAATGATAGAATGAAAAGAAATAAACCATTCTTCTCACATATATGTGTGAATTATGAAAATAGATAATTAGTCAAGTTAATTGTCATGGTTAATCAAGAAATGACCATTATCATTTCACATTAAATGCCTTTGCAAGGATCAAAGAGCATCTTTCATATGGAATGATGATGGTCAACTTGTCAACCTAGGTCAACAAGTCAAGTATAGTCAAATAGTCAACAACCCTAACCATGCACAATTATAATTAACTAATAATTAATAAATCATAATTCACACAAAACATTAGGGTTAAGAAAATGGCAATGGTCATCAACCCTAATCAAAGTCCTCTGCCTCTGTCTCAGTCAACTGTGCATACACACCCGTATCCGTATTCCGAGGAACACGAATACAATGAGATAAAACCAATCCCAAATCATATACTAGGATCCGGCTTAAACCAAAGCCCACTAGTATAAGCTGTCCGGACAGCAAACGTGCACAAGTGCGCGGATGTGAACGAACCCTGTCGCAAAACCATGCGACCTCTACTCATTTTGCCTAAAGGCGAATAACCCTCTGTGTGGGACTCTAAAGACTCGACACTACGCTGGCAGTGGGTTCAACCACAGACTGCAATCAGCACTAGCTGTACGTAACGGTCCCCAGGTAGATGCCGATAAGAAGACTGACGAGGTGAACCCATCTGAACTCCTACTGAGCCTGAATGTGACAGTCTCCGTACAGTCCGGTCTGTTCGTCTGATTCATCGCATGGCGGGCCTAGGGGGGTGGTAAACGTCAGTCCCCTAATAGCGGTACAAGTCGTGTCGGAGTGTAGCCCGGAACACCTTGAGATAACATTGGAAACCAACCAGTATACCTCGCTTGCCCTGGCCAGGGACTACTTGTGTAATGGCTCTCCTGGACACAGCGCGATGTCAACCCCCAATACCGGGAGAGACGAATCCTGTCTAACCGTTCCTGCCTCCAAGTGCTTCGAGACTGCACCCAAAAATTACCTGTTTGCACGACTCCTTTGAGCCGTGGTAGAGTAGTAATCAAAGTGCAGTGGGAACACACTCGAGGCGAAGTGACAGTGTCAAGTCAGCGGACTAAGCTGTACTCATGTCACCTGGGAACTGATAACCGACGATAGGTATAATACCAACCAACAGTTCCCGACGAGTCTTGTCCAGTGTACTCGTAACCCAACGAGCACCCGCATACTATCTCAAGTACGACGTACAGACGGCTGTGGGACAGACCGTCTCCCGTGCTGGGATGAGAAGCGCATACGCTAGTCTACTCCGGAGTATCGATGCCCTGTCTCGATAATCCCATGACCAGGGACGTGTATATATAAGGATGTGCTTATAGATTACCCAGCCCCCACGAGTGTGACTTCCATCACAACGCTTGTAATCAAGCCAAGATCCTAAGGGCTCCACTAATGCGTATCAAATATTGAAATTAGCTTGTATAAGAAACGGCTAACTCCGATACGGCAAATCATGAAAACACAAGTTGTACGTTCTAATTACACTATGTACGATTATTGCAAACGATCTAACACTCATTTTAACTGGAATTTAACCCAACGCTATTTCGTAACAGAAAACAGAACGCATTACAATTTACCCGTGTCGTATTTTAGAACTTTGATTCCTTTTCCGATATTAGTTCTCAGATTTTATATACAGTTAAATTAACTATTTTAAACAATACCAAAATATCCTGACAATGATACAGAGACCTACCCAAAAACCCAAAACCCCAAAGTCCATCAAAAATCCGGCGACGCCGGAATTCTCCTATAGGTCGCCTGCCTAAATCCGAGCCCCTTGGTTCATTCTTCTAGGGTTTGTTCTAGGTCGAACATACAATATTTAGGCATTGTTTTGTTAAGTTGATTTTACTCTGACTAATAATAGATTACTACAGAGCTAAATTTTACCAAAAATACGATTTTATCGATATTCAATTTCAACGTTAAACCAGTTACAGAACTAATTCCTACAGTGTTTAAAGATATTACCTACAAAGGATTTCTGGATGATCTCCCTCCAAGATGCACAAACTCCTAGTTCCTAGCTTGATGGTGAACTCCTTAGCTTAGTTCTTCTTCTCTTCTCTCTTTTCTTTTATTCTTCTTTGCTTGTTCTTAGTTTTCTTTAAAACATGAAATTTTCTGAATTTTAATCTGTTAAAATGATCTGAACACTATATATATGGTAAAGGGAAGAGTGAGGTGTAGGAGGAGATGTCACCAACAAGGGTATGCCACTCTCATGTAAGGAGGAGGTGTTGTGAAATGAAGTGTGCATGCAAGTAGGTGGTGGCAATGCATTATCACTCCAAAATTGATTTATCTTGATATAATTTCTGAGCTAAAACATTATCTATCCTTTTTTCCACTTACACCCTCATAATTTCAAGTTGCACATTTTTCCTAAACTTTACAAAAAGACCCTTCACTACCTATGTTATTATATAAACACCATTTTCTTAAAATGAAGCTAAATTTATCACTAAAACCCTTGTAATTGATTTATGTTACATACTAAAATTTTAATTTAATTTGTTTCACATACTACTTATGAAAATGTCTTATTTTATTTTAATAATAAATTGGCATTTTATTATTTAATTAATTGATTTTATTTATTTCCAAATTTTCAAAATGTTACAATAACGCAATATTTAGTGTCGCTATGAAGCCCATCACCACCTAAAAAACTACCGATCCTAGATCAGTAATTCTCGACTATCTTGGCCAAGGATTTCTGGTGATGGCCACCCGTGCACACTGCGACCTCTACCCCAATACCGGGAAAGACGAATCCCCTGACGATCCGCTCATTGCCTCCATGTGGCTCGGGACTGTACTCAACTAAAATCTGTTTGCACGACTCCTTTGAGTCATGGTAGGGTAGTAATCAAAGCACAGTGGGAACTCACACGAGACAAATGACGATCTCAGTTCAATAGACTAACCTGTACACATGTCATCAGGGAACTGTTATCTGACAATAGGTATAATACCAACTAGCATGTTCCCGGCGAGTCCGTCTGGTATACTCATAACCCAATGAGCACTTGTATACTATCTTAGGTGAACCAACTGACACCAATGGCTTGTGAGACCGGCCACCGCCCCTTGTCGGGGTCTCGATCTGTATACACTAGTCTACTCATGGAGTATCGATGCCAAGTCTCGAAACTTCCACGACTAGGGACACTTTAAGGATATGCTTATAGACCACCCAACTCTCACGTATATGATCGCCATCATACTGCTGGTAGTCAAGCAAGAATCCTATGGGCTCTATCAATATGTAATAGTGATCTGTAATATCACCTGAAACATGTACACGATGATAAAGACAAACCAGATAGCATATTATCATCTCGAGTAAGACTGTTTTACCGGTATATGTCATCCCTCAATCATTGCAATCTCGTGCCTGCAATCTAATAATTGACTTGAGGGCACTATAGCCAACAATCTCCCACTTGCACTTAAGGCTAATTATTACGATGTCGCATACTCACAGCCCATGTGATACCGAACACCCAACTTCTCTACTAATCAGTTTCACAAATCTCGTTTGTAAAACTATTGCGTTCGAGAATAGCCTCAGTGAGTGGATCTGCTCTGATGTTTCTTTCTATGTCTCTCTTAATCTCAAGTTCGCGGAGAAAACCATCTCCTGAAATGAGCAATACCTATCTTAGAATATATCTGGATATCTGATGGGACCCAGTTCACAAATGAACTCCAAATCCAGTAAACTTCTTAGACTGTATCGTCAACTGAATTTAATCAGTATCCTACACCATGCGTCCCTTAGTATCCGCTTGGACCACCTGTCCAAACTACTGCCCCTAGTCAAGAGGGAAAACTATAACTCTGGCAGTCACTCTGTCATCCAGGTCACCTTGGAAGCCTGGAATGATAACCGTCTCATGAAGGAGGCTGTCGTTATCAAATCCCTATGACATCCACTTATGTTCATAGACTTCTTCCGAACGTTTCTCCAAGATTGGATTAATATATAAACCTATTGCAGCTAGTGCAAAAACAACATCTGGTGTGGTACTTGACATCTCATGATTGACTCAATTGCCTAAGAAAATGATATACCAATCATGCACATCCCTCTCCCCTTTATTCTGTAAGACACCTTTAGAGAGGGTGACTCCATCATCTGCAGGTTCACCACCATGCCAGAAGTCATCCATTCTAAAACACCTTTAGAATACTGTCTAAGTACCCAGATTGGAAAACTACCCAAATCTAGATATAAAACCATAGATCTAGTAACCAGAATGCCTGATATAATATCCAAATCCTATATAGAGAAACCACTGTGTGACAACCACAGTATAACCGATCGTAGTATAGGAATTTCACTTCCTACAACGTGTATGTCATCTAAATACCAGGACATACCACCCTGCTACCTTCTTAACAGATCCATCTCTTATTCTGATGAAGCCAAGCTTATGACCGTCACATCAAAAATAGATGATCTATCTTCGCTATATCTGCTTTAGTCTTTAAATAGACACAAGCAACTTGTCCACTATGCTTCCGTTGCTCCCACTGACTACAACAACCCACTGGCAGAGTCATATACACGTGCACTTCTAAAGCTAGTTTAGAACGACACCATACTCATCCTCCTGCCGGGTCTCATAGTCTAGAACAGCAGTAATGATAAGTCTGGGTGAACAAGAACCTCCTGTCACCGTCTTTGAGAATACCGAAGTACCTCTCGGGCGCCTGAGGTTACCCACCATATCTATGGAGTGGCTAATGGAATATCAAACCTGATCGAATCTTTAGGTTCTATTAAATTTTCAGTAATCGTTTGTGGTTCTGGAATCACTTCCAGTTCTACCATACTCCCACTACTGTTTTCTGAAAAAATCCATTTTACTAAAACTGTGGCGAGTCAAGAACAATATCACCATTGATCTTCCAGATGGTAGAAAGTTAACCCTCGTCATAGCCCGGATTAACCCACAAACTGCCATTACAGAAACGTGCATTGAGTCTTCTAGAGTCTGGTTTTAAGCATAAGCCGGACAACTCCATATACCTTAACATCGTTAAGATATGAACCATTCTATATACAATATATAAACAGAGGCACTAATTTAATTGGAACCAGATTCAAATCACGCAGCTGTCTCCAGTGCATGTCAGCTAAATGGAGAGAAGCCGATCAGCATTACTCAACTAGGAGTGCATCCAAATATGAGTAACCTGAAAGAGAAGCAAGTTCTCAAAACCATTACTATCAACTGAATACTAAACACAAGTATCTACATCTTCAATCTCCTTGAAGAATCCTGATACTTGCAACACGTGGTTCTCTACTTTATTCTTGTACCTATAACTTCTCAAAACTTGGACCTTGTGTTTGTACGAAATGCTTGTCTAAAACTGGAGAGGTCATAAGTAAACAGAATATAGTACGAGTACCAACCCCTCTGTCCTAATGGACACTGGACAACATACAATAGTTTGTATAAGTCTCCTGAGTTCAATAACTCAAATTCTGTGCGTCGTAGGTTGAAAATTGTACTTATAGTTAAGAAGAATTACATCGCTGTTTAATACTCCTTACCTTACCATCAACTGATATAGATAAATGTCATGGACATAATTTCAAAAAGTTATATCTCACTTTATAAAATAAACGTACAGATATATCAGTTTGAAATTGGTGCATAACAACGGATATTCAAAACCAAATATCTTGTTGGGTTATCTAGCATGGCAGCAAGGTTTCGGGAGGCATCGTCCATGCCAATTTAAAAAATTGTCATTCTAGCTAACCCTAACCCTAGAATTGTTACTAGAAAATCCGACGAAACTAAATGTAAACACTTTACATCTAAGTGAATAAGGGTATACAACCTTTGTAGACCGCTCCTTCACATCTAAAGCTCCATGTTGTAGTCCTTTCGCTGCGAATGGTGAACTCCCGGACTCTAGAGAGGGTTCACTTGAAGAATCGAACAAGCTTGCTCAATGACTTCGAGGCCGAAGATGATCTATGTCGAGGAGACTCGAGCTCATACTACCTCTTCACTAATGTGTGAAATTAGTGAAGCAAACACCCTAAACTAAATGGCTAATAGTAGAGGATGATGAAGTAGGAAGTGGGCTCACTTTAGATTTATTTTTCTCACACTTTTTCATCACTTTGTAAAAACCAAGAGAGCTTCAAGAGGAAGAAGAAGATCAAGTGATGAACAAAAGAGATGATGTTAGAAATGCAACCACGGATGAGTTAGTGTCATGCATAACTCATGTAGAGAATAAACCATAGCTATGAGTTAAGGTTAGGTTAATAAATATCTTAAGCTTGACAAAAAAGTGGACTAAGTCAATGAAACCTACAAGCTTCTATAAGCTTTGAGCCATGACTTAATTTCCACCTTTTTGAATTTGCTTAATGATAAATAAAACTATAACATAAACCCTAGCATGGTATAAGTCTCATTCATACATGTTGCATGTGTAACCTAGTATGACACAACAATATATATCACATATATATTTATGTGTGCAAAGAAAACAATACATATATCACATATATGTAAAGTGTATCACAAGTGAGAAAAATGAATACTTAGGTGAGCTAATATTAGTTAATATAATTTAATATATCAAATATATAATTCTACAATAAATTATTAAATCAACACTTGATTTAATGATCCGGCTATATCACATATAACCGACTAATATCATATGTAACGACTTATCGAATAAACACTTGATCTGATAACTTGGCTATATCACATATAACCTACGATGTCACTAATTGCGAGAATAGAATGCGGCATCACATACACGCATTAATCTCGGTCCCGCACATATCACATATGTGCTCCTACTCCGTTTCGCATGAACCAGGGAACCTCTGTGTAGGACTCAAAAGATTTGTCAATACGCCGGCAGTAAGTGATGATCATATCAAACACCCATAAGCCGCAAGCGGTCTGCTAAACGTAACGGCCACCCGGGTATTGAGCGATCAGAAGATCAACAAGTAAGCCTGCTCGTACTCCTGCGAATCCAATCAGTAACACTACCGTACAGTCCGGTCTTTTCGTCTGGTATGTCGCATATCATAGCCTGGGGGTGGTATAACGTCATACCCCAATTGCCTGATAAATCATGCCGATGCAAGGTCCATAACGGTTCGAGAAACTACTGATAACACTTACCAGTAAATCTCAGCAACCCTGGCCAGGGATTTCCTGTTATGGCCAATCGAGCATAGCGCAACATCAACTCCCAATACCGGGAGAGACGAAACCCTTCCTATTGCTCATTGCTTCCATGTGACTTGGGACTGTACCCAAAAACCACCTTTTTGCACGATCTCTTGACCATGGTATGGTGGAAATCAAAGTGATCACCACATAAAACTGCATTTTAATACCACTCAATCATTATCTGTTATGCTATATATAGGTATTATTAATCAGTGTTTGCTCGGTTATTACAGTTTACAGGTATTCGTGATATAACACAGAAAACATACTCAAAATCACGGATATAACAATTAGAAGCCGACATTGCAAACAGACCAGAGAACCGACCGATGCCCCAGGAGCTCTTTTGGAAATAATACAATTGTACACATCTTTTATGTAATATTGGTCCAACACACATGAGGATACATGCCATGGACCAGGTAGGGGGATGCAATAGACCATGTAGGCTGCCTTGGTATCATGAACAAAGTGGGTGTGAAAGCATTTATGGCATAAAGTTTGGATGTGATGTAATGACCAAGTTTCCATCCAAACCTCTGCATACAAACGAGATTGCATCTGTTAAAGCAAACAGAGCCAATGTGTTACTTGAGAACACACTAGCACTCCACCGCAACCCAGGCCTCCTTCCTCGGTTTCAGGCCGTCGAAATTCGCCACAATCCCGGCGACATCGGCCGTACTACCTCCAGTGGGCCCCATATTTTCACAGTGCCTCCCTTGATGCCACATCAGATTATTTTTATTGTTTGCTTAATCTTATTTTGGGCCTATATATAGCAGATCATTGGCAAGGGAGAAGAGAGGATGCATATACCATACCATAGTTTTTGTTAGTTTGTTTTTCTTTTGGTTTAGCTTGAGGGGAGTGAACTTCAGTTGGTTTCTTCTTCTTCTTCTCTTTTGAAGCTCTCTTTGGAGAGCTTTATTAAGGAGGTTGAACAAGTCACCAAAGTTTGTATCTTGTTCTCAAGTGATCAATACATTATTGTTTCTTTTATTTGCTCGCTTTCTTTTCTTTTTATTACCATGCTTAACTAATTCCTTTATTTGGTTGTGGTGTGGGTGAGAAAGTGAGATGAAAGGCTTTGCCTCCTCCACCTCTTGTTTATGTTTCATGCGCTTAAATTCCATTTTGTGTTAAGGTTGCTAAGCTAGGATATGGTATGTTGTGATAAAGAGCTTGACAAACTCTTTGTTTCATATACCATATACCTTCACAAACCCTTAGCAAACTCAACACCAATATATTTTGCTCTCACTAACCTCTTTATGTTTTCATTGTTGTTGTATACTTGCAAAACTTCGTGTTTAGTGTTGATACCTCAAGCGCAGACATACAAACGGTAAGTGACCAAAACGGACTCGTTTCGTGCTTTGCGGCGAATGTCGGACTTTGACGGTTTGTGCTCCGCAACCGCGTTGACAAGTCGTGCTTCATGCCAGAATCAAGGTAAAGCCGGACAACTCATAACCAAGGGAGTGTAGAGGTAAACGTCGTGATTCAAGCTTCCGAACCAACCACAACCATTCTTTCCTCAACTCCTTTTCTTGTTTTTTCCTTGTTTTTATTCTTTTATATTTTTTTTATGACAAAACCCAATTCATTAATTTGTTAACCTTAAACAACGATACGTAATACTCAATTCCCTATGGATCGACCCATGCTTACCGGCTCGCTACAACGCGCCGTGCACTTGCGGTTATAAATAGTAAAATGAGAACGATCTCGTGCGCGCATTACGTTTTCCACCAAAACACATCCATTTCCAAAACAATACGCGTTCGCACACGCAGGAGGATTCCCAACAAGTTTTTGGCGTCGTTGCCGGGGAATTGTAGATACTAAGTATTGTTATTTCTGGTTCTACTAACAAAACTAACTTTTAACACAAATTTTTTCAAAACTAACAAAATACGATTTTTCTAACCTTTGTTCTCTGTTGTTTATACCTGCTATCACTCTGTGCTGAAATTAAAAAATCAAGTAAAACCATTAGAACTCTACTATCGCCTAGAGACCCCACCAAAAATATCTACACCTAACCCTCTGAAAAAACCGGCGACCATAAAAGGGAATTCCGGCGTCGTCGGCCTTTCAGTAGGGTTTTGGGTTTTTTTCTCTTTAGGTGATCTCTAGTTCTGTGTTTTGGTTCTGTTGGTATTGTTTGATTTTTCTAATTTTGAGTGTGCAGGAATTGGGGCATTCGTATCATTTTTGACACCAAATATCGTATTTTCCGACATTTTAGGTTTTTCGCGGAATTACGACCAGCGATCGTGCGGAGCGAGGTTCAATTGCAATTTCAAGACATTGGGGGAGATTAGTGCCAAAGATCTGGGTAGTTTGACCCGCGCAAGCAAACATTCAACGACTCGGATCACTTTCAAAGGGTTTTCTTAAACCAAATCCATTTGGTACGTATTTCCCAACACCTCCTCTCGAATCTGACGCAATCCAATTCTCTATCTTTTGCAGGATTCTTTGCACAATTTTACCGCAAAATTGCAAAGAGAACTAACCGTATTTGTTGCAGCGCATAATACTTAACCGAAAAAGAAATATTTGAATTTTATGATTTCTTGAATTCTTTGATTTGATTGCGCATTGCATTTTAATACGGAATTAAGGGCACAAAGACCTAAACAAGATACGGTAAAGGATTTCATCACCTTTTCTCCGTAGCCCACAAATCACAAAACTGCATTCTTGCATACCCTCAGTAAATTAAAATCAATTAGACTTTGACTCTAAGGATTTCACGCTCATTAGGAGAGGTTAATTGTGTTTAGAACTTTGCTTAACGGTATATCATTCACGGGGTGTCTAGGCAAGTGTTAAACGGCGCAACCACCAAAAGAGAAAGGGTTATTTAATTAAGGACCTTCGCGAAAGCGTCGGAAAACCTCCCCTTTTCTCTTGCACTTACCTGGCTTCGTGATCTATATATCCTGAGCCTATTTCTCGACACAGTTTTACTTCATCAATCGGGTTCTTGAGCAGGTCTAGTTGACTTAGAATACTATAGACTGCTAGGGGTGTGATATTCTTTGTTTTTGTGATTTTTGTGAAATCTTGTTAAAATGGGTGACACGCAATTCAATTCAATTTTTTACGATTCCTATTCTTTTTTTTATACTCAATCCCAAATTATTTGTTCAAATTGCCAAAATTCTTCCCACATTCATGATGATTGTCCTTTCCTAAGGAGTGACCAACAGTTCCAAATTCTTGACGGTCACCCCCTTAGCACTCCTGAACCCAGTCCCACTTCAACCATTGACCAACTGATTGAAAATTTAGAGAAAGAGGTCGACAGAATGACTGTTTTAGCATCACCACCATCACAACCCCTCCAACCCGAAAACGTTGAACCACCTGTAGGGTATGATAGTGAGATGGATGCTAGGTTGACCGCTCTAGAAAAGCGTATTGAAGTAATGACTGCGGTCGAGAATTAAACAGCTTCTACGTTAGCCCTGTTCATACAGCAGTCTGAGCAATTATTTCTTGCTCAGGCTCAATCTTCGGCTAACATAGAGGAACAAGTGAAACATTTAGCTAAGAGGATTCTAGGGAATGAGCACAGTCAATCAGAACCCGATAATGTTAATGTATGTCATCTAGAGAGTCACCCAAGTAAGGTAAATGATAAATCAAATTTTGATGATTTCTTAGATGATGATACGATTGAATTGACTGAGTGCTACCAGGACACACAAGAAAACCCTCTAAGTCAGTCTACCCCTAGCCTTCAAGTATCCACTAAACCTCTTCTCACTTTAGAGATTGATTTAACTGAAATAATACTTGATGAGGAAATTCTTGAACCGACTGATTTCTGCTTTCCAATTTTAGAGGAAGAACCTTGTGAATTCGTCGGGTATGGTTGGGATAGATTAGAAGAGATCAATGATAAGGAACCCACAATTTTTGTATCACTTAGTGATATTGTTTCGGAAGAAACATTAGGGTGGGAATCTACTTTTTTAGATGATATGAACCTACCCATTTGTTAATGTGGTAAGGAAAAATCTTTTTGGGAAAGAGTGTAAATAATAAGAGTAAGATTGTGAAAAACAATAGGGAGGAAAACGATATTGAAAACTATTCTTTTATACAGAGTTTTGTGGAAATTTTTGCTGATGAGCTTGATACTCTTGGTTAGTTTGGGTCAAGATCATTTTGGGATCATCCTTTGGACCTTTCTTTTTCAGAACTTTTTGCGGATGAACTCTTGTTCTTACACGAACCTGAATTTAAAACTCAACACGTGCTTATTTCAATTCATTCAGAAAACAATTTTTTGACCTCCTTAAAATTCCATCTTCATCTTCAATGTCTTCTCATCCCTATTTTTACACGCCCATGCCCTTCACTAATATCTAACTTATACATATTCTTTTTCTTCTTTTTATACACATTCTTTTACCAGCCCCTACATTATATAGACATAATCTTCTTATGGCTGGTATTAATTTCTTCTCTAACCATGTCGATAGATTGTAAATATAGTAATTTTTTTTTTGCTTTCTTAGTTTTTATATATAATCTCACCCACTAGGGGTGAGTGCTGATATTTTTGGGCGGGACAAGACTTTTTTTTTATGTGTTTGTTTAAAGAGATGTACACATTTGCTATATTTACAATTGGGAAGGGGTTTTGTGTAAATAGTCCTTTATAATCCCACTGCCCACAGCCCGAGCCTTCATTTCACATCTCTTCAAATAGATCTAAAAGCCTCCTCATCTCTTCCCGCAGCCACCACCCAAAAACCCTAGCTCCTCCCTCGGATCTGGCCGGCGACTCTTCCACCATTTCCGGAGAGATCGGCCGTCCCCCCTCCAAACTCCGATCAACTTCCTCCTCGCTGTAAGACATCTTCTTCCCCCTATGTTTATACTGTTTGTTCTTGCAAAAATCCTACAGATGGCACCTCTTGTGTTGGAAAGGAATTTTGTCGCACTCTTTTCACACGATGTCTTCGGACATTACTTTTGCGACGCAATCCAACAGCTGGGTTGGGTTTTCTTGCTGTATGGGGCGGAAGGGTTATGCGCTTGCGAACGTTTGGTGGAAGAATTCTACGATGCGATTCGTGAGGGGGAGGTATTACAAAATAGAGTCAGATTGCATTTTTTGGGACGACGTAAGGTATTCTTGATTGAAACCATTTCCCACGTCACGGGTATCCCATTGCGATCTGGGAATCAGAAGCCCCTAGAGTTGGCTCAGTATAGGAAAGTTCTGGGAAACCATTGTGAGCTTCGTGATGCTGGGTTGAATGGCCAGCAGATCTATAGGAACGCCTATACAGCATGCCGGTGGGTGTACCGAAATATCAAGAGGATTGCGCGAGTTTCTTCGTTTCCAGCGATTGTGGGGCACATAGTCCATTGTCTGATGACCGGGGACTATCAATTCTGCATGGCGACCATGCTCTTTGCCACGATCACGGACAGTGCGGCGGCGCACAAATCATTGCTTCCCGTCCTCATCACGTAGATTTGCCGACATTACATGGATGAGGACGAGTTCACTGCCTATCTATCGATGTATCCTGCCATACCAGTGGAGATGGAGATAATCTCGCCTGGGTACTCGGATCCTAGGAGTGAGCAGCAAATTTGGACCCCGACTGACCCCAGCGAGCATGCGGCCCCGCAAACTTCATCCGAGATATACTTGGGAGATGATGTTCCGACGGATCCCTATGAACTTCACAGAATGGAAGTCCGCGGCATTAAAACGTTGATCCGACAGAACAAGGAAATTAAGGATCAACTCAGCCAGATATTGGCCAACCAAGATGACACATGCAGTGGCAGCAAAAGGAAGGGAAAAGCAAAGCGACGATGAGGACATCGTCTGGCTCAAGTTTGGGGGTGGAGCTGAAGCTTGGTGGTGGTAGTACTGTGTATCTTCATGTACCTTGCATTTTGCATATTTCTTGCATTTCAGCATTTACATTTTGTATTTTTCTTTTCTTTTGCATGTAGTTGCATGTCATATTTGCTTTTGTACTGCACTGTATAGAAAAATTGAAAAATTCTTGAAAAAAATTATAAAAACTTTGTTATGTTGGTTATCTGGGGAATTGCGATTCAAAATCTGATGGTTCAGTTGATAAGATAGAAATAACTAAATTCTGAATGTGAGATTAACAACCTAAAAGATAACCCTCCGGTTTGCTCAACTATTGCCGATATGCATCTTTTATAACACTTTACGTGTCGTATGTTTTTAAGGAAATGATGAATGTCTGACATGTCTATAACTTTTTGATTGATAAGTATCTATAGGATCATACAGGTTTGGCCGAGTTAAGCAGTGTATCAAGAATTGTTCATACGGTGGAGTAGAAATGAGGAAACTTTATAGAAACTTATGCAGAAGCTATAAGTCCAAAAAATAACCCATCTAGAACCTTGTTGGAGTAGGTACACACTTTATCACATGTAACGTCTTCAATTTTAAAAAGAAAAAGCTGGTTATATCTCCGTTTTCACTAAATGCAAAAATTCTAAGTAAAATGAGTCTTTTGTTTTGTGGCCTTGGTAACTTGGGTAATTAAGTCCTTGGGGTGTCTCCACACCTAATGCCCTAAAACCATCTGGTTTGGGAGTCATTGACCCAAAGCTCGCTAAGTTTCCAATCGTCAGATAAAACATGCTAAGCAAGTGTTCTCTCCAAGTTAAAAGTCCTAACGGTTCTGTGTGGGAGAATAATCTTGGCGATGACGAGTTTCTTATGTTAAAACAGTTTTTCCGGAGATATGAAGGTTTTGTATTTATTAAGACGTTTTGCACGATAATGAAAGGTGTGTACAAACAAAAACAGGTGAAAGGTAGGAGTGAAAATCAGGGCTTGGGTTCTCTGTTAAAGTTGCTATAAATTTCTGACATGAAACCTAACTGGCGAATAAAACTTGAGAAAATCTTAGCTCCTTTCAAACTCGTGCGATCCTTTAGAAGTCTATCTTGGTCCATAACTTTGACATGTTGACCCTAATCAAATTTCTTAAAAACGTGACGACACAACCGCACAATCAAGAAAAGACGCGTATTAGCTTGTTTAACAGATTGTGAGGAGTGAAATATTGGGTTTAATGTTTCTTGTTTGAGTGATAGAACTTCTACCTTTGATTCTTAATTTTCGGATTTGAATCCACGGTTTCTCCTTAGCTAACTTAACTGGATTTAGTGGGTGTAATCCGTTGAAAACCCTCAGGAGACAACACTCCTCCTACTAGGGACACCTAGAGGTTTAACGGCTTGTTGCACGTTGATTGGTTCGAAAAAGTGTGTTTGTAGTTAACCGCAATCAGAACGGTGTCGCGCGTAGCTAGACCGAGGTGAGTACGGGTCGTCCTCAGGGAAACGTTGAATCTTTTACTCTTACTTTAGATGTGTTGAGAAAAAAAGGAGGGATAAAGAATTTTGAAGAATGGTTTCTATATCTACGTTAAGCAAGAATGCAAAAATATAGATCTAGATTATTTTAGGGATATAGTTAATATAATAAGAGGGCTTGTAGGGTTCGTTAGGATTTAGTAGTCATGGATGATTAATTAAAAGTTACCATTTTTATCCATTAATAGATTTAAAACTAGAACGACGGTGATGCGTGTAGATTAGGGTTTCTGGAGGGAAAAGGAATCTCACTCTTAACCCTTATCTCGACACGGAACTCCGTTCATATCTAGCCTTTACCAAAACAATCATTAATCTAATCTCTAATCGCGGTCGGAACTAACAAAGAATTGTTAGCGCGCCCGATTAGGATGTTAATGATTCTTTTGATAAAGTTCATAAACTTTATAGGACTTAAAAAGGGTTTAGGGATTTTTATCATCCATTAGCCTATCCTAATCCTACGAACCCTAACAAGCGGAGAATTACTCGCGCATGTTGGGAGAAAAAGAGATGGAAAGAAATTGCATCATTAAACTAAGAAGAAATAGAATAAGAAAAAGAAAGCTAACTTTATTAATCAACAAAATTCATTACACTTGAATCCTTAGAAAATGATTACAAATCTAGTTGCTTCTCGATCTCTTCCAAGGAGGTAGATGAACCTTTGATGATCAGTCTGGATGCGTGAGCCGTCTGGGACTTCGTGATCGCGTCGGCTTGATGATTTTTCCAGGAGGCTCTTGGTCCCTTTTTATATTCCAAAGCCATAACCTTTTGCTTCAAAATTTGGTAAAATTCATCAGAGATTCACTTCCCAAATTTTCAGCAGGTGATCCCTCTATCATGCCGCGGATCCGCGGACTAAGGGGGGGTATGGCCGCGGATCCGCGGCCATTCAATCTCCTCCCTTGATCAAAAGTTTAGGGCTTCATCTGTGTGACATTTGTATATCTCTGGAACCTTTATATCATGGAAATCTTCTCGTGGTTGCTGCCAGACTTGGTCTCCAAGTTTTGCTTCTTAATTAGGCAAGTCTTCTTCAATAAATTGATCTCCTTGATTCTAGTCTTGAAAAATTCTGCACAACTTGGAAAAATTATGCACAACACTCAAATAAGATTTAGTAGATTTTTTTCTACTAGGATTTGGTCAATGAATTTATTTGCATACATTTTCCTACCAAATGCTAATTGTAATATATCAACACATGGAAAATAGTATTTTTACACATAAACCCTCATATGTATGATATATTATAATAAAGTCCTTTTTAATATGAAAATGGTAGGAAAAATGTAATAACGAATGTGCAGTTTTATCAACTGAACAAATACCCCCAAACTTATCTTTGATCGTCCCGAGCAAACTAGTTTATTCAAGAGGAGAAAAAGAAAGGAGAAAACTAAGCACACTTTCGTAGGCAGACACGATTGCACTGAGCACGTACAACAAGCCGTTAAACCTCTAGGTGTCCCTAGTAGGAGGAGTGTTGTCTCCTGAGGGTTTTCAGCGGATTACACCCACAAAATCCTATAACAAAAGAGAGATGGTGAAATTTACCATAAAAGAAAGACTTTGAAAATAAGAGTTTCCAACTACACTAGCTTTTCAGTTGTCATGAGCCCTATCTTAATAGTCATGAAAAAATGTTAGAAATAACATTATCCCTCAATAAAACATTGTCTTTATTCTTCATTCCTACCTTTCATCCAAACATTGATCATATACCCCTACGTGTGTGAAATTGACATCCATACACTCGAAGAATTCAATTCAAGCTATCATACTCTTGTCCATCTACCTCAGTACTTTTTAACCTGATGAATATTTAGATTTGCTCACACATTTTCATGCGACCGTTAATACTTCTTGAGGTACTAACCGACCGATTACTCATGTGCTTGCTGATTAGGTGATAATATTTTTCTCGTCTTGCACCACCTAAGGCTTAGCAGTGACTCCCAGACCAGTTGGCCTTAGGGCACTAGGTGAAGAGGCACCCTCGCTATATTTTTTTTATTGCTGCCTTGGCGATAACAAAACCAGTGTTCATTTTTTTCTTTTCACCATATTTATATTTTCTTCATTTTTTTTTTCATTTCCTTCATACTTTGGCTTTTAGACAAGAGCATTTCAAGGTATCCTCTACTATCCCGAGTTTCAAGACGTGTGTAAGTGCATATAGTAGGGTATCAACTTTCAAATGTTTGGCTTCCAGAATAGAAATTATTTTTCAGACTTATTTTTTATCCTCATATTAGTGACTTCCTTCATCTTACTAACCCTTGGGACAACTGCTCATAACTACTTATTACCAGTTCGTTTAAGAAAACTTCTAGTTTTCTTGGTTTTCTTAAACTATTCCTATCTTTTGGATGTAATTTTTCACTTTCTACTCGTTTGTTATAAAAAAATTTAATGCCCAGTGTCAAAGATAATTTAGTGAATACAAACCTCCCCCCAAACCTATTTTCAGCAGTGTCCTCACTGATGTAGCCTTTTGAGAACAAGGACCTGTATACTAAGAGAGAGATACAAGGGGTAAAATAATAGTTAAATGAAAATTTCCCCCAAACTTATTCTTTGACACGCACAGATATTCAATCAAATCCATTTTTACTCACCTCCATGAGAAAATGTTACAAAAACATGGAGGTGAGGCGGATGAATTTTTAGTTTTGATAAAGCGGCTCCTGTAAAAACAGGAGCTCCTCCGCGGGGTCAGCAGAAAAATACGGTTTTAATCTATGCCCATTTACTTTAAAAATTGAACCGTTTTTCAAATTTTCGACTTCAACTGCCCTGTGCGGGTGTACATACCGCACTATAAAAGGTCCTTTCCAACGAGATTTAAGCTTACCCGGATGAAGATGGAGACAGGAATCGTAAAGAAGGACTTGTTGCCCCGATGTGAAGGTTTTTCTGGAAAGATTTTTATCGTGGAACACTTTAGTCATGTTCTTTACTATCACTGCATTATCGTAAGCTTCATCGCGGAGTTCGCTTAGCTCATTCAATTGCAGCTTCCGATAGCTGCCTGATTGATCAAGATCAAAATTAAACTCTTTAATAGCCCACATTGCTTTATGTTCGATCTCGACAGGAAGGTGGCATGCCTTTCCAAACATAAGGCAGTATGGAGACATACCAAGATCGGTCTTATAAGCGGTGCGGAATGCCCAAAGAGCATCTGTCAATTTGGTTGACCAATCTTTACGGTTTTTCGAAACCGTCTTCTCCAATATCTGTTTGATCTGCCTATTTGAGATCTCAGCCTGCCCGCTTGTTTGGGGATGATAGGGCGTAGAAAGCTTGTGAGTGATTGAATATTTCCGCATCAAGGCCTCGAAAGACCTATTGCAGAAATGTGTCCCGTTGTCGCTAATGATAGTGCGAGGGTGTCCGAATCGTGAAAAGATATTTTCTTTAAGGAACTTAATGACAACTTTGTTGTCATTAGTGCGACACGGTATAGCTTCCACCCATTTCGAGACATAATCAACCGCTAACAAGATATATAGATTCCCAAAGGAGTTGGGAAAAGGGCCCATAAAATCAATACCCCAAACATCAAATATTTCCACAACCAATATAGGTTGGAGCGGCATCTCATTCCTTCGTGAAATCCGACCCAAATGCTGACATCGCGGACAAGTTTTGCAATGTTCAAATGCATCTTTAAATAATGTTGGCCAATAAAAGCCACATTGCAAAACTTTCTCCGCCGTTTTGCGAGGACCAAAATGACCGCCGCATGCCTGATCATGACAAAATGATAACACGCTCTTGAATTCATCGTTAGGGACACACCTGTGAATAATTTGATCGGAACAATACTTGAATAGATAAGATTCATCCCACTAAAAATATTTTACTTGGGATAGAAATCGAAGTTTGTCTTGTTTTTACCAATCATTAGGAATAAGTCCCGTTGCAAGATAGTTCACGATATCCACGAACCAAGGTTCGTAGGATACAGTCAAGAGCTGTTCATCAGGAAATGAGTCATTTATCGGCACGGTCAAAGTTGGTGAAGAAGTGATGCGTGAAAGATGGTCGGCTACAACGTTTTCACGTCCACTCTTGTCTCGGATGACAAGATCAAATTCTTGTAACAATAGGATCCAACGTATTAGCCTGGCCTTCGCATCCTTCTTCGATAAAAGATGTCGTAGGGCGGAGTGGTCTGTGTAAACCACAATAGGCGAGCCAATCAAGTAGGGCCTGAATTTCTCTAATGCAAATACAACTGCCAAGAGTTCCTTCGCGGTAGTTGTGTAATTTATTTGTGCATCATTCAAGGTCCTACTTGCATAGTAAATTACATGTGGCATCTTATCAATATGCTGTCCCAAGACAGCACCAATAGCAAAATCTGATGCGTCACACATAAGCTCGAACGGGTGGTTCCAATCCGGAGACGATAGAATGGGGGCTGTAGTGAGTGATTCTTTAAGCGATTCAAAAGCAGCCTCACAATCCGAATCGAAGTGAAATGTAGTGTCCTTGGCCAATAGAAGGGTTAAGGGTCTAGCAATTTTGCTAAAGTCCTTAATAAATCTCCTATAAAATCCTGCATGGCCAAGGAAGGATCGTATATCTTTGACGCAGTTGGGACGAGGGAGGTTATGAATGACATCTATTTTAGCTCTGTCAACCTCAATGCCTTTTCGTGAAATTATATGTCCAAGTACAATACCTTCTTGGACCATAAAATGGCATTTTTCCCAATTCAAAGTCAAGTTCTTATCCTTACAGCGGGTAAGAACCGCGTCAAGATTACGAAGGCAGTCCTCAAAGGAGTCCCCAAAAATAGAGAAATCGTCCATAAAAATTTCCAGAAAAATTTCCACCATATCTGAAAATATCCCTATCATGCACCGCTAAAATGTAGCGGGAGCGTTGCATAACTCAAAGGGCATGCGTCTATAAGCAAAAGTTCCGAAAGGACAAGTAAAAGTGGTTTTATCTTGATCCTTTTCGGCGATGGGGACCTGGTTATAGCCAAAGTATCCGTCCAAGAAACAGTAGTAATCGTGTCCAGCTAATCATTCTAACATCTGGTCAATGAAAGGTAGAGGGAAGTGATCTTTCCTCGTCGCGGCATTGAGTTTCCTGTAATCAATACATACATGCCACCCAGTTTGGGTGCGTGTTTGGGTTAACTCATTAGCCTCATTAGTGATGACCGTGATGCCAGACTTTTTAGGGACCACATGAATTGGACTTACCCATTGGCTATCAAATATGGGGTAAATTATTCCACTATCAAGACACTTGACGATTTCTTTCTTTACCGCCTCCTTCATAACGGGATTTAACCGTCTTTGTGGGTCTCGGGTTGGTTTGACTTCATCCATGTAACAACCCTAAATTTCTTATACCCTTTTTCTATACAAATTTTTAAATTAAAATTTTCAAAATCCACAAAAGGGTATTTTAGCCTTAGCACAAGATATAGGTAATTATTTTGTTTTTAATTACAAGCTACAAGAATGTAATAACTCCATTTTTAGTGTACAAGAAATTACTTTAAATTTAATGTATACTAGGAGTATTTATTCTTGCTGCTGTCATTTTAAGCAATTAAATACCACAATAATTACAAAAAGGAGCTTGTAGCTCATTGGTAATACCTTGCATTGCTGAACCAAGCCACCAGAGTTCAAATCCCATACCCCACATTATTTTTAATATTGATTTTTTTAAAAACCTTTAGAATACCAAGAGTTTACACGTGCATATCTCACAAAAACCCCACTACACCCAAACATGTAACACTTGCAGGAGTTAGATGAACCGTCGGGGGGGATCCAGGCCACCGGACTCGGCCGGGAATCAGCCAACTCGGCCTTGACTCGGCCAACTCAGTGCTCCGACCGAGTCACGACCGAGTCACCCCCGATTCGGCCGATTCCGGCGATGGTCACAACATGAAAGTTGTGTCTTTTCATATTCCCTATGCACCTGCAAAATTTCAGCTTCAGACCACGTCCATAGCTCTTTAAAAACCCCAATTACTCCACTTTTAATACATTTTTTTATTACATTTTATCACATTTTATTTTTAACTTTTCATCTACCCTAACCCTAGCCTAACCCTATAAATACCAACCCTACACACTACCCTCTCACCCCCAAAATCTTGAGCCACTCTCTCAAAAGTTTTCCAAGAAGTGTGTGCTTTGAAAACAAGTTCGCGGCGAAGCTCCGACGAGATTCTGACGGATTTCCGGCAACGTTTTTTAGAAACAACCGGCGACGAAGCAACGCCTCGACAACTCATCTAGTTCCCCTATACTCTTTAGTATAGATCGAAACCCGTAAGTCTCATTCTTCCCTTCTTTCTACTTCTCAAAAATACGAACTTACGAAACCCGACGGAAATCGGAACAAACCGATTTTCGATTCGGTTTTCTATAAAATCTCACTTGTCACCAATTCCATAATACCTAAACTTATTCATGATGACTATTCATCACATAACAATTAATTTGGACAAAGTTTCTCACATGAAATGATAGCTTTTGCAATATCGTATTCTTTTTCACTTTAATACCATAATGTTTATTTTTCTTCTTCTAACCAATTCAATCATTCCTAAACATCTTCATCTTGACCATTAAACTTGTAAAAATCAATTTGAATAAGTTTTCACACATGAAATGATAACCTTTTCAATTTACCGTATTTTTCACTTTAATACCATGAAGTTTTAATTTCACATTTAACCCCTTAACCTTAATATACATTTAAAATAGAGCACGAGGTAATGACCTACCTCCACACACACGCAAATACAACCCTAAAATGATATCATCAAAACTTAGAATACGATAAAACGAAATTTTCATTAAAATACCATAATCTTCATAAAACCATTCTTAAAGGTTTAGATTGTTACACTTTTAAGTAAATATTTCTTACTAGGAAAATAACATAAGTTGTGGACATCGATCGTTTATCTAAACTGACTTTGTGGTGTCTAGGCTAGGCAAGTGAGCTTGGGTAACTTTAAAAGGCCCGCCTCACGATTCGTGAGCGGATCCCTCCCTCCTCACTTGTACTTACCTGGCCACAATTGGCGGTGAAGAGGCGATTTGAGGCTTCTAACGACTTGTCATTTAGACCATTTAGAAATAGGCTAGTTGGCTTAGGAAACCCTAGAATCTAAACTACGGAAAACTACACTTTGCGAATAAATACCTTTTATTTTATAAAACCGTTTTCTAAAATATTAGTGTTTTACAATCTTTGCAAAGCGCCGCTACAACCCATCTTTGGGGTACCCGTTCGGGATCGTGCGGTTAATGGCGCACCCTCGGGCTAGTAGTGCGAGATTCAGACCTCCGCAAGGAGCATTCGGTCTCGAAAGGTTTAAAATACGACATCTTAAGAAAATGAGATTTTTGGAATATAAATTATTTATTAAAACTATTTTTGTATAAATATATGTATATTTATCATTTAAATATCTATTTTATTATAATATAAATTTTCCACCTTTTTCTAAAAAATCACAATAATAAATTTTACACTAAAATACCATGAACTTCAAATAACCAAAACTAGGATATGCTCACTAGAAATGTCATAACATAAAATCCACAACTCTAAAGACGAGTAATAAATACTTGAGGCGGATTTTGAAAAGTATATAAAAGTATTTTTACATAAACCCCCTCAAGTTTTATAAATTACCCTAAGGACCCTAGCAATTATAAGATTTCGATTCACATCCCTGATTGTCTGACTCGGGTTTGAGTCTGATTAATCTGACTTGAATATGATTCAAGTCACCTATAACCTACAAGTTTCCAAGTCAATATTAACACATGAATCCATGAATACAATTATCAGTTTATACAATTTGGCTGAACCGAACTATGGATATATTCCTTTTACATGATTCCCAGTATTCCATTTACATGACTCTACGGTTATAACCGTTTCCTGATATCATGGTTTCGGTCAGTCGGTCAATCAATCATACAACCAACACAATTTACAAGATAACAATACAAACAAGACATCGCGGGGTTTAAGGGGTAGATTGGTACGGAAGGTGTTAAAGGTGGCACGAGACGGTAAGATTAAGACACCTAACATGAATCCAATTGCCGTTGTTCCGGGTTGTATAACGGAGCCTTGCACTTCCATTTGCCCTGGTCTCTGGCATACTGAGACCCCCTCATATACACTGGCATCCTTCTGTACCAAGCTACAAACAACAGCGTTGACATAACATTACAACAATAGTTTACACTTTAAAATGTACCTTCTTATTCTGTCTTTTTCTACTTCCCTCTTATCTTTGGGACTTACCGAGCGACCTGTTCGCTGACGACATTATGTTTCTCTCTTCTTTGAATGTCGTCAGGTGATTTGGACCCGGGAGAAGGAGCAGTTTACTGAAGACCCTGCACAGTAGTTTCATTGTATACTTTTCTTTTCAGTAATTTTCATTTCCTGTTATGCCACTGTTTAGGCATCTTTTATTCCAGTTGTATTTCCTTTCATGCATTGTACAAAGAATGTTAATAAATAAAAGTTGTTGTTCTTCTACATTTTGTCTCTTGTATACTTATTTTATATTGCTTAGATACGCTTAGCGTATGTACTTCTGAGTATATACGTAGCGGGCCTCGTCGCGCCCCCTTCCCCGTATACCGGGAAGCGGGGTGTGACAGGTTTTGTTGGTGGCCCATGCAGGTCAGAGCTGTATGAATCCCTATCATGCAGTTCTGTTCTGCGTGAACAACTTAAGCAATATAACACAAGAACCAGCAACTAAAACATTCTTTACAATTCATGTTCCTTGAATCTTGCAATTTCATATTCCTTGAATCTTATCATTTCATGTACTTGAATCTGTCCTAACCCAAATTTTTCTTCAGGGTTATGGATTCCCCAAACAACACCAGCACCAACGTCAACAACACACATCCAGCACTACCTCTCACACCAGTGTTTCCTGTGCCACCTACCGAACAAACAGTGCTACTTGAGGCAATCCGCAGCCTTATCGAGGGACAGCAACAACTCTTGAACCGTCCTGAGACTGATGCTCCGGGGGTGAAGCAATTCAGGGCTTTATATCCGAAGCAGTTCTCAGGAAAGGGGAGCCCACTGGAAGCTGATGAATGGGCTCAAAGTATCGAGGATGATCTGGCCGCAGCACAAGTGCCAGACGTCGCTTGGGTCCGTGTAGCGAAACTACAACTCACGGACAATGCTCACAACTGGTGGAAGGCGGAAGAAAGCCGTCTTGTACAGCCTATTGAATGGAAGACTTTTCGCGAGAAGTTCGACGCGAAATACTTCCCTGTGACTGCCAGGTTTGCCATGGAGCAGCAGTTCATTCATCTACAACAAGGATCGATGTGGGACAAATCAGTAGATGAATACGACGCTGAATTCACCATGTTAAGCCGATTCGCGGCACACTTGATACCGACGGACGAGATCAGAGCCCGTCGCTTTCAACAAGGTCTGGACACAGAGATTCAGGATGCACTAGCCACGGGAAAATTTCTGACTCATGAGGATGCTCTGGAATCTGCCCGCAGTTATGAGGCAGTGATAAAAGCAAGAGGCAAACCTCAGTCTGCAGGAGTCAAACGCCCTGCCAACCAAATGGCAGGTGGAGCCTCTTCCAGGCCATCGTTTGAACCCAGGAGAACTGAAGAAATTTGTCATTACTGCCAAAGAAAGGGACACTTGTGGAAGGACTGTAGGCGCGCAAAAGGCCTGTGTCTAATTTGTGGCGCATCCAACCACGGAATTGGGAACTGTCCTTACAACAGCAACTCAACTCATACACCCACCAACTACCCGCACCAGCCAACCATCCAGGCTTCTGCAACTCGTCCTGCACTACCTGCTCCACCACCTGCACAGCCTACTCGCCAATTCCAACAAGCAATGAGGGACATGCCTAGAAGGCGGAGAAACAGGCCTCAAAGGCAGAATGTGCCTCCAACTAGAAGGAATATACCACGGCGACAGACCTTCACATTAGAAGCCTTAGAAGCCGAGACTGTAGGTCAAGGTAACACCGGTAAGCCTTTTTCACCCTTGTATCTCTTTGTTATTTTTATACACTATCGATATTACAGACACCAAACTTCTTTGCACCGTTACACTTTCCTTTTATAAATTTCGAGGACGAAATTTTTATAAGGAGGGTAGAATGTAACAACCCTAAATTTCTTATACCCTTTTTCTATAAAAAAATTTTAATTAAAATTTTCAAAATCCACAAAAGGGTATTTTAGCCTGAGCACAAGATATAGGTAATTATTTTGTTTTTAATTACAAGCTACAAGAATGTAATAACTCCATTTTTAGTGTACAAGAAATTACTTTAAATTTAATGTATACTAGGAGTATTTATTCTTGTTGTTATCATTTTAAGTAATTAAATACCACAATAATTACAAGAAGGAGCTTGTAGCTCATTGGTAATACCTTGCATTGCTGAACCAAGCCACCAGAGTTCAAATCACATACCCCACATTATTTTTAATATTGATTTTTTTAAAAACCTTTAGAATACCAAGAGTTTACACGTGTATATCTCACAAAAACCCCACTACACCCAAACATGTAACACTTGCAGGAGTTAGATGAACCGTCGGGGGGGATCCAGGCCACCGGACTCGGCCGGGAATCAGCCAACTCGGCCTTGACTCGGCCAACTCAGTGCTCCGACCGAGTCACGGCCGAGTCACCCCCGATTCGGCCGATTCCGGCAATGGTCACAACATGAAAGTTGTGTCTTTTCATATTCCCTATGCACCTGCAAAATTTCAGCTTCAGACCACGTCCATAGCTCTTTAAAAACCCCAATTACTCCACTTTTAATACATTTTTTTATTACATTTTATCACATTTTATTTTTAACTTTTCATCTACCCTAACCCTAGCCTAACCCTATAAATACCAACCCTACACACTACCCTCTCATCCCCAAAATCTTGAGCCACTCTCTCAAAAGTTTTCCAAGAAGTGTGTGCTTTGAAAACAAGTTCGCGGCGAAGCTCCGACGAGATTCTGACGGATTTCCGGCGACGTTTTTTAGAAACAACCGGCGACGAAGCAACGCCTCGACAACTCATCTAGGTCCCCTATACTCTTTAGTATAGATCGAAACCCGTAAGCCCCATTCTTCCCTTCTTTCTACTTCTCAAAAATACGAACTTACGAAACCCGACGGAAATCGGAACAAACCGATTATCGATTCGGTTTTCTATAAAATCTCACTTGTCACCAATTCCATAATACCTAAACTTATTCATGATGACTATTAATCACATAACAATTAATTTGGACAAAGTTTCTCACATGAAATGATAGCTTTTGCAATATCGTATTCTTTTTCACTTTAATACCATAATGTTTATTTTTCTTCTTCTAACCAATTCAATCATTCCTAAACATCTTCATCTTGACCATTAAACTTGTAAAAATCAATTTGAATAAGTTTTCACACATGAAATGATAACCTTTTCAATTTACCGTATTTTTCACTTTAATACCATGAAGTTTTAATTTCACATTTAACCCCTTAACCTTAATATACATTTAAAATAGAGCACGAGGTAATGACCTACCTCCACACACACGCAAATACAACCCTAAAATGATATCATCAAAACTTAGAATACGATAAAACGAAATTTTCATTAAAATACCATAATCTTCATAAAACCATTCTTAAAGGTTTAGATTGTTACACTTTTAAGTAAATATTTCTTACTAGGAAAATAACATAAGTTGTGGACATCGATCGTTTATCTAAACTGACTTTGTGGTGTCTAGGCTAGGCAAGTGAGCTTGGGTAACTTTAAAAGGCCCGCCTCACGATTCGTGAGCGGATCCCTCCCTCCTCACTTGTACTTACCTGGCCACAATTGGCGGTGAAGAGGCGATTTGAGGCTTCTAACGACTTGTCATTTAGACCATTTAGAAATAGGCTAGTTGGCTTAGGAAACCCTAGAATCTAAACTACGGAAAACTACACTTTGCGAATAAATACCTTTTATTTTATAAAACCGTTTTCTAAAAGATTAGTGTTTTACAATCTTTCCAAAGCGCCGCTACAACCCATCTTTGGGGTACCCGTTCGGGATCGTGCGGTTAATGGCGCACCCTCGGGCTAGTAGTGCGAGATTCAGACCTCCGCAAGGAGCATTCGGTCTCGAAAGGTTTAAAATACGACATCTTAAGAAAATGAGATTTTTGGAATATAAATTATTTATTAAAACTATTTTTGTATAAATATATGTATATTTATCATTTAAATATCTATTTTATTATAATATAAATTTTCCACCTTTTTCTAAAAAATCACAATAATAAATTTTACACTAAAATACCATGAACTTCAAATAACCAAAACTAGGATATGCTCACTAGAAATGTCATAACATAAAATCCACAACTCTAAAGACGAGTAATAAATACTTGAGGCGGATTTTGAAAAGTATATAAAAGTATTTTTACATAAACCCCCTCAAGTTTTATAAATTACCCTAAGGACCCTAGCAATTATAAGATTTCGATTCACATCCCTGATTGTCTGACTCGGGTTTGAGTCTGATTAATCTGACTTGAATATGATTCAAGTCACCTATAACCTACAAGTTTCCAAGTCAATATTAACACATGAATCCATGAATACAATTATCAGTTTATACAATTTGGCTGAACCGAACTATGGATATATTCCTTTTACATGATTCCCAGTATTCCATTTACATGACTCTACGGTTATAACCGTTTCCTGATATCATGGTTTCGGTCAGTCGGTCAATCAATCATACAACCAACACAATTTACAAGATAACAATACAAACAAGACATCGCGGGGTTTAAGGGGTAGATTGGTACGGAAGGTGTTAAAGGTGGCACGAGACGGTAAGATTAAGACACCTAACATGAATCCAATTGCCGTTGTTCCGGGTTGTATAACGGAGCCTTGCACTTCCATTTGCCCTGGTCTCTGGCATACTGAGACCCCCTCATATACACTGGCATCCTTCTGTACCAAGCTACAAACAACAGCGTTGACATAACATTACAACAATAGTTTACACTTTAAAATGTACCTTCTTATTCTGTCTTTTTCTACTTCCCTCTTATCTTTGGGACTTACCGAGCGACCTGTTCGCTGACGACATTATGTTTCTCTCTTCTTTGAATGTCGTCAGGTGATTTGGACCCGGGAGAAGGAGCAGTTTACTGAAGACCCTGCACAGTAGTTTCATTGTACACTTTTCTTTTCAGTAATTTTCATTTCCTGTTATGCCACTGTTTAGGCATCTTTTATTCCAGTTGTATTTCCTTTCATGCATTGTACAAAGAATGTTAATAAATAAAAGTTGTTGTTCTTCTACATTTTGTCTCTTGTATACTTATTTTATATTGCTTAGATACGCTTAGCGTATGTACTTCTGAGTATATACGTAGCGGGCCTCGTCGCGCCCCCTTCCCCGTATACCGGGAAGCGGGGTGTGACAGGTTTTGTTGGTGGCCCATGCAGGTCAGAGCTGTATGAATCCCTATCATGCAGTTCTGTTCTGCGTGAACAACTTAAGCAATATAACACAAGAACCAGCAACTAAAACATTCTTTACAATTCATGTTCCTTGAATCTTGCAATTTCATATTCCTTGAATCTTATCATTTCATGTACTTGAATCTGTCCTAACCCAAATTTTTCTTCAGGGTTATGGATTCCCCAAACAACACCAACGTCAACGTCAACAACACACATCCAGCACTACCTCTCACACCAGTGTTTCCTGTGCCACCTACCAAACAAACAGTGCTACTTGAGGCAATCCGCAGCCTTATCGAGGGACAGCAACAACTCTTGAACCGTCCTGAGACTGATGCTCCGGGGGTGAAGCAATTCAGGGCTTTACATCCGAAGCAGTTCTCAGGAAAGGGGAGCCCACTGGAAGCTGATGAATGGGCTCAAAGTATCGAGGATGATCTGGCCGCAGCACAAGTGCCAGACGTCGCTTGGGTCCGTGTAGCGAAACTACAACTCACGGACAATGCTCACAACTGGTGGAAGGCGGAAGAAAGCCGTCTTGTACTGCCTATTGAATGGAAGACTTTTCGCGAGAAGTTCGACGCGAAATACTTCCTTGTGACTGCCAGGTTTGCCATGGAGCAGCAGTTCATTCATCTACAACAAGGATCGATGTGGGACAAATCAGTAGATGAATACGACGCTGAATTCACCATGTTAAGCCGATTCGCGGCACACTTGATATCGACGGACGAGATCAGAGCCCGTCGCTTTCAACAAGGTCTGGACACAGAGATTCAAGATGCACTAGCCACGGGAAAATTTCTGACTCATGAGGATGCTCTGGAATCTGCCCGCAGTTATGAGGCAGTGATAAAAGCAAGAGGCAGACCTCAGTCTGCAGGAGTCAAACGCCCTGCCAACCAAATGGCAGGTGGAGCCTCTTCCAGGCCATCGTTTGAACCCAGGAGAACTGAAGAAATTTGTCATTACTGCCAAAGAAAGGGACACTTGTGGAAGGACTGTAGGCGCGCAAAAGGCCTGTGTCTAATTTGTGGCGCATCCAACCACGGAATTGGGAACTGTCCTTACAACAGCAACTCAACTCATACACCCACCAACTACCCGCACCAGCCAACCATCCAGGCTTCTGCAACTCGTCCTGCACTACCTGCTCCACCACCTGCACAGCCTACTCGCCAATTCCAACAAGCAATGAGGGACATGCCTAGAAGGCGGAGAAACAGGCCTCAAAGGAAGAATGTGCCTCCAACTAGAAGGAATATACCACGGCGACAGACCTTCACATTAGAAGCCTTAGAAGCCGAGACTGTAGGTCAAGGTAACACCGGTAAGCCTTTTTCACCCTTGTATCTCTTTGTTATTTTTATACACTATCGATATTGCAGACACCAAACTTCTTTGCACCGTTACACTTTCCTTTTATAAATTTCGAGGACGAAATTTTTATAAGGAGGGTAGAATGTAACAACCCTAAATTTCTTATACCCTTTTTCAATAAAAATTTTTTAATTAAATTTTTCAAAATCCACAAAAGGATATTTTAGCCTGAGCACAAGATATAGGTAATTATTTTGTTTTTAATTACAAGCTACAAGAATGTAATAACTCCATTTTTAGTGTACAAGAAATTACTTTAAATTTAATGTATACTAGGAGTATTTATTCTTGTTGTTATCATTTTAAGTAATTAAATACCACAATAATTACAAGAAGGAGCTTGTAGCTCATTGGTAATACCTTGCATTGCTGAACCAAGCCACCAGAGTTCAAATCACATACCCCACATTATTTTTAATATTGATTTTTTTAAAAACCTTTAGAATACCAAGAGTTTACACGTGCATATCTCACAAAAACCCCACTACACCCAAACATGTAACACTTGCAGGAGTTAGATGAACCGTCGGGGGGGATCCAGGCCACCGGACTCGGCCGGGAATCAGCCAACTCGGCCTTGACTCGGTCAACTCAGTGCTCCGACCGAGTCACGGCCGAGTCACCCCCGATTCGGCCGATTCCGGCAATGGTCACAACATGAAAGTTGTGTCTTTTCATATTCCCTATGCACCTGCAAAATTTCAGCTTCAGACCACGTCCATAGCTCTTTAAAAACCCCAATTACTCCACTTTTAATACATTTTTTTATTACATTTTATCACATTTTATTTTTAACTTTTCATCTACCCTAACCCTAGCCTAACCCTATAAATACCAACCCTACACACTACCCTCTCATCCACAAAATCTTGAGCCACTCTCTCAAAAGTTTTCCAAGAAGTGTGTGCTTTGAAAACAAGTTCGCGGCGAAGCTCCGACGAGATTCTGACGGATTTCCGGCGACGTTTTTTAGAAACAACCGGCGACGAAGCAACGCCTCAACAACTCATCTAGTTCCCCTATACTCTTTAGTATAGATCGAAACCCGTAAGTCCCATTCTTCCCTTCTTTCTACTTCTCAAAAATACGAACTTACGAAACCCGACGGAAATCGGAACAAACCGATTATCGATTCGGTTTTCTATAAAATCTCACTTGTCACCAATTCCATAATACCTAAACTTATTCATGATGACTATTAATCACATAACAATTAATTTGGACAAAGTTTCTCACATGAAATGATAGCTTTTGCAATATCGTATTCTTTTTCACTTTAATACAGTAATGTTTATTTTTCTTCTTCTAACCAATTCAATCATTCCTAAACATCTTCATCTTGACCATTAAACTTGTAAAAATCAATTTGAATAAGTTTTCACACATGAAATGATAACCTTTTAAATTTACCGTATTTTTCATTTTAATACCATGAAGTTTCAATTTCACATTTAACCCCTTAACCTTAATATACATTTAAAATAGAGCACGAGGTAATGACCTACCTCCACACACACGCAAATACAACCCTAAAATGATATCATCAAAACTTAGAATACGATAAAACGAAATTTTCATTAAAATACCATAATCTTCATAAAACCATTCTTAAAGGTTTAGATTGTTACACTTTTAAGTAAATATTTCTTACTAGGAAAATAACATAAGTTGTGGACATCGATCGTTTATCTAAACTGACTTTGTGGTGTCTAGGCTAGGCAAGTGAGCTTGGGTAACTTTAAAAGGCCCGCCTCACGATTCGTGAGCGGATCCCTCCCTCCTCACTTATACTTACCTGGCCACAATTGGCGGTGAAGAGGCGATTTGAGGCTTCTAACGACTTGTCGTTTAGAACATTTAGAAATAGGCTAGTTGGCTTAGGAAACCCTAGAATCTAAACTACGGAAAACTACACCTTGCGAATAAATACCTTTTATTTTATAAAACCGTTTTCTAAAAGATTAGTGTTTTACAATCTTTGCAAAGCGCCGCTACAACCCATCTTTGGGGTACCCGTTCGGGATCGTGCGGTTAATGGCGCACCCTCGGGCTAGTAGTACGAGATTCAGACCTCCGCAAGGAGCATTCGGTCTCGAAAGGTTTAAAATACGACATCTTAAAAAAATGAGATTTTTGGAATATAAATTATTTATTAAAACTATTTTTGTATAAATATATGTATATTTATCATTTAAATATCTATTTTATTATAATATAAATTTTCCACCTTTTTCTAAAAAATCACAATAATAAATTTTACACTAAAATACCATGAACTTCAAATAACCAAAACTAGGATATGCTCACTAGAAATGTCATAACATAAAATCCACAACTCTAAAGACAAGTAATAAATACTTGAGGCGTATTTTGAAAAGTATATAAAAGTATTTTTGCATAAAACCCCCTCAAGTTTTATAAATTACCCTAAGGACCCTAGCAATTATAAGACTTCGATTCACATCCCTGATTGTCTGACTCGGGTTTGAGTCTGATTAATCTGACTTGAATATGATTCAAGTCAACCTATAACCGACAAGTTTCCAAGTCAATATTAACACATGAATCCATGAATACAATTATCAGTTTATACAATTTGGCTGAACCGAACTATGGATATATTCCTTTTACATGATTCCCAGTATTCCATATTTATGACTCTACGGTTATAACCGTTTCCTGATATCATGGTTTCGGTCAGTCGGTCAATCAATCATACAACCAACACAATTTACAAGATAACAATACAAACAAGACATCGCGGGGTTTAAGGGGTAGATTGGTACGGAAGGTGTTAAAGGTGGCACGAGACGGTAAGATTAAGACACCTAACATGAATCCAATTGCCGTTGTTCCGGGTTGTATAACGGAGCCTTGCACTTCCATTTGCCCTGGTCTCTGGCATACTGAGACCCTCTCGTATACACTGGCATCCTTTTGTACCAAGATACAAACAACAGCGTTGACATAACATTACAACAATAGTTTACACTTTAAAATGTACCTTCTTATTCTGTCTTTTTCTACTTCCCTCTTATCTTTGGGACTTACCGAGCGACCTGTTCGCTGACGACATTCTGTTTCTCTCTTCTTTGAATGTCGTCAGGTGATTTGGACCCGGCAGAAGTTGAACCATTGCAAGAAGACTTGGAGCAGTTTACTGAAGACCCTGCACAGTAGTTTCATTGTACATTTTTCTTTTCAGTAATTTTCATTTCCTGTTATGCCACTGTTTTGGCATCTTTTATTCCAGTTGTATTTCCTTTCATACATTGTACAAAGAATGTTAATAAATAAAAGTTGTTATTCTTCTACATTTTGTCTCTTGTGTACTTATTTTATATTGCTTAGATACGCTTAGCGTATGTACTTCTGAGTATATACGTAGCGGGCCTCGTCGCGTCCCCTTTGCCGTATACCGGGAAGCGGGGCGTGACAATCCATCAGATGTATGTGATATTCAACAATTAAGGGACTAATCCCTTTGATGTCGGCCATTGTCCAACCAAATGCTTGCCGATTCGATCTCAACACTGCCAAAAGTGCGTTCTCTTGCTCTAGGGCTAGAGAAGCGGATATAATCACTGGAAAAGTCTCATTCTCTCCTAAATATGCATATTTAAGATGAGAAGGTAGCGGTTTAAGATCAAGAATTGGCGGAGAGACAATAGAAGGTGGGGTAACGGAATGATATTCGGACTCCTTAAGAGGTTCAAAACTTGCGTAAGATATTGACTCGGAAAGTGCTGCTGATTTTTGCAACGAGTCAACGGGTTCAATCTCAAGGTTGGACTCATTGAACATATCCTCACTGTGAAGTGGTGCAAGATCAAACGATGTCTCATTAGTGTTGTCGAGAACATCAAAGCAAAGTTCCTCATCCATGCAGCTTTCGGAAGCTATCTCGTGGATGGGACAAACATCCAGCAAATGAGCAGAAGGTTCTGATGGCTGACTTCCTAGCTTGTAAATATTAAGCTCAATTGTCATTTTCCCGAAGGATAAGTTCATAGAACCGTTACGATAATTAATTACAGCGTTAGAAGTTTCTAGGAAGGGTCGACCAAGTATCACCGGGATTTGATTGCGTGGGTTTGCCACAGGTTGTGTATCTAAAACAATAAAGTCCACGGGAAATATGAATTCCCCAAATTTAATTAACACATCCTCTAGTTCGCCCCGAGGTTTGGTGATAGATCGGTCTGCCATCTGGAGAGTACAATGGGCGGGTTTTAATTCTCCAATTCCTAACTGCTCGTATACTGAATAAGGAAGCAAGTTAACGCTAGAGCCTAGATCGAGTAAAGCACGATTAATATTTTTACCCCCAATAGAAATAGAGATTGTAGGACAGCCGGGGTCCTTACGTTTCTTTGGTATTTGTTGGGTAAAAGCGGTGCTAACATTACTCGTCATGAAAACCTTCTTAGGCACTTGAGTTTTTCTCTTCCTAGTGCACAAGTCTTTAAGGATTCTTGCATAAGATGGGACTTGTTGAATAGCATCTAGGAGGGGAATATTCACGCTGACTTGCTTAAACATTTCCACAATCTTCTCCATTTGCGGGTTAGGTCTGTTGGCCCTTAATCGGTTCGGAAATGGAGCTCGATCAATAAGTTTTGGGTCCAACGTTTTGTTAGTTATGTATATGCCCTAGAGGCCATTGTTGTACATTTGATGTATATTATAATGGATGCTTGGTTATATATAGAGAAGACTTTCTTGCTCGTCATGATAGTATGCTATTTGGTTTCATTTTATCTTAACATGTTGACTTGTATTGGTTTACTGTTTTACTCTCACATGTTGATAAAGCCCTTAGGACTTGTACTCGACTACTGGGACTATGATGAGATCATACTAGTGGGGCCGCGGTAGTCGATGAGTACATCCTATAACTGTTCCTAGTCGAGGGTATATCGAGACAGGGCATCGATACACCAGAGTAGACTAGCGTATACGCATCTTGACCCATATGATGGGCGATGGATGATCCCATATCCATCGGTGTTTGACATCAGAGATGATGTACGGGTGCTCAGTGGAGACTGGGTACACTGGACGGACTCGCCGAGAACTCCCAGATGGTGATATACCACACGTCAGATGGCAGTTCTCCGGTGACACAGGTACAGGGTAGTCTGAAGACCCGAGATCGTCATAGAGTCTTGTGTGATTCCCACTGTGCTTTGATTTCCACCTTACCACGTCCAAGAGGGCGTGCAAAACGGTGGCTTTTGGGTACAGTCCCAAATCACATGGAGGCAATGAGCGATAGGAGGGGATTCGTCTCTCCCGGTATAGGGAGTTGATGTTGTGCTGTGTTCGATTGGCTATAACTGGAAGTCCCTGGCCAGGGCTGATATAGAGATTTACTGGTAAGTGTTACTAGTAGTTTCTCGACCCGTTATGAGCCACACATCGACATGACTTATCGGTTACTGGGGTCTGACGTATACCACCCCTAGACTTGATATGCGACATATCAGACGAACAGACCGGACTGTACGGGAGTGTTACTGATCGGATTCACAGGAGAACGGACAGGCTAGCTTGTTGATCTTCTGATCGCTCAATACCTGGGTGGCTGTTACGTTTAGCTGACCGCTTGCAGCTTGTGGGTGTTTGATATGATCATCACCTGCTACCGGCATATTGACGATTCTTTAGAGTCCTACACAGAGGTTTCTTGGCTCAGGCGAAACGGAGTAGAGGCACATATGTGATATGTGCAGGACCGAGAATAATGCGATATGGGATACCGTATTATATTCTCGCGATATTTAGATATGAACCGGGACATCGGATCAAGTGTTGATTCGATAAATCGGTACATGATATATTAGTCGGTAATATTCGATATAGCCGGATCGTCGGATCAAGTGTTGATTCGATGATTTAATATATAATAATATATATGATATATTATTATATTAACTAATATTGGCTTGCTTTATTATTTCATTTTCTCAGTGGATGATACATTGATATATATGCGATAAATGTTAATTGTATTATTTTCTTTTGTTGCAAATATATAATATATATGTGATATATATTATTGTGACATGATATGATTAATTGTTAAACATGTTTAAGGATGATTAATTGAGGTTAAGGTTTGATTAGGGTTGGATGCTTCAAGTTCCTTCTAGAAGCTTTCTTTCTTTTGTCATTACAAAGATCTTTTGTGATGACACATTCTAAACCTAACCAAACCCTAACTCTAGTTATTTCTCTACACGTTCTCATCCATTCATCCTTGACCATGGTTCACAATTCAATCATATAGATTATATTCTATTCATCACAAAAAGATAATTCATATTATCATTTCCATTATCTTCTTCTTCTTCTTCTTGAAGAAGCTCTCTTGAAAATCCTTAAGTGATGAAATAAAATGAGAAAATGATATTAAAAGAAAGCAAAATTACTACTCTCTCATCCTCATCTTATCTAGCCCATGGGATTAGTGTGTTCACTTCTTTAAGAGTAAGATAGCTTGAGTTCTTTGGAACCTCGATGTAGATCATCGGAGATTTGGAATACGACAAGCTAGAATGGATCGTTCGAGTCGTGAAGCCTCTCATGAGTCCGGGAGATCGTGGATCGCGGCAAAGGGACTTCTACTCGGAGCTTGTGAAGTGAAGGAGCGGACTACAAAGGTTGTAATCCCTCACACTTAGATAAAAGTTATCTTCTTGCATGATAAACCCTAATAATCTAGCAAAGATCCCGGCTTTGGGTTGTTCGGCACGTCTAAAATTTAATCCGGGCATGTTTGATGCCTTAAGAACCTTCACAAGAGTGCCTAGGAACCCTACACGTTTGTGGAGAAGACTGTGGTGACGGATTCGATCCCAAAATTGGAGTGGGAGTCGACTTAGATAGATTTGGTGAAATGTTCGAGCCTTGGGGAAAACGAAGAATAGACTCGGATGAAGGTGGGGGACTAGACGAATTAGGGGAAGAAGAAGAAGAAGCTGGGGTATCACATGTGTCACTAACATCAAATTGCTCACCCACTCGGTTATTCAGCACTCTCCCCGATCTCAACGTAGTAACGGCATTCACATTATGATTTTGTGAATGGTCAGGATTCGGTAGGGGTTGAGATGGGAGTTTCCCTTTCTCTCTCGCACTCATTGCGGCGTTTAACTGTGCGATTTGGTTTTCTAATGATTTAATACTCTCACCATGGGAGGCGGAGTTTTTCGTTATGGTATCAATAGAAGACTTCATCTCAGCCGATAATTGCATGGATTGTTTCATGAACATATCCAAAGTTTGTGCAAGTGAGTTGTCAGTACCGGCCACTTGTGGTGTAGAAATGTTGGCCGGATTTTGGAAATTCTGTGACTGAAAGGGGGGTTGATTCTGTGGTTGTGGTTGCTGTGGAGGAGGTCTTTGATAATTGCTTTGTTGGTTTTGATTCCAAGCAAAGTTAGGATGATTCCTCCATCCTTGATTGTACGTGGAAGAATAAGGGTCGTTTCTAGGTCGCTGCTGAAAAGCAGCATTAGCTTGAAACGATGCATTCATAGGACATTCTTCCGTTAAGTGTAAAGGATCCGAACAGCAACTACAGACGGCCTTAGAAAGTGCGACCTGATTTAGGGAGAATGATGAGAACTTGTTTTCAATAGCGTCGAGTTTCTTCTGTATCGCTGCCATTTCGGCTTTTACTGCGATAGAAATATCGAGCTGATGAATACCTCCCTTAGTTGAAGGTGGTCTTACGCTTTCCCACTGCAACGGGTGTTCAGCAAGGTCTTCCAGATATTTTCACGCTTCACCATCATCTTTAGACATGAAATTGCATTGACACATTGTTTCAAGCATCTGCTTTGTCGCTGGATTAATGCCCTCATATATAATCCGACATAAATCCCATCTTTGTATTCCGTGATGGGGGCATTGGACAAGCAGATCTTTGAAACGTTCAAAGCACTTCCAAAATGGTTCATTGGGAAGCTGGGTGAACTGGTTGATCTCGCTCCTAATATGGGCAGTTTTATGGTTTGGGTAAAACTTCTTAAGAAATGCTATGACAAATTCATCCCAATTAGTGATAGAGTGTGCGGCAGTATTATAAAGCCATTTTTCTGCCAAGTCGCACAGTGTGAATGGGAGAAGACGTAAGCGCATAGTATCTAAAGTCAATTGTGAAGTACCCATCATTGCGCATACGTTCTCGAATTTGGAGATGAAAACGTACGCGTCTTCCGATTCAAGCCCGTGAAATTTGGGCAGCAGGTTGATGTAGTGGGGTTTAATTTCGAAATTATCCTCGTTAGGTGGTGGAAGAGATAGACAGGTGAGGAGAGGACCACAGATAGGATAGCATCTCTCTTGGAGAGAAATGCGCGGTGGATTCTGCGCACCTTCGGGCGGTGGCAGCGTGGTGTTATAATTTGATGGAGTGCCGTCCATCTCAGTCGTTGGGTGTGTGGTGGGGGAAAAAAAGATGAAGAAGTACCTACTTCGGCGTCGATAGCAGGAACGCGGACAAGACGGGCACTAGGATCCCGTGTCCAGCCGAGCATGCACTAAGCGGGTTTAGTGCAAGTGGCGGCGTGTATGTGATTTAAAATTGGCTTGTTTTGAAAAAGTGGGATTCAAGACAAATCTCCCTAAGATGCACAAGCAACCCTAGAACTAAGGTCACCTAGGTCCAGTCTCTAGACCGCTCCTAGACTTCCAAAGGACAAGCCGCATGATCAATCCTCTACCGCCTCCGTACTACCCTTGTAACTAGGTAAGTGCCAGGTAAGTGGGAAGGAACCACGGTAGTGGGCCTAATTAAAAACCACTAGCCTTTGACACACTTGCCTAGGCACTACAAAAGTAATGCGGATAAACGATAGATTACCCACGACCTTCCTCTGTCCTTAATGAGCGCGACAGTCCTTAGAGTCTGGTCTAGATATTTTTTAAATTAATGAAGGGTTGATCTATATGCTCGGTTTGTGATTTGTGGGGCTTAGGAAGGGTGATGAAATCCCCACCTAATCTTGATTTGGTCTTTGCCTCTTAAAGTCCGTATTAAAATATGCAAAACAAAACCAATCACAAAACTTTTGCAAAAAAAAAAATTTTTTGAGCGGCGCTATTTTGCAAAGAATCCTGCAGAAAATAGAATTTATTGGATTTGAGAGGAGAGAGAAGGAGTTGAAAAAGATACCAGAGAATTCTGAACCCTAGATCTCATGTTTCCTCAAGTCCGTGACTCCGGATCTCCTTACAAAAACTCACGCACAAATTGTTAAATATGCAATTTGCAGTTTTGTTCTAATAATGATATGAATCGTCTAAGAATTCAACACAAATAGTAAGAATAAAAAATTATGCATGTATCCCCGGCAACGGCGCCATTTGATTGGTTCGAAAAAGTGTGTTTGTAGTTAACCGCAATCAGAACGGTATCGCGCGTAGCTAGACCGAGGTGAGTACGGGTCGTCCTCAGGGAAACGTTGAATCTTTTACTTTTACTTTAGATGTGTTGAGAAAGAGAGGAGGGATAAAGAATTTTGAAGAATGGTTTCTAGATCTACGTTAAGCAAGAATGCAAAAATATAGATCTAGATTATTTTAGGGATATAGTTAATATAATAAGAGGGCTTGTAGGGTTCGTTAGGATTTAGTAGTCATGGATGATTAATTAAAAGTTACCATTTTATCCATTAATAGATTTAAAACTAGAACGACGGTGATGCGTGTAGATTAGGGTTTCTGGAGGGAAAAGGAATCCCACTCTTAACCCTTATCTCGATACGGAACTCCGTTCATATCTAGCCTTTACCAAAACAATCATTAATCTAATCTCTAATCGCGGTCGGAACTAACAAAGAATTGTTAGCACGCCCGATTAGGATGTTAATGATTCTTTTGATAAAGTTCATAAACTTTATAGGACTTAAAAAGGGTTTAGGGATTTTTATCATCCATTAGCCTACCCTAATCCTACGAACCCTAACAAGCGGAGAATTACTCGCGCATGTTGGGAGAAAAAGAGATGGAAAGAAATTGCATCATTAAACTACGAAGAAATAGAATAAGAAAAAGAAAGCTACCTTTATTAATCAACAAAATTCATTACACTTGAATCCTTAGAAAATGATTACAAATCTAGTTGCTTCTCGATCTCTTCCAAGGAGGTAGATGAATCGTTGATGATCAGCCTGGATGCGTGAGCCGTCTGGGACTTCGTGATCGTGTCGGCTTGATGATTTTTCCAAGTGGCTCTCGGTCCCTTTTTATAGTCCAAAGCCATAACCTTTTGCTTCAAAATTTGGTAAAATTCATCAGAGATTCACTTCCCAAATTTTCAGCAGGTGATCCCTCTATCATTCCGTGGATCCGCGGCCTAAGGGGGGTATGGCCGCGGATCCGTGGCCATTCAATCTCCTCCCTTGATCAAAAGTTTAGGGCTTCATCTGTGTGACATTTGTATATCTCTGGAACCTTTGTATCATGGAAATCTTCTCGTGGTTGCTTCCAGACTTGGTCTCCAAGTTTTGCTTCTTAATTAGGCAAGTCTTCTTCAATAAATTGATCTCCTTGATTCTAGTCTTGAAAAATTCTGCACAACTTGGAAAAATTCTGCCCAACACTCAAATAAGATTTAGTAGACTTTGTTCTACTAGGATTTGGTCAGTGAATTTATTTGCATACATTTTCCTACCAAATGCTAATTGTAATATATCAATATATGGAAAATAGTATTTTTACACATAAACCCTCATATGTATGATATATTATAATAAAGTCCTTTTAAATATGAAAATGGTAGGAAAAATGTAATAACAAATGTGCAGTTTTATCAACTGAACACACGTGCTCAGTGCAATCGCGTTCCCTGTGAAAGTGAGGCTAGGAATTTTTGTATTGCTCGGGACGAGCAATAGATAAGTTTGGGGGTATTTGATCACCACATAAAACTGCATTTTAATACCACACAATCATTATCTGTTTTGTTATATATCGGTATTATTAATCAGTGTTTGCTCGGTTATTACAATTTACAGGTATTCGTGATATAACACAGAAAACATACTCAAAATCACGGATATAACAATTAGAAGCCGACATTGCAAACAGACCAGAGAACCGACCGATGCCCCAGGAGCTCTTTTGGAAATAATACAAGTGTACACATCTTTTGTGTAATATTGGTCCAACACACATGAGGATACATGCCATGGACCAGGTAGGGGGATGCCATAGACCATGTAGGTTGCCTTGGTATCATGAACAAAGTGGGTGTGAAAGCATTTATGGCATAAAGTTTGGATGTGATGTAATGACCAAGTTTCCATCCAAACCTCTGCATACAAACGAGATTGCATCTGTCAAAGCAAACAGAGCCAATGTGTTACTTGAGAACACACTAGCACTCTACCGCAACCCAGGCCTCCTTCCTCAGTTTCAGGCCGTCGAGATTCGCCACAATCCCAGCGACATCGGCCGTACTACCTCCAGTGGGCCCCATATTTTCACAGTGCCTCCCTTGATGCCACATCAGATTATTTTTATTGTTTGCTTAATCTTATTTTGGGCCTATATATAGCAGATCATTGGCAAGGGAGAAGAGAGGATGCATATACCATACCATAGTTTTTGTTAGTTTTTTCTTTTGGTTTAGCTTGAGGGGAGTGAACTTCAGTTGCTTTCTTCTTCTTCTTCCCTTTTGAAGCTCTCTTTGGAGAGCTTCATTAAGGAGGTTGAACAAGTCACCAAAGTTTGTATCTTGTTCTCAAGTGATCAATACATTGTTGTTTCTTTTATTTGCTCGCTTTCTTTTCTTTTTATTACCATGCTTAACTAATTCCTTTATTTGGTTGTGGTGTGGGTGAGGAAGTGAGATGAAAGGCTTTGCCTCCTCCACCTCTTGTTTATGTTTCATGCGCTTAAATTCCATTTTGTGTTAAGGTTGCTAAGCTAGGATATGGTATGTTGTGATAAAGAGCTTGACAAACTCTTTGTTTCATATACCATATACCTTCACAAACCCTTAGCAAACTCAACAACAATATATTTTGCTCTCACTAACCTCTTTATGTTTTCATTGTTGTTGTATACTTGCAAAACTTCGTGTTTAGTGTTGATACCTCAAACGCAGACATACAAACGGTAAGTGACCAAAACGGACTCGTTTCGTGCTTTGCGGCGAATGTCGGACTTTGACGGTTTGTGCTCCGCAACCGCGTTGGCAAGTCGTGCTTCATGCCGGAATCAAGGTAAATCCGGACAACTCATAACCAAGGGAGTGTAGAGGTAAACGTCGTGATTCAAGCTTCCGAACCAACCACAACCATTCTTTCCTCAACTCCTTTTCTTGTTTTTTCCTTGTTTTTATTCTTTTATATTTTTTTTGTGACAAAACCCAATTCATTGATTTGTTAACCTTAAACAACGATACGTAATACTCAATTCCCTATGGATCGACCCATGCTTACCGCTCGCTACAACGCACCGTGCACTTGCGGTTATAAATAGTAAAACGAGAACGATCTCGTGCGCGCATTACGTTTTCCACCAAAACACATCCATTTCCAAAACAATACGCGTTCGCGCGCGCAGGAGGATTCCCAACAAGTTTTTGGCGTCTTTGCCGGGGAATTGTAGATACTAAGTATAGTTATTTCTGGTTCTACTAACAAAACTAACTTTTAACACAAATTTTTTCAAAACTAACAAAATACGATTTTTCTAACCTTTGTTCTCTGTTGTTTATACCTGCTATCACTCTGTGCTGAAATTAAAAAATCAAGTAAAACCATTAGAACTCTACTATAGCCTAGAGACCCCACCAAAAATATCTACACCTAACCCTCTGAAAAAACCGGCGACCATAAAAGGGAATTCCGGCGTCGTCGGCCTTTCAGTAGGGTTTTGGGTTTTTTTCTCTTTAGGTGATCTCTAGTTCTGTGTTTTGGTTCTGTTGGTATTGTTTGATTTTTCTAATTTTGAGTGTGCAGGAATTGGGGCATTCATATCATTTTTGACACCAAATATCGTATTTTCCGACATTTTAGGTTTTCCGCGGAATTACGACCAGCGATCGTGCGGAGCCAGGTTCAATTGCAATTTCAAGACATTGGGGGAGATTAGTGCCAAAGATCCGGGTAGTTTGACCCGCGCAAGTAAACATTCAACGACTCGGATCAATTTCAAAGGGTTTTCTTAAACCAAATCCATTTGGTACGTATTTCCCAACACCTCCTCTCGAATCCGACGCAATCCAATTCTCTATCTTTTGCAGGATTCTTTGCACAATTTTCCCGCAAAATTGCAAAGAGAACTAACCGTATTTGTTGCAGCGCATAATACTTAACCGAAAAAGAAATATTTGAATTTCATGATTTCTTGAATTCTTTGATTTGATTGCGCATTGCATTTTAATACGGAATTAAGGGCACAAAGACCTAAACAAGATACGGTAAAGGATTTCATCACCTCTTCTCCGTAGCCCACAAATCACAAAATTGCATTCTTGCATACCCTCAATAAATTAAAATCAATTAGACTTTGACTCTAAGGACTTCACGCTCATTAGGAGAGGTTAATTGTGTTTAGAACTTTGCTTAACGGTATATCATTCACGGGGTGTCTAGGAAAGTGTTAAACGGCGCAACCACCAAAAGAGAAAGGGTTATTTAATTAAGGACCTTCGCGAAAGCGTCGGAAAACCTCCCCTTTTCTCTTGCACTTACCTGGCTTCGTGATCTGTATATCCTGAGCCTATTTCTCGACACAATTTTACTTCATCAATCAGGTTCTTGAGCAGGTCTAGTTGACTTAGAATACCATAGACTGCTAGGGGTGTGATATTCTTTGTTTTTGTGATTTTTGTGAAATCTTGTTAAAATGGGTGACACGCAATTCAATTCAATTTTTCACGATTCCTATTCTTTTGTTTATACTCAATCCTAAATTATTTGTTCAAATTGCCAAAATTCTTCCCACATTCATGATGATTGTCCTTTCCTAGGGAGTGACCAACAGTTCCAAATTCTTGACGGTCACCCCCTAGCACTCCTGAACCCAATCCCACTTTAACCATTGACCAACTGATTGAAAATTTAGAGAAAGAGGTCGACAGAATGACTGCTTTAGCATCACCACCATCACAACCCCTCCAACCCGAAATCGTTGAACCACCTGTAGGGTATGATAGTGAGATGGATGCTAGGTTGACCGCTCTAGAAAAGGGTATTGAAGTAATGACTGCGATCGAGAATCAAACAGCTTCTACGTTAGCCCTGTTCATACAGCAGTCTGAGCAATTATTTCTTGCTCAGGCACAATCTTTGGCTAACATAGAGGAACAAGTGAAACATTTAGCTAAGAGGATTTTAGGGAATGAGCACAGTCAATCAGAACCCGATAATGTTAATGTCTGTCATCTAGAGAGTCACCCAAGTAAGGTAAATGATAAATCAAATTTTGATGATTTCTTAGATGATGATACGATTGAATTGACTGAGTGCTACCAGGACACACAAGAAAACCCTTTATGTCAGTCCACCCCTAGCCTTCAAGTATCCACTAAACCTCTTCTCACTTTAGAGATTGATTTAACTAAAATAATACTTGATGAGGAAATTCTTGAACCGACTGATTTCTGCTTTCCAATTTTAGAGGAAGAACCTTATGAATTCGTCGGGTATGGTTGGGATAGATTAGAAGAGATCAATGATAAGGAACCCATAATTTTTGTATCACTTAGTGATATTGTTTCGGAAGAAACATTAGGGTGGGAACCTACTTTTTTAGATGATATGAACCTACCCATTTGTGAATGTGGTGAGGAAGAAATCTTTTTGGGAAAGAGTGTAAATAATGAGAGTAAGATTGTGAAAAACAATAGGGAGGAAAACGGTATTGAAAACTATTCTTTTATACAGAGTTTTGAGGAAATTTTTGCTGATGAGCTTGATATTCTTGGTGGGTTTAGGTCAAGATCATTTTGGGATCATCCTTTGGACCTTTCTTTTTCAGAACTTTTTGCGGATGAACTCCTGTTCTTACACGAACCTGAATTTAAAACTCAACACGTGCTTATTTCAATTCATTCAGAAAACAATTCTTTGACCTCCTCAAAATTCCATCTTCATCTTCAACGTCTTCTCATCCCTATTTTTACACGCCCATGCCCTTCACTAACATCTAACTTATACATATTCTTTTTTTTCTTTTTATACACATTCTTTTACCAACCCCTACATTATATAGACATAATCTTCTTATGGCTGGTATTAATTTCTTCTCTAACCATATTGATATATTGTAAATATAGTAATTTTTTTGCTTTCTTAGTTTTTATATATAATCTCACCCTATAGGGGTGAGTGCTGATATTTTTGGGCGGGACGAGACTTTTTTTTTATGTGTTTGTTTAAAGAGATGTACACATTTGCTATATTTACAATTGGGAAGGGGTTTTGTGTAAATAGTCATTTATAATCCCACTGCCCACAGCCCGAGCCTTCATTTCACATCTCTTCAAACAGATCTAAAAGCCTCCTCATCTCTTCCCGCAGCCACCACCCAAAAACCCTAGCTCCTCCCTCGGATTCGGCCGGCGACTCTTCCACCATTTCCGGCGAGATCGGTCGTCCCCCCTCCAAACTCCGATCAACTTCCTCCTCGATGTAAGACATCTTCTTTCCCCTCTGTTTACACTGTTTGTTCTTGCGAAAATCCCACAGATGGCACCTCTTGTGTTGGAAAGAAATTTTATCGCACTCTTTTCACACGATGTCTTCGGACATTACTTTTGCGACGCAATCCAACAGCTGGGTTTGGTTTTCTTGCTGTATGGGGCGGAAGGGTTATGCGCTTGCGAACGTTTGGTGGACGAATTCTATGATGCGATTCGTGAGGGGGAGGTATTACAAAATAGAGTCAGATTGCATTTTTTGGGATGACGTAGGGTATTCTCGATTGAAACCATTTCCCGCGTCACGGGTATCCCATTGCGATCTGGGAATCAGAAGCCCCTAGAGTTGGCTCAGTATAGGACAGTTCTGGGAAACCATTGTGAGCTTCGTGATGCTGGGTCGAATGGCCAGCAGATCTATAGGAACGCCAACAGTGGGAATCACATAAGACTCTATGACAATCTTGGGTCTACAGACTAACCTGTACCAGTGTCACCAGAGAACTGTTATCCGACAATAGGTATAATATCATCTAGGAGTTCTCGGCGAGTCCGTCCAGTGTACCCAGTCTCCACTGAGCACCCGTATACCTTCTCTGATGCCAAACACCAATGGATATGTGATCATCCATCGCCCATCATATGGGTCGAGAAGCGTATACGCTAGTCTACTCTGGAGTATCGATGCCATGTCTCGATACTCCCATGACTAGGAACAATTATAGGGTGTACTTGTGGACTATCCTTGGCCCCACTAGTATGATCTCCATCATAGTCCTGATAGTCAAGTACACATCCTAAGGGCTTTGTCAACATGTGAGAGCAAGACGGCATAACGTATACAAGCCAACATGTTAAGACAAAGCGCAACCAGATAGCATACTATCATATCGAGCAAGAAAGTCCTCCCTATATATGTTCAAGCATCCACTACAATATACATCCCATGTACAGTAATGGCCTCTAGGGCATACATATAACTAACATATCTGCCATCGGGCAAAACCCCCGGCGATTTCCTCAAATATCACCAATTACAACGAATTCTTATATAATGAGGGTATAATCACTTAATTCCCAATAACTTACTCCCACTCATCATCTATAAAACCATACAGATGTGAGAATCATGCCTGGTAAATACATACCCTGGAGTAAGGATCTAATTGGGAAATCAGTTTTCAATTAACAACGTATAGTGAAACTGAAACATTAAAATGTTTTGAAAGGGTATCCGGGTATTCCTAGTAATGCCTCTTCCATTATCCAGATTCATGACTGTAACCATATATTTCTTTGCCATCTCTCCAAATCCCTTTATTTGTCTTTACTCATTACCTTCTGTATAACACCCTTAGGCTAAATGGTTTTCTTTCTTCCCTACGTTTGGCACCAGCCTATGGTTTGGAAAAAGACTATCCAATAAGCGTAATACTCTCCTAATCCTAGGAGCCTTCGCAACCTGAGAGAAGGTAAAGATAAAAGAAAACTCAATAAACCTTATTCTATTTCTCCTGAACCAGAATCCATCCTTTTACTGGAACAAGTTCCTTCGAGTTCGTATATAACTATACGACAGATTATTCAATAACTGTGGATCTTCGTAGTGATATAGGGTGTCCTGGAGAAATACAAAGGTGAAGTAGGAGTGGCGATGAAATACGTGGTTTGGTCGTGAATGATAGCAGTCGCAATTTACTTTGCCCTCTTTCTAATCTCTTTATTTGTCTTTACTTATTACCTCTTGTATACCACACTTAGGCTAATTGGTTTTCTTCTTTCCCTACCTTTTGGCACTTGCCTATGGCTTGGAAGAAGACTATAAAATAAGCGCAATATGTGTACTCTCTCCTAATCCTAGGAGCCCTCACAACCTGAGAGAAGGTAAAAGGAAAAGACAACTGAATACTCATATTCAATTTCTCCAGAACCGGAAACCATCCTCGAATCTGAAACAAGTTTCTTCGAGTTCGTATGTAGCTATACGATGGTCATATCCAATAAAAGTGGATCTTCGTAGTGATATGGAATGTTCCGGAGAAAAGCAAAGTGTAAAAGTAGGAGTGGCAATAATGTATGCAACTTTGACAATCCAAAGGCCAGTGTTTTAAGAAAGTTTGGTTAACTTGGTTACTGAGTTATAGTCTAGGATCGGGCCATGGTCGCTACCAAAGAGAGAGAGAAAAGAAACACTCGGCATGCACTATAACCTTGATCAGAATAGTTAATCACTTTATCTAATCAGAATGTCTCCCACTGTATCCTCAAATTCTCCTCCAAACCTGAAAGAAGAATTAGTCGGGATCATCTAAAATCACCCAAGGAGTAAACCAACTCATCAGTGGGTATCGGGATCCAACTATCATCGCATGATAACCTGATGGAATCCACTCAAGTTATCACACTCCAGATGGTATGTGCATGCCTGGCAAGTTTCCTGTATGTTTGAAACTCCCGATGTGGATTTTTACCCCATGCTCTTATGACCTTGATGAAGGTCAACAAATCATAAGTCACATGTCAAGTTCTACCCGTCATTGTCCAGGTTAATTTGAACTCATCCATACTCTCCCTTGACGAAGGTCAACAAAGCTGTACGGCTGTCCCAAACCAACGCATCTATCTATGCAATAGAAAGGTAACAAACAGCTACCATACACTATGCCTTGACGAAGGTCAACAAACATAGATGAATACTAAGTGCTACCCGTCTGAAATAACGGAGGGCTACGAATGGTTTTTGGCGAAAAACCTTTAACGCAATTTACTTGATATCGTTGAAGAAACCGGATAGCCTTTTACAAATATATAGTGGCGAAAACCTTTGCTAAAGAGGTCACTCCCGGTGAAGGGATCCCGGCTCTTTCCCCGTAGAATGAGGTGCAGGATATTCCAACTGAATACCGCGATGCAAAGAAAAAATTAATTGACTATTGCGAAGTTATTACCCTGACGCAAACTTCTGCCCAAGGGGTCACTCCCGGTTAAGGGATCTCGGCCCTTACCTCGTCGAATGAGGTGCTGGATATTCATAACCGAATACCACTGTGCAAAACAAAAGAAAATGTCCTTGCAATAACATCTTTTGAAAAAAAATTCCAACAACATCGAACAGGACTGTTTTCCTTACATTGATCTGAATCAACCCAGTCCCACGCATATGCCATCCTTATTCGTCACTGGGTCCCGTCATCACCCGTTAGGTTACTTAACTAACGACAGAGCGGGGACTGGACTAGCGCGGGTGTAAAACATATACAACATCTACTATTATATATATAGAAATATATAATAATCGCTCTAGGTATGATAAATGCAACATCACAGAACAAGCGATAAGCATCACAGAACAATACAGATAATCTGGGAGCCCCGGGTTTCCTTTGAGCCGCAACTGAAACCCGACGTTTCCCGGGTCGTGTGGATAGCCTGTGCAATGAAAACCTAGATCCCTACAAGCGCGGCAAGTTACCCTTCAAAACCAGAAGCGAGGCAGCCCCCTTCATCAAAATGAATGGGCCACCCGGCACTTCACGGAATCCGGTAACTTGAGCACTCCTCCTTGGGTCAACCTGTACCCCCTACGAGTGCGGCGAATAGCCCGCCAATTCTAGAATGAGGCCCTCTTCGTTTCAACGCCATGAGATGCGGGCCCGTTGACCTCTAGAAACCGGCTATCCATGCACTCCACCGCAGGGTAATCCTAGTACAGAAAAGTAAATATGTACAACGGTGATATCGACCTTAACCCGGTCGTGCCCCAAACAAATAATATACAAACAGGCAGTGACGGCAGTCCACATGTCAAACGATCGCCCCACAATATCAAATGTACAAATGAAACTAAACTGCACTACTATTGAACCCAAGGCTATCCATCACGACAATCCGCACAAACCATAACCAGATTTATCCATAGAAACAAGTAACCGAATCAAGTGTGTAACTCTGTCTAATTGAGCATATAGCAATTAGACAACGTTACCAACACATCCACGCATGAAAACGAAGTCACGACATTAGAATTCCAAAACACAATTAGCGCACATACCAAATATACTAAGGATAAAAAAACCAAGTGTGCAAAACATCCAAAAAAGTCAAGTTTTGAGCCAATTCGGAGGTCCGAATCAAAACGAAACGCGTCCAAACCTTCGCGAGTAGTTAGAGCATGAAATTAACTTCGAGTCGGGGGGCCTAGAGGGGGTACCCCACCCCCAAGGCCACCACGTGGTGGCCAGAGGGTGAGGCAAACTCGAAACTGCCCATGCAGGGGCAGTTTCGAGTCCCCACCCCCAAGACCACCTTGTGGTGGTCTTGGGGAGTGGGCCTAGCCGTTCGGTCCCCCCCCCCCGAGGTCTCCCTGGGGTTCCCACGTAGCACCCCACGGATTCTCGGTTCAAACTAAGAGCTCGCGGGGTGTGCAAACATCTCAAAACTCAAAAATTCGGGACTGTTTTTTCGACAGTTTTCGATGCCCGAAAAACGTGAATTCTAATATCACAACTAGCTAGTTTAAGGTGTTTAGGTGGCTCTGATACCATGTTGGGTTTTGCCGGGGCCCCGGCCATCAATCCATGGCTAAATGCGGTACAAAAAATTTCAAAACTTTGGCGCAAACAAAACCTGCTAAGATCAAACCAAAAACCCTATACTAGCAAACATGCAAAGAGGAGTTTGGAGAGGTTATACCGATCGATCCGTGTCCTTCGGTCTTCAATCTCTTCCCAAGCTCCTCGCGGCTGCCCCGATGAAGTTCGCTCTCCAGTCTCGCTCGTCGAAGAGGATCCATGTCAAGGATTCTTTATACGGGCTCCTGCTTCTAAACCGAAGCAACTCGGACATCAAGTTTGCTAGACGAGATGACCAAGATGAAGTAGAGAGTGTGTGTGATCATTTTGTCTCAAGACATCCATTGATTCCCAACACATGAGAGGGTATGGATGGAGGTTGAAGAAGAAGCCATGGATAGAAAATGCGAAGCTCAAGAAAGAAGCAAGTGAGCAAGCCAAGAGAGAGAAAAAGAGATGGCTGCCCCATCTCATGTGTGTGTGTGTGTTGTGTGATATTTTCATGAGATAAAGAAAAATCCTAGCATAAAATATCACACACCAAACCCAATACCATGAGTCACCAAGTGAGCACATGCCACAATAAATGCCCAAGGCCAAAACTTATGCTCACAATTTCCATCACAATAAAACATTAAACCAAATGTTTAAACAAAAAGAATGGCATCTTCTAACGTAAACTCGTAACGAATTACAGGAATACCCCTCATCTGTATATACATACCTGCATCCGCATTCCGACTGAATACGAATACAACGAGCCGAAAATAATCCAACAATCTAATACTAGGATCCGGCTTAAACCAAAGCCCACTAGTATGATCCGTCCGATCATGATCCGTGCACGAGTGCACGTATATGATCGAACCCTGCCATAAAACCATACGGCCTCTACAACGTTTCGTCCAAACTTGGGAAACTCTCTGTGTGGGACTCTAAAGACTCGTCAATATGCTGATAGTGGGTTTAATCACAAGCACGTCAGTGACACTAGCTGTATATAACGGCTGCCCAAGTATTGAGCGAAAGGGAGGCCGGCGAGCGAACTCATCCTGAAACCCTACTGAGCCTGACAGTGACAATATCCGTACAGTCCGGTCCGTTCGTTTATGAGTATCACATATCGGGTCTAGGGGGTGGATAAAGTCAGACCCCTAATAACGCAATATTTAGTGTCGGTATGAATCCCATCACCACCTGAGAAACTACCGATCCTAGATCAGTAATTCTCGACTAGCTTGGCCAAGGATTTCTGGTGATGGCCACCCGTGCACACTGTGACCTCTGCCCCCAATACCGGGAGAGACGAATCCCCTGACGATCCGCTCACTGCCTCCATATAGCTCGGGACTGTACCCAACTAAAACCTGTTTGCACGACTCCTTTGAACCATGGTAGGGTAGTAATCAAAGCACAGTGGAAACTCACACGAGACAAATGACGATCTCAGGTCAATAGACTAACCTGTACACATGTCACCAGGAAACTGCTATCCGACAATAGGTATAATACCAACTAGCATATTCCCGGCGAGTCCGTCTGGTGTACTCATAACCCAATGAGCACATGTATACTATTTTAAGTAAACCAACTGACACCAATGGCTTGTGAGACCGGCCACCACCCCTCTTCGGGGTCTCGATCCGTATACACTAGTCTACTCATGGAGTATTGATGCCCAGTCTCGAAACTCCTACAACTAGGGACACTTTAAGGATATGCTTATAGACCGTCCAACTCTCACGTATATGATCGCCATCATACTGCCGGTAGTCAAGCAAGAATCCTATGGGCTCTATCAACATGTAATAGTGGTCTGTAATGTCACCTGAAGCATGTACACGATGATAAAGACAAACCAGATAGTATAATATCATCTCGAGTAAGACTGTTCTACAGGTATAGGTCCTCCCTCAATCATTGCAATCACGTGCCTGCGATCCAATAATTGACTTGAGGGCACTATAACCAACACTAGGGACTTCAACTCGGAGCTTTAGAAGTGAAGGACTAGACCACAAAGGTTGTAGTTTCCAATCACTTAGTTTAGAACTTGTTTGCATACTTAAAAACCCTAATTCTCTAGTTCGATTCTAGGTTAGTATGATTAGCATTGTAGATTTTTTAAAATTGCATACTTGATGCTCATATAAACCCAGTTGAGGTGCTAAGACATACTTTCGTGGTATCAGAGCCAAGCTAGACACTTAGGCGAAGTCTAGACGACGTTAAAGTGTTCGATCAAAGTTTTAAACCCAAATTTTACTACTTTCTATCCATTTTTCAAAAGTTGATATTTTCACAACTAAAAATGCTCAGAAAATCATGCAGGTAATTATTTGGAGCCCCAAGAATTATGAGAGCATAACTTCTTTAAGTGGCCGTGGAACAGCTGCTTAAACCATGTTTTGGCCGCGGTTCCGCCGCCTACTTATGGGGTTAGTGACTCGTTTTTCTTCTGCTGCTTCATTGTGAGATTTTTGACTTTCTGGGTAATTTTAGTGGGGCTCAAGTTATTGAGGTCTCTGTGAATTGCTATTGTTTGAAATATCGATCGAAATGTTTAACATCGTCTATATTGCTTGTGATATATGATACAATTTTTGGAATTTATGAAAACTAGTTATCAATTTGTAAATCTCGCGTTTTAGTCTCAAATGATGGATTGCCACGGAGTTTGGATTTGGATCGAAACTCCGTCGGAATCTCGTATCGTACGCGAATACTCGCCAGGAGACACTAGCAGACGGCCACGCCCCAATGCCCTGACCAAGTGACTATAGGAGAACCCCATAACCAAAAGCATCTGCTCGGGTTCTCGCGGCCACGGTGTTCCGTCCAAGTGCACTTCGTTGATGGCCCCGGGATTGCGGCCATCTACTAAAGTTCTCGACGAGCATTCGATCATTTAATCGGGAATCTTATTGAATTACCCGACTTAATTTTTGAAAAGTGTTTTCAATTCGAGACTTAAATGTAAGGTTTATAGGTTTAGGCATGAAATTCGGAATATGTGATAATCCGGGTTTATGATGTTTAAAGATGATGCGGATTCTAATTATTGTAGTTTTCATTTCTTTTCTGTGACCGTAAGTGTAATATATGGCAGTATCCCCGATCTCGTTGCTATACGTTAATGATATTAGGGATACGCATATTTACTTACGTTGATGACATGTGATGTTATTGTGTTGCTTTTGATATGTTATATTGGATCGTCGTGATTGAATAGCCGGGGTTTTTTACGTGAGATGAAAGATTTTCAATTTTCATTCATGTAAATATTTGTATGTAATATTCTTTTATTGGGACACTCCCGGGTTGAGATTATTGTCTCCATTTGATGTGTATTATTTACTTTTCCGCATTAGGATAGACCCAAGTTGGGGAGCATAAGTAACCTGGTTCTAGAGTCCAGTAGGAGGTCATCTCGAGGAGTCGATACCGGTTGCCTAACTCTAGAATTGGTAGGGTTGCTTGCCGCTCTTGTAGGGGTCTAGGGGTGTGGGCATAGCTATTAATCACGACTGTGGAATCCGTGTTTTTCATTATTAGCTTAATCTAAAGCACAGACCTCCTAGTATATCCTATATTCATATATCTGATTCTGCTATTTTTGTGATGTGATGTGATCATATAACTGCGTGAGACGAATGCTACCTATATATATGATATACTAGTAGACACTTGTTTCCCCCAATAAAAGAGCAAAACTCTATTCAAAATTTAATAGGCAGCACCTCACGTACCTTGCACGAGGGCGCCAGCGCCAGAGTTAAAGTCTCTTATTGGCGCCGCACGTGCTCCTCATGTGGGCGCCAATGTGCAAAGAACATGAAGAAATTAAAACCTTAATTAGCGCCCATGTGCACAGCACGTGAGCACCGGCGCCTAGTGGAATTAAATTCTATTCTCAGTTAAACAAAGCCGTTGGATAAAAAATTCAACGGAGATGATAAATCATCAGGATGCAGAATTAAATTCTGTTGAGGGGATATATTCTTTCAATCTTTCTAAACAAAAAAGATTGTCTTCTGTAAAACAGAGTACCGTTGGATTAAAAATCCAATGGTGATTAAAGAATCACCATTCTGCAGAATAAATTCTGTATGGGAAAATATTTTCCTAATCTTGTTAAAAACAAGAAAATACTTTCTATAAAACAGAAGTCCATGGATCAAAGATCCAACGGTGGGTAAAATCCCCAAATCAAATGGGATCTCTTGATGAGTGATTCCCTCTAAACTAATTAACAAATTACCTCTACTATATAAAGGACCCAAGACTTCAAATCTAAAGAAGAGAAGTTTCAGAAATAACAGAGAATTAAATTCTCAAAGAAGAAGAACTCTCTTCTTGGAAAATTAGGTAAATAAAAATAAAGCATTCGGTGAGCGACGCCCAGTGCCCAGTGCCTCACGTGTCCCTCATGTGGGCGCCGTAGAGTAAAAAGTGCTTGATACTCACTAGGCAGCGCCTAGTGCCTTACGTGCTTCGCACATGGACGCCATAAAGAGTACCCATCACTTCATAAAGAGAAAAAAAGGGTAAAGTGTTTAACACTTATTGGGCAAATCCCCATGACTGAAAACCCCACATGGTTAGCGTCAGAACTTACATAAGTGCTCAGCACTTTTTGCACAAAAAAGAGACTGAGCCTAAGCAAGTGCTTAGCACTTTTCAATAAAAAAAAAAAAAGACCACCGAGTAGATCAAGCCCAAAATTGGCTAGGCCCTCTGAGGAAAGAACCTTCTTGATTCAAATCAATCGAGCCCATATGCTCATGATTGCCCAAACTAATCTCAATCTCACATACGATTATCGATCTTCCAACTGATGATATCTCAAAACGATATTCGTCCCACATTCCTCTGAGGAAGTCTTAGTCTCAAAATACGACTAATGATTTCTGGGTTTACCACTGATTCCTTTTTCCCTCAAATACGGGAATTGGTTTAAGGGTACATCTCTCCATACCTCTGATCTACGTCGTTGCAATTCCTCAACGTCTTCAGTGAAGTGGCGGGTCCCGACAACTAACAGCTTTTGGTGCACTCATGTGTACACCTCAAATCAGACCGCACCCCAAACTGGGTGCATCCCATATCATCGTTATTCATCCCTTCACGTAACAAATACACGTGCGTGCAAGATGATAAACAGACCGAGACGTCCTTAAACTAAAAATCTCACCTCCAAAATGGTGATCAATGGACCGAGACGTCCTTAAACTAAAATCTCACCTCCAAAATGGTGATCAACGGACCGAGACGTCCTTAAATTAAAACCTCACCTCTAAAATGGTGATCAATGGACCGAAATGTTCTTAAACTAAAACAATAGATCCCAAATGCTCTCTTGTTGGATCTGAAGCAAAAAATGATCCTAAGACCTTGTTAAGTATATCTTAGTCTTAAATTGGACTAACGTATCCTTAACAAAAAACCAATCGAGTTCCAAATGCTCATATGTTTAAGTTGATCTTAATCTTAAACCAGATTAACGATCCTTAAATCAACCCAAACCCAAATCTAAGATATACAGATTTGAACTAATCGACGCCCTATGGGCGACGACACAAATTAGTCTCCGTATACAATCCACGGGCAACCGAAAATTAAATAAAAAACACACACGACACGAAGTGAACTTCCGGAGCAGGAGAAAGTGGTTATCGCGATGCGATAACGTAATTAATTGCAGGGTTTGCGCCTGCAGGGAAGAGCGAACGAGGGGGAATCCGACGAAGTCTGCTACAACGGCCGCATCCGTCCAAACCTCCGATATATGGTGCCATAAATCAACTTGGCATCTTCAGAAAGGTGGACGGATAAATCCAAATAGCATCCGCCCCAAAATTTAGGCCAGACGTCCTAACGTCCCGGTCGCGTCTTTCGGCGGTGAACAGATTCTGGCACGCTCAGTGAGACCTCTTCCTCTTTCCACTCCACACTTCGTGTGTCGTGTTCGCGAATAAAATCGCGGTTTGCTATGGTTGCCCTTGGATTCGAGGTACTAAGATTTGGTGTCTTGCTCCTGTGCAGTAAGAAGAAATGAACATCAATGGCTTCCAGCTGCACAAACTGCAACAGCAACTCCCGCTCCGCCTCGACTGGAGGAGTGCCATACGGGCCCAATGAGGCCTCTATCTTTTCAATGCCGGTTGGGCAGGTAACTCAGCACACCAGTGCCACCATAGGAAGCTCTAAAGAAGTTGGTCTTCGATTGACCTGCAACCACCACGGTCACTCTCAACGGGTCGTCCAAGTCTGCCACCTCATTCTTCAATTGGCTGAGTCGAAGCTCAAGTGGGCATGCAAATAGGCTCGCGATACCCGAAGGGGCTATCCTAAAACGAATAGTCCTTCCAACTCCTGCTGCGGGCGAAGTCAGCAAGGTGCTTCCCCTACCAGAAAATCGGCCTTCGAAAGATTGGGCGTTCCCTCTCAACGGACGTCAGTCTTCGACAGGTTGACACCAACAGTAGCCCCTCATCAAAGCCGGAGGTAAGATGGAGCCGCTTCCACAACTGAGGTGGTCCCATCGGCAGGTCACGCTCGACGTCGCCACTGGCGCCGAGTGAGAAGAGCTGGGGGCAACTCCCCCTCCGGATTCACTCCACCAGCTCCAATGGTGGAAGTTAACGCTGATGTTCCGACCGGGAACAGCTTTGAACCGCTTAGGAGGGTGCGGAAGAACTCCCCAACCGCGGTGTTGAAGAAATCTCCACTTCCTAATAAAAATATGACGCAGGCAAAGCCGGAGCAGCCCCCTCAACGTCTGTCCTCCCAAATCCACAGGGTCTGGCGGAAAGTACAAGATTCTGTGATCAACAAGAACTACTCTCGTCAACTGGAGAAAATGAAGGTTCGATAAGAGAAAAGTCATCCATCCACCATACAGCGAGGGACTTCTTTCACACAGGCGCCTGCTACAATGGCTCCTTCAACTACGACCTCCCACAAAAAGAGAAGGCCGGAGAATCTCCCACCACCGGCGGCAAATCCCAAAGGTGATGGATCCAAACGCCCCAAGTCTGGGGGCAAGATCGTGCACACGGTTTACATGGCTTCTAGGAAAGAGGAAAGCCGTGCTTGCATGGCTCATCGACCGCAAACTCGGTTTTTAAAAAAGGCTCAAGAGTAACAACAAAAGCTCCAGGAGATGCTGACGAAAATGGCAGCACTCACCGAACAAAAAGAATGCTCGGAAGCAGCGTCCGAACAACGCCAGGAGCAGGAGACCGATACAGATTTCCTGCGAAGGGTGCTTGAAAGAAAGGATAAGGAGGCCATGGAATAGGCTGCTAATATAAAACAGATAGCACTCATGTTCCAAGACATGGTTGGAATGATGATCCAGCCTGAACCTCCAGCTGAAGACCCGCCGATAATTATCGAGGACGACAGAGGAGAAACATCATACCCTCTTCCAGCTTTATCGACAACCAGGGAGGAAACGATCTCTAAAGCTGCCCTTGATGATTACATAGCTCAAAAAATACGATCTCACTAGGCAAGTGAAGTGGCGGGCCAAGTCATCAGAACTGGGCGACCATACCCAGGCTGGTACGATCAAATCAAATACCCGCCGGGATATACGATCCCCAAATTCCATGTGTACAAAGGGGACAGGCAATCATCATCAGCATGTGGCTCAGTCCAGAGCTTTGTGCGGCAATACTGGAGGTGACGACAAATTGCTGCTTCGCCAGTTCGTTGGCAGCTTGTCGGAGACGGCATTTGAATGGTACTTAGAGCTCCCAAATGACTCCGTCAAAACATTCACAGAAATGGAGCTACTATTCACACAGCGGTTCGCGAGCACAAGCGAACGCACCCCGATCACGGCATTAATCAATGCCAGGGTGAAGCCAGGAGAGACCTGGGTTCAATATGCAATTCGGTGGCGGAACCTATGGTCGAAATACGAACAACGCATCGAAGAGGCTCCCACCATGGGCATGTTCATAGGGACTCTCGTTCCTCAGGCGACTGTATCCCAGTTCATGACGTTCTTTAAGCTGACCACCTTCCAGGCATTGATCGACAAGCTAGCCCAAATAGACCAGATGGGCCACACGCCTCCCACTTCAAAAATGGACTCTCGGAATGCAAAGGGTAAAGGGAAAACGGCCTTCGTTGCCAACACTCAACAACAACTGAGTGACTCAAAACCGGTTGCTCGCCAAAACAACGTGCGCCTGCGCCAATCCATGGAAGAGAAGCTAGGACGTGCTTACTCGTTTTCCTATGATAAAACGAGGAGACTTTTCGAACTGGCAATGCGCAACAAACTCATCACTCTGCCGGACCCAAAATGTCCACCGCAGCCCGGTGACGTCAACAACCCCAACTACTGCTCCTATCACAGAATGGTGAGCCACCCAATTGAAGATTGTTACGTCTTCAAAAATTGGATCGAGGACCAGTATCAATGGGGGAAATTTGCGCTTTTCGAGAACTGGAGGGTGAACCCACCACAGAGGCACGCTCCTAAAAAGGTGGATTCGCCGGGGGAATCATGCTCGTTTGTGGAAGAAACTTCTTGGGAAGTGGTCCTTTCAGCTAAAAATAAAAGAATGCTGAAAGATTTTCAAGCATGTCCGGCGATCAAATGAAAAAGCCCGCTGGAGCCCGAGATCATTGAGGGGATGCTTAAATCGCGTCCAACGCCGAAAACTGGTAACGGTGGGCAAGACCTCCAGGCCAAGCCTTCGAAGTCTTCGAAGAAAAAGAAGAAGACTAAGAAGCCTGTGCAGCCTGCCGAGTATGATGACAAGCGCACGGACCTGCAAAGTTACATCGATGCGCTGGAAGAGTACAACCATAAAGCGCAGACCCCAGTCACCCTCGAAGAGTTTCTCAACCATATCCTTGAGAACGGAGATAGTGACGATGATAAGGGAAATGACTCGTCAGAAGAACCCGATAATTATGTAGCAAGTTGCCACATGGTTTCTCATTCGTCGTTAAATGACGAAGAAACTCTCTTGGTGTCGGAAAGCTAAGCATAGGAACTGGTGGCATGACCGGCGCCAAAATCCCTGAAACTGTCAGAAGACCCAATTGACAGGCTGCTAAATGAAGCCCCTCAAAAGAGCAAAGCTGACCGAGAGCGTGAAATGACCATATACGAAAAGGACAAGTGTCGGCGTCAGGATGAAGAATCCGCGGTAAGGATGAGTGGAAAAATACTCCATCCAAACCAAAGCACACCTGCTACAAACAAGAGCAGGATCAAAGCGAAGAAGCGATTCGCCAAAGCCTTGTTAATGGGAATGAAGCTTCCCCCTCTCATGGAAAACACTCCCGGGAGTACGTGCCTCAACGAAGCGGATGTACATCCGAACTACTGCTTATACCATCGGAGGGTCACACACCCCACCGAAGAGTGCAATGCCTTCAAGAAGTGGTGGCAAAGATACATTGCTCACCGGCAACACCTCAAGCGGATGAAGCGCAAAACCCGTCGACAACAAAGAAGCGTGAAGGAACGGCCGGCAACTGTCATATGGTTGATACCAGTTAGACAAAAGGAAAATCTCAAGTTCTTACATTCGGGAGTGATTCTGAGGAAGAAATTACCTTCGGCCCTCTCTTCAAAGAATCCACCTCTGGAAAAGAAGAAGAGGAGAAGAACTGCGAGAACATTCAGCTGCGTAACCGTATGTTGGCTGAAAAGAATCTCGGGCCTACAAACAAAGGTTCGAGCAAAAGAGACAAGGGGAAGGAAAAATTCCCCGAGGAAATTGCCCTCGATGATAGAGTTGTCAAAGAGCTCGCAGCTAAGGACCCACCTAAGAAAAACAAGGTGGATTACAATGCCCTGGCACATTTGAGCAAGATACCCTCACAACTGAGCATACTGGATGCTCTCCTCTTGTCCAAAGAAGCAAAAGATTCTCTTATCAGGGCATTACAGGAGCCCGATCAATTCCAAGCTTTCTTTGCGGAAGAAAAAATGAAGGACGAGCTGGAAGAGGTTCATACAGCTGACATTACATTCGGCGATGAAGATCTCCTCCTCGGAACGTGCAAGCACAACCGTCCTCTATATGTCACCGGGTACTGCCACGACATCAAGATAGGAAATATCCTGATCGACAATGGTCCTCCGTCAACCATCTCAACGTAAAGATGCTGAAGGAGATTTGCATGAACGTTCGGCACCTGGCTCAGGACAAAATTACCATCTCCGGCTTTGACTCGCAGTCATCACGGACGCTTGGGTTAGTGATATTGACATTACACTTTGGGATGCTCGTCACCGACATCAAATTTCATGTCATTGATGCCAAAACTTGCTAAAACACTCTGCTCGGCCGACCTTGGTTACACGAGTACAATGTCATCCCTTCTACACAACACCAGTGTATGAAGTAATTCAAAGACGGCCTCGAGTACACAGTTACAGAGGAGCTAAATCCTTTCTCCTTAAACGAAGTCTGAAAATATGAAGACGCAAAGTACTTCCTACCAGACTTCAAGGACACGGAAAGATGTCATAAGCCGGAGAATAAACAAAAATCCTATCGCCACCATCCTGATCTATGGGAGCAATACTGAGGAAGATGAAGAGATAGTCTATGTGGGGCAACCCCAGTGCAACAGGCCTGGACCATCTACTCCTATTTTGGTCTTTGGCAGTACTCTGAGGACGAGACTAACGCTGTATTCTCCACTCGCCCGTCAGCATAAATCATTACTGGAGCTGATCACAGCTTGCAAATCACCATAGTTCCGCCGCGGAATTACAAAGAACTTGATGCACTTGATACATACAGTGTACAAGAGCTGCAAACTTTCTACATCCCTCCCACGTGAAGAGGTGAAAAGGCGATCCTCTTCTATCAGTCTACGGAGACCAGAGTGGAGAAAGAAGTCTGGCATGGTGCCGAACTTGCGCTTGACAGGCTTCAACAAATCCGTCTGCCCAGATATTACGCAGAGGGATTGAAAGGGCTATTAAGATGCCAAGGCGTACTCTTCAAACAAACCGCTCGATAAGCTCAGTTCTACAACAAGATTTGGGACACTCCCGGGACTCAGCGAAAGATGCCCAACGGGAGGATGGAGACGACTGGGCTTAGATACGTTCGGTCCAAGAAACGGGAGCGATTCCATGGCTGCCGTGTCATAAATAACTCCGGTGGAGAAGGGAATGCTTTTCCAGATAGCGTCGATATTGAACCAGAGCGAGACCCCGCCATAAGAATGCCAAGTCCGTCATTCGAAAAACAAATTGACAAGCTAATGAGAGAAGCCGGTCAAAAGGTTCGGGATGACCACAGCCGCGAAATAGCCATTTACGAAAAGTCTAGGACGCAACGCCTCAACCAGCAGTCCGCGGAGAAAGAAGACTGCAATTCCCTTCATCCTCAGCCAACTGTACGTTCTCGCCTCCAAGGAAAATCCTGAAATAAAGGCAAAAACAAGGCGAAGAAAGCAAACAACGCTCGAAAACAGCAAAACGGATCCAAGAAGCCGTACAATCGAGGAAAAGTCAGCTGGAACCCGTCCTTTATGAAGAAGATGGGCTGGGAATACTCTTTCCCTTAAGACAAGATAAGGAAAATATTCAACCTTGTCATGAAGCACTAAATGATTGTTAGTTATGTATATGCCCTAGAGGCCATTATTGTACATATGATGTATATTATAGTGGATGCTTGGATATATATATAGAGGATTTTCTTGCTCAATATGATAGTATGCTATCTGGTTGCACTTTGTCTTAACATGTTGACTTGTATTGGTTTACTGTCTTACTCTCACATGTTGATAAAGCCCTTTGAGATATGTACTTAACTACTAGGACTATGATGAGATCATACTAGTGGGGCCAGGGTAGTCAACGAGTATATCCTATAACTGTTTCTAGTCGAGGGTGTATCGAGACAGGGCATCGATACACCAGAATAGACCAGCGTATACGCATCTTGACCCATATGATGGGCGATGGATGATCCCATATCCATTGGTGTTTGACATTAAAGATGGTGTACGGGTGCTCAGTGGAGACTGGGTACACTGAACGGACTCGCCAAGAACTCCTAGATGGATTTATACCTATCGTCAGATAGCAGTTCTCTGGTGACACTGGTACAGGTTAGTCTGTAGACCCGAGATCGTCATAGAGTCTTGTATGATTCCCACTGTGTTTTGATTTCCACCTTAGCACGTCCAAGAGGGCATGAAAAATGGTGGCTTTTGGGTACAGTCCCGAATCACATGGAGGCAATGAGCGATAGGAGGGGTTTCGTCTCTCCTGGTATAGGGAGTTGATGTTGTGCTGTGTTTGATTGGCTATAACTGGAAGTCCCTGGCCAGGGCTGATATAGAGTGCTACTGGTTAGAGTTATCAGTAGTTTCTTGACCTGTTATGAGACTCACATCGACACGACTTATCGGTTACTGGGGTCTGACGTTTACCACCCCTAGACTTGATATGCAGTATATCAGACGAAGAGATCGGACTGTACGGTAGTGTTACTGATTGGATTCACAGGAGAATGTACAGGCTTGCTTGTTGATCTTCTGATCGCTCAATACCTGGGTGGCTGTTACGTTTAGCTAACCGCTTGCAGCTTGTGGGTGTTTGATATGATCATCACCTACTGCCGGTATATTGACGATTCTTTAGAGTCCTACACAGAGGTTTCCTGGCTCAGGAAAAACGGAGTAGGGGCACATATGCGATATGTCCGGGACCGAGACTAATACGATATGAGATATCGTATTCTATTCTCGTGATATGTGATATCGGCCGGGTATATGTGATATAGCCGGGTCATCGAATCAAGTGTTGATTCGATGAAATGGTACTTGTTATATTAGCCGGTTGTATATAATATAGCCGGGTTATCGGATCAAGTGTTGATTCGATAATTTAATGTATAATTATATATGAGATATATTATGTTACATTAACTAATATAAGCTCACTTTATTGATTCTTTTTCTCACTTGGATAATACATTGATGTATATGCGATATATGTTAATTGTATTATTTTCTTTTGTTACATTATATATTATATATGTGATATATAATATTGTAACATGCTAGGTTAAAATTTCAACTAGGGTTTATGAGACTTGAACCATGCTAGGGTTAGATTAGGGTTTATAATTATTATTAAGGAAATACAAATAATGGTGGAAATATCCATGGTTGATATTTTGATGGAAGCTTGTAGGCTTCTTTGACTTTGTCCACCATTTTTGTCTTCCTTAAGATATTTGTTGAGCTAACTCTAACCATAGCAAATGGTTAAGTCTTTACAAGGGTTAAAGATGTCATCTTTAACCCATGGTTGCAATTCTAACCTCACACAATAATTCATTATTCATCACAAAAGGATTTCTTCTTCTTCTTCCTCTTGAAAAAGCTTTCTAGCTTTTTGTGTTGTGATGATTTAAAGTGAGAAATTGAAAAAAAAAGAGAAAAATTCCTACTTCATCATCCTCATCTACTCTAGCCACTTAGATTAGGGTGTTCACTTCACTAACACCTCATTAGAGAAGTGTGAGCTTGGGTTAGTGTTGCTTCAAAATAGATCATCTTTGAAAAGGAAGACTTCAAGCAAGATGCCTCACTCACCTCATGGAGCCTCTCTAGAGTCTGGGTTCATGATGATCGCAGCGAAATGACCTCAACTCGGAGCTTATGAAGCGAAGGAATGGACTACAAAGGTTGTAATCCCTAACTCTTAGAAGTAAAGTTGTTTGCTTCGATGTTTTGTTTGATTCTCTAGTTAAAGATCTTGTGTTTGGGTTATCTAGAATGGCAAAAATTTAAACTTGGCATGTGTGATGCCTCCTGAAACCTTGCTGCCGTTTTAGGTATCCCAGCAATTATGACACTACCGGAGTCTCGGCACCCCGAACAAATAAACGAGGTCCATCATCCGGATTATTGCTCTTATCACCGAGCAATAGGTCATCCCTTTGAAGACTGCTTCACCTTCAAAGATTGGGTCGAAGACCGGTATCAACAAGGCAGGTTCGCTTTGTCCGACAGCTGGAGGGTAACCCCACCACAAAAGCATTAGCCAAAGAGGGCCTATACCGTGAGAACAAGACCAGCTCAATGTCAAGAATGGAAGCAAACTCGTACCTGCCATATGGTAACACTCTCAAAGGAGGGAAAGCACGAGACTGTAGATGGCCCCTTCAAGTGCTTCGCAAATGAAGATGAGGATGAGGTGATCTCAGAGTTTCCACCAGCACCAAAAGAGCTGGAAGACGGGATACACACTACGGCGAACAATCTAAGGAAAATTGACTTAGGGACGGAAAATGACTCGAGGCCAATGTTCGTCAGTTAGCTACTATCTGAAAAACAGGTAGCCACGTTAAAGGACGAGCTTATGCAGTATAAAGACTGCTTCGCATGGAACTATTCCGAGATGCCGGGACTGGATCCAAAAATAGCGGTGCATAAACTGTCTATATCGTCGGACGTCAAGCCAGTCAAACAGGCGCCAAGAAGAATGCGGCTCGAACTCGAAATGAGTATCATGCCGAAGTCAAAAAACTAATTGACTCCGGCTTCATCCAAGAAGTTCAGTATCCTGACTGGATTGCTAACATTGTTCCAGTAATGAAGAAAAATGGGATATTGCACATCTGCATAGACTTTCGGGACCTCAACAAAGATTGCCCAAAGGATGACTACCCAGTACCTGTTACCGAGTTGATGATCGATAATATATCCACTCATGTGGTCTTCTTCTTCATTGATGGATCTTCAGGCTACAATCAAATAAAAATGCATCCTGAAGACCAAAAGCACACCGCCTTCTGGACTCCGCTAGACATATTCTGCTATAAGGTGATGCCCTTCGGCTTGAAGAACGCAGGCGCTACCTATCAGAGGGTTATAGCGAAGATCTTAGATGACCTCATACATGAGATTGTCGAATGTTATATCGACAACCTTGTGGTGAAAAGCAAATCGTACGAGAAACACCGGGAGCATTTGAACATAGTGTTCCAGCGTCTTCGGAAGTACAATCTGAAGATGAACCCTCTGAAATGTGCGTTTGGAGTCTCCTTAGGAAAATTCATAGGATTCATCATACGACACCGAGGCATCGAAATAGACCCATCAAATATCAAGGCGATTATGGAAATGCCTACGCCAAGAACTCTCAAACAATTGCGGTCTTTCTAAGGAAAGCTCGCATATATCCGCGGTTCATAGACAGCCTCTCCGGCAAATGCCGCCCCTACAGCCATCTAATGAAGAAGGGGACCCCGTTTGTTTGGGATCACAAATGCCAAAGTGCACAGGATGAAATCAAGCAATACCTGTAGAACCCGCCGGTACTGACAGTTCCGGTCAAAGGAAAGCCCATCATCCTGTACACAACGACCCTTGAAGATTCTATAGGCGCGCTATGGGCGCAAAAGAACGATTAGGAAAATGAGAGAGATCTCTACTATTTGAGTCGAGTTCTCCTTTTAGGGTTACTAGGCACTCTTACAAGGGTCTAGAAGGCATCAACCATACCCGATTTAAAATTTAGACGTGCCGAACAACCCTAACCAAGATCTTTAAACTAGAGATTAGGCGAAACAAAGCATGTTAAACACTTTAACATCTAAGAGTTTGGGATTACAACCTTTGTAGTCCGTTCCTTCACTTCTAAAGCTCTATGTTGAGGTCCCTTCGCTGCGATCATCGAGTATCCGGACTCTAGAGAGGCTCCATGAAGAGAAAGATGCAAGCTTGCTTCCGATCTTCGATAACAAAGATGATCTACCTTGAAGTTTCTTTAACACAAGCTTTCACTCACAAATGAAGTGAACACCCTAATCTAAATGGCTAGGATAGATTAGAAAGATGAAGTAGGATTTTAGCTCTCATTTGTTTTCTATTTCTCACTCATTTTCATCACCTTTGAAAAAGCTAGAAAGCTTTTTCATGAAAGAAGAAGAAGGAAGAAGAAGATCTAATCCTTTTGTGATGAATAATGAAAGTCAAGTGTGAGGTTAGAAATGCAACCATGGTATATGTAACCCTTGTAGAGATTTATCTAAGGTTAAAGGGTTGGGTTGGATTAAACAAATATCTTGCAAAATATCAAAACAAATATCTTTGCACAAAACAAAACAAAACCTTCTAGAAGGTTCTAGAAAAGATTAACCCAAATCAAACCCTAACCATGTTTAATCTCCACTAAACATGTTGCATTAATAACCCTAACATGTTAAAATATTATATTTCACATATACAATATTTATTGTAACAAAATAAAACAATACAATTAACATATATCGCATATATATCAATGTATTACCCGAGTGAGAAAAAGAATCTTTTAGTGAGCTTATATCAGTTAATGTAATTTAATATATCAAATATATAATTATACATTAAATTATCGAATCAACACTTGATCCGATAATCCGGCTATTTCACAAATAACCGACTAATATAATCTGTATCAGTTCATCGAATCAACACTTGATCCGATGACCCGGCTATATCACATATAGCCGGCCGATATCTCATATCGCGAGAATCTAATACGGTATCACATACACGTATTGTTCTTGGTCCCGCACATATCATATATGTGCTCCTACTCCATTTTGCCTGAGCCAAGAAACCTCTGTGTAGGACTCTAAAGAATCGTCAATACGCCGGCAGTAGGTGATGATCATATCAAACACCCACAAGCTGCAAGCGATCAGCTAAACGTAACAGCCACCCAGGTATTGAGCAATCAGAAGATCAACAAGCAAGCATGTACATTCTCCTGCGAATCCAATCAGTAACACTCCCGTACAGTCCGGTCTCTCCGTCTGATATGTCGCATATCTCGCCTAGGGATAGTAAACGTCAGACCCCAGTAGCTTGATAAGTCGTGTCGATATGAGGTCTATAACAGTTCGAGAAACTACTGATAACACTTACCAGTAAATCTCAGCAACCCTGGCCAGGGATTTCCAGTTATAGCCAATCGAACACAGCGCAACATCAACTCCCTATACCGGGAGAGACGAATCCCCTCCTATCGCTCATTGCCTCCATGTGATTCGAGACTGTACCCAAAAGCCACATTTTTGCACGCCCTCTTGGACGTGGCATGATGGAAATCAAAGCACAGTAGGAATCACACAAGACTCTATGATGATCTTGGGTCTACAGACTAACCTGTACCAGTATCACCAGAGAACTGCCATCTGACGTGAGGTATAATACCATCTGAGAGTTCTCGGCGAGTCCGTCCAGTGTACCTAGTCTCTACTGAGCACCCGTACACCATCCTTGATTTCAAACACCGATGGATATGGGATCATCCACCGCCCATCATATGGGTCAAAATGCGTATACGCTAGTCTACTCTGGTATATCGATGCCCTGTCTCGATACACCTACAACTAGGAACATTTTAAGGATGTACTTGACGACTACACTGTCCCCACTAGTATGATCTGCATCATAGTCCTGGTAGTCAAGTACTCATCCTAAGGGCTTTATCAACATGTAACATAGAGACAATTAGAGTACATGTTAAGATAAAGAGTAACCAGATAGCGTACTATCATGTCGAGCAAGAAAGTCCTCCCTATATATGTCCAAGCATCCATTACAATATACATCATATGTACAGTAATGGCCTCTAGGGCATACATATAACTAGCAATCTCCCATTTGCACTAGGGTCATCTGTTGTGGTATCACATACCCAACAATTAGCTGTGGTTGAAGTATCTCATACTCAACCATCCCATAAAAGTCTCTACTGGGAAAAAGGCCTTTGTGAGTGGATTCGCGCTGTTGTCCTCTGTGTCTACTCTCCTAACCTCGATCTCCCTGGAGATCATCCATCTCCATGATCAGGTGATACTGCCTAAGAATTATATCTGGATTTCTGATGGGACGTGGGTTCCTAGGCCAAAGCCATAACTCCATTGTCACACAATGGTTGAAACGAAGTTCATCTCATGAACTTATATATATCCAGACTGCCTCTTTGGTAGCATCCTTGGTAACGATGTATCTTGCCTTTAATCATCTAGTAAGTCACGGTATCTAGCTTGGAACTCTTCCAACATACCGTCCCTCCACTGAGGGTAAAGACAATGCCTGCGACTGACATTCAGTCGTCCTTATCACCCTGGAACCTTTCCAGTGATTCTCCCCCGGATCGATTGATATCATCTCACTATAACTAGTGAGAATCCTAACATCCAATTAGATCTATCTCATAGATCCATAACTCAGGATTTAGGAGGTATCACCTTGATCCTATATGGAGAATCTTTGTGATAAGAGGAGATTGACTGAGCGTAGCATAGGAAACTCCTTCCCTATCAAGAGTATGTCATCCACGTACTCTACGAGGATTACCACCATACTCTCTACTACCTTTTTGTATATACAATGTTCATCTACCATTTTCATGAAGTCAAACTCTTTGACTACTACATCAAAACAGATGTTCCAACTCCGCGATGCCTGATTTATCACATAAAACATCTTGCACACGTTTCTGCTGCTCTTACTGTCTACGAAGCCCTCTGGCTGTGTACTTATAGACGCTCTCTTCCAAATCAACATTTAGAAAAGCAGTCATGACACCCAACCACCAGATATCGTAGTCATGATATGTAGCAGTGGCAAGTAGGATCTGGATGGACTTAAGCATAGCTTTGAAAGTCTCAACTTTTCATGTACACTAAGTAATCTTCTCAAGATATACTTGCTCCTGATGCTGATTTAACCCTTCAGATAAAGTAACCAAAGTCCATACTTTGTTGGTGTACAAGGATTCCATCTCAGATCACTAAGCATCCAGCCATTCTTACAGAGTCACACTCCTGATGGCCTGCTCGAAACTAGTTGGGTCATCATCTCATGATGCAATCCTCGCTCCCACTGTCATAGAGAAACCGAAGTATCTCTCAGGTGGGTGAGGAATCCTACTAGATCGGTGGAGAGGCTGAGGTTCGTTAGAAACTATTGAATACTTCGGTTCTACCAAATCATCAGCTGCAGTTTGTATAGCTGGAACTGTTTCCAGTTCTACCTCATGACCACCAATTTCTTCACAAGAAATTCCCTTTCACAAAGGTGGCATGTTGAGAAACAAAACATCTTTTTTTCCTCGGTTAGGTAGAAGATATTCCCTTGCGAATGCTTGGGATATCCAACAAACTTCTACAAAACTGACTTTGCCTCGAGCTTTTCCGGATTATACTTTTAGACATAAGCTGGATAACCCCAAATCATAACATACTTAAGATATGGGCACTTCCCATTCCATATCACATATGAAGTGGTAGGCAACTGATTTGATTGGAACCCTATTCAATAGGTATGCAGCTTCTCAAGTGCACAACTCCCAAACGGAAATAGAAAACTCAGTAGTACTCATCATAGAGCACACCTTATCATATAGGGCATGATTGCTCCGCCCCGATGTAAGTCGACGTTGTACACCCCACTACTTGCGGGGAGGCGGAAATATGAAAAACAATCATTTTGTTTAAAACAACATCGACTAACCGAAAGAATCTTTGCTAAACTATAACTAACACTAACATAGGAGTTGTTAACTACTATGGAAGAAGATTATACCTAATGAACCGTGTCCTTCTTCTTCTCGTTATCCACCTCCTCGTCGGCCTCCTCTATGTAATAGACGATCCACCCGAGAGCATCTACTCCAAGCTTTGCCTCTAATCTTGAGGTAACTAGGTTTCTCTAGTTGCTAATCAAAGTCACCTAGGTGATATAGAGTATGGATATGGATTAATTAGTCTTGCTAATCCTTGATCTCAACACATGAGAGGGTAGGATTAGGGTTTGAAGAGAGAGAGCTTGAGGAGAGAGAAGGTGGGGATGAGAATGATAATGAAATAATGATCCTTCTTGAATATATGAAGCATAATTATTTATCAAAATAAATAAATAAAATGATTAATCGTCATGCTTCATTTATTCATTATGTGTGATTCATTACATGAGTCATTAACCATTTAATGCACCATTAATGATATGAATGAATCACACAAATGAGTCACTAAATCAATAAATGCTTATGCCACCTAAACCCTCAAGTCATCATCCTTCTAGAAGCTTCTCGCCAAATTACGAGTAAACCCCTCCTATCCGTGAAAACACAGAAAAACTTTAGACTGTATAAATCCAATAATCCGATACTAGAATCTGGCTTAAACCAAAGCCGGCTAGTAAAAACTGTCCAAACATCGTACGTGCGTTTAAACACGTATGCGTCCGAACCCTTGTCGTAAAACCATACGACCTTTATATCGTTTCGCCTGGAGCAGGGAAACTCTCTGTGTGGGGCTCTAAAGACTCGACTACTATGCTGGCAGCGGGTTTAACCACAGACCGCAAGCGGCACTAGCTGTACGTAACAGTCCCCAGGTAGATGTCGATAAGAAGGCCGATGAGGAAACCCATCCGAACTCCTACTGAGCCTGATGTGACAATCTCCGTACAGTCCGGTCTGTTCATCTAGGACTATCGCATATCGGGCCTAGGGAGCGGCAAGCGTCAGTCCCCTAAAAGCGGTATAAGTCGTGTCAGAGCGAAGCCCGTTACACCTTGAGAAACTACTGGAAAACCTACCAGTAAATCTCGCTTGCCCTAGCCAGAGACTTTGCGTAATGGCTCTCCAGACACAGCGCGATATCAACTCCCAATACCGGGAGAGACAAATCCTGTCTAACCACTACTGCCTCCAAGTGCTCGGGACTACACCCAATTGCTACCTGTTTGCACAACTCCTTTGAGCCATGGTAGGGTAGCAATCTAAGAACAGTGGGACACACTCGAGGAGAAGTAGCAGTGTCAAGTCTGCAGACTATGCTGTACTCATGTCACCTGGAAACTGTTAACTGACGACGGGTATAATACCAACCAACAGTTCCCTGCGAGTCCTGTTCGGTGTACCCGTAACCCAACGAGCACCTGTATACTATCTCCGGTACGACGTACTGATGGCTGTGGAACAGACCATCTCCCCAACTGGGATGAGAAGCGTACACACTAGTCAACTCCGGAGTATCGATGCCCTGTCTCGATAATCCTACGACTAGGGACCTGAAAAAGGATGTGCTTGTAGACTACCCAGCCCCCACTAGTGTGACTGCCATCACAACGCTGGTAGTCAAGCAAGATCCTAATGGCTCTATCAATACGTACATACATATTAAGATAGATATAACCAAGTAGCATACTACCATGTTTAGCAAGACTGTTAATATAATTGTGAATATCCCAAGCTTCCATTAAGTAATATACAAGCTAGTATGATACAATAATGGCCCCTAGGGCATATACACTAACAATATCCCACTTGCACTAGGGCCATGTACTGGCATATCGAAAACCGATCATCTTGAGTAGCCTCTCGAACTGAATCTGAGGTAAGGCCTTTGTGAATGGATCAACAGTGTTCTCATCTGTAGAAACTCTCCGAACCTCGATCTCCCGGCGATCTATGATCTCCCTGATCAGGTGATACCGCCTTAAGATGTGTCTGGGCTTCTGATGGGACCTGGGTTCCTTCGCTAAAGCTATAGCTCCGTTGTTGTCGCAATACAGAGGTATTGGATCAACAATGGTAGGAACCACCTGAAGTTCTGTGAGGAACTTCTTCATCCAGACCGTTTCTTTTGCGGCATCGCAAGCAGCAATATACTCCGCTTCCATCGTCGAGTCAGCAACGGTGTCCTGCTTGGAACTCTTCCAGCACACCACCCCTCCATTGAGGGTAAAGACATAACCTGACATGACTTGGAGTCATCCTTATCACTCTGGAAGCCAGAATCAGCAAAGGCCTCGATCTTGAGGTCTTTTCCGCCGTAAACCAAGAACATCTCCTTAGTCCTTCTCAGGTACTTGAGAATGTTCTTTACTGCTATCCTGTGCTTCTCCCCTAGGTCTGACTGATACCTGCTTACCACGCTTAGTGCGTAAGCTACATCTGGTCTGGTGCACAACATCGCATACATTATAGAGCCTACCGCAGAAGCGTAGGGTATAATAGACATGCGTTCCCTTTCCAAATCAGTCTTGGGAGACATCTCTTTGGAGAGGGTGATTCCGTGACAAGCCGGTAGATTACCGCGCTTAGAATCTTCCATACTGAATCTTTTCAGTATAGTGTTGATATATCTTGACTGCGAAAGTCCCAACATCCTCTTGGATCTATCACAATAGATCCGGATCCCCGGAATGTAAGAGGCATCACCCAGGTCTTTTATGGAGAACCTGTGTGACAAGAATCCTTTGACAGATTGTAGCATAGGAATGTCATTTCCTATCAATAGAATGTCATTCACGTACAAGACGAGGAATACGACAGTTCGTGTTACAATTTTACTATATATACATGGTTTATCTGGATTTTTGATAAAGTCATATTCTTTGACCGTTTCATCAAAACAGATGTTCCAACTCTGCGATGCCTGCTTTAGTCCATAAATGGACTTAAGCAACTTGCACACTTTCCCGCTGCTCCCACTCTGATTGAAGCCTTCTGGCTGATCCATATAGACGCACTCTTCTAAATTACCATTTAGAAAAGCCGTCTTTACGTCCATCTGCCAGATATCATAATCATAGAAGGCGGCAATAGCAAGAAGGATCCGAATGGATTTGAGCATAGCCACTAGAGAAAAAGTCTCGTCATAGTCTAAACCAGGTCTTTGACGAAAACCCTTTGCAACAAATTTAGCATTATAGGTTTCCACTTGTCCATCTATACCAATCTTTTTCTTGAAGATCCATTTGCATCCTATGGGTTTTACCCCACCTGGAGCAAAGTCTAAAGTCCATACTTTGTTGGTGTACATGGACTCTATTTCGATCTGCATTGCATCTAGCCATCGTACCGAGTCGCCGCTCTGGATGGCCTGCTGGAAGCTAGTAGGTTCATCATCATCAATGATGAAATCCTCTCTATCCCCATCTATGAGAAAACCGTAGTATCTCTCAGGTGGATGAGACGGCCTACTACTCCTGCGGAGGGGTGCGGGAATGTCCTATTCTTCTTGAACTACTGGTTCTACCAAACTTTCAGTAGTAGTTTGTGGTTCTGGAATTTCTTCCAGTTCTATTTCGCTCCCACTTGTTTCCTTTTCTAAAAACTGATGTTCTAGAAAATGGGCATTACGAGAAACAAAAACCTTTTGTTCCTTTGCGTAATAGAAATAATACCCCGTGGAGTTCTTTGGATATCCCACAAACTTACACTGTACCGATCGTGCCTCGAGTTTTTCCGCATGCTGCTTTTTAACAAAAGCTGGACATCCCCATATCTTTAGATACTGAAGATAGGGTTTCTTCCCACTCCACATCTGATATGGCGTGGTAGACACAGTCTTGGTAGGAACTATGTTCAAAAGATATGCTGCTGATTCTAGCGCATAACCCCAGAAAGATTGCGGTAACTCAGCATTACTCACCATGGAACGTACCATATCCAATAGGGTTCGATTCCGTCTCTCCGATACACCGTTATGCTGTGGAGTGTATGGAGGAGTAAGCTGAGAAAGAATTCCTTTCTCTTTTAGGTAACCTAGGAACTCGGCACTTAAGTATTCACCATCTCGATCAGATCTCAGTGTCTTGATACTTTTGCCGGTTTGGTTTTCTACTTCATTCTTATACTCTTGGAATTTCTCAAAAGCCTCAGATTTATGTTTCATCAAGAAAATGAATCTGTACCTAGAGTAATCATCCGTAAAAGTAATGAAATAGGAAAAACCACCTCTTGCATGTGTATACATTGGACCACATGCATCGCTGTGTATGAGTCCTAAGAGCTCGCTCGCTCTTACTCCATGTCCAGTGAATGGAGTCTTTGTCATCTTTCCTTTGAGACATGATTGAAAAGTGGCATAAGTTTGATATTCGAACGAATCCAAATATCCTTCTCTATGTAACTTAGTTAACTTTGTCTCATTGATGTGACCCAGTCTACAACAACAACAACAACTGAGCCTTTTATCCCAAGCATAAGGGGTAGGCTACATGAACCAACATGAGAATCACGCCGGGTCCAACACATGAATCCTCTGTCTCCACTCACTTCTATCGAACAATATACTTTCATTGAGTCCTTTGGCAACCATATCATTTCGTATCACCTCCATCCATGTTTTCTTCGGTCTCCCTTTTGCCCTTTTGCCATTACCCATATCGAGAGTATCTATTCGTCGAACCGGTGCTTCCATAGGTCTGCGTCGCACATGACCAAACCATCTAAGCCGGTTTTCCCGCATCTTCTCCTCCACGGGTGCTACACCAACTTTTGCACGGATATCCTCATTTCGTACCTTGTCTTTTCTAGTGTTACCGCACATCCAACGAAGCATGCGCATCTCCGCTACGTGCATCTTCTGTGTATGATGCTTCTTAGGAGCCCAGCATTCTGTACCATATAATAAGGCAGGCCGAATAGCGCTCCGATAAAACTTCCCTTTCAATTTTAACGGAAAGTTACGATCACACAAAATCCCTGTTGCACTCCTCCATTTCAACCAACCAGCTTGGATCCTTTGATTAACATCACTATCGATCTCCCCATTCCTTTGGATGATGGAACCTAGATATCTAAACTGGTCGCTCGGTGATATCTCTTGCCCTTCCAATGTTATACCAATAGGGTTTTGATTTCTCTGGCTACTAAATTTGCAGTGCATATATGCTGTCTTGGACCTGCTCAATCTGAATCCCCGAGATTCCAATGTTTGTCTCCATAATTCCAATTTGGCATTAACCCCTGCTTTCGTCTCATTTACTAGAACAATATCATCAGCGAATAGCATGCACCAAGGGACTTCATCTTGGATAGTTCTAGTAAGCTCATCCATCACGATGGTAAACAGGAAAGGACTTAATGCAGATCCTTGATGTAAACCAATAGTAATTGGAAAATCACTTGTTAAGCCACCGCAAGTTCTGACATTTGTCACTACTCCGTCGTACATATCCTTGATTATGTCAATATACTTGACGGGGACCCCCTTTTTCATCATTGTCCCCCATAATACCTCTCTAGGTACCTTGTCGTACGCTTTTTCTAAATCAATAAATATCATATGCAAATCTCTTCTCCTCTCTCGAAAGCGCTCGACAAGTTGACGAAGCAAATGAATCGCCTCTGTCGTCGATCGTCCAGGCATGAACCCAAATTGGTTCTCTGTTATCTTAATATCCTTCCTTAGCCTGTGTTCAATCACCCTCTCCCAAAGTTTCATGGTGTGACACATTAGTTTTATTCCACGGTAGTTTGAGCAACTTTGAAATGTCACCCTTATTCTTGTAGATAGGTACAAGGATACTTTTCCTCCATTCATTTGGCATCTTTTTTGTCTGCCAAATCTTATTAAACAGATCTGTCAGCCATTTAACGCCTATTTCGCCTAAGCATCTCCAAATCTCGATAGGAATCCCGTCAGGACCAACCGCTTTTCTTAAACCCATTCTGTTCAAAGCTTCTTTAACCTCAGTAAGTCTTATTTTACGCATGAAATCACGATTTATATCTTGAGATTGAATGACAAGTCCATCCAAATTCTTAGTAAAGCTCTCATTGAACAATTTGTCAAAATAATCTCTCCATCTTTCCTTGATATCCTCATCTCGAACTAAAACCTTCTGATTTTCATTTTTGACACACTTCACCGCACATAAGTCTCTGGTCTTCCTTTCCCGCATTCGAGCAATCCGGTATATATCATTTGCAGCCTCTTTAGTGTCTAATTTCTCGTACACCTCCTTGTAGACCTTAGATTTAGCTTCCCGAACAGCTTTCTTAACTTCCTTTTTAGCCATTTTGTACTTCTCAAATCTCTCCACATCTCTACTTTTCTTCAAATCTTTATAAGAATCCCTTTTAATTTTAATAGCAGCCTTTACATCTTCATTCCACCATGATATGTCCTTAGATGGTGGAGCACCACCTCTCGACTCACCAAGTAGATCTCTAGCTACTTTCTTGATACAACTAGCCATTTTGTTCCATGTTTTGTCTGGATCATCTTCCGACTGCCAATCCGCTTCTTGTACTACACGATCTATAAAAGCCTTTTGATTACCTTCTTTCAATCGCCACCATTTAATTTTAGGCTCTACCTTACGTCTAATCTTCCTAGGTTCTCTTCTAAATCGAAAATCTAGAACTAAAAGTCTATGTTGGGTAGTTACACTCTCACCTGGCACTACCTTACAGTCGATACAACAACCTCTATCTATTCTTCTCGTCAGAAAAAAGTCTATTTGACTAGCATTTGATCTGCTCCTAAAAGTGATAAGGTGGGACTCTCTTTTCCTAAACCAGGTGTTTGCTAAGATCAAGTCATAAGATAAAGCGAAATCTAGAATCGAGTCACCTACTTCATTCCTTTGTCCGAAACCAAAACCTCCATGGATAGTATCAAACCCACTACGACTAGTACCTACATGTCCATTAAGATCACCACCAATAAATAACTTCTCTCCACTAGGTATACTTTGCACCACCTCGTCTAAATCCTCCCAGAATAGACGCTTACTAGCGTCATCAAGACCTATCTATGGTGCATAAGCACTAATAACATTAAAGATCTCTCCACCTAGAATAAGCTTAACCAGTAAAATTCTATCACCTTTTCTCCTAATCTCAACTACATCCTCAAGCAACCGTCTATCTATGATTATACCTACCCCATTACGATTTTTATCTCTACCCGTATACCAAAGCTTATAACCCCAAGGCTCTATGACTCTACTCTTTTCACCTACCCACTTAGTTTCTTGCAAACACATAATACCAACTCTCCTCCTAATCATCACCTCCACTAATTCTATTAATCTACCCGTAAGGGAACCTATGTTCCAGGAAGCTAGACGGATCCTATGAAACCCTTGCTTATTTGTCACTACACCCGGGGTCCGATGTAGCGCGCCGTCTCTGGACGACGACCCTTGCTTATTTGTCACTACACCCGGGGTCCGATGTAGCGCGCCGTCTGTAGACGACGACCCTTGCTTATTTGTCACTACACCCGGGGTCCGATGTAGCGCGCCGTCTGTAGACGACGACCCTTGCTTATTTGTCACTACACCCGGGGTCCGATGTAGCGCCCCGTATCTGGACAACGACCAAGCCCTTGCATATTTAACACTACACCCGGGATCCGATGTAGCGCGTCGCTGAGTAGGGGACGCCCCAACGATATTCTTGTATTGGTTCATGTCATAGAATGTGACAAAGTTTTCCGTTGGCTGTCACAAGCCTACCACAACCCTCACCCTTTCTCATCCGGACTTGGGACCGGCCACGGTGGGTTTGATGTGACCCAGTCTACAATGCCAAAAGAAAGCTTTATTTAAATCTGGAGACTTTCTTTTTAGTGTGTTCTAGAAATTGAAAATCTGTAATTGGTTTAAGACATATATACCGTTATCCAGTATACCGGACCCAATCAAACCATGATTAAGGTGGATGTTAACAACATCGCTTACAAACGTGAAATCATAACTTTCTTTTGATAACCTCGAAACCGATATGATATTACATGTTAAACTGGGTACACAAAAACAGTTATGTAAAACCAAAATATGTCCACTCGTCAATCCAAGATGATAATCCCCTACGGACACAGCTCCCACGCTAGCTCCGTTAGCAACCTTCAGGGTCATATCACCAACCTTCAGCACTCTACGGTTTCTCAGTGCCTGCAATGAATTGCATATATGAGATCTCGATCCGGTATCCAATACCCAGGAAGTAGAGTTGATTGACAGACAATTCTCAATTACAAACACACCTGAAGTCGAAGCCACAGCTTGCTTCGGTTCCTGGTTCTTGGCGTTCCACGCCTTGCAATCTTTCTTCCAGTGCCCTTTCCTATGACAATGGAAGCACTCATCCTTGGCCACTACTGGCACCACAATCTTTTTCTTTCCCTTCACTCCCACCTTACTAATACCTCCTCTAGGTTTGGTGGCGGCCTTATTCTTCCTTCCTTTGGCCCGAGCCTTGGACCCGAAAGAAGAAGCACCGCGAACAAACATAGTGGGTGTTTCCCTTGCCTTCTGCAAGGTGCCTTCTGCACTCCTCAACATGTTAAGGAGTTCTGGAAGTTCAACTTCTTTTCTTTGAATGTTGAAATTCAGAATAAACTTGGCGTAGGTGGAAGGAAGGGACTGGAGAATCAAGTCTGTATAGAGCTCGTTCTCCAAAGTCGTCCCCAGGTCTGCGAGCTCTTCTATATAGCCAATCATCTTTAGGACATGTTCTCTTACAGACGATCCGACGGCCAACCTCGCCTGAAACAGGTTCTTCGAGGTCTCGTATCTTGCTATACGAGATTGCTCCCCATACAGATCCTTTGTATGGAGAAATATGGATTCGAGATCCATATCCTCGTGCCTCCTCTGATGTTCATTATTCATCGAGGCAAGCACGATGCACTTGACCTTCGCACAATCTAATTCCCAAGTTTTATGGATTTCCTTATCCGCAAGATTGGATTTAGGACCAGGGAAAGCAGGTGCCTTAGTGGTAAGGACATACCCTAATTTGTCATAAGTCAAAGCCATTTTGACATTCCGCGGCCAATCTTTATAGTTTGGCCCTGTCAGTATATTTTCTCTAGTAGTAACTTAAGTCCTGTCATGTTTTGGGTCGCTGCAATGAGAGAGAGAGGGAACACTTTAGCATGATGCTCTTGCAAGTTTAGAGTGGTTTTTAGTTTATCTAAACTGGATGGCTCCCACTGTTTCTCGAATCCCTCCTCAAACCAAAAAGGAAGAACTAGCCAGGACTATTTTCACCGTACAATACTTGCTTAACCGTTCAGCCAGGCCGGTGTCGGTACTTCGAGAGAGGTTTTCCAACGCTTTCGTGAAGTTCCTTAATTAAATAACATCTTTTCTCTGGGGGAGTAGCCCCTCTGACACCTTTCTCGGCACCTACTTGGTTTATAACATTGATCGTTAAGTGACGAAGTGACGAATGTCCTGATGAGTAGCATATACTCACAGTAGGATCGGGATCCAAATATCATCGTATGATAATGCTGAAGGTATCCTACCAACATTCATCAAACTCCAAATGGTATGCATCTCTTTGCAAATTTCAGTTTCTTTAGAAATTCCCGATATAAATTTTTGCCCCATGCTCTTATGACCTTGGCATTAGGTAAAAATGTCATAAGTCACATGTCAAGTTCTACCCATCATTATCTTGTTAATTTGAACCCATCCGTACATATCCTTGACGTTCGGCCAAAATGATAATACGACTGTCCCAAACTAACTCATCTATCTATGCAACAAATGAATACCCAGCAGTTACCAAACACTATGCCTTGGCGTTAGGTCAAAATACATAGCTTGAATACTACTGAATACCCAAATGAAATGACGGAGGGCTACGAATGGTTTTGGCGAAACCGTGAACGTAGTGAGCTTGATATGATCGAAGGAACCTGATAGCTTTTAAAAGGAGTGGTTAAAGCTCCGCCATTTAAAAAATATCTTCTATTTTAAAATAACCGAGTGGTTTCTTTTAAACTGTTCCAACGATTCAACTTTGGTTTATTTTCTTTGCATTAATAATAATGCGTCCCATCATTAACCTATCATTGCAGAAAACAACGAAAATACAACGTCTTCTTATGCCATCCGCATTCGCCACTGGGTCCCGTCATCGCCCGTTAGATTACTTAACTAACGACAGAGCGGGGGCTGGGCTAGCGTGGGTGTAAAACATAAGTGACGTCTAAATAGCTATCATATATAGATATTGTACATTCGTCTGACACAATAATAGGCATTCCAGATCACAGATGAACATTATTGGATATACAAGCAATCCGCGTTTCTTTTGAGCCTGCAACGAAAGACGGATTACATAGTTGTGATGAATAGCCATTACCCCACCCTAGACCCCTACGGGTACGGCAAACTACACGCCAAGTACCCGAAGTGAAGCGGTCTCCCTCAACAATGTGAATAGGCCACTTAACACTTCAAAGTACCCGGTAGTTTGTGCACCCCACCTTGGGTCTATCCTAGGAGCAAAAACAGTAAAAGAAATAATATAACGGTGGCTACAACCGCAACCTGGATGTGCCCCGCAAAATAATATTACAACATATTACAATTTACTTCGAATGAATGAATATTAAAACCCATCTCAAACCCCAGCTAATCATCACAACAATCCAATCAAGTTCATAAACACAAACAGTAAAATCATTACAGAAATGTGCAACCCCCTGCCAACCGTCATACTAGCAGTTAGGGGAGGTTTACGAACACATTATACAATTCACAAATATAATCTAATTAGCCAAACATCGTATAATTTCGATCGAGCAAACACATTAGATTCTACTCCAAAACTTCTCTGTGCACCTGAGTCTTGAGCAGAAAATAAACATTCCAGAAATAACAAAATAACCACAGAAGAGTTCTGGGGAAATTTGGGTTGAATCGGCCCCAACTCGGCGGCGGATCCGCGGCCGATCGCTTGGATCGGCCGCGGTTCCGCGGCGTCGTGGCCGATTCAGGAACCCAATTTTCTCCAGAATTCTTATATTTTCCTGCATGTATTTTTAGAGGACCCTGAAAAAATTTTAGACCTCATTTTAAATTCGACAGAAACTTGGTGATTTCTATGTTTTTCCCGGTTCGTTTTGCGTTTGAAATTCTTACGACTTTGCTAATAAGTTAGTTATTGTTTAGCGAGGCTCTGATACCACTGTAAGTCGACGTTGTACACCCCATTACTTGCGGAGAGGCGGAAATATGAAAAACAATCATTTTGTTTAAAACAACATCGACTAACCGAAAGGATCTTTGCTAAACTATAACTAACACTAACATAGGAATTGTTAACTACTATGGAAGAAGATTATACCTAATGAACCGTTTCCTTCTTCTTCTCGTTATCCACCTCCTCGTCGGCCTCCTCTATGTAATAGACGATCCACCCGAGAGCTTCAACTCCAAGCCTTGCCTCTAATCTTGAGGTAACTAGGTTTCTCTAGTTGCTAATCAAAGTCACCTAGGTGATATATAGTATGGATATGGATTAATTAGTCTTGCTAATCCTTGATCTCAACACATGAGAGGGTAGGATTAGGGTTTGAAGAGAGAGAGTGAGAGCTTGAAGAGAGAGAAGGTGAGGATGAGAATGATAATGAAATAATGATCCTTCTTGAATATATGAAGCATAATCATTTATCAAAATAAATAAATAAAATGATTAATCATCATACTTCATTTATTCATTATGTGTGATTCATTACATGAGTCATTAACCATTTAATGCACCATTAATGACATGAATGAATCACACAAATGAGTCACTAAATCAATAAATGCTTATGCCACCTAAACCCTCAAGTCATCATCTTTCTAGAAGCTTCTCGCCAAATTACGAGAACGCCCCTCCTATCCGTGAAAACACGGAAAAACTTTAGACTGTATAAATCCAATAATCCGATACTAGAATCTGGCTTAAACCAAAGCCGGCTAGTAAAAACGGTCCGAACATCGTACGTGCGTTTAAACATGTATGCGTCCGAACCCTTGTCGTAAAACCATACGACCTCTATATCGTTTCGCCTGGAGCAGGGAAACTCTCTGTGTGGGACTCTAAAGACTCGACTACTACGCTGGCAGTGGGTTTAATAACAGACCGCAAGCGGCACTAGCTGTACGTAACGGTCCCCAGGTAGATGTCGATAAGAAAGCCGATGAGGAAACCCATCTGAACTCCTACTGAGCCTGATGTGGCAATCTCCGTACAGTCCGGTCTGTTCGTCTAGGACTATCGCATATTGGGCCTAGGGTGCGGCAAGCGTCAGTCCCCTAAAAGCGGTATAAGTCGTGTCGGAGCGAAGCCCATTACACCTTGAGAAACTACTGGAAAACCTACCAGTAAATCTCACTTGCCCTGGCCAGGGACTTTGGGTAATGGCTCTCCAGACACGGCGCGATATCAACTCCCAATACCGGGAGAGACGAATCCTGTCTAACCGCTACTGCCTCCAAGTGCTCGGGACTGCACCCAACTGCTACATATTTGCACGGCTCCTTTGAGCCGTGGTAGGGTAGCAATCTAAGAACAGTGGGACACACTCGAGGCGAAGTAGCAGTGTCAAATCTGTGGACTATGTTGTACTCATGTCACCTGGGAACTGTTAACTGACGACGGGTATAATACCAACCAACAGTTCCCTACGAGTCTTGTCCGGTGTACCCGTAACCCAACGAGCACCTGTATACTATCTCCAGTACGACGTACTGATGGCTGTGGGACAGACCATCTCCCCAACTGGGATGAGAAGCGTACACACTAGTCTACTCCGGAGTATCGATGCCCTGTCTCGATAATCCTATGACTAGGGACCTGAAAAAGGATGTGCTTGTAGACTACCCAGCCCCCACTAGTGTGACTGCCATCACAACGCTGGTAGTCAAGCAAGATCCTAAGGGCTCTATCAATACGTACACACATATTAAGATAGATATAATCAAGAAGCATACTACCATGTTTAGCAAGACTGTTAATATAACTGTGAATATCCCAAGCTTCCATTAAGTAATATACAAGCTAGTATGATACAATAATGGCCCCTAGGGCATATACACTAACACCCGATACACCGACGTGCTGTGGTGTATACGAAGGAGTAATGCTGAGAGAGAATCTCATTCTCCTTTAGAATAGTCCAGGAATCCCGTGCTCAAGTATTCTCCTCCTTGATCTCATCAAAGGACATAATACTTTTACCCGTTTTTGGTTCTCTACTTCTAACTTATATTCTGTGATTATCTCAAAAGTTTCGGACTTGTGTTTCAACAAGAACATATGTCTGAATCTTGAGAGATCATCAGTGAATGTAATGAAGTACAAAGAACCGGTCCTGGCATGTGTAGACAGGGGACCTCATACATCAACATGTATCAATCCCAAGAGTTCACTAACTCTTTCTCTGTTTCCAATAAACAGAGCTGTGGTCATCTTATCTTTGTGACATGACCGGCAAGTTTCACAAGATGTAAATTCAAACAAATTTAAATATGCATCTCTTTGTAACTTAGCTAGTCGGGTCGCATTGAAATGACCTAGTCTACAATACCTCAAGAAGGATTTGTTCATTTCTGAATTCTTCCTCTTGTGTGTGTTCTGTACTTTAAGAACTGTGGTTTGATTTAGAACGTCTATGCTTTTAGATAACGTGCCTGAACCGATCAACTCTTGATATAGGAAATGTTCAAAACATTATCCAACAATACAAAATTGTATCCTTCTTTACTAATAAAGAGACTGATATGATGTTGTATATCAGGTTCGGTATCTAATAACATTCGTTCAAAATCAATGTATTCTGGTAATACAGGGTGATAACTACCAACAGACTTAGCTGCAACACTTGCACTGTTTCTATCTCATGAAACTTATCACCCATTCTCAGTTCTCTACCTCTCTGTAGCCCATGTAACAAATTATATTTGCGGGATCCTGATCCGGTATCTCATACCCAGACGTAAAGGATACTGAGAAACAGTTCTCGGTAATGAACACATCCGAAGAAGGTGCATCAGCATGCACTTTCTTCGTTTGGGCGGCACGGGAATTCTGGTAATCCCCTATTTCTTGCTCTGTCTTATAACAATTATAAGTTGGAGCGGGACCAACGTTCCTTAGTGCAGTATAACAAGCGGGTTCGGTCAATATATCCGTATTATTATCTTGATTAAGGCGTGATATAGTCGCTACCTGGAGAGAGAGAGAGAAGAAAACACTCAACGTGCGCTTTTACAAGATTAGATTGGTTATCAATTTATCTAATCAGGATGTCTCCCATTGTTTTAGTCAAATCTTCCTTCAAACCCTAAAAGGAAAGACTAGACGGGATTAATTACACCCTATGAGTTTGCCAATCTTTCAGCCAGGCCAGTGCCGGTACTTTGAGGGAGGTTCCCCGTGCTTTCGCACGGACCTAATTAAAATAAACCTCGTTTTCCCAGGGGCGTAACCCCGTTAACACCTTTCTAGACACCTACTTGATCGGCTTATTGTAATGTGTAAAACTTTCCCAGGAGTAACTCTTACTCGCAGCGGGTATCGGGATCCAACTATCTCATAGAAGGTATGCAATCTCATTGCAAATTTCAACTCTTGAAATTCCCAATAATATTTTGCCCCTAGCAGCTTATGACCTTGGCTAAGGTCAACAAATCATAAGTGCTAGCCAAATTCAACCCGTCATTTCCCGATTGAATTAAACCCACCCGCATGACCCTTGGCTAAGGTCAACAAAGTCGCACGACTACCCTAACTCAATCGCATCATAAGCTTATACAGATAAGCACTAATTAGCTACCGCACACTACTCCTTAGCTAAGGTCAACAAATGCAGCACGAATACTAAGTAGTACTTATCTGAAATGACGGAGTGCTACGACAGGTTTTTAAGAAAACCTTTTGCGTAATGAACTTGATATCGTTGTAGAATCGAGTAATTTTAAATGGAATGTTTTTTAGGCTTTTCTAGTTTCGCTAAAGACGTCACTCCCGGTGAAGGGATCTGGGCTCTTTCCTTATCGAATAAGGTGCAGGATATTTCGCAAATACCACTTTGCAAAGCAAGAACTATAGAAGCAATCAAAAGACAAACTGAGTTTGTAGCATATGCTAGTTTCGCTAAAGAGGTCACTCCCGGTGAAGGGATCTCGGCTCTTTCCTTATCGAATAAGGTGCTGGATGTTCTACAAGGAACACCGCTATGCAAAGCAAGAACTAGAGCTACCTGTTTTTAAACAAGTTTCTACAACATCTTTAGGTTTCTTTTAGTTTCATTAATCTCATTAATGAAGTCCCATTTTATTATGCTTCACAAGCATTACATTTGGAACGAAATCTGCAATATAACATATATCTCATATATATAATATAAACATTCGTCTCAGGCAGTAATATGATCTCATCACAGAACATTACAACAGAAGAACATACATGAAATATTGGATATACTAGGATGTCCGTGTTTTAATACGAGCCTGTATAAAACACGGATTCCACGGTCGCGATGAATAGCCAAACCCACATCCCTAGACCCCTACGAGAGCGGCAAGCAACACTGCCAATTCTAGGGTTAGGAGACCCGGTCTTGACTCCTCGAGATGGTCTCCCACTGGACCCTAGAACTCGGTTACTTGTGCTCCCCGCCTTGGGTCTACCTAATGCGGAAAAGTAAATAATATACAATGGTGACATCATCCTCATCCCGGAAGTGCCCCAATAAAAGAATATTACATACAATGAATTTTTCATGAATGAAAAAGAAAAACTCTCATCTCACATAAAACCCCCGGCTATTCAAAACGCGACGATCCAATATAACATATCACAGCAACACATGATATCACATATCATCAACGTAAGTAAATATGCGTATCCCAATTGTCGTTGATGTATAGCAACGAAACCGGCGATACACCACATATTACACTTACGGTCGCAAAAAAGAAAGTGTAAAACTACAACAGTTGGAATCCGCAACCTCCTTAGACATCGCATGCCTAACCAAATGAATTCCTTAGACATCGCATGCCTAACAATTATAAACCCCGCATTTTAGTCTCATTATCAAAAACTCTTTTCAATATTAAGTCGGGCAATTCAACAAGATTCCCGATATCCTGATCGAATGCTCGTCGCAAACTTTAGTAGACGGCCGCACCCCCGGATGCCGTCGACAAAGTGCACTAAGGCGGAACACCGCTGCCGCGAGCATCCGACCGGATGCTTTTGGCGACGGGGTTCTCCTACAGTCACTTGGTCGGGGCTATGGAGCGGGGCTATCTATTAAGTTTACCCAGCGAGTATCCGCGTACGCTACGTGATTGCGACGGACTTTTGATCACATCAAAATCCCGTGGCAACCGATCAAATGAGACTAAACAGCTAAATTTACAACATTCAAATTAGTTATCTCATAACTATTTGTGGATTCCAAATATTGTATCACATTCCAGATAAATAGACAATGTTAAACTTTCCGATCGAATAATCAAACACCCAAGTTTTCCCAAATAATTCTCAACACTTGAAATTAGTTTAAAAACATCCATCACATGCCACAGTACCAATGGTCCAGCCGTAGAAGGGTCAAGCCAACGCCTCACATGTGGTAACGCCGTACTGCCCCAAACCCTAAGGTTTAGAGGCAGTTCAAGACGGTCACATAATCGGGTTAAAGTTTGTTGTCTTCTAGAGGGTCCACCGCGTTACTTGCACGACTTAGAACGTTCTTAAATTACGGAAAAATCCAACACTTGGAAATTTTCCGGCAGGGGAAAAAGTGAGTTATTGATATCCGTTCGAACTTTTTAACACGTTCTAAAAATTACCCAGACAAAATAAACGAAGTTATACTTTCCGATCGAATTAACGAGCTCCCAATACAACCCAGAAAACTCAACACTTGAGTATAAATTAAAAATTCCCAGAAGAATCAGGAAGTAGATACAGATTTAACTGTGCAAAAATAAAACAATAAGCCCACTGTACGGCCGCGGAACCGCCGCGCAAGCCATGTCATTGCCGCGGTTCCGCGGCTGTTTAATGGTATTAAATGCCCGTTTTTCACAGTAATTCCTAAAATACCTTGCTGATTTTTTTGGGTATTTTTAATATGAAAAAATCAACATTTTTGAAAAAATTCCAGAAACTAGGGTTTTACGGGTATTCGGAGTTCGATCGGACTTTAAACTTCGCCTAGACTTCGCCTAAAGCTCTAGCTTGGCTCTGATACCACTGTAGAGTTACTGGGCACTCTCACAAGGATCTATAAGGCATCAACCATACCCGATTTAAAATTTAGACGTGCCGAACAACCCTAACCAAGATCTTTAAACTAGATATTAGGCGAAACAAAGCATGTTAAATACTTTAACATCTAAGAGTTTGGGATTACAACCTTTGTAGTCCATTCCTTCACTTCTAAAGCTCCGTGTTGAGGTCATTTCGCTGCGATCATCGAGTATCCGGACTCTAGAGAGGCTCCACGAAGAGAAAGATGCAAGCTTGCTTCTGATCTTCGATAACAAAGATGATCTACCTTGAAGTTTCTTTAACACAAGCTCTCACTCACAAATGAAGTGAACACCCTAATCTAAATGGCTAGGATAGATTAAGATGATGAAGTAGGATTTTAACTCTCATTTGTTTTCTATTTCTCACTCATTTTCATCACCTTTGAAAAAGCTAGAAAGCTTTTTCATGAAAGAAGAAGAAGGAAGAAGAAGATCTAATCCTTTTGTGATGAATAATGAAAGTCAAGTGTGAGGTTAGAAATGCAACCATGGTATATGTAACCCTTGTAAAGATTTAACTAAGGTTAAAGGGTCGGGTTGGGTTAAACAAATATCTTGCAAAATATCAAAACAAATATTTTTGCACAAAACAAAACAAAACCTTCTAGAAGGTTCTAGAAAAGATTAACCCAAATCAAACCCTAACCATGTTTAATCTCCGCTAAACATGTTGCATTAATAACCCTAACATGTTACAATATTATATTCATATACAATATTTATTGTAACAAAATAAAACAATACAATTAACATATATCGCATATATATCAATGTATTACCCGAGTGAGAAAAAGAATCTTTTAGTGAGCTTATATCAGTTAATGTAATTTAATATATCAAATATATAATTATATATTAAATTATCGAATCAACACTTGATCCGATAATCCGGCTATTTCACAAATAACCGACTAATATAATCTGTATCAGTTCATCGAATCAACACTTGATCCGATTATCTGGCTATATCACATATACCCGGCCGATATCTCATATCGCGAGAATCTAATACGGTATCACATACACGTATTGTTCTCAGTCCCACACATATCATATATGTGCTCCTACTCCGTTTTGCCTGAGCCAAGAAACCTCTGTGTAGGACTCTAAAGAATCGTCAATACGCCGGCAGTAGGTGATGATCATATCAAACACCCACAAGCTGCAAGCGGTCAGCTAAACGTAACGCCACCGAGGTATTGAGCTATTGGAAGATCAACAAGCAAGCCTGTACATTCTCCTGCGAATCCAATCAGTAACACTCCCGTACAGTCCGGTCTCTCCGTCTGATATGTCGCATATCTCGCCTAGGGGTGGTAAACGTCAGACCCCAGTAGCTTGATAAGTCGTGTCGATATGAGGTCTATAACAGTTCGAGAAACTACTGATAACACTTACCAGTAAATCTCAGCAACCCTGGCCAGGGATTTCCAGTTATAGCCAATCGAACACAGCGCAACATCAACTCCCTATACCGGGAGAGACGAATCCCCTCCTATCGCTCATTGCCTCCATGTGATTCGGGACTGTACCCAAAAGCCACCTTTTTGCACGCCCTCTTAGACGTGGTATGATGTAAATCAAAGCACAGTGGGAATCACACAAGACTCTATGACGATCTCGGGTCTACAGACTAACCTGTACCAGTGTCACCAGAGAACTGCCATCTGACGTGATGTATAATACCATCTGGGAGTTCTCGGCGAGTCCGTCCAGTGTACCCAGTCTCTACTGAGCACCCGTACACCATCCTTGATGTCAAACACCGATGGATATGGGATCATCCATCGCCCATCATATGGGTTAAGATGCGTATACGCTAGTCTACTCTGGTATATCGATGCCCTGTCTCGATACACCTACGACTAGGAACATTTGAAGGATGTACTTGACCACTACACTGTCCCCGCTAGTATGATCTGCATCATAGTCCTGGTAGTCAAGTACTCATCCTAAGGGTTTTATCAACATGTAACATAGAGACAATCAGAGTACATGTTAAGATAAAGAGTAACCAGATAGCGTACTATCATGTCGAGCAAGAAAGTCCTCCCTATATATGTCCAAGCATCCATTACAATATACATCATATATGCAGTAATGGCCTCTAGGGCATACATATAACTAACACTCTGGTGGCAGAAAATAACTACCCCCCATCTAAAAGCATTGTCTGGCACTGATCTTCGCTATAACGAAGCTCAGGCACTATGCCTTGGCACATGAGGTCCATCTCATATCAAAAGTAGATACTCTCAAATATCTAATGTCAAGGGCTATACTAACAGGAAGGCTTACCAAATGGGCCCTCCTCTTGATGGATTTCTCGATAACGTATTGACCCCTCAAAGCAGTGAAAGGCCAGGCCATCACCGATTTTCTCGCTAAGCATCCGATACCAGCTGATTCTCCCTTAAATTACGAATTGCCAGACGAACACGCGTTCGACAAAATCGAAGGGAAGAAGGAGGAAAATAATGTCCAATAGGAACTCTACTTCGATAGAGCATCTTCCATGAAGAAGCGTAAGCATAACATCCCTATAATCAAAGCCGGGGTGGGCCTCATCTTCGTGACTTCGTAAGGAGGGATAATGCGTTTCGCCCTTTCCTTAACGAAACCAAGAATAAACAACGAGGCTAAATATGAATCTTTGATAGCGGGTCTTGAGATCGATGTCGATATGGGAATCAAAAACCTCCTTATATATGGAAACTCCCGGCTGGTCGTTAGCCAAATAAATGGTGACTATTAAACGTGCAAGCCAGAACTGATCATGTATGGTGAAAAAGTGCAGCAACTGCTAACACAAATCCCTTCCTACATCCTGAAAAGCATACCGCGTGCGGAAAATAGTAAGGCGGATGCATTAGCCAAGCTTTCCAAGGAACTGGCTGACGAAAACCTCGATGACGTAAGGATCGTTGTGCAAAGTCGTCGGGTTCTCGCGCCAGCGGAAATGTCTTCAGAGGATTCAATGGAGCCATCTGAAGGAAAAGAAATGACCAAACAAGCGGTCCTCCGAATAGAAGACGAAGAAAAGGTCAAGGATTGGAGGAAAGTCTTCATAGACTACTTCAAATCCCATCGAACGCCCGAAAATGCGTCGTCAAGATATCAGCTCATGAAACGGGCTCTGTCTTTCGTTTTCGTCAATGATACTCTACATAAGAGATCATTTGACTGTCTGTGGCTGAGATGCCTGGGACCAGAAGAATCAAAAAGAGTCGTTCAAGAAACTCACGACGGACTCTGCGGGTCTCATCAAGCTGGGCCAAAGATGAAACTGAAGATCAAAAGAATGGGTTACTACTGGCCCACGATGGTTCGGGACTGCCTCGAATATGCGAAGCAGTGTCACTCGTGCCAAATTCATGGGGACTTCATCCACCAACATCCAAATTCGCTACACCCAACGGTAGCCAGCTGGCCGTTCGAAATGTGGGGAACCGATATAATCGGCCCCATTGAGCTTGCATCATCCAAAGGACATCGGTTCATACTGGCAACGACCGACTACTTTTCCAAGTGGGCAGAAGCAGTACCACTAAGGGAGGTGAAGATGGAGAATATTCTCCATTTCTTCAAGACACATGTCATCTACCGGTTCGGCACTCCGCGACGGATAATCTCGGATAATGGACCGGCCTACTTGAGCCATAAAATCAGCCGCTTCGCAGAACAATATAAAATAGACCAGAGATACTCCTCTGTCTATAATCCCCGAGCTAACGGTCTAGCTGAGGCTTTCAACAAGACCTTGATGAAGATCATAAAGAAAACTGTGTCCAGAAATTAAAAAAAAAGGATTGGCACGAGAGACTGCATGAAGCTCTCTGGGCGTATCGAACCACGTTCAAAACGGCCATGAATACAACGCCATACGCGTTAGTATTCGGCACGGAAGCGGTGCTTCCCTTGGAGTTAGAGCTACCCTCTCTACGAGTAGCAATTCGATACGAGCTGACGGATGAAAAAAATGCCCATCTTCGGCTTGAGGAGCTCGATGCCCTCGATGAAACTCATCTCATGGCGCAACAAAACCTGGAAGCTTACAAAGCAAGGAGGACGCGCTCATACGAAAGGCTAATCAGGCCGAGAACATTCCGTCAAGGAGAACTCGTGCTAGTTGTCAAAAGACCTATGATCCCCAACCGTGCAAAACGAGGGAAATTCGAGCCAAACTATGAGGGCCCGTATATCATAGACAAAGTCTACCAAGGTGGGGCTTACTTACACATGGATATGCATGGCGAAAGACCCTTCCGGCCAATAAACGGCTGATTCCTTATGAAATACTACGCTTGACAAGTCACGACTCAGGTTAATGATAGATGACGACGCTCGTGTCCGCTCGCTATCTTCTTGAGTCAAAACTCTAAAAGTAGTATCCGACAGAATTTCCATCCCAAACATGGTGACAACGGACTAAAATGTCCTTAAACTAACCGTTGCCTCCAAAATGGCGACAATGGACCGTAATATTCTTAAACTAACACATCACCTCAAACACGGCAATAATGGAACTCAAGTCCACAAGTCCCAACGGCGAAGACTGCAACTCAAGTCCCGCTGGCTACACAGCTACTCCGGCGGTGAAGTCACCCTTAAGTCCCATTGGCAAACAGATGGGTAAAAAAAATGGTATGTCCACAAGCAAAATGGGCACAGATGAAAATCCGAAAGGGCGCTGTGAGTAAAAACAGCAGGGATACCGGCGAGCTTGTGAAAACCCGAAAGGGCGTAATCTCGTAAAATTTTCACTTACGAGATCCTCTCGACTTGTAAGGAGAACTCCCCCTATGAGACCCTCATGGCTCATTGGATTCAAAGCCTTAAGCTACAGGGACATGGACCTGTTCTTAAGCCGTCGTATCTCCCAAGTTGCCCTACAGGCGGTACAATGCTGGCCCTTGTATACAATCCACGGGAAAAATAAACAATTTCCACCAAGTCCACCAATGACGAGAAATATCCTCATATGGTGAACGACACTTGTAAGTCCTCTCGACTTATAAGGAGAAAACACTCTTATGAGATCCTTACGACTTATAAAAGAACACACACTTAGGGATCCTCACGATTCCTAAGGAGAAAATACACCTACGAGATCCTCACGACTCATAGAGTGAAAACCTTTTATGAGACCCCTACGGCTCATAGAGTCAAAAAGCCTTAGTCGACAGGACCTTAACCCTGTTTGCTAGGCCACCTTTATTTAAACCCACAAAGGCAAATGATGATTCACTCCTGACAACATCCTAGTGGTAGCGATGTTGATGCCTAAATTGGTATCAAATTCTAAGTCCTTCCAAGGCAAATGATGATTCGCTCCTGGCAATATTCCAGTCATAGCAATATTGATGCCTAAACCCGTATCAAATTCCAAGTCCTCTCAAGGCAAATGATGATTCGCTCTTGGCAATATCCCAGTCGCAGCGATGCTGATGCCGGAATTAGTGTCAGGATCCAAGTTCTCGACTTGCAACAAAAGTAGATTCATATGAAATAGTCGAAATGATGGGGCAACTCGCAATAAAAATCAGCTAGCCAAAAAATATATGCATGTGAAATAGCCGAAATGTTTGGGCAACTCGCAATAAAAAGCAGCGAGTACAAATATAAAAAAAATAGCCGGAATGTTTGGGCAACTCACAATAAAAAGTAGCGAGTAAAAATATAAAAAAAAATAGTTGAAATGATTGGGCACCGCGATAAATAGCCGAAATGATTGGGAAATCATGACTTTCGCGATATAAAAAGATGAAATGATAGAGCATCGCGGAAAGAAAAAAATGATGATGAAACTTTCGCCCTGCAGGTGAGTCTACCCCGACCCCTGTATACAATCCATGGGAACAAACGAAATGGGAACCATATTCCCCCCCCCCCCAGCACCGTCACAGGGAGAGCCAAGTCTTGATGGTTCACAAATAACCTAGAGACCACCACGACATTCATCTTGTTACAGCAGACGTTGTGTCAACAACGACGTTTCTTCTCACTCCAGCAGGATGCAGACGCAACGTCAACAAACGACACCAGGGTCGAAATGAAGCGGAGCCATGACAAAGTCCCTAGTTCCAAGTCTCGACGGTTCATAAATAACCTAGAGACCACCTCGACACTCATCTCGTTACAACAGACATAGTGTCAACAACGACATTTCTTCTCACTCCAGCAGGATGCAGACGCAACGTCAACAAACGACCCTTGGGTCGAAATGAACCGGAGCCATGGCAAAGTCCTTAGTTCCAAGACTCGACGGTTCACAAACAACCTAGAGACCACCTCGACACTCATCTCGTTAAAGCAGACGTAGTGTCAACAACGGCGTTTCATCTCACTATGCAGACGCGACGTCAACAAAAGACCCCGGGGTCGAAATAAAACGGAGCCATGGCAAAGTCCCTAGTTCCAAGTCTCGACGGTTCACAAAACAACCTAGAGATCATCTCGACATTTGCCTCATTATAGCAGACGCAGTGTCGACAAAGGAAGCGAAGGCCAAATTCCTAGCTTCAGGGTCTTGTCGGCAACTCAAATAAAACCCGAAAGACTATCGGAGATCATCTCACACCAATGCGGAGTGGTTATGACTCATTGGGGCTTCCAAACTGAGCCTAACCTCAAGTAAAAAGCAGCATGGCAAAATTCCTAACGCTTGCCCTTCCGACGGTCAAATTGCCTAGGAAGATTACTTGAAGACGTCTTGTCCAGCCCCTAAAGGGATCAGAGGCACGACGGTCGCGGAACTACTCGAACAGCAGCGTAAAGTCTGCATATCGAGGAATGCATCAGCCAACACGACGGTACGACGGACAAAAACCCTAGTACCACAAAACCTAACGGATCTATGTCGTAAAGAGCAAGGGTTATCCATGCGTTAGGGCAAGTTTGCCTATAAACCCAAGGAAGGTAAACTAAAAAAACTCCGAAATGAGTCTATAAACTAGAGACTCCGAGATGAGTAAATAAACTACAAACTCTGAAATGAGTCCATAAACTAGAGACTCCGGGATGAGTGAATAAACTACAAACTCCGAAATGAGTATATATACTACTTCACACCAAATCAAGATATCGGAGAAAAGAGAAATGTCAGTATGAAATAAAATATGTCTTTTATTCATGAATTTAAGTGAATACAAGATACATTTCATTCAGGAATCAAAATGAATACATGTTATTCATGAATAAGAATGTTTAAAAAATACAATCAGTACAAGAAGGGGGAAACAAAAATATTTATTAAGGAAGAGGCGTTTTCAACAAACTGACGAACCGCTCGCGCGCTCCCCTCAACTCCTCCTCGCATTCAGCTACGGCGGCCAACTCCACTTCGATTTGAGCCCGTTGTTGCAAGCAGGATGAAAGCTTCTCATCGATTTCCTGCTTGGCAGTTTCGCAATTCTGTGTGACACGCTCAGTGAAATCAAGCTTCTGCCTTAGCGCCAGCCCGTCAGAAATATATCGTTGGAGATTTTCAAAAATAGATTTCAGCTACGCAGCATTCGCTTCAACCTGGGTGCGCAATTGGACGGATTCGCCGGAAGCCGTCTCATGCTCCTTTCGCCTCAGGGCCGTCTCTTGTTCAAAATATCGATTGAAAGAGACACTTTGCTCAACCCGCGCAGCCCGCTGAGAGTTCAAAGTCAATACCTCGGGAGCGAGACGCTTAAGCTCAATCTCATGTAGGAAATCCTCGATCTTCCTGCAATAATCAACCTAAGAACCGACGAGATCTTCATTATGGAAATTCACGAGCGTCGCCAGCATTGGATTGACTTCGTCGGCAAAATCCGTAGTAGAAGCGAGGGCCTCTGCATCGAGATCTTCAATAAACTCGCTTAATGTTCGCCAACTATTCACTGCACCCCTGGAAGATGGATGTTTAGCGAAGGGCCCCGTGGGCGTAGGAATGTGGGACTAAAAAGGAGCTGAAGCCGGTATAATCGCTGAAAAATAAATTATGGTCAGATTCAACTTGAAAGACAAAGAAAACACCTAAGGGACGGAATCTACCGTACCGGCTGCTGAAGGTGGCAAAACAAGGAGCTCCGGAGGCTTGGTTGTTCCTTCACTCCCTCCTTTGAACTGTGATACTGGCTTCAATATAAAAAAATCTTATTTAGCAAAAAGTTTACTCACGAAAAGGAGAAACGCTAAACAAAGAATATACTGACCACTTCTGGAAGAGAGAACGAATTCTGATTGGAAGGAAACGTGCGGGTGTAGCACTTGGTACAAGTGGTCAAAGAGCACTCCTGCAAGGTTGCGACAATACATTGTTAAGGCAAAGAAAATTGGTATCTATAATAAAGCAACTAAAGGAGAAACCTTTACCTTCCAAAATTTGAGGAGGCACAGAAGAAAGCGAAGGAACCGTGACCGACGAAGTGGCGGCCGACGATAATTCTTCAGCCGGCACAGCTTCAGGGTGTAAGTCCACGTTGCCCACCCCGGTGCTTACGAGGAGGTGGAAACGCTATGAAAAATTCGATTTTTACAACACTAGGCAATATGGACTAACCAAAGGAGGGATCTTTGCTAAACATAAACTAACTACCAAGCTAAAATAGTTAGCTACTCGGTTAAGGGGTTATACCTAAGTCTTAAAGTCCTTCTCTTCTTGCTCCTTAGAGTGGAAAGAACGGGTTCTCCTCGTCGCCTTCTCTTGCCGAAGAAAGATCCACCCGAGGGCCTCTACCTTTGGCTCCAACCTCAAACTAGAAGTAACTAAGGTGCTTGGTGTGCTAAACCTAGAACCTTAGAAAGAGTAAAGAGTAATTTTGAGGGTTTTATCTCAAGCTCAAATGGTTCTCAACTCATGAGAGGGGAGAGCTTTGAGAGAGAGGAAGAGGATGAGAGAGAATGAGAATGATAGAATGGGAAGATAATGACAACCTTCTCACATATATGTGAATTATGATAAATAAATAATTAGCTAAAGATAATTGTGATGGTTAATCTTGAAATGACCATTATCATTTCACATTAATAACTTTTGCAAGAATCAAAGAGCATCTTTCATATGAAATGATGATGGTCAAATTATCAACATAGGTCAACATGGCAACCATAGTCAAATGGTCAACAACCCTAACCATAACACAATTATAATTAACTAATATTAATAATCATATTTCACACATAAACATTAGGGTTAAGAAAATGACAATGGTCATCAACCCTAATGAAAGTCCTCTGCCTCTGCCTCAGTCAACTGTGCATACACACCCGTATCCGTGTTCCAAGGAACACGAATACAAAGAGATAAAACCAATCCCAAAACATATACTAGGATCTGGGTTAAACCAAAGCCCGCTAGTATAAGCTGTCCGAACACCAAACGTGCACAAGTGCGCAGATGTGAACGAACCCCATTGCAAAACCATGTGACCTCTACTTGTTTTGCCTAAAGGCGAATAACCCTCTGTGTGGGACTCTAAAGACTCGACACTACGCTGGAAGTGGGTTTAACCACAGACCGCAAGCGGCACTAGCTGTACGTAACGGTCCCCAGGTAGATGCCGATAAGAAGACTGACGAGGTAAACCCATCTGAACTCCTACTGAGCCTGAATGTGACAGTCTCCGTACAGTCCGGTCTGTTCCTCTAAGAGTATCGCATGGCAGGCCTAGGGGGCTAAAAACGTCAGTCCCCTAATAGCGGTACAAGTCGTGTTGGAGTGTAGCCCAAAACACCCTGAGATAACACTGGAAACCTACCAGTCTATCTCGCTTGCCCTGGCCAGGGACTTTGTGTAATGGCTCTCCCAGACACAGCGCGATATCAACCCCCAATACCGGGAGAGACGAATCCTGTCTAACCGTCACTGCCTCCATGTGCTTCGGGACTGCACCCAAAAACTACCTGTTTGCACGACTCCTTTGAGCCGTGGTAGGGTAGTAATCAAAGAACAGTGGGAACACACTCGAGGCGAAGTGACAGTGTCAAGTCAACGGACTAAGCTGTACTCATGTCACCTGGGAACTGATAACTGACGATAGGTATAATACCAACCAACAGTTCCCGACGAGTCCTGTCCGGTGTACTCGTAACCTAACGAGCACCCTCATACCATCTCAAGTACGACGTACTAACGGCTGTGGGACAGACCGTCTCCCAAGCTGGGATGAGAAGCGCATACGCTAGTCTACTCCGGAGTATCGATGCCCTGTCTCGATAGTCCTACGACTAGGGACCTGCATAAGGATGTGCTTGTGGATTACCCAGCCCCCACGAGTGTGACTACCATCACAACGCTGGTAATCAAGCAAAGATCCTAAGGGCTCTACTAATATGTAAAGGCGATATGCTATAAGAAACACATGCACATATTAAAGAAGAAACAAACCAAGTAGCATACTACTATTTTTTAGCAATATTGTCAATACAAGGTGAATATACCAAGCTTCCATCAAGTAATATACAAACTAGTATGATACAGTAATGTCCTCTAGGGCATATACACTAACAATCTCCCACTTGCACTAAGGCCATGTACTGGCATATCGAAAACCTATCATCTCGATCAGCCGCTCGAACTGAGTCTGGGGTAAGGCCTTCGTGAATGGATCAGCAGTGTTATCTTCCGTAGCAACTCTCCGAACCTCGATCTCCTGGCGACCCACGATCTCCCTGATCAGGTGATACCGCCTCAAGATGTGCCTGCACTTCTGATGGGACCTGGGTTCCTTTGCTAAAGCTATAGCCATGTTGTTGTCGCAATACAGAGGTATTGGATCAACAATGGACGGAACCACCTGAAGTTATGTCAAGAACTTCCTTATCCAGACGGCTTCTTTTGCGGCATCTGCAGCAGCGATATATTCCGCTTCCATCGTCGAGTCAGCAACGGTCTCATGTTTGGAACTCTTCCAACACACCGCCCCTCCATTGAGGGTAAAGACATAACCCGACATAGACTTGGAATCATCCTTGTCACTCTGGAAGCTGGAGTCAGCAAAGGCCTTGATCTGGAGGTCTTTTCCGCCATACACCAAGAACATCTCCTTAGTCCTTCTCGGGTACTTGAGAATGTTCTTTATCGCTATCCAGTGTTTCTCCCCAGGGTTTGACTGATACCGGCTTACCACACTCAGTGCATAAGCTACATCCGGTCTGGTACACAACATCGCATACATTATAGAGCCTACCGCAGAAGCGTAGGGTACAATAGACATGCGATCCCTTTCCAAATCAGTCTTGGGAGACATCTCTTTGGAGAGGGTGATCCCGTGACAAGCCGGTAGATTACCGCGCTTGGAATCTTCCATACTGAATCTTTTCAGTATGGTGTCGATGTACCTGGACTGTGAAAGTCCTAATATCCTCTTGGATCTGTCACGATAGATCCGGATCCCCAGAATGTAAGAGGCATCACCCAGGTCTTTCATGGAGAACCTGTGTGACAAGAACCATTTGACAGATTGTAGCATAGGAATGTCATTTCCTATCAAGAGAATGTCATCCACGTATAAAACGAGGAATACTACAGTTCTTGCTACAAATCTACTATAGATGCATGGTTCATCTGGATTTTTGATAAAGCCAAATTCTTTGACCGTACCATCAAAACAGATGTTCCAACTCCGCGATGCCTGCTTTAGTCCATAGATGGACTTAAGCAACTTGCACACCTTTCCGCTGCTCCCACTCTGAATGAAACCCTCTGGCTGGTCCATATAGACACACTCCTCTAAATTTCCATTTAGAAAAGTGGTCTTTACGTCCATCTGCCAGATCTCATAATAGTGGAAGGCAGCAATGGCAAGAAGGATCCGAATAGATTTCAGCATAGCCACTGGAGAAAAGGTTTCGTCATAGTCCAAGCCAGGTCTTTGACGGAAACCCTTTGCAACAAGTCTAGCCTTATAGGTCTCAACCTGTACATCTACACCAATCTTCCTTTTGAAGATCCACTTGCATCCTACGGGTTTTACCCCATATGGAGCAACGTCTAACGTCCATACTTTGTTGGTGTACATGGACTCCATTTCGGTCCGCATTGCATCCAGCCATTTTACCGAGTCGACGCTCTGAATGGCCTGCTGGAAGCTAGTCGGCTCATCACTATCAATGATGCAATCCTCTCTATCCCCGTCTATGAGAAAACCGTAGTATCTCTCGGGCGGATGAGACTGCCTACTACTTCTGCGGAGCGGCGCAGGAATGTCCTGATCTTTCGAGCCATCTGGTTCTACTAAGATTTCAGTAATAGCTCGTGGTTCTGGAATTTCTTCCAGTTCTATTGCACTTCCACTTATCTGATTTTCCAAAAACTCAGTTTCCAAGAAGTGGGCATGACGAGAAACAAAAACCTTTTGTTCCTCTTCTCAATAGAAGAAATATCCTTTGGAGTTCTTTGGATATCCCACAAACTTGCACTGTACTGAGCGTGCCTCGAGTTTGTCCGCATGCTGCTTTTTGACAAAAGCTGGACATCCCCATGTCTTAATGTGATTAAGATAAGGTCTCTTCCCACACCACATATGATATGGTGTAGTCGGCACAGTCTTAGTTGGAACTCGGTTCAAAAGGTATGCAGCTGATTCTAGTGCATATCCCCAGAATGATCGCGGTAACTCGGCGTTACTCATCATGGACCGTACCATATCCAATAGGGTTTGGTTCCGTCTCTCCGATACACCGTTATGTTGCGGAGTGTATGGAGGAGTAAGCTGAGAGAGAATTCCATTCTCTTTTAAGTAATCCAGGAACTCGGCACTCAAGTATTCACCACCTCGATCAGATCTCAGTGTCTTGATACTTTTGCCTGTTTGTTTTTCTACTTCATTCTTATATTCCTGGAATTTTCCAAAGGCTTCGGATTTATGTTTCATTAAGAAGACATATCCGTACCTTGAAAAGTCATCAGTAAAAGTAATGAAGTAAGAATAACCGCTTCATACATGCGTAGACATTGGACCGCAAACGTCGCTGTGTACGAGTCCCAAGAGCTCGCTCGCTCTTACTCCGTGTCCAGTGAACGGAGTCTTTGTCATCTTTCCTTTGAGACAGGATTGACAAGTTGCATATGATTGATATTCGAACGGATCCAAATATCCTTCTGTATGTAACTTCGTCAACCTTCTCTCATTGATTTGACCCAGTCTACAATGCCATAAGAAAGCCTGATTTGTTTCCGGAGACTTTCTTTTGTGTGTATTCTGGATATTGAAAATCTGTGGTTGGTTTAATACGTATATACCATTGCTTAATGTACCTGACCCAATCAGAACTTGATTAAGGTGAATGTTTACAACATTACTTACAAACGCAAATTCATAACCTTCTTTAGATATTAAAGATACAGAAATGATATTACAAGTTGCATTGGGTACAAAAAAGCAATTACGTAAAACCAAAACATGTCCATCTGACATTCCCAGGTGATAGTCCCCCACGGCCTCAGCATCCATGCTAGCTCCGTTTGCAACTTTGAGGGTCATATCACCTGCCTTCAAAATCTACGCTTTCTCAATGCCTGCAAAGAATTACAGATATGAGATCCTGACCCGGTATCCAATACCCAGGAAGTAGAGTTTATTGATAGGCAGTTTTCAATAGCATACACACCTGAAGCTGAAGCCGTAACTTGCTTCAGATCCTGGGTTCTGGCCTTCCAAGCCCTGTAATCTTTCTTCCAGTGTCCACTCTTGTGACAGTAAAAGCACTCTTCCTTCCCCACAAGCTTCCCCGCTACCTTTGTTGCTTTTGCCTTTCCCTTCGTATCCACTTTACTAACACCGCCCCTTGGTTTGGCGGCGGTTTTCTTCTTCTTTCCCTTGGCTTTCGCCTTGGACCTAGAAGAGGAAGATCCTCCTACAAACAAAGTGGATGGTTCCCTACCTTTCTGTAGGGTGCCCTCTGCACTCCTCAGCATGTTGAGGAGTTCTGAAAGTTCAACTTCCTTTTCTTGCAAGTTGAAATTCAGGATAAACTGGGCGTAAGTGGAAGGAAGGGACTGGAGAATCAAGTCCGTATAGAGCTCATTCTCCAACGTGGTCCCAAGGTCCGCGAGCTCCTCTATGTAGACAATCATCTTAAGCACGTATTCCGCTACCGATGATCCGACGGCCAATCTCGCTGAAAAAAACTTTTTCGAGACTTCGTATCTGGCAATACGGGATTGCTCTCCATACAGTTCTTTTGTATGGAGAAATATGGATTCGAGGTCCATATGCTCGTGCCTCCTCTGATGTTCATTGTCCATAGAGGCAAGCACGAGGCACTTGGCCTTCGCGCAGTCGATTTCCCAGGTCTTACGGATTTCCCTATCCGCGACGCTGGTTTTGGGACCTGGGTCGGGGGAGCTTTGGTAGTAAGGAGATACCCCAACTTGTCATAAGTGATTGCCATTTTGACATTCCTGAGCCAATCTTTGTAGTTTGGCCCTGTCAGTATGTTTTTATCTAGAAGTAACTTAAGTCCAGTCATAATATTTGGTCGCTGCAATTAGGAGAGAGAGAAGAAACACTTTAGCATGATGCTCTTGCGAGTTTAGAGTGGTTTTTAATTTGTCTAAACAGGATAGCTCCCACTGTCTCTCGAATCCCTCCTCAAACCATAAAGGAAGAATTAGTCGGGATCAATCTCACCGTACAATTCTTGCTTAACCGTTCAGCCAGGCCAGTGTCGGTACTTCGAGGGAGGTTTTCCAACGCTTTCGCGAAGTTCCTTAATTAAATAACCTCTTTTCCCTGTGGGCGTAGCCCCGCTAACACCTTTCTAGACACCTACTTGGTTTATAGCATTGATCGTTAAGTGAGAAAGTTCCTGAGGAGTAGCATATACTCACAGTAGGATCGGGATCCAAATATGATCGTGTGACAAAACTAAAGGAATCCTACCAGAATCATCACACTCCAAATGGTATGCAGCGCTAGCAAGTTTCAGTTTCTTTTGAAACTCCCGATGTGGATTTTTGCTCCATGCTCTTATGACCTTGACTTTGGCCAACAAATCATAAGTCACATGTCAAGTTCTACCCGTCATTCCCCAGGTTAATTTGAACCTACCCGCACATACCCTTGACTTTAGCCAACAAGGTAGAACGACTGTCCCAAACCAACACATCTATCTATGCTGCACATGAATACCCAATAGCTACCAATCACTATGCCTTGACTTTGGCCAACAAACATAGCTTGAATACTTATTGACCATCCATGTGAAACGACGGAGGGCTACGAATGGTTTTGGCGAAACCATGAACGTAGTGAACTTGATATAATAGAAGGAACGAGATAGCTTTCAAAAGGAGTGGTTCAAGCTCCGCATTTAAAAGTTGGTTTTGAAAAGAACCGAGTGGTTTTGAAAGTGTTCCAACGACTTTTACTTGGTATATTTTTCTTGCATTAATTTTAATGTGTCCCATCAATTAATCCTACCATTGCAGAAAACAACGAAAATATGACGTACGCTTATGCCATCCGCATTCGCCACGGGGTCCCGTCATCACCCGTTAGGTTACTTAACTAACGACAGAGCGGGGGCTGGACTAGCGCGGATGCAAAACATAAGCAACACCTAAATAGATATCATATATAGATATATACATCCGTCACATGCAATGATAGCCATTCCAGATCACAGTTGAACACATTGGATATACTAGGAATCCGCATTTCGTACGAGCCTGTAACGAAGAGCGGATTACACGGTCGCGATGAGTAGCCAAACCCCACCCTAGACCCCTACGGGTGCGGCAAACTACCCGCCAAGTACCCGAAGCGAAGCAACCTCCCTCAACACCGTGAGTAGGCCACTCGGCACTTCGAGATACCCGGTAGTTTGTGCACCCCACCTTGGGTCTATCCTAGGAGCAAAAACAGTAAAAGAAATTATACAATGACGGCTACAACCCCATCCCGGTTGTGCGGCCATATAAATAATATTACATCAATTTACATATTACATGAATTGAAAGAATAAGAAAACTCTCATCTCACAACCCCCCGGCTATTCATCCGCGACAATCCAACGAATTCATATACACAAACCATCAACATTACAGATCACAGATATGTATAACCCCCACTAATTGACGTATAGCGATTAGCAGACGTTCAATACATATATCACATCACAGATATAACCCATTAGCCAAAGTGTAAAGAAGTTCGATCAAAATACGGATTTGTGACCACCCCAAAAAGTAACTTGTTCTCTGGAAATTCTGGGCAGAAACAAACCATCTCAAAAATCACAAAACACCAACAGAAGAAAACTGCAGGAGAAACGATCCACAGCCGAGTCAACTCGGCCGCGGATCAGCGGCAGGAGCAAGCTCTTGCCGCGGAACCGCGGTGAGTTGGTCGACTCACTGGATCGTTTTTCTTGCCTGTTCTAAAAAAAGGCTAAGCCGATTTTTAGTACATGATTTATAATTTTTAGAGCAGAAATAAAAATCGGCAGAAATTTGAATTTTAGAAAACGTGTTTTGCGATTTTTTCCGATCGAAGTTCCGGATACTTTGCTAACTTGCTAGTTTTTGTTTAGCTAGGCTCTGATACCACTGTAAGTCCACGTTGCCCACCCCGGTGCTTACGGGGAGGCGGAAACCTTATGAAAAATTCGATTTTTACAACACTAGGCAACATGGACTAACCAAAGGAGGGATCTTTGCTAAACATAAACTAGCTACCAAGCTAAAAGAGTTAGCTACTCGGTTAAGGGGTTATACCTAAGTCTTGAAGTCCTTCTCTTCTTGCTCCTTGGAGTGGAAAGAACGGGTTCTCCTCGTCGCCTTCTCTTGCCGAAGAAACATCCACCCGAGGGCCTCTACCTTTGGCTCCAACCTCAAACTAGAAGTAACTAAGGTGCTTGGTGTGCTAAACCCAGAACCTTAGAAAGAGTAGAGAGTAATTTTGAGGGTTTTATCTCAAGCTCAAATGGTTCTCAACTCATGAGAGGGGAGAGCTTTAAGAGAGAGGAAGAGGATGAGAGAGAATGAGAATGATAGAATGAGAAGATAATGACAACCTTCTCACATATATGTGAATTATGATAAATAAATAATTAGCTAAACATAATTGTGATGGTTAATCTTGAAATGACCATTATCATTTCACATTAATTACTTTTGCAAGAATCAAAGAGCATCTTTCATATGAAATGATGATGGTCAAATTGTCAACATAGGTCAACATGTCAACCATAGTCAAATGGTCAACAATCCTAACCATAACACAATTATAATTAACTAATATTAATAATCATATTTCACATATAAACATTAGGGTTAAGAAAATGACAATGGTCATCAACCCTAATGAAAGTCCTCTGCCTCTGCCTCAGTCAACTGTGCATACACACCCGTATCCGTGTTCCAAGGAACACGAATACAAAGAGATAAAACCAATCCCAAAACATATACTAGGATCTGGCTTAAACCAAATGTAGGGTTCCTAGGCACTCTAGTGAAGTCTCACAAGTGATCAAACATGCACAAATCAAATTTTACGGGTGCCTACAAACCCTAATACGGATCGTTTACTAGATATCTAGGCGAAGTATGCAAGTAAACGAAAATGTATCTAAAGGAAAGGGGCTACAACCTTTGTAGATCCGGTCCACCACTTCCCAAGCTCCATAATGATCTCCCTCCGCTGTCCAAATCGAACTCACGACTCTAGCATTGGCATCATCGAAGAATGGGCGGGCTTGATTGTCGGTTCGATGCCGAAGATGATCTACGTCGAGGTATCGCAAGAACAAGCTCCAACTTCACCAAGCTTTGAAAACTTGTGAAGTAAACACCCTATACAACTTGGCAAGAGGTAGAGGATGAAGAAATAGGAAGTGGGTAGACTTTAGATTTGGATTTCTCACACTTTTTCATCAAACACCATTGATGTAGCAAGCTTTTTCTTTTGTTGAAGAAGAAGAAGATGAAGAAGAAGTTATGATAATCTTGATTTATTTGATAAATAAATCAATACTTATCATGACTTTAACCATGGTTTAGTGTAGAGATTTAACTAATGTTAGATGAGTGGTTAGGGTTAGAGAAGAGACAAGAATGGTGGACTTAGTCAAGGTTTCAAGAAGTTTCAACAAAAAACAAAACAAGTCCACCATTTATCTTTCTCTTTATCTTTTCCAAAACAATAATAAATGAATAAATAAATGATTAAGTAAAAGAAATGATACCCTAACCACTAACTAACCATGGTTTAATACTTTACACAAAACCAAACTAGCATGCATCATCAAACATGATATAATCATGTGCACAAAATATATCACATATACAATGTGCAATACAAGTGAGTAAATCCATTTAAAGTGAACCAATACTAGTCAATGCAAAGTAATATATCAAATATATAACTATACATTAAATCATTAAATCAACACTTGATTCAATGATCCGGTCATGTCGCATATAACCGGTTAGTATCCAACGTATCGGCTTATCGAATCAATCCTTGATTCAATAACTAGGTTATATCGCATATAACCAATCGATACATTCGTCGCGAGAATGGAATACGGTATCACATACACGAATTATTCTCGGTCCCGCACATATCTCATATGCGCTCCTATTTCGTTTCGCTTAAGCCAGGAAACCTCTGTGTAGGACTCTAAAGACTCGTCAATACGCCGGCAGCGGATGATGATCATATCAAACACCCACAAGCCGCAAGCGGTCTGCTAAACGTAACGGCCACCCGGGTATTGAGCGATCAGAAGATCGACGAGCAAGCCCGCTCACACTCCTGTGAATCCGACCAGTAACACTTGCCGTACAGTCCGGTCTGGTCGTCTGATATATCGCATATCTCGCCTAGGGGTGGTAAACGTCAGACCCCAATAGCTTGATAAGTCATGCCGACGTAGGGTCCATAACATTCGTGAAACTACTGATAACTCTTACCAGTATATCACTACAATCCTGGCCAGGGATTTCCTGTTATGGCCAGTCGAGCATAGCACAACATCAACCCCCAATACCGGGAGAGACGAATCCCCTCCTATCGCTCATTGCCTCCATGTGAATCGGGACTGTACCCAAAAACCACCTGTTTACACAACTCAGTAGAGCCGTGATAGGGTGGAAATCAAAACACAGTGGGAGACACACAAGACTCTATGACGATCTCGGGTCAACAGACTAAGCTGTACCAGTGTCACCAGAGAACTGCCATCTGACGTGAGGTATAATACCATCTGGGAGTTCTCGGCGAGTCCGTTCAGTGTGCCCAGTCTCCACTGAGCACCCGCATACCATCTTCGATGTCAAACACCAATGGATATGGGATCATCCATCGCCCATCGCATGGGTCGAGAAGATATGCGCTAGTCTACTCTGGAATATCGATGCCCCGTCTCGATATTCCCACGACTAGGAACAATGAAGGATGTACTCATTGACTATCCAGGCCCCACTAGTATGATCTGCATCACAGTCCTGGAAGCCGAGTACACATCCTAAGGGCTTTATCAACATGTAACAGAGAGACAGAAAGTATACATGTTAAGATAAAGAGCAACCAGATAGCGTACTATCATGTCGAGCAAGAAAGTCCTACCTATATATGTCCCAGCATCCACTACAATATACATCCAATGTACAGTAATGGCCTCTAGGGCATACATATAACTAACAATCTCCCACTTGCACTAGGGCCATCTGTAGCAGTGGTTGCAGTATCTAATACTCAACCATCCCATATGAGTCTCTCTCTGGGATAAGGCCTTCGTGAGTGGATCCGCCGTGTTGTCCTCTGAGTCTACTCTCCTAACCTCGATCAACCTGGAGATCAACTATCTCCATGATCAGGTGATGCTTCCTCAGAATATGTCTGGGTCACTGATGGGACCAGGGTTCCAGGGCCAAAGCCACACTTCCATTGTCATACAATGGCAGGAACCTAGTTCATCTTATGAACCAATATACACCCAAACTGCCTCTTTGGTAGTATCTTTAATAGCGATGTTACCAGCCTTTATCGTCTAGTTTGCCACGGTATCTAGCTTGGAACTCTTCCAACATACCGTCCCTTTACTAAGGGTAAAGACAATGCCTGTGACTGACATTCAGTCGTCTTTATCACCCTGGAACACTTCCAGTGATTCTCCCCAGGATCGATTGATACAATCTCACTATACCTAGTGAGATCCCTAATATCCCTTTAGATCTATCTCATAGGTCCAAATCTCAGGATTTAGGAGGTATCATCTTTATCCTATTTGGAGAATCCTAGTGATAATAGGAGATTGACCGATCGTAGTATAGGAAACTCCTTTCCTATCAAGAGTATGTTGTCTACGTACAATACGAAGATGACCACCTTACTCTCTACTACCCTTTTGTAAATACAAGGTTCGTCTACCATTTTGATGAAGTCAAACACTTTGACTATCACATCAAAACAGACGTTCCAACTCCGCGATGCCTGCTTCATTATGTAAAGTAACCTGCACACGTTTCCGCTGCTCCCACTGTTTACGAAGCCCTCTGGCTGTGTTCTTATAGACGTTCTCTTCTAAATCAGTATTTAGAAAAAACAGTCATGGCACCCAACCGCCAGATATCGTAGTCATGGTATGTAGCCGTGGTAATTAGGATCTGGATAGACTTAAGCATAACTACTCGAAAAAGGTTTCATCATTATCCATGCCTGGTCGATGACGAAAACCTTTAACAAGTCTAGCTTTGAAAGTCTCAACCTTTCCATCTACACCAAGTAATCTTCTCAAGATATACTTGCTCCTGATGGGGATTTAACCCTTCAGATATAGCAGCCAAAGTCCATACTTTGTTGGTGTATAAGGATTCCATCTCAGATCACTAAGCATCCAGCCATTCTTACAGAGTCCCTACTCTCGATGGCCAGCTCGAAACTGGTTGGGCCATCATCTCATGATGCAATCCTTGCTCCCACTGTCATCGAGAAACCGAGGTATCTCTCAGGTGGATGAGGAACCCTACTAGATCGGCGGAGAGGCTGAGGTTCGTCGGGAACTATAGAATCTTATGGTTCTGTCAAATCATCAACTGCAGTTTTGTATAGCTGGAACCTTTCCAGTTCTACAGAACTGATCCTGCCTCGATCTTGTCCGGATTTTGCTTTAAACATAGGCCGGACAACCCCAAATCTTAACTCGCTTAAGAGATGGGTTCTTCCCATACCATATCTCATATGGAGTGGTAGGCACTGATTTGATTCAAACCTAATTCAATAGGTATGCAGCTTCTCAAGTGCATAACCCCAAAAGGAAATAGGTAACTCAGTAATACTCATCATAGAGCATACCATATCTAATATTGTGCAATTGCTCCGCCCTGATACACCATTGTGCTATGGTGTATTCAGAGGAGTAACACTGAGAGAAAATCTCATTCTCCTTTTGAACAGTCCAGGAATTCTATGCACAAGTATTCTCCTCCCTGATCTTATCATAGGACATAATACTTATACCCGTATTTTGATTCTCTACTTCTAACTTATATTCTGTGAATATCTCAAAAGGTTCGGACTTATGTTTCAACAGGAACATATGACTGAATCTTGAGAGATTATCAGAGAATATAATGAAGTATAAAGAACCAGTCCTGGCATGTGTAGACAGGAGACTTTACATACATCATTATGTATCAGTCCCAAGAGTTTACTAACTCTTTCTCTGTTTCTAATAAACAGAGCTATGGTCATCTAATCTTTGTGACATGACTGGCAAGTTTCACAAGATGTAAATTCAAACTGATTTAAATATGCATTTAAAATGTAACTTCAGCCAGTCGGGTCGCATTGATGTGACCTAGTCTACAATGCCTCAAGAAGGATTCGTTCATTTCTGAACTCTTCCTCTTGTGTGTGTTTAATATACAAGGAACTGTAGTTTGATTTAGAACGTCAATGCTTTTAGATAACGTGCCTGAACCAATCAACTTTTGATATAGGAAATGTTCAAAACATTATCCAACAATACAAAATTATATCATTTCTTTACTTATAAAGAGACTGATATGATTTTATATATCAGGATCGGTATCTAATAGCATTTGTTCAGAATCAATGTATTGGTAATACAGGGTGATAGCGACCAACAGACTTGGCTGCAACACTTGCCCCGTTTTCTGCTCAATAAACTTATCACCCGTTCTCAGTTTTTCTACCTTTTTGTAGCCCTATGTAACAGCTTACATATTTGGGATCCTGATCCGGTATCATATACCCAAGATACAGAGGATACTGAGAAACAGTTCTGTTTAACGAACACACCCGAAGAAGATGCATCACATGCACTTTCTTCGTTTGGGCGGCATAGGAATTCTGATATTCCCCAATTTCCTGCTCTGTCTTATAACAATTATAAGTTGGAGCGGGACCAACGTTCCCCAGCTCAGTATAACGAGCGGGTTCGGTCAATACATCCATATTATTATCTTGATTAAGGCGTGATATGGTTGCTACCTGGAGAGAGAGAGAAGAAAACACTCAGCGTGCGCTCTTGCAAGATCAGATTGGTTATATATTTTATCTAATCAGGATGGCTCCCACTGTTTTTATCAAATCTTCCTTCAAACCCTAAAAGGAAAGACTAGCCGGGATTAATTACACTCTACAAGTTCGCCAATCTTTCAGCCAGGCCAGTGTCGGTACTTTGAGGGAGGTTCCCCGTGCTTTCGCACGGACCTAATTACTGTAAACCTCGTTTTCCCAGAGGCGTAACCCCGTTGACTCCTTTCTAGACACCTACTTGATCGGCTAATTGCAAAGTGCAAAACTCTCCCAGGAGTAACAATTACTTGCAGTGGCTATCGGGATCCGACTATCATATAGAAGGTATGCAATCTCATTGCAAGTTCCAACACTTGAAACTCCCGATAAAGGTTTTTACCCCTAGCACCTATGACCTTAACTATGGTCAACAAATCATAAGTACTAGTCAAGTTCTACCCGTCATTTCGTGATTAATTAGACCCACCCACATGACCCTTAACTAAGGTCAACAAAGTCACGCGACTGTCCTAACTAATCGCATCATATGCGGTGTAGGAAGACATCACTTAGCTACCGTACACTGTGCCTTGACTATGGTCAACAAACACAGCACGAATACTAAGTACTCTACTTCCTAAAATGACGGAGGGTTGCGGCTGGTTTTTGTGAAAACCTTTAACGCTTTGAACTTGATCTCGTTGCGGAATCAAATGGTTTTTAAATGGAATGTTTTTGAAGCTTTTCTAGTTTTGCTAAAGGGGTCACTCCCGGTGAAGGGATCGTCGGCCCTTTCCTCATCGAATGAGGTGCGGGATATATCATATATATCACTGTGCAAAGCGGAAACTATAGAAGCGATCAAATGACAAACCGAGGGTTGTAGCATCTGCCAGTTATTGCTAAAGGAGTCACTCCCGGTGAAGGGATCTCGGTCCTTTCCCTATCGAATAAGGTGCAGGATGTTCTACAAGGAACACCACGATGCAAAGCAAGAACTGTAGCTACCTGTTTTATTTTGAAATTCGATTCCACAACATCAATTAGGTTTATTTTCTTTCATTAATCTCATTAATGAATATCCCATCATTTAAATTACCTAAACATCACAGATAAATATGACGTACACTTATGCCATCCGCATTCGCCTCGATGTCCCCTCGTGCACCGTTAGGTTAGGTAACAAACGGCAGAGCGGGGCAGGGCTAGAGCGGGTGTAAAACATAAGCAACGTCTATATAATATATCATATATACTATATATAATACCTGTCACAGAACATCGCATGATCACATCACAGATAAAGCACAGCAGAAGAATCATATGAAATATTAGATATACTAGGACGTCCGTGTTTTCAACATGAGCCAGTATAAAACACGGATTCCACGGTCGTGATGAATAGCCAATCCCACACCCCTAGACCCCTACGAGAGCGGCAAGCAACCCTACCAATTCTAGGGTTAGGAGACCCGGACTCGACTCCTCGAGTTGGTCTCCCACTGGACCCCAGAACCCGGTTACTTGTGCTCCCCTCCTTGGGTCTATCCCAGTGCAGAAAAGTAAATAATATACATCAACGGTGACTACTTCCGCAACCTGGAAGTGCCCCAATAAAAGAATATTACATACAAGTTTTTACATGAATGAAAATGAAAAAACACTCATCTCACATAAAAAAAACCCCGGCTATTCAAACACGACGATCCAATATAACATATCCAGCAACACATAACATCACATGTCATCAACGTAAGTAAATATGTCCATCCCAATTGTCGTTGACATATAGCAACGAAACCGGCGATATCACATATTACACTTACGGTCACAGAAAAGAAAGTGTAAAACTACAACAGTTGGAATCCGCAACCACCTCAGACATCGCATGCCTAACCAAATGAATTCTTTAGACATCGCATGCCTAACAATTATAAACCCCGCATTTTAGTCTCATTATCGAAAACTCTTTTCAATATCAAGTCGGGCAATTCAACAGGATTCCCGACATTCTGATCGAATGCTCGTCGCAAACTTCAGTAGACGGCCGCACCCCCGAGGCCATCGACAAAGTGCACCAAGGCGGAACACCGCTACCGCGAGCACCCGAATGGATGCTTTCGGTGACGGGGTTCTCCAACAGTCACTTGGTCGGGGCTATGGAGTGAGGCTGTCTATTAAGTTTACACGGCGAGTATCCGCGTACGCTACGTGATTGCGACGGACTTTTGATCACATCAAAATTCCGTGGCAACCGATCAAGTGAGACTAAAGTGCTATGTTTATAATATTCATTCCGTTATCTCATAACTATTTGTGAATTCCAATTATTGTATCACATTCTGGATGAACAGAAAATGCTAAACTTTTCGATCGAACAATCGAACACCCAAGTTTTTCCGATACAGATCAACACATGAAACAAGTCTAACAACATTCAGTTCGTACCTCAGTACCAACGGTCCAGCCGTAGAAGGGTCAAGCCAACGCCTCACATGTGGCACGCCGTACTGCCCCAAACCCGAAGGTTCAAAAGGCAGTTCAAGACGGTCACATAATCGAGTTAAGGTTTGTTGTCTTCTAGAGGGTCCATCGCGTTACTTGCACTACTTAGAACGTCGTTAAACTACGGAAAAATCCAACAATTGGAAATTTCCCGGCAGGGGAAAAAGTGGGTATTTATATCCGGTCGAACTTTTTAACATATTCTAAAATTACCCGGAAAGCCACACCGACAAAATTAGACAGTCCGATCGAATATACAGAGTTCCCAATACAAGCCAGAAAATAAAACTCTGGAATAAATATTAAAATATTCCCAGGAAAACGAGCACAGCAAACTGAGAATTACTGTGCAACTTTTGGTCAACGATGCAACAGTGTTGCCGCGGAACCGCCGCGTCACGTGGGCTAACGCCGCGGTTCCGCGGTTCATTGATGGAATCACGACTAAAATCTTGCACCGTAATTCTTATTAAACCCTGCTTAATTTTCTGGATATTTTTAATTTCGAAAAATCCACATTTTACAGAAAAGTCCAGAGAGCAATTTTCTAGTCGGGTTTTGGGTCGATCGGACTTCGGATTCCGTCGGGACTTCGTCTAAGGCTCTAGCTAGGCTCTGATACCACTGTAGGGTTCCTAGGCACTCTAGTGAAGTCTCACAAGTGATCAAACATGCACAAATCAAATTTTACGGGTGCCTACAAACCCTAATACGGATCGTTTACTAGATATCTAGGCGAAGTATGCAAGTAAACGGAAATGTATCTAAAGGAAAGGGATACAACCTTTGTAGATCCGGTCCACCACTTCCCAAGCTCCACAATGATCTCCCTCCGCTGTCCAAATCGAACTCACGACTCTAGCATTGGCATCATCGAAGAATGGGCGGGCTTGATTGTCGGTTCGATGCCGAAGATGATCTACGTCGAGGTATCGCAAGAACAAGCTCCAACTTCACCAAGCTTTGAAAACTTGTGAAGTAAACACCCTATACAACTTGGCAAGAGGTAGAGGATGAAGAAATAGGAAGTGGGTAGACTTTAGATTTGGATTTCTCACACTTTTTCATCAAACACCATTGATGTAGCAAGCTTTTTCTTTTGTTGAAGAAGAAGAAGATGAAGAAGAAGTTATGATAAGTCTTGATTTATTTGATAAATAAATCAATACTTATCATGACTTTAACCATGGTTTAGTGTAGAGATTTAACTAATGTTAGATGAGTGGTTAGGGTTAGAGAAGAGACAAGAATGGTGGACTTAGTCAAGGTTTCAAGAAGTTTCAACAAAAAACAAAACAAGTCCACCATTTATCTTTCTCTTTATCTTTTCCAAAACAATAATAAATGAATAAATAAATGATTAAGTAAAAGAAATGATACCCTAACCACTAACTAACCATGGTTTAATACTTTACACAAAACCAAACTAGCATGCATCATCAAACATGATATAATCATGTGCACAAAATATATCACATATACAATGTGCAATACAAGTGAGTAAATCCATTTAAAGTGAACCAATACTAGTCAATGCAAAGTAATATATCAAATATATAACTATACATTAAATCATTAAATCAACACTTGATTCAATGATCCGGTCATGTCGCATATAACCGGTTAGTATCCAACGTATCGGCTTATCGAATCAATCCTTGATTCAATAACTAGGTTATATCGCATATAACCAATCGATACATTCGTCGCGAGAATGGAATACGGTATCACATACACGAATTATTCTCGGTCCCGCACATATCTCATATGCGCTCCTATTTCGTTTCGCTTGAGCCAGGAAACCTCTGTGTAGGACTCTAAAGACTCGTCAATACGCCGGCAGCGGATGATGATCATATCAAACACCCACAAGCCGCAAGCGGTCTGCTAAACGTAACGGTCACCCGGGTATTGAGCGATCAGAAGATCGACGAGCAAGCCCTCTCACACTCCTGTGAATCCAACCAGTAACACTTGCCGTACAGTCCGGTCTGGTCGTCTGATATGTCGCATATCTCGCCTAGGGGTGGTAAACGTCAGACCCCAATAGCTTGATAAGTCATGCCGACGTAGGGTCCATAACATTCGTGAAACTACTGATAACTCTTACCAGTATATCACTGCAACCCTGGCCAGGGATTTCCTGTTATGGCCAGTCGAGCATAGCACAACATCAACCCCCAATACCGGGAGAGACGAATCCCCTCCTATCGCTCATTGCCTCCATGTGAATCGGGACTGTACCCAAAAACCACCTGTTTGCACAACTCAGTAGAGCCGTGGTAGGGTGGAAATCAAAGCACAGTGGGAGACACACAAGACTCTATGACGATCTCGGGTCAACAGACTAAGCTGTACCAGTGTCACCAGAGAACTGCCATCTGACGTGAGGTATAATACCATCTGGGAGTTCTCGGCGAGTCCGTTCAGTGTACCCAGTCTCCACTGAGCACCCGCATACCATCTTCGATGTCAAACACCAATGGATATGGGATCATCCATCGCCCATCGCATGGGTCGAGAAGATATGCGCTAGTCTACTCTGGAATATCGATACCCCGTCTCGATATTCCCACGACTAGGAACAATGAAGGATGTACTCATTGACTATCCAGGCCCCACTAGTATGATCTGCATCACAGTCCTGGAAGCCGAGTACACATCCTAAGGGCTTTATCAACATGTAACAGAGAGACAGAAAGTATACATGTTAAGATAAAGAGCAATCAGATAGCATACTATCATGTCGAGCAAGAAAGTCCTACCTATATATGTCTCAGCATCCACTACAATATACATCCAATGTACAGTAATGGCCTCTAGGGCATACATATAACTAACACCAAAGCCCGCTAATATAAGCTGTCCGGACACCAAACGTGCACAAGTGCGCGGATGTGAACGAATCCCGTCGCAAAACCATGCGACCTCTACTTGTTTTGCCTAAAGGCGAATAACCCTCTATGTGGGACTCTAAAGACTCGACACTACGCTGGCAGTGGGTTTAACCACAGACCGCAAGCGGCACTAGCTGTATGTAACGGTCCCCAGGTAGATGCCGATAAGAAGACTGATGAGGTAAACCCATCTAAACTCCTACTGAGCCTGAATGTGACAGTCTCCGTACAGTCCGGTCTGTTCGTCTACGAGTATCGCATGGCGGGCCTAGGCGGCGGAAAACGTCCGTCCCTAATAGCAGTACAAGTCATGTCGGAGTGTAGCCCAAAACACCCTGAGATAACACTAGAAACCTACCAGTCTATCTCGCTTGGCCTGGCCAGGGACTTTGTGTAATCGCTCTCCTAGACATAGCGCGATATCAACCCCCAATACCGGAAGAGACGAATCCTGTCTAACCGTCACTGCCTCCAAGTGCTTCGGGGCTACACCCAAAAACTACCTGTTTGCATGACTCCTTTGAGCTGTGGTAGGGTAGTAATCAAAGAACAGTGGGAACACACTCGAGACGAAGTGACAGTGTCAAGTCAACGGACTAAGCTGTACTCATGTCACCTGGGAACTGATAACTGACGATAGGTATAATACCAACCAACAGTTCCCGACGAGTCCTGTCCAGTGTACCCGTAACCTAACGAGCACCCGCATACTATCTCAAGTACGACGTACTGACGGCTGTGGGACAGACCGTCTCCCAAGCTGGGATGAGAAGCGCATACGCTAGTCTACTCCGGAGTATCGATGCCCTGTCTCGATAGTCCTACGACTAGGGACCGCATAAGAATGTGCTTGTGGATTACCCAGCCCCTACGAGTGTGACTGCCATCACAACGCTGGTAATCAAGCAAAGATCCTAAAGGCTCTACTAATGTGTAAAGGCGATATGCTATAAGAAACACATGCACACATTAAAGCAGAAACAAATCAAGTAGCATACTACTATTTTTGAGCAAGATTGTCAATACAAGGTGAATATCCCAAGTTTCCATCAAGTAATATACAAACTAGTATGATAAAGTAATGGCCTCTAGGGCATATACACTAACACAGGGTTTACTGTGCCTATGCTCAAGACAAACGAAATATCATTAAAGGGGCTTAACATGATTAAAAAATCAAAGATAATAACCCAAGGAGTACCTGATAGGCCAGAGACCGAAACCGTGTCGAAAGCGTCACCAAGTGTAACGGCTTCCTTATTTTCCCTCAGGGGAGAAGATCTGCACACATAGCTTCATCCTCTGACTCGACAAGGGCCGTCGTAATACTTGCGACACCCGCCGATACCAAGGAGCCACAAGGAGAAAAAGCAGTAGTCTGGACAGTCCCAGATTCCCAAAAAAGAGTGGTGATCAGCACGTGTTTTCACCATGTCGTTTTAAAAAGAATTTGAAATAACAGCAATCAAAGACGGCGTCGCGTGTAGCTAGCCGCGATGAGTACGGGTCGTCCGCAGGGAGATGGTGCATTTTACGTTCTTGTTATCACGAGTTAATCAAGGATCGGAACTGTTCATTTCTAACCTAAGTGTTGTATATGCAAAGTATAAGTTGTTAGGAATAGAGATAGGTTAGTGTAAGTTAGGGAAGTCCGTACTCAATCCTTTGTGCCGAGCTTGACTATTGAAGCTAGAGTAATCGGCAACAACGTGGATTAGGGTGCTTAAGCACATAATTGGTGAAATCTGGCTTATTGACCCCCGTACGTCCGTTCTTGTCACTTTCGCCTCCGGCCAAACCGAACGCAACCGTCACAGTTAGGGATTCCTGATACCTTGGTAGGGTAGGGTTCCTAACGGAGCGCTTACGTAAGATTTGGGCGGAGTTCAATTGGCAAAAATCGGGCAAAGAAAATGAGCAAATGGAATTTCTAACTTACAATATCATTCTCTTTCCTAACAACACCATTATTCACAAACCATCAAAACAACAAAAAGAAAGTGCAAATGAAATGATAAAAAAGGAATAACACAATATTGCAAGTAAGTAAATGGTAAGAAATAAGTAAATGTCAAGAAATTAAATTGCAAGTAAAAGAGATAGAAAAGGAATACTAAGAACCCAAGTGCAAAATGAAAGCTTTATTAACTTCAAGTGATGATACAAACCATGAGTTCAATAAACAAAACATAAACTTGTAAGCTCAATGAAGAGGTTACAAGATCAAGAGAAGGCAAAAAACTCAAGGTGAACTAGCTACTATGTACAAAGTTTCAAAATGAAAATGAAAAAAAGAGTTAAACTATTGCTCAAAAGTGTATCCAAGTCCCTCATCCCTTGCTCACTGATCTGGTACTTATAGGCATAAAATAAGAATAATCAAACAGTATAATAAGGATGATGTGACAACAAGGGATTGCCAGAAGAAAAATGGGGATCTTTGGGCATGTCAGGACCGATGGCGCCGGAGTTTTTGACCATTTCGCCGGTCATCATAAGGGCAATTGGGCTCGTGTTGGTTCTGTGATGTTGTGTGCTCTCCACAATCCCACTGGTATTGTTTGATCTCTTTGTAGAAGCCTGGGTTGTACTCAGTAGTTTTGGAGAGACATCTTGATACTTTAAATCACATCACATATTTTAGCATTTATCACACATCACACTCACTTGTGCCTACTTGTGCCCACTTGTGCCATGGGCAGCCCTCTAGGTTCATGCATCACAAAAAAGTGTTCACACTTGTATGTGTTGGACCATTTTTAATAAAAAAAAAGTGTGTACACATGCATGTTGTAAAAAGAAACTCTTTAAATATAGATCGGTTTGCAGTTCCGGTTGCAGTGTCGTCTTACAATTATCATATCCGTGTATTTGAGTGTGTTTCCAGTATTTTGTCATGAATACCAGTAATCTGTATTTATTGAGCAGACACGGGTTAATAGTACCGATACTATACAAAATTGCTAATGAATGAGCGGTATTGAAATGCAGTTTTCTGGGATGAACAAGTGGCCACTTCGGGCTCTGTAATCATCGGCGTCTCACCTGCTATTCCACCGTCAGGACTCGGCCCTGCTTACATGAAAAGGCGTATGTCATGATTCGAGGACTAAGTTCTAATTAGGGACTGGGCGTTACGTTACCTTGAAGTAGTTGTTCAGTTTCCTCCCGAGCTGCACGCGCAAGCTGTCTATGGGCGGTAGACAGAGCGGAAGGAGCGTCCACCAGGGGGATGTTAGAAGATGGGACATTGCTCGAACCTGCACCCGCGGCTAAGACAGCTTCGCATTCCCTCGCAGCGTGCTTTCTACACTTCCTGTCGACCTAGACCGTGTGAACTTACCTCCTTAACACTTCCAACAGAGAGATGCCGTCGTCCAAATCGAGTTCAGCCTCCGGATCCACTATGGCATCCACCATCAGCTGCTTCAGCAACGCCTCCTGTGGTGGCCTTAGGAGGGCCACGGCCATGATCGGTGGCTCTGGAAGCTTTGCTGCATCACCGCTTGGGATTGGCACTACACTTGAAACAACTTGGGTTTTGGTAGTTCCTGCAATAAGGTGAAGAAAATGGTCAGATTATGAATAAAAAGAGTAAAGGTGTAATGAAACGAATTATACCAAGGCCTAAATAAGCGCGGAGACTCTCTTCCTCCTCGAACGTCTTAAGGGAAGCCGCAAGAGCCTCTTTGGCAGAAATACTTGTTGAAGAAGAGAGCGTTAATAAAAGCAGAATAAGGGGAGAAGGGATAGGTGCAGAAGAATGTAAATGAAGTATACCCGACTTCGCAATAGAGACCAACGTTGCTTCCTCGCGGGCTAGTCGCTTAGAAGCTGCGATGGCAGCCTGAAGATCAGTATCGGTTGCAGGCATGTCAAACAAACCCTCATTGGTGCCATATTCGCACAAGCCCTCACTATAGGGAGCATGGGGTTCCTGACCGAATACCACATCGGTAGAGAATAGAAATTTCTTCTTCTTCTGCGAACGGACATCAACAGCCGACGGTAAAGGCTTTCGCTTACAGGCATCTTCGGACGGCGGGTCCCGATCTCCGAACCAATGCCCGATTCCGGGGACGCCACAGCTACCGCAGTCACAGGAACATCCGGCCGAAGCTTATCAGGAAAAGCTCGTAGGTCTATAGCCGTAGTGATTTCTCTTAAAGAAGGGCGAACAGCTGCTCGTCGCTTCAAAAGGACCGCTGGATTACCAACTGGGACGACATCTTTATGGTCGAGTAGCAGCTGTCTCTCCTCATTGACAACAGCATCGGTCGCATGCTGGCACCACGCCACGTAAGCGTTCGAAGCTTTCGGCACATAGCTCGGTTCGCTGACAAGGAAATGGGGCCCTGTATTTAATCGCATAAAAGGTTGCGTTGCACTGCGAATACCCTCCTCCGTAGCAACCGGTTCAACCAAGAATGCCTCAAGAGGGATGCCCTGATTATAGCCCGACTGTTGAGCGAAGCGGTGCAGGTTGTACCTGTTCTCGCCAAAAGACGCGACCGGGACGTTGGGATGTCTGGCCTGAATTTTAGGGGCAGATGTTATTTGGTTTTATCCATCCACCTCTCCGAAGATACCAAGTTGATTTATAGCACCGTGTATTGGAGGTTTAGACAGATGCGGCCGTTGTAGCGGATTTCGTCAGATTCCCCCTCATTGTGAGGGGTTTTTGATTGTAGGGACACTCTTCCCTGCAGGGGCAAGCCCCTGCAGTTAATTACACTACCGCATCGCGGTAACCACTTTCTTCTTCTCCAGATGGTCACTTCGTGTCGTGTGTGTTTGTTTTGTTTTTGGTTGCCCATGGATTGTATACGGAGACTAATTTATGTTGTCGCCCGTAGGGCGGGGATTAGTCCAAATCCATATTTTCTTAAATTTGGGTTTGGGTTGGGTTTAAGGATCGTTAATCTCATTTGAGACTAAGATCAACTTAAACGTTTGTTAAGGATACATTAGTCTAATTTTAGACTAAGATCTACTTAACAGGATCATTTAGATCTAACAAAAGAGCATTTGGACTCTATTGTTTTAGTTTAGGGATATTGCGGTCCACAAGTTTAAGGACGTCATAGTCCGTAGAGTTTAAAGACATCATAGTTTGTAAAGTTTAAAGACATTATAGTCTGTAAAGTTTAAGGACATCACAGTCCATGGTAGTTTAGAGACATCATTGTCTGTAAAGTTTAAGGACATCATAATCCATGAGTTTAAGGACCCCATAGTCCGTGGAATGTCTGGTTGTCAGGACCCGTCATCTCTCTGAGGACCATGAAAGATTACAACGACACATATCAGAGGAGTGAAAAGATGTACCCTTGAACCAATATTGGTTGGGAGATCTGTAGTCCAATTTGGGACTAAAATCAAAGATTTATAAGCATATGGGCTCAATTAATCTGAATTAGGGATCTGTGGCCAACTTGGGCTTAGCCCATTCAGTTAAAATGTTGGACATTTAATTAAGCTTAGTCCTTTTTCTTTTAACAATACTGAGCATTGGTTTGGGTTCTGACAACCGTTTTTGTCTTTTATTGAGTGTTGAGCACTCATTATAGCTCTGGGGCTTTATTTAAAGAACAGTTTATATTCTCTCAGCGCATACGTGAGGAGTACGTGGTGCGTTTGGCGCTGAGCGCCAATCAATGAGCGCAGAGCGCTTCTGTTAAGTAGCGCACACGTGAGGAGCACGTGGCGCGCTTGGCGCTGAGCGCCGGTCAATGAGCTCAGAGTGCTTCTATTAAGTAGCGCACACGTGAGTAGCACATGGCGCACTTGGCGCTGGTCACCAGATTTGAAGCGTTAAGGCGCTTCTTATGATGTAGCGCACACGTGATGAGCACGTGGCGCGCTTAGCGTTGAGCGCCAGACAATGAGCGCAGAGCGCTTCTGATCAATTTTGTGATCTGAGAAATAAGCTATCACTTACATGAGACTTTGTCTCATAGATCTAAGAACTAAGTTCTTATTTTTATAGGAGATGTTACAATCTCTTCTATTTTCTTTTGTGAAAGACTTTGTCTTTGTAGATCTATGATCTGAAGAGAAAGAAATTCTTCTCCCCCTTTTTTATGATGAGATGCTATGATCTCTTTTTTGTGAAAGACTTCTGTCTTATAGATCTATGATCTAAAAAAGAACTATGTTTTTCTTTCTTGATGAGATGTTTTTTATCTCTCTGTTTTTACCTTGAAGAAAAGTTCTTCTTCTCAAAGCTTACTCTTTTCTTTGAAATTTCTCAAAGCTTGTGGGGGGGTTCCTCCTCGTGAGACTTGAAGTCTTGGGTCCTTTATATAGTAGAGGCTGATTTGTTGAATCAGTTGAAGAGATCTTTTCTCAAATTGATTTGGAGATGTTTCTCACCGTTGGATCTTTGATCCTAGGGCTTCTATTTTACAGAAGGCAATCTTCTTGTTTTTAACAAGATTAGGAAATCTTTTCTCATACAGAACTTATTCTGTATCTTGGTGATCTTAAATCACCATTGGATCTTTGATCCAACGGCAGGGAACATTTAGTTCCAGCGCTGCAACAGAGTCTTTGACTCTTAGCGCTAGCGCTAGCGCTCTTGTGCTTTGCACGTGAGCGCTGCATCAGAGTCTTTGACTCTTAGCGCTGGCACTGCTAGCGCTAGCGCTCTCATGCTTTGCACGTGAGCGCTGCATCAGAGTCTTTGACTCTTAGCGCTGGCGCTAATATGAAGTGCTGGTTCATTTCAAATTTCAAAATTTTGAACAGAGTTTTGCTCTGATTTGGGGGAAACAAATGCCCCCCCCGATTGCGCTCACGTGGCCTACACGTGAGTGTAGCGGTGGCAGCATCTCCACCATTGGATCAACTTAGAAGTTGAAACGGCTCTCGGTGCCTATAAATAGGGCCTTTGGCCCTTGAGATGGCCTCTGTTCATCTCCTTCCTTGTTTTTCTGAGAATTAATTCTCTTTTAGAGCATAGCTCTCTTTTTTAAGAACTCCCTTAAAGTCAGAACTCCGTCAAAAATCTAGGTAAAGATCAAATCTTTTGAAGCGATTATTATATAATCTAGGGTTTCACCCATTAACAGAGCTTTGCTCTTTTCAAATCATATAGATTTGTTAATCTTTCATGAAGAACTCTTAGAGTTTGTTCATAAATCTTGAAAATCTCGGAATTTTTTAATTCATTAAAAAGCTTTACTTTTAGGTTTTCTGATGGGTTACTCCATCATCTTTACAGAGCATGGCTCTTCAGAATTTTTCTTAAGGAATTTTTTATTCCCTTCATGATCAATTGCAGAGCACTGCTCTCAAGGGAGATTTACTCCTTAGCCCAAGGGGCGCTCATTGAATGAGAATCTTTTTAGGATTTCTTCATTTAATGACTGTCTCATCAAATGATGAGACTGTTTTATTAATGATGAACTGTCATCTAGATTGTGTGGGTCCCCTTTGGTCCCTTTCCACTGCATTGCAGTGCGGTACGAATTTAAAATACCAAGTGACAGAACTTAAACTGCAGCATTTGACGGCTAATTTTTTTTGTTCTTTTTCACGCAGGTACTATGTCTTTTGACATTTCTTTCCCGTTCGTCCGTTCGGAAAGCGGATTCCCTAAAGCGCCTATGGACAGGAAATCTTCGCGTTGATCAAAGATCATGACCCGGAGCAAAAGAATCTCCATTTATGGGGCAGATGGTACAATCAAATTATCAGGGGCCGACGAAGCTTTTCTTGCACGGCACCTTCGGAGCCTATTTCGGCGATCCCTTATGCTGACGCACCTCCGGTGAACTATGCCATGGAGGAAGTCAACTGGATCACAGAGGGTCTCCTTCAGCCTTCAATGGCTGCAATACCCGTACAGCCGCCGACGGCTTTGGATACTCTAGGGCGGCATATATGCGAGGGTGAGTCGCGCCCTTGGGGACAGCCGTACACGATAGGCCTAACTCCTCATCATCCGGCTGGGTATTTGCAGTGGGCCCGCTACATTTTGTCGGCCAAGAAGTCGCTGATGCTGAAGCTCGGGTTGTATCCCGCGATTTACGCTTCTCTCTTCCAATACTCCGCGCCTCCTGCATGGTGGTCAAGGCTTTTCTGGAGCAATGGAATATTCCGACCCACACCTTCCTTCTGTCAGATCGAGAAGTCTCAGTATCTTTGGAAGAGTTTGCTGAGATCTTTGGCTTACCCGTTAGGGGAGAACACTACGAGGAGTTGTTTCCTCCAGACGAGTATATCTTTGCCACCAAATCAGTGGTAATGGGTCTTACCCCGGAGAACGCCATTCAACACCAATTCCCGAGCTTGATCAAGGTGTTGAATATGTCCGGAGGGCATGGAGTTAGCTACGCAAACTTCATCGCTCTCTTTCGTCATCTGAAAGCCTTATCGAAGTAAGCTGTGATGTTCGCCAAGCTTGATGACCCATTCGGTTTTGGTTTGGATAACCAACCGACGGCGGAGGCGGATTTTAAAAATTTCTTTCTTCCAGCTCTCCTGTTGTTCCCTTCATGGAGCTTGCTGCTCCAGACGTCGATGAAGAGACGTTTGTGCTGGGGTTCATTGGCTTATGGCTGAACTGGTTCGTGCTTCTGATGCACTCTCGTTATATGAGGTCATCAGTCTTTTACCCATCACATCGTATGGTTGCGGGAATGCAAGTGGCCATCGGAATTGCCGGGTTGGCACATCTGTACCATGGTCTCAGTTTAGCGGCGGATACCACTCAACCAGGGGTACAGCCCGTCACTTTCTCGCTGCATTATTTTATGTCATGGATCGAGCTGCACGTACTTGGCGCTTTTGGTGTCCATAAACGACCTCGTTTCTACGACAACTACAACTTCCCTCGGATTATGCACTTAGTTGATGCATCCGTTGTAAATCCAACACGGAGGGAAGCTAGGGGCGTGCTCCTTCGTCCGCGTACGGTTGGAGATGGCATGACCTTTGTCGATAAGGTTCTAACCATTGGTAAAGAATCCGCAAAAAAGGTGCAGACACTGCGGGACACTTTTAAAAACGGTGCCTCCACTTTGAAAGCTCGGGAGATTCTTCATCTATATTCAATTAGGTCGGGCTTTCTCGTGTTTAGGCAGAACGATTCGGCGTTGTTCATGTGGTACAACCCGCACCGTTTCGCCCAGCAATCAAGTTATAATCAGGGTGTCCCGCTCGAAGCCTTCCTAGTTGAGCCAGCTACCACAGAAGAAGGTATTCGAAATGTTGCACCATTTTATGCGGTTGAACACCGGCTCCAATTTCTTTATCAGTGAGCCGAGTTGCGTTCCGCAAATCTTGAACGCATATGTGGCGTGGTTTCAACATTCGATGGGCACCGTTATTAGGGAAGAAAAATGATTACTGCTTGATTATAAGGGCACCACCCCGGCTGGTAATCTAGTCGTTCCCTTGAAGTGACAGACGATCGTTCGTCCTTCCTTGAGGGAAGCTGTTGCGGTTGTGGTACCACGTGTTATGCCTAAGCTGCCCCTACCCCGCGTGCATGCAGAAGTGGTAGCTGTGGTGTCTCCCGAGTCTGGCGTGGGTACTGAGATCAGGACTCGTCGCCCTAAATTGCCCGCCAAGCGCAAGCTCGTGTTATCGGCTGCCGGCGTTAAGTCGCAGAAGAAAAAGAAATCGATACTTTCTGCAGACGTTGTATTTCGCCAGGAGCCTCATGCTCCTTACAGCGAGGGCCTAAGTGAGTACGGGACTAACGAGGGCTTATTTATGGCGCCAGATGACACCGATCTGGAAGCTGCTATCGCGGTTTCAATGCAGCTAGCTCGCGATGAAGCAGCATTAATCACCATCGCACGATCAGGTATCCTTCAATCATATCTTTCCGCGGCTATTTTAACTATTATGCTTTACCTGACGCTTTCTTCTTCAACGGGTATCTCTGCCGAAAAGGCTCTCGCAGCTTCCCTCAAGACTTTTGAAGAGGAAAAGAGGCTTCGCGCTTCTTTGGGCCTCAGTATATTTCGGCTCATTATGCCTTCGTTCCCTTTTTCTTCATGGATGGTCTAACCCCTTTTTTATCTTATTGCAGGGACTACCTAGACTCAGGTTATCCCGAATGCAGTGCCAATCCTGCAAAGTGGCGTGACAACGCTTCCAGGGCCGGCTGTTGAAGTCCCAGCTCCTTCAGTATTGCCGAAAGAAGCTTCGCTTAAACAGCCGATGACGGACGCCGTAGAGGTTCCAGAGGCAGAAATTGGTTCGGACGACGACATATCTTTGACGGAGGTTTTGAATAGGTCACTTCTTACTGCCAAGGCCGACAAGAAGCGTAGAAAGCGCGCGCCGAGGGAACGTGATGCCAGCTTGGCCATGGGTGCGGGTTCAAGCGTCATTCCGTTTATCACTATTTCTTCCGAAGATGCTCCAGCTGCATTGTCTACCGTCCATAGACAAATGGTGCACGCGGCTCGGGAAGAATCCGCAAAGCCGTCCCAAGGTAACATAACGCTGAGTCTTTTCTTAGAATTTGATCTTCAAATTCTTATATATCATATCTTGCAGAGCCAAGTCCTAACGTTGAGGCGGCAGGTGAGATAACGGCGACCACAGATCCCAAAACGGCTACTCTCTCTCAGGAGTCTGGGACTGCCCCAATCACCGCTCTTTCTCCTTGTGGTTCCTTGCCATCGGCGGGTATCGCGAGTGTCACGATGGCCCTTGTCGAATCGGGGGACGAGGCCGCGGGCGCAGAAACTACTCCAATGGTGGAGAGCGAAGAAAACGCAACACCTAGTGATGCTTCCGTCGCAATTTTGGCTGATGACCCATCAGGTAGGTCTCGAGTTGCTGTTTACTTTTTATTTCGCAATCCTTTTCAGCTTTTTCTGACGGTATTTTATTTGTAGGTGTAGCGAACATTGAGATTGTGTCATCTGAAGCGCTTGCGGTCGCTGCCATGACGGTTGCTCCCTCGCCTTCTCCTATGTCATCTAAGATGCTGGAAGGTATAGATTTGCAACCTATTTAATTGAACTATGACCACCGTCTTTCTTGTACCGACCATGTATCATCGCAACCTTACAGGAGTTCTTTTTGATCATCTGTATCAAGTGCTGAACCCGCATTTCTCCTTCCAGTCGGAAGTCACATTACCTGCTGGTGCCGGTGAGTATAGTTTTAAACCCGACGTCCTTTCCTTCCTTTGACAGGTGACCCTGCCGTTGTTAATTTTAAATTGATTGCAGCACTACAAATTGAAGGAGGGGATGAGGGAATCGTCGCGCCACCAGTACTCCCAACTCTGCCCCCTGTCACAGCAGGTATAGTAAACTTCATCACTCGTGTGGTTTCTTTATTTCGCGAGTCAGCTTTTAACCGTAATTCATCTTACAGCAATCGCACCAGCTCCTGCTCCCTTCGAGTCTCGCATCCTAATGCCGGCAGGCTTTTCTAGACATCCATCTTCCAAAGGCGTTGTGACCAGCCTACGTACGACTACATCGAGGAGCTTGACGCGGAGGCACCTACATTCACTGCAGATTTTGCTGCCGAGATTAATCCAATGCTGGCGACGCTTGTGAACTTCCATAATGAAGACGTCGTTGAGTCTTGGGTTAATCACTGCAGGAAGATTGAGGCCTGCCTGCATGAGCTTGAGCTAAGGCTTCCCGCTCTGGAAATATTGGCTTTGAACTCCTTGAGGGCTGCGTGGTTTGCATGTGAACCGTCGAGATTTGGAGCTAGGGATTTTGCCATGGCTCCGTTATTTTGACCCTGGGGTCAGTTGTTGACGTTGCATCTGCATCTTGCTGGAGTTAAGAAGGAACGCCGCTGTTGATCTCTAGGTTGCGTGTGAACCGTCGAGATTTGGAGCTAGGGATTTTGCCATGTCTCCGTTGTTTTGACCCTGGGGTCAGTTGTTGACGTTGCATCTGCATCCTGCTGGAGTTGAGAAGGAACGCCGCTGTTGATCTCTAGGTTGCCTGTGAAACGTCGAGATTTGGAGCTAGGGATTTTGCCATGGCTCCGTTGTTTTGACCCTAGGGCCAGTTGTTGACGTTGCATCTGCATCCTGCTGGAGTTGAGAAGGAACGCCGCTGTTGATCTCTAGGTTGCGTGTGAACCGTCGAGGCTTGGAACTAGATATTTTGTCATGGCTCCATTGTTTTGACCCTGGGGTTAGTTGTTGACGTTGCATCTGCATCCTGGTGGAGTTGAGAAGGAACGCCGCTGTTAATCTCTAGGTTGCGTGTGAACCGTCGAGATTTGGAGCTAGGGATTTTGCCATGGCTCCGTTGTTTTGACCCTGGGGTTAGTTGTTGACGTTGCATCTGCATCCTGCTGGAGTTGAGAAGGAACGCCGCTGTTGATCTCTAAGTTGCGTGTGAACCGTCGAGATTTGGAGCTAGGGGTTTTGCCATGGCTCCGTTGTTTTGACCCTGGGGTCAGTTGTTGACGTTGCATCTGTATCCTGCTGGAGTTGAGAAGGAACACCGCTGTTGATCTTTAGTTTGCCTGTGAACTGTCGAAATTTGGAGCTAGGGATTTTGCCATGGCTCCGTTGTTTTGACCCTGGGGTCAGTTGTTGATGTTGCATCTGCATCCTGCTGGAGTTAAGAAGGAACGTCGTTGTTGATCTCTAGGTTGCGTGTGAACCGTCGAGGTTTGGAACTAGGGATTTTGCCATGGCTCCGTTGTTTTGACCCTGGGGTCAGTTGTTGACGTTGCATCTGTATCCTGCTGGAGTTGAGAAGGAACGCCGCTGTTGATCTTTATGTTGCCTGTGAACCGTCAAGATTTGGAGCTAGGGGTATGCCGTGGCGCCATTTGTTGATGTCGCGTCTGCATCCAGCTGGAGGAAGAACGCCGTTTTTTATCTCTAGACTATAGATGTTGCCGTTGAGATCTGACTTTTCCTTTGACAGAGTTCGTTTGGGACATATGATTCCCTTTTCGTTTATGCTCATGGATTATATACAGGGGTCAGTATGGACTTACCTGCAGGGCAAATGTTTCATTCCCCTTTTTATTTCTTTCCGCGATACTTTATCATTTCAGCTTTTCGTATCGCGAAAGTCGCGATTGCCTAATCTTTTCGGCTATTTTTCGCGGTGCCCAATCGTTTCAGCTATTTTTTTTCTTTTTACTCGTTGTTTTTTATTGCGAGTTGCCCAATCATTTCGGCTATTTTTGTATGCATATATTTTACTTGCTGATTTTGTTGCAAGTTGCCCTATCATTTCTGCTATTTCATATGCATTTATGGCTCACTGATTTCTTACCGCGAGTATGAGACTTGGGATCTGATACTGATTTAGGCATCAGCACCGCTACAACTAGGATATTGGCAGGAGCGAATCATCATTTGCCTTTGTCGGTTTGAACAAAGGTGGCTTAGTAGACCGGGTTAAGATCTTGTCAACTAAGGCTTTTAACTTCATGAGCCGCAAGGGTCTCATAAAAGTGTTTCTCCCTACGAGTCGTGAGGATCTCGTAGGTGTCTTTTCCCTTCAGGAATCGTGAGGATTCCTAAGTATATGTTCTCTTGTAAGTCGTAAGGATCTTGCAAGAGTGTTTTCTCCTTATAAATCGAGAGGACCTACAAGTGTTTATTCATCAAATGAGGGCATTCCTCGTCGTTGGTGGGACTCGGCAAGGAAATGATTATTTGTGCCCGTGGATTGTATACAAGGGTCAGTATTGAACCGCTTGTAGGGCAATGATGGCTTAAGAATATGTTCAGATCTCTGTAGCTTAAGGCTTTTGAATCTTATGAGCCGTGAGGGTCTCATAAAAGGGTTCTCCTTACGAGTCGTGAGTATCTCATAAGTGTAATTTCTCCTTAGGAATCGTGAGGATCCCTGAGTATGTCGTTCCTTTGTGAGTTGTAAGGATCTCACGCAGGTATTTTCTCCTTACAGGGTCGAGAGGACCTTGCAAGTGTGCATGAATTTTTTTACAAGTCTGCGCCCTTTCAGGTTTTCACAAACTCGCTGGTAGCCCTAATGTTTTTACTCATGTAGCCTTTTCGGGTTTTCATCTGTGCCCATTTTGCTTATGGACGTACCGTTTTTTTGTTTTTTTCTCCTTAGGATGTTGCGTTTCGTAGTAGTTTATAGACATTTCGGTCAAGCGTAGTATTTTTTCAAGAACCGACCGTTTACTGTCCTAAAAGGTCTTTCGCCATGCATATCCATGAGCAAGTAAGCCCCCACCTTGGTAGACCTTGTCTATGATATACGGGCCCTCATAGTTTGGGTCGAACTTCCCCCGTTTGGCATGATTAAGGATCATAGGTCTTTTTACGACTAGCACGAGTTCGCCTTGGTGGAATGTTCTCAGCCTGCTCAATCTTTCGTATGAGCGTGTTATCCTTGCTTTGTAAGCCTCCAGGTTTTGCTACGCCATGAGTCGGGTTTCATCAAGGGCGTCGAGCTCCTCCAGCCGAAGATGAGCGTTCTCTTCTTCTGTTAGCTCGTAATGAACCACCACTCGTAGAGAGGGTAGCTCTATCTCCAAGGGGAGTACCGCTTCTACGCCGAATACCAATGCATACGGCATTGTATTTGTGGCCGTTTTGAACGTAGTTCGATACGCCCAGAAAGCTTCATGTAGTCTCTCGTGTCAGTCCTTTTTGTTTTTGGACACCGTCTTCTTTATGATCTTCGTCAAGGTCTTGTTGAAAGCCTCAGCCAGACCGTTAGCTCGGGGATTATAGACCGAAGAGTATCTCCAGTCTATATTATGCTGTTATGCAAAGCGGCTGATTTTGTGACTTCTGTAGGCCAGTCCGTTATTGGAGATAATCCTTCGCGGAGTGCCGAACCGATAGATGACGTGCGTCTTGATGAAATGGAGAATATTCTCCATCTTCACTTCTCTTAGCGGTACTGCTTCTGCCCACTTAGAGAAGTAATCGGTTGTCGTCAATATGAACCGATGTCCTCTGGACAATGCTGGCTCGATGGGCCCGATTATGTCAGTTCCCCACATTTCAAATGACCAACTAGCCACTGTTGGGTGTAGCGGATTCGGATGCTGGTGGATGAAGTCCCCGTGAATCTGGCACGAGTGGCACTGCTTCACATATTCGAGGCAGTCCTGAATCATCGTGGGCCAATAGTAACCCATCCATTTGATCTTCAACTTCATCTTTGGCCCGGCTTGATGAGAACCGTAGAGTCCGTCATGAGTTTCTTGGACGACTCTCCTTACTTCTTCCGGTCCTAGGCATCTTAGCCACAGGGAGTCGAACGGTCTCTTATACAGAGTATCATTGATGAAGGCGAAAGACAAAGCTCTTTTCATGAGCTGATATCTCGAGGATGCATCTTCAGGTGTTTGACGGGATTTGAAGTAGTCTATAAAGACTTCTCTCCAGTCCTTAGCCTTTTCTTGGTCTTTTATTTGTAGGTCCATTTGCTTGGTCGCACTCTTTTCTTCGAACGACTCCGGAGATATTTTTGTCGGTGCAAGAACCCGACAGCTTTGTACCACGATCCTTACGTCATCGAGGTTTTCATCATCCAGTTATTTAGCGAGTTTAGCTAACGCATCCGCTTTGCTATTTTCCGCATGCAGTATGCTTTCCAGAGCGTAGGCAGGGATTTGAATCAATAATTTTTGTACTCTCTCGCCGTACTTCACCAACTCTGGTTTGCACGTTTGATAGTCGCCATTTACTTGGCTAACGACCAGCTAGGAGTCTCCGTGTATGAGGAGGTTTTCGATTCCCATGTCGACATCGATCTCAAGGCCTGCTATCAAAGTCTCATATTCGGCTTCATTGTTTGTCCTCGGCTCTGTTAAGGAGAAGGCAAAGCGCATTATCCCTCCTTGTGGAGTCACGAAGATGAGGCCTAGCCCCGATTTGATTATAGGGGAGTTGTGCTTTCGCTTCTTCATGGAAGATGCTCAGTCGAAATAAAGTTTCCATCGGGTATCATTCTCTCTTCTTCCCCTGTCGATCATGTCAAACGCGTGCTCATCTGGCAGTTCACAATTTATGGGTGAATCGGCAGGTATCGGATGCTCAGCGAGGAAGTCGGCGATGGACTGGCCTTTCACTGCCTTGAGAGGAAGATAAGTTATCGAGAACTCCATCAAGAGTAGGGCCCATTTAGCGAGCCGCCCTGTTAGTATGGCTCTTGACATCAAATATTTGAGAAGATCCACTATTGATATGAGGTGGACCTCATGCGCCAGAGCATAGTATCTGAGCTTCGTTATCGCGAAGATTAACGTGAGGCAGTGTTTTCAATGGGGGAGTAATTGTTTTCTGCCCCCAGTAGAACTCGACTCAAATAGTAGAGGGCTCTCTCCTTCCCTTGGTCGTTTTCTTGTGCCCATAGCACGCCTAAAGAACCTTCAAGGGATGTTGTGTACAGGATGAGAGGCTTTCCCTTGACCGGAGCGGTCAATACTGGCAGATTCTGCAGGTATTGCTTGATTTCATCCAGTGCGTTTTGACATTCACGATCCCAGACGAAAGGAGTCCCCTTCTTCATTAGATGGCTGTAGGGGCGGCATTTGCCAGAGAGATTGGCTATGAATCGTCGGATATATGTGAGCTTTCATTGGAGAGACCGCAGTTGCTTCAGAGTCCTTGGCGGAGGCATTTCCATAATCCCCTTGATCTTTGACGGGTCTATTTCGATGCCCCGGTGTCGTACGATGAACCCTACAAATTTGCCCGAGGAAACTCCGAACGCGCATTTGAGAGGGTTCATCTTCAGATTGTATTTTCGAAGACGTTAGAACACTATCTTCAGATGCTCCCAATGCTTCTCGTATGACTTGCTTTTCACTACGAGGTCATCGATATAGAATTCGACGATTTCATGTATGGGGTCATCGAAAATCTTCGTCATGGCCCTCTGATAGGTGGCGCCGGCGTTCTTCAGACCTAAAGGCATTACTTTGTAGCAGAATATGCCCAGAGGAGTCCAAAAAGCGGTATGCTTTTGGTCTTCGGGATGCATCTTTATTTGATTGTACCCCGATGAGCCGTCCATGAAGGAGAAGAGTTCGTGAGTAGACATGTTATCTATCATCAGCTCGGTAACCGGTACGGGAAAGTCATCTTTCGGGCAAGCTTTGTTAAGGTCTTGAAAATTTACGCAGATGCGCACCGTCCCATTCTTCTTCATCACTAGGACGATATTGGCGGTCCAGTCAGGGTACTGAACTTCTTGGATGAAGCCGGAGTCGATTAGCTTCTTAACTTCGGCGTTGATGCTCATTTCAAGTTCGATCCGCATTTTTCTTGGCGCTTGTTTGACTGGCTTGATATCCGGAGATATTGCCAATTTGTGGACGGCTATTTCTGTATCTAATCCTGGCATCTTGGAATAGTTCCATGTGAAGCAATCTTTATACTGCATGAGCACGTCCTTGAGCGTAGCCACCTTTTCTTCAGACAACAGCTCACTGACGAACGTCGGCCGTGGGTCGTTTGCCTTTCCCAAGTCGATTTTTCTGAGGTTATCTGCAATAGTATGTATCCCATCTTCCAGCTCTTTTGGCGCCGATGGAAACTCCGATATCACCTCATCATCATCGTTTTCGAAGCACCAGGGGAGGTCAGCCATATCCTCACATACTCCTTCTCCTGATAGCGTTATCGCGTGACAGGTACGAGATCGCTTCCAAGACCGATGTTGATCCGGCACTACTCTCGCTGCATATTTGGCTTCCGGTTCATGCTTCTGTGGTGGGGTTACCCTCCAACTGCTGGATAGAGCAAACATGCCTTGCTGATAATGGTGTTCTACCCAGTTTTTGAATGTGAAGCAGTCTTCGAGAGGATGTCCTATCACTCGGTGATAAGAGCATTAATTCGAATGAGAGACCTCGTCTTCTTGATCGGGGTGTTTGGACTCCGAGATCGTAATCATTTGATGTTTTATGACAAGATCGAATATCTTCCTTGTCTTGTCTTAGGGAAAAGAATATGCTCGACCCATCTTTTTTATAAGAGATGAATTCCGGCTGCTCAATTCTCGAACGCGTGGCTCCTTGGACCTGCTTTGCCGCTGTTGAACGTTTTTTTCGTTCTTTATCTTGTCTTTACCTTTGTGTCGAGTCTTCTGTATGATGGGCTGGCGACGAAGAGCATCGTCATTCTCCGCAGCCCGCTGAAGGAGGCGTTGCGTCCTGGCTTTCTCATAGATGGCCATTTCGCGGCTATGGTCATCCCGGACCTTTTGACCCACTTCCCTTATTAGCTTGTCCATCTGTTCTTCAAATGACGGACTTAGCACTTTCATGGCGGAACCTCGTTTTGGTTCAGGGTTAGCGTCTTCTAACAGAGCATCTCCTTCTTCATCAAAGTCATGTATAACGTAGCAGCCATAAAATCAATCCCGTTTCTTGGATTGAACATATCCAAGCCCGATCGTTTCCATTCTCCCATTAGGCAACTTTCGCTGAGTTCCGGTGACGTTCCAGATCCTGTTGTAGAACTGACATTGTCGAGCAGTCTGTTTGAAGGGTACGCCTTGGTGCCTTAACAGCCTTTTTAATCCTTCCGTGTAGTATCTGGGCAGACGGATGGGATGGAGCCTGTCAAGCATAGAATCGGCACTATGCCAGATTTCTTTCTCCACTTTGATTTCCATGGATCGATAAAAGAGGATCGCCTTTTCATCACTTCGCCTGGGAGGGATGTAGAAGGTCGGCAGTTCTTACAAATTATAGGTATCAAGTGCGTCGAGCTATTTGTAATGCTCTTGCGGAACCATAGCGATTTGCAAACTCCGTTCATCGCTAGTGAGGTCTTGTATTGATGGCCGAACAGAAAATACTGCATTGACTTCATCTTCAGAGTCGCTGCCGAAGATCAACATAGAGGTAGATGGTCCGGGCTTGGTGTATTGCGGCGGTCCCGAATAAACTATCTCTTCTTTCTCCTCGGAATCGCTCTCGAAGACCGGAATAATGGTGATAGCTTTCTGCTTATTCTCCGGCTTACGGCATCTTTCCGTGTCTTCAAAGTCTGGCAGGAAATACTTTGCATCCTTATACTTTTGGACTTCATTTACGGAAAATGGGTTCAGTTCCTATATCACGGTGTACTCAAGACCATCTTTGAAATACTTCATACACTAATATTGAGTAGAAGGGATGATGTTGTACTCGTGTAACCAAGGCCTGCCGAGCAAAGCGTTGTAGCAAGTCTTGGCGTCAATGACGTGGAACTTGATATCAGTGACTAGCAGCCTAAAGCGTAACGTCGGTATCACAGACCCAAGCGTCCGTGATGACTGGGAGTCGAAACCGGAGATGGTGATTTTATCCTGAGCGAGGTGTTGCATGCTCATGCAAATTTCCTTTAGCACTCTCACATTTAGGAGGTTGACAGAGGATCCGTTGTCAACTAGAATCATCTCTATCTTGATGTCATGGCAGTATCCAGTGACATACAAGGGATGGTTGTTCTCGCATGTTCCGAGAAGGAGATCTGCATCGCCGAAAGTGATGTCAGCAGTGTGTACCTCTTCAAGCTCGTCCTTCATCTTTTCATCGGCAAGGAAAGCTTGAAACTGCTCGGGCTCTTATAGTGCCTTGATCAGAGAATCTCTCGCCTCTTTGGATAGCAGAAGGGCATCGAGAATGCTTAGCTGCGAAGGTATCTTCCTCAGGTGTGCCAGAACGTTGTAATCCACCTTGTTTTTCTTAGGCGGGTCCTTGGCTGTCAGCTCTTCGACGACTCGGTCATTGAGGGCGATATCTTCAGGGACTTTCTCTTTCCCCTTATCTTTTTCATTCGATCCCTTGTTTGTGGGTCCGAGATTCCTCTCGAATAATGTGCGATTACGCAGCTGAATGTTCTCGCAGGTCTTTATCTCTTTCGTTTCAGAGATGGATTCCTTGAAGAGAGGGCCAAGGGCTATTTCATCATCAGAATCGCTCCCGAAGGTAAGAACTTGCGATCCTCGGAATCGACCATGTGACAGTTGTCGGCAGTTCTTTTGCGCTCATCTGTCGTGCTCTTCTGCTCTCGACGCGTTTTGCGCTTCATCCGTTTGAAATGCTGTCAGTGGGCAACGTATCCCTGCCACCAATTTTTAAAGGCATTGCACTCTTCAGTAGGGTGCGTGGTCTTCCGATGGTACAAGCTGAATCTTGGATGTGCATCTAGTTCGTCGAGGAACGTATTTTCAGAAGTATCTTCTTTGGAAGGTGGCCACTTCATTCTCATCGACAGGGCTTTAGCGAACAGCTTCCTTGTCTTGAACCTGCTTTTGCCGGCGGCAGAAGTGCTTCTATCCGGTTGGGGTATTTCAATCCTTTCATTCAGCCGCCGGCGTTTGGCTTTTTCGAATATGGCCATTTCACGCTCCCGGTCAGCTTTGCTTTTCTGGCGGGCTGCGTTCAGCAGCAGATCGATCATTTCGTCAGACGGTTCCAAGGGTTTCGGTTCGGGATTTGCCCCCAATTTCTCAGCATCAGGAGCTTCTTCACCATCTATTGACGAGTGAGAGATCACGTGGCAGCTCGCCACATAATCCTCAGGTTCATCTGACGAGTCTTCTCCCTCATCTTTGTTGCCATCTTTGTCTTCAAAGATGTGGTTGAGAAACTCTTGGAGTGTGACCGGGGTTCGCACCTTCTGGTTGTATTCCTCCAGTGCGTCAATGTGTTTTTGCAGATCCGTACGCTTGTCATCAGGCTTCACGGGCTTTTTGGTCTTCTTATTCTTCTTTGAAGATTTTGACGGCTGTGCATGGGCGTTTTAACTATCGCTATCAATTATTGGCGTCGAGCGAGGTTTCAGCATTCCCTCAATGACTTCGGGCTCCGGCGGAATTTTGCACCTGATCGCCGGGCATGTTTGGAGACCCTTCAGCATTCTTTTCGTTTTGGCTGAAAGAGCGACCTCCCATAAAGCTTCTTTTATAAATGAGCATGACGCCCCCGACGTATCTACCTTTATAGGAGCGTGCGGCTGGGGCGGGCTTACTTTCCAATTCTCGGACAGTGTGAATTTACCCTGTTGGTATTGGTCCTCAATCCAGCCTTTAAAGACGAAGTAATCTTCGATTGGATGACCTACTACTCGGTGGTAAGGGCAATAATTAGTATTGCTAACGTCGCCTGGTTGTGTTGGGCGTCTTGGCTCCGGCAGAGTGATGAGCATGTTGGGCAGCGCTGGCTCGAATAACCTCTTCGTCTTATCCCGAGGGAACGAGTAAGGGCGTCTCATCTTTTCTCCAAGGGATCTTTGTTTATTTTCTTAGTGAGCAACCGGCTTCGGGCCACTCGGTTGTTGTTGAGCGTTGGCGACGAAGATTGCTTTCCCTTTGCCCTTTTCATTTCGAAGCTCCGTTTTTTAAAAGGACGGCATGTGGCCCATCTGGCCCATCTGGGCCAGCTTGTCTATCAGGGCCTGGAAGGTGGTCGGCTTGAAGAACATCATGAACTGGGATATGGTCGCCTGCAGATCAAGGGTACCCACGAACATACCTACTGCAGGAGCTTCTTCGATGCATTGTTCGCATTTCGACCATAGGTTCCGCCACCGGATTGCATACTGCATGCATGTCTCTCCCGGCTTCACCCTGGCATTGATCAACGCCGTGATTAGGGTGCGCTCGCTAGCGCTCGCGAAATGCTGTGTAAATAGCAACTCTATCTCCGTAAAAGTTTTGACGGAATCGTTGGGAAGCTCTGAATACCATTCGAACGCCGTCTCCGCCAAGCTGCCGACGAACTGGCGAAGCAGTAGCTTGTCGTCACCTCCAGTGTTGCCGCACAGAGCCCTGAACTGGGCGACATGCTGGTGGGGGTTGCCTGTCCCCTTATATACATGAAATTTAGGAATTGTGTATCCTGGCGGGTACTTAATTTGATCGTACCAGCTGGGATATGGTCGCCTCGTTCTGAAGACTTGGCCATCAGTTTCGTTCGCTTGATGAGCTCGTATCTGTTGAGCTATATAATCATCAAGCGCAAATTTCGAGATTGTTTCCTCCTTTGCTGCTGAAAAGGCCGGAAGAGGGTTTGATGTCTCCCCTTTATCATCTTCAATTATTATTGGAGGATCTTCGGCTGGAGGGTCCGGCTGGATCATCATGCCCACCATATCTTGAAATAAAAGCGTCATTTGTTTTATGTTGGCCACTTGTTCCGCGGCCTCTTTGTCCTTCTTCTTAAGCATTCTCCAAAGGAATTCAGCATCAGTTTCCTGCTCGTGACGCTGCTCCGAGGATGTCTCTAGGCTTGCTTTTGGCCCATTGAGTCGGCCATGGCTGTTAGCATCTCTTGGAGCTTTTGTTGTTATTGCTCCTGAGCCTTAGTTACTGATCGGGTAAGCGGTCGGTGACCCGTGGAGATACGGCTATCATCTTTCCCGGAAGCCATGTAGATGGTGTGCACTACCATGCCTCCAGATTTGGGGCGTTTGGATTCAGTGCCCTTGAGATTCGTCGCAGACACGGAGATTTTCTCCGGCCTTCTCCTTTAGTGGGCGGTCGAAGTTGAGGGGGCCATAGCAGCGGGAATCCAAGTAGACGACACCTTCTGTGGTACGACAAGGTGGTCCTTCTCTTACCGAATTTTCATCTTCTTCGGTCGGCGGGAGTAGTCTTGGTTGATCACCGAGTCTTGGACCTGTCGCCAGACTTTGTGAATTTTAGAGGACAGCCGCTGAGGGGGATGCTCCAGCTTTGTCTTTGTAGCATTCTCCATAGGTGGAGGAGATCTTTTCGGCATGGCAGTCAGAGAGTTCTTGCGGACTCTCCTGAGTGGTTCAAAGCAGTTCCTAGTTGGAACAGCAGCATCAACTTCCACCGTTGGAGCTGGCGGAGTCAGTCCAGAAGGGGAACTGCCCCCAGCTTTCCTTACTCGGTGCCAGTGGCGACGTCGAGCATGCCTTGCAGATGGTATTGATTCAGCTATGGGGGTGGCTCCCTCATGCCCCCTGTCCTGGTGAAGGGTTGCCGTTGGTGCCAGCCTATTGAAAACTGACGTCCGTTGAGTGGGGATGGCCAACCTGTCGAAGGCAGACTTCCGAGTAGGGGAAGCAGCCTTGATGACTTCGTCTGAAGCGGGAGTTGGAGCGGACAGTCTAGTGAAGACTGATCCTTTAGCAGGGGAATCCTCTCTGATGACTTCGTTCACTGGAGCAGGGATGGCTATCCATTTCGGGATAACCCCCTCAGGTATCGCGGGCTTCTTCACGGACCCATTGGAGTTTTGGCCCAGTTTGTCAAAGACTGAGGCGTTGGATTTGGGCGACCCGTTGAGAGGGGCCGCGGTAGTCGTAAGACGATCAAAGAGCGACTTCTTCGGAGCTTCTTGCGACAGCAGTGGAGCGTTGAAGCTCATGGGTAGGAGCACGGTCCCAAAGAACAGCCCAGCGGTGGCTTGGGTCACCTGTTCCAGTGACATCTTGAAAACGGAGGCCGCTTGAGGCCCATAAGTCACTCCTCCAGTAAGGACAGCGTGGGAGTTGTTGCAGTTGTTGCAGTTTGTGCAGTTGAAAGCCATTGGTCTTCTGTTTTCTGCATAGAGCTAGACACCAAATCTTAGTACCTCGAATCCAGGGGCAACCATAGCAAACCACGATTCGTTCGCGAAACACGACACACAAAGTGTGGAGTGGAAAGAGGAAAATGTCCTACCGGGCGTGCCAGAATCTGTTCTCCGTCGAAAGATGGGACCGGGACGTTAGGACGTCTGGCCTGAATTTTGAGGGCAGATGCTATTTGGTTTTATCCGTCCACCTCTCTGAAGATGCCAAGTTGATTTATGGCACCGTGTATCGGAGGTTTAGACGGATGTGGCTGTTGTAGCAGACTTCGTCAGATTCCCCCTCATTGTGAGGGGGTTTTGATTGTGGGGACACTCTTCCCTGCAGGCACAAGCCCCTGTAGTTAATTACGCTACCGCATCACGGTAACCACTTTCTTCTTCTCCAGATGGTCACTTCGTGTCGTGTGTGTTTGTTTTATTTTTGGTTGCCCGTAGATTGTATACGGAGATTAATTTATGTTGTCGCACGTAGGGCGTGGACTAGTCCAAATTCGTATTTTCTTAGATTTGGGTTTGGGTTGAGTTTAAGGATCGTTAATCTCATTTGAGACTAAGATTAACTTAAACGTTTATTAAGGATGCGTTAGTCTAATTTTAGACTAAGATCCACTTAACAAGATCATTTAGATCCAACAAAAAAGCATTTGGACTCTATTGTTTTAGTTGGGGACATTGTGGTCCATAAGTTTAAGGACGTCATAGTCCGTGGAGTTTAAAGACATCATAGTCAGTAAAATTTAAAGACATCATAGTCTATGAGTTTAATGACCTCACGGTCCATGGTAGTTTAGAGACATCATAGTCTGTAAAGTTTAAGGACATTATAGTTCATAAGTTTAAGGACCCCACAGTCCGTAAAGTTTAAGGACATCATAGTCCATGAGTTTAAGGACCCCACAGTCCGTAGAATGTCTGGTTGTCGGGACCCGTCACCTCTCTGAAGACGTTGAAGGATTACAAGAACACATATCAGAGGAGTGAAAAGATGTACCCTTGAACCAATATTGGTTGGGAGATCTGTAGTCCAATTTAGGACTAAGATCAAAGATTTATGAGCATATTGGCTCAATTAAATTGAATTAGGGATCTGTGGCCAACTTGGGCTCGGCCCATTCAGTTAAAATGTTGGACATTTAATTAGGCTTAGTCCCTTTTCATTTAACAATGCTGAGCATTGGTTTGGGTTCTGACAACCGTTTTTATCTTTTATTGAGTGATGGGCACTCATTATAGCTCTGGGGCTTTATTTAAAGAACAGTTTATGTTCCCTCAGCGCACACGTGAGGAGCACGTGGTGCGCTTGGCGCTGAGCGCCGTCAATGAGCACAGAGCGCTTCTGTTAAGTAGCGCACACGTGAGAAGCACGTGGCGCGCTTGGCGCTGAGCGCCAATAATGAACGCAGAGTGCTTCTGTTAAGTAGCGCACACGTGAGAAGCACGTGGCGCACTTGGCGCTGGTCACCAGATTTGAAGCGTTAAGGCGCTTCTTATGAAGTAGCGCACACGTGAGGAGCACGTGGCGCGCTTGGCGCTGAGCGCCAGACAATGAACGCAGAGCGCTTCTGATCAATTTTGTGATCTGAGAAATAAGTTATCGCTTACAAGAGACTTTGTCTCATAGATCTAAGAACTAAGTTCCTATTTTTATAGGAGATGTTACAATCTCTTCTATTTTCTTTTGTGAAAGACTTTGTCTTTGTAGATCTATGATCTGAAGAGAATGAAATTCTTCTCCCCCTTTATTATGATGAGATGCTATGATCTCTTTTTCGTGAAAGACCTCTGTCTTATAGATCTTTGATCTTATAGAACTATGTTCTTCTTCCTTGATGAGATGTTTTTTATCTCTCTGTTTTTACCTTGAAGAAAAGTTCTTCTTCTCAGAGCTTGCTTTTTTCTTTGAAATTTCTTAAAGCTTGTGGAGGGGTTCCTCCTCGTGAGACCTGAAGTCTTGGGTCCTTTATATAGTAGAGGCTGATTTGTTGAATCGGTTGAAGAGATCTTTTCTCTAATTGATTTGGGGATGTTTCCCACCGTTGGATCTTTGATCCTAGAGCTTCTGTTTTACAGAAGGCAATCTTCTTGTTTTTAACAAGATTGGGAAATCTTTTCCCATACAGAACTTATTCTGTATCTTGGTGATCTTAAATCACCATTGGATCTTTGATCCAACGGCAGGGAACATTTAGTTCTAGCGCTGGCACTCTCGTACTTTGCACATGAGCGCTGCATCAGAGTCTTTGACTCTTAGCGCTGGCGCTGCTAGCGCTGGCGCTCTCGTGCTTTGCACGTGAGCGCTGCATCAGAGTCTTTGACTCTTAGCGCAGGCGCTAGTATGAAGCGCTGCTTCATTTCAAATTTCAAAAAATTGAAATGAAGCAGCGCTCTGATTGGGGGAAACAGTACCGAGGCGTTCTATCTAAATACTGGAGAGCCCGGCCTGATAGAATACAAGTGCATAGCCTCCCGAGCCCTCAATGTGGAAGCCCCGTCTTTGAAAGTGTCATGCAATGATTGCACCACCTTAGTAGATTTTTTGCCGATAGTCAAGACTCTATCGACAAAGGTCATACTATCCTCAACCATGCATGGGTGAAGGAGCAGTCGCCGAGCCTCTCGCTGTGACGGGTCTGACACAGAATCGTCAACCAGATACATGACCCGGGGGAAGTTGTAGCTTTCATAGAAGTGGGGTCGTTTGTGAACACCGAAGGCACCCAGCACGTGCATCTCGATCCATGACGTGAAGTAGTGCAATGGGAGATATAAAGCCCCGGCTGAGTAGTGCCGGCCGCTAAGCTCGGGCCATGATATAGATGATCCAGCCCTACGATCCCAACGGCCACACGCGTCCCCGCGAGAATGCGATGGACTAGATAAAAGACAGATGGCCTCATATAGCGGGTGTGCGTCGAAACTGCAAACCAACTCAACCACAGGCCAATGAACCCTAGAAAGAACGCCTCTTCGTCAACGTCTGAGGCAGTGATCTCTGCAAAAGGGATGACCGGAGTGTCTGGAATGAAGAAATTCTTTAAATCTGCCTCCGCCGTCGGCAAGTTATCCAAACCAAACCCGAATGGGTCATCAAGTTTGGCGAATTTCGCAGCTTGTTTCAACAAGACTTCTGGGCGAAGAAAGCAGGCAATGAAATCTATGAAGCCGACTCCATGCCCTCCAGACTCCAAGAACAAACTCTCGTACATGTTCAACACCTTGATTAGGCTCGTGAACCAGTGTTGAACGGCATTCTCTGGAGTGAGGCCCATCACCACTGATTTTGCGGCAAAGATGTACTCATCAGGGGGAAGTATATCCTCGTAATGTTCCCCTCTAACGGGTAAGCCGGAAATCTCCGCAAACTCCTCCAAGGAAATCGAGACCTCCCGGTCCGATAAAAGAAATGTGTGGGTCGAGATGTTCCATTGTTCTAGAAAAGCCTTGACCCACTATACATGAGGCGCGGGATAGTGAAAAAGGGACCCGTAGATTGCGGGATACAGCCCAAGCTTCAACAGCAGTGACTTCTTGGCTGACAGGATATACTGAGCTCACTGTAGGTAGACGGCCGAATGACGAGGGGTCAATCCTATCATATAAACTTGCCCCCAAGGGCGCGAATCGCCTTGGCATATGCGTCGCCCCAAAATGTCTAAGGCCATCGGTGGTTGTACGGGTATCGATGCCATGGAAGGCTGACGACGACCTTCCGAGGTCTAGTTGACCTCCTCTACGGCATAAGTCACTTGAAACGAGTCAGCATGATGAATAGCTGGGATCGGCTCCGAAAGCGTTGCACAAGAAAAACCGTGCCGACCCTGGATAATCTGACTATACCATGACCTCCACAGGTGAAGAAATTTTTGCTCTAGGTCATGATCCTTAATAAGCGCAAAGACTTCCCGATCTACAGGCGCGTCGGCAAAAGTGCTCTCTGAACGTACGAAAAGAAAGGAGGAATCGAAAGCCATAGTACCTGCACAAAAGGAGAAGGGTTAGCTATCGACACTATGTTTAGGACTCTAACACTCTTTGGTACTTAAAAATTGTACTGCACCGCGGTTCAAAAGAAAGGGACAAGGGGCCCCACAAAATCAAGATGATGCCCCATCAATGATGGGGCAGTCGCTCATTAAAAATAGAATCCAAAAGGATTCACATTTAATGAGAAAACATCATTGGACTCGGGAGATAAACTCCCTCGAGAACTGTGCTCTGCAAACAGATTTCAAATCTGTCAAGAAAATTAAGAAGGGAATAAAATTCCCCAAAAATTTTCAGAGCCAAGTGTTTACCGCTGAAAACAGAGACGAAACCGCGTAGGTCGTCTTGCCTGAATTTGGGGGCTGATACTATTGGGTTTTTATCTGTCCACCTCTCCGAAAATGCCAAGTTGATTTATGACACCGCGTATTGGAGATTTGGACGGATACGGCCATTGTAGCAGATTTCGTCAGATTCCCCCTCGTTGTGAGGGGTTTTTGATTGTGGGGACGCTCTTCCCTGCATGCGCAAGCCCCTGCAGTTAATTACGTTACCGCATCGCGGTAACCATTTTCTCCTGCTCCAGAAGGTCACTTCGTGTTATGTGTGTTTGTTTTATTTTTTGGTTGCCCGTGGATTATATACGGAGACTAATTTATGTTGTCGCCCGTAGGGCGGGGATTAGTCCAAATTTGTATTTTCTTAGATTTGGGTTTGGGTTTGTTTTAAGGATCGTTAATCTTGTTTTAAATTAAGATCAACTCAAACGTTCGTTGAAGATACGTTAGTCTAATTATAGACTAAGATCTACTCAACAGGATTTTCTTTAGTTTATAGGGACATTATGGTCCGCAATTTAGTTTTTAGGGACGTTGCGGTCCGCAATTTAGTTTTAAGAACATTGCGGTCCACAATTTAGTTTTAAGGACATTGTTGTCCAAAGTTTAAGGACATCATAGTCCGTGGAACTTAGTTTTTAGGGACGTTGCGGTCCGCAATTTAGTTTTAAGGACGTTGCGGTCCACAATTTAGTTTTAAGGACGTTGCGGTCCATGGGGTTTAAAGACAACGTAGTCTATAAGGTTTAAAGACATCATAGTCTGGTTTAAAGACATTATAGTCTGTAGAGTTTCTGGTTGTCAGGATCCGCCACCTCTCTGAAGACGTTGAAGAATTACAACGACACATACGTGTGCTCGGGGTAGAAGTTTTGTATAAATGTATCGCCGTGTGGAGAGATGTACCCTTGAACCAATGTTGGTTAGGAGGTCTGTAGTCAGGCTTAGGACTAAGACCAATTAAAGAGATTGTTAGCACATGGGCTTGGTTAATCTGAATTGAGGACTTATGGCCAACTTGGGCTCAGTCCACTCAGTTTTGAATAAAGTGTTGAACACTTATTTGGGCTTGATCCCCTCCCCGCTTCAGCAATGCTGAGCATTGAAATGGGTTCTGACGCCCTTTATTCTTTTTACTTTACCTGTATTCTTTTATATGAAATGTTAAACACTTAGCTCTCTGTGATGCTCACGTGTGAACACGTGGGGCGCCTTCAAGACATGAGCGCTGCTTTTGGATATATTTCTTTTCTATATGAACGCTTGAGCAATTATTTTATTAAATGGTCGCGTGCGGACACGTGAGGTATCATTCAAATGTAAGTGCTGTATTTGGGCGTTGAGCGCTTAGTTTATTACCATTCACGTGCGAACACGTGAGGTGCTTTCAAAATGTGAGCGCTGCCTCTGGACTTATTCCCTTTCCTTTATAAGTGCTAAGCACTTTTAGAGGGCCACGTGGGACCACGTGAGGCGTCATAAAAGTAGTAACTGTTTCTGGGGTTTATACCCTTTTTCTTTTGGAAGTGGTAAGCACTTTTAGTGGGGTCACGTGGGATCACGTGACCTGATCTCAGTTGTTCTCTTTCATTCATCAAGGGTGCTCATGTGGGAGCACGTGATCGACATTATCATGTTGGATGTTAATTTTTTACGTGCATGGATATCTTGAGTTTTGAGACTTTCAAGCCCACTGTTTTGTAAGAATTAAATTCTCGGGACTTAGTTTTTCTCTTAGGTATTTGGATCTGCATGGCAGAATCTCCCCGATAAGAATTAAATTCTCAATTTGTGGAGAGATCTGTTTCTGCAGATCTTTTACCATAAGGAAGAACTAAGTTCTTATATGAAGGGTTAAACTCTTATTTTATCAGAGGAATTAAATTCCTATATACTTTTTGGGAGAATTAAATTCTCTGAACTTAGATCTCCCCCTAGGTTTTGGATCTGCATGGCAGAATCTCCCCGATGAGAATTAAATTCTCAACTTGTGGGGAGATCTGTTTCTGCAGATCCTTTTGCCAGAGGAATGAACTAAGTTTTTTGGAAGAGTTAAACTCTTGGGAAGACGGAGAAGAAATAAGGTGTTCTCGGTTTTTTGTTCTCTCTTACTTAGGGTTTCTTCTTTTCTTTTGAACTTGCAGTTTTTGGGAGGGTTCTTCTCTCTTTTTTTGTGTGGTCTCTTAGCTCCTATTTATAGGAGAAAGAAAAGAATCAATTTGTTCAGAAAATCTCTCATTGAAAGATTTTGATCAACCAAAATGATTTTTTAGATCAATCGGTGAATTTTATTCACCGTTGGATTTTTAATCCAAGGACTTCCGTTTTACAGAAGATGTTTCTCAAAGGATTAGGAAAATATTTCCTTATACAGAATCTTCTTCTGTAAATTGGTGATTTTTAATCACCATTGGATTTTTAATCCAACGGCGCTCAGAGCACAATCTTTCTTGTTCAGAAAGATCTAAAGAGATATTTTCCAAATAGGGTTTGATCCCTTTTATTTAGAATTTAATTCTATTGGTTCAGAAGGCTTAGGAGCTCATCACGTGTAGCACGTGACCCCAGAAAGTTAAGTCCATCAAAGAGCATCACGTGCTATCACGTGAGTTCTTCTGGCCAATTGTTTGTTTCAAGAAGGCGCCTATATACTTTGTATATAGAGGTCACGTGTCTGCACGTGAGGCTCAGTTTCAGCCTTGTTTTGTCAAGCGCGGTGCCTATCACGTGTGGGCATGTGATGCTTCATTTGGAGACTTTTTCCATTGCTTTTTATATTTATTATTCATTTCTAATAAGGGAACACCAAGCTCTGTAAAACAATGGGATAACATCTCAGAACCTTCAAAAACAAAATTAAATCCTAAGATCTTCAAGATCTACAAGAAAAATCTTAGAACTCTAAGAGATCTTTATAAAAGAAGAGCAAAACTCTGATTAACGGGGTTAATAAACCCTAAAACATTTTTTTAAGATCTACGATCTAATCACTACAAAAGAAGAGCAAAGCTCTGTTAACGGGTTAAAACCCTAAAACATGAAGAGATTTCTTAAACATTAGGACATGGTTATGGTTCTTACCAAAACTTTGACAAAGTTTTGACTCTAAAAGGAGTTTCTTTGAACAAAGATCTGAGCTCTGAAAGGAGAATTAAATTCTTAAGATAGAAGAAGAAGATGAACAACAGCCATATCAAGGCCAAAGGCCCTATTTATAAAACTTTAAAAAACGGTTCAACTCCCTAGGAGATCGAACGGTGGAAAAGATGCCACCGCTGCACTCACGTGTGAGCCACGTGAGCGCAACGGTGGGGTGACATTTGTTTCCCCTAATAAAAACGCAAAGCTCTATTCAAAATTTAAGAGGCAGCGCCTCACGTGCCTTCCACGAGGGCGCCAGTGCCAAAGTTACAAACTCTTATTGGCGTCATACGTGCTCCTCACGTGGGCGTCAATGTGCAAAGCATATGAAGGAATTAAAACCTTAATTAGTGTCCACGTGCACAGCACGTGAGCGCCGGCATCCAGTAGAACTAAATTCTACTCTCTGTTAAACAGAGCCGTTGGATCAAAGATCCAACGGAGATGATAAATTATTAAGATGCAAAATTAAATTATGTTGAGGGGATATATTCCCTCAATATTTCTAAACAAAAAAGATTGCCTTCTGTAAAATAGAGTACCGTTGGATTAAAAATCCAATGGTGATTAAAGAATCACCATTCTGCAGAATAAATGCTGTATGGGAAAATATTTCCCTAATCTTGTTAAAAACAAGAAAATACTTTCTGTAAAACAGAAGTTCTTGGATCAAAGATCCAACGGTGGGTAAAATCCCTAAATCAATTGGGATCTCTTGATGAGAGATTCCCTCAAAACTAATTAATAGATTACCTATACTGTATAAAGGACCTAAGACTTCAAGTCTAAAGACGAGGAACCCCCCATAAGCTTCAGAAAAAACAAAGAATTAAATTCTCGAAGAAGATGAACTCTCTTCTTGGAAAATTAGGTAAATAAAAATAAATGAGTGTTTAGCACTCAGTGACTGGCGCTAAGTGCCCAGCGCCCCACGTGCCTCTCATGTGGACGCTACAAAACAAAGGAGTGCTTAGGACTCAGTGACTGGGGCTCAGCGCCCAGCGCCCCCACGTGTCTCCCATATGGGTGCTACAAAATAAAAGAATGCTTAGCACTCAGTGGCTGGCGCCCAGCGTCCCACGCGCCTCTCATGTGGGCGCTACAATATAAAGGAGTGCTTAGCATTCAGTGAACGACACCTAGCGTCTAGCGCCTCATGTGGGCGCCGCAGAGTAAAAAGTGCTTGACACTCACTAGGCAGCGCCTAGCGCCTTACGTGCTTCGCATGTGGGTGCCATAAAGAGTGTCCAACACTCTATAAAGAGACAAAAAAGGTTAAAGTGTTTAACATTAATTGGGCAAATCCCCATGACTGAAAAACCCATATGGTTAGCGTCAGAACTTACATAAGTGCTCAGCACTTTTTGCACAGAAAAAGAAACTGAGCCCAAGCAAGTGCTTAGCACTTTTCAATAAAAAAAGACCACTGAGCAGATCAAGCCTAAAATTAGCTAGGCCCTCTGAGAAAAGAACCTTCTTGATTCAAATTAACCGAGCCCATATGCTCATGATTGCCCAAACTAATCTCAGTCTCACATACGACTATCGATCTTCCAACTGATGATATCCCAAAACGATATTCGTCCCACATTCCCCTGAGGAAGTCTTAGTCTCAAAATACGAGTAATGATTTCTAGGTTTAACACTGATTCTTTTTTCCCTCAAATACGGGAATTGGTTTAAGGGTATATCTCTCCATACCTCTGATCTACGTCGTTGCAATTCCTTAACGTCTTCAGAGAGGTGGCGGGTCCCGACAACTAACAGCTTTTTGGTGCACTAATGTGTACACCTCAAATAAGACCGCACCCTAAACTGGGTGCATCCCATATCATCGTTATTCATCCCGTCATGTAACAAATACACGTGCGCGCAAGATGATCAACGGACCGAGACATCCTTAAACTAAAACCTCACCTCCAAAATGGTGATCAACGGATCGAGACGTCTTTAAACTAAAACCTCACATCCAAAATTGTGATCAACGGACCGAGACGTTCTTAAACTAAAACCTCAGAGCCCAAATGCTCTCTTTTTGGATCTGAAGCAAAAAATGATCCTAAGACTTTGTTAAGTAGATCTTATTCTCAAATTGGACTAACGTATCCTTAATAAAAAAACAATCGAGTTCCAAATTATCATATGTTTAAGTTGATCTTAATCTCAAACCAGATTAACGATCCTTAAATCAACCCAAATCTAAGATATACGGATTTGGACTAATCCACGCCCTATGGGCGACGACACAAATTAGTCTCTGTATACAATCTACGGGCAACAAAAAATTAAATAAAAAACACACACGATACGAAGTGAACTTCCGGAGCAGGAGAAAGTGGTTATCGCGATGCGATAACGTAATTAACTGCGGGGGCTTGCGCCTGCAGGGAAGAGCGTCCCTACAATAAAAAAAACCGCTCACAAACGAGGGGGAATCTGACGAAGTCTGCTATAACGGCTGCATCCGTCCAAACCTCCGATATACGGTACCATAAATCAACTTGGCATCTTCGGAGAGGTGGACGGATAAATCCAAATAGCATCTGCCCCCAAAATTCAGGCCAGACGTTCCAACGTCCCAGTCACGTCTTTTGGCGGTGAACAATAACATATTCGGCCGTCCTTTCATTATTGGCAGCTGATTTCTCGGACTGCTGTCGTGGCCCTTCTGTTTCCGTAACGAACAATCAATTAAAGACGGCTGACCTGACTGAGTTCTTGAGTGGTGCTGGAACTTCTTTTCTGGATTTGCCCCACTCGTTATGCGCGGCACAGAGCGCCTGATAGACTCTTGAAGAGACAGTGTCATGCTTTCTCTGTTGGGGCTGGGACACGTCTTTTTGTATTATCGTTGATGTCTTCTTAATTCTGGCGGTCATGGCATTTTTCTGAACCCACTTCAGAGGTTCGAAGGAATTGCTGATTTTTACGGTCGACTCAGCTGTCATTGTGGGGTAACCTTGTTCTTGGAATCTCGCAAAATTCTGCCTAGCAGGAGCCCTAGCCCTTTTGTTGGCTCTGTATCTGAGTCTTTTATGTCTTAGCTTCTCGATTTTGGGGGCTTGGAGGGCTTCCGTTTTCCGGGAAGCCACCGTGAGTCGATTGACGGGGAACTTAGAGAAGATACCTGATCGAGCAGTCGTCAAGGGCACCGCCGGAGCTTGTCTGAGACATCTTGTTGCTTGGTTGGTGTTGATGGCCTTACTCCCAGCTGGAGCAATAGAGAGCCGTTCGAATACGGATTTGCATTTGGGGTGAGATGCTTTGGCGACCACAACGTTTGGCCTCCTGCCACTTGAGGTCGGTTTGGCCGCTTGGTTTGCCGGGACCTCCACCAGATGAGCGCTTCCGGGAGGATAAATGATGACGGAACCAAATTGACGGGGCGGTTTCTCCCATTGTCGGTTGAGACTTGCAGGGAGAACCACGCGAGTATTAATCTTGACAATGTATGGGATCGGAGTTGCCTCAGAGATCGAACTAGTCCTTGAAGACATTCTTGTTAAATTTGAAGATTGTGATTGGAAAGCTGTTATCCTACACAAAGAAGCATGATTTCAGTACAGGCAATCGATATATATGTTGATTGAGTTCGCATGAACGTTTAACTTGAAATGTGGGAGAAGAGAAAAGGTCCCACCGGGCGTGCCAGAATCTGTAGCGTATTTTTCGTCACTCTATTGAGATAGGAATACGTGCGCTTGTCAGGTATATACAGATTCCCCCTGCCTATGGTAGCCTGGGGTTTATTGATTTTAAGGACCCGAATCTCCGGCAGCCGCGGACTAAGCTGCCGTTAATTACCCTTCACCTTTGGAGCGAGAGAACCTCCGATTGACGGGTCAAGCTGGTCATGCGAACTCAATGTGCAGTGTGCGTGTGTTGTATTTTGAAAAGGTCTTGGGCATATCGGGGGCTTCGCAGAGTTTACAGGGGTCCCGCTATCAGGATAACGAGTTAGGGTTAAGGGGGATAGCAGCCCCCTTACGGGCCGCAGGTGTAACAACCCCAAATTTCAAATACAAGTTTTTACAAAAAAAATTCAAAATGCATAAAGGGGTATTTATTGCCTGAGCACAAGATATAAGTAATTAATTAGCTATTTAATTACAAGAAGGAGCTTGTAGCTCATTGGTAATACCTTGCACTGCTGAACCAAGCCACCTGAGTTTAAATCCTATACCCTACATTATTTTTAATATTGTTTTATTTTGAAATTTTTAGAAGTTCAAGAGTCAATATGTGCTAATTCCAAAAAAACCCACTACACCCACAAATGTTAAAGTGCCAGTGAGAAGGTGGACCGACGTTGAGGAGTTCGGCGGCCGGACTCGGCCGGGACCGGGCGGCAGACCGGCCGACTCGGGCCGGCGCCGCCGGCCGGACTCGGCCGGACCGCTGAGTCCCCCAAATGAAAGTTGGGTCTTTTCACATTCTCATACCCTCTTCACACTCCATTTAATTAGATCGGTTCCAGAGACACAATTAATCCCCATTTACTCTATTTTTTTAATGAATTTTTAATATATTTTTACATTTTTTCAATTAAACTCATCTACCCTAACCCTATAAATACCACCCCTACACTCTACCCCCTCACTCCAAAACCCTGAGCCAACTCTCAAGAAATCTTTAGAAATCCTGGTGTGCAATCGAAGTGAGCGAAAGGCGAAGCTCCGGTGAATTCTCCGGCGGAAATTCCGACGACGACTCTAGGAACTCCCGGCGACGAAACGACGCACCGGCGACTCCTCCTGATCCTTCTCCCTCTCCTGGTTGTCCTAAACCCGTAAGTCCCCGTTCTATCTTCTCTATTCTATTCTAGAAATACGGAATTACAAAACCCGACGGAATCGGAACAAATCCGATTTCCGATTCGGTTTCTTTATAAAACTTTACTTTTCTTTAATACAATTATGCTTGAACCTTTTCATGTTGACTATTAAACACTAATCAACAATATTGATCAAGTTTCATAATCAAAAGTAATTGCTATTTTATTTTACTGTATTTTCATTTAAATACCACATAGTTTCAATTATACATATAACATCACAAAACTTGTTATATCTTTAAGTAGATCACGAGGTAATGACCTACCTCCTCACACACTCATATGAAACATAGCACAATATCCTTGGGAACATAGAATACGGGAAAAAACGATATCTTTACAAATAAATACCATAATTAATAAAACCGTTTTTCCTTAATGATTAGTATTTATACAAATCATTGCAAAGCGCCGCTACAACCCATTTGGAGAACCCGTTCGCGATGGTGTGGATTATCACACATTCTCGGGCTTAGTAGTGCGAGATGCAGACATCCGCAAGGAGCATTCGGTCTCAAAAGATTTAAAATAAGACATCTTAAGAAAACGAGATTTCTAGAATATTATATATATACTAAAATTATTTTCATATAAATATATGTATATGTGACATAAAAATATATATTTTGAATTATTACAAATATTCCACTTTTTTTTTCTAAAAATGTCACAAGAATCATTTTACACTAAAATACCATGAATTCCATACAAAACCAATATTACAAATAAATACCTTTTATTATGAATTTAGGATATTCTCATTAGAAATATCACATTTATAAAATCTACATTCATTACAACTCTAAAGACGATAATAAATACTTGGGGTGTATTTTGAAAACTATACAAAATATTTTTACATAAAACCCCCTCAAATTTTATAAATTACCCTGAGGACTCTAGTAAACATAGGTTTAAGCGGGACCAATCTCTTGAGCCTCAGGAAGCCGGAGAAGTTGGTGCTTGCCTATCTAGGGTAGACAACTTAACAACGATGTTATCAATAAGGTAATCGTCTTTGAAAAAGACACAAATCCTGCCGCCTGTGTGCAGCGGTTACCGATAACATCAAAACAATCAGGACTTCAATTTACTTTACTATTTGTCAGACTCAGATTGAGTCTCTCTATAATCTGACTTGAATATGATTCAAGTACAATCTGCAATTTACAATCTACAATCTACAATATTACAATTCAACATGAATCCATTATCCAATCTATCAACTTAACTGAACCGAACCATGGATATACATTCCATTTACATGATTATACAGTTACATCCATGATTCTATAGTTACATATATGATTCTCCAGTTACATCCATTTACTGATATCATGGTTTCAGTCAGTCATACAATTATACAATCTATACAGTTTACAATACAAGACAATACAATACAATAATATAATCAAGATAACACTACGGGATTTAAGGGGTAGATTGGTACGGAATATGTTAAAGGTGGCACGAGTTGGTCACTTAAAACGTAATTATATCCATGCCGTTGTTCCGTGGTATTATCGACGGAATCTTGTACTACGGGTTACCAAAGTCTCCGGTGTAAGTGGGACTCCTCTCATATACACTGGCATCTTTTGTACCAAACTACAAACAACAGCGTTAACACAACATTATAACAATATAATACAACATTAAAAGCTACTTTCTTATTCTGTCTACTTCTCCTTTATCTTTGGGACTTACCGAGCGATTTGTTCGCTGACGACATTCTCTTTCTTTTTTCTTTGAATGTCATCAGGTGACTGGACATTCCTGAGATCGAGCCCTCTGCTGAAGACTTGGACCAGTTCAGTGAAGACCCCGAGCTCTAGTTCATTGTACACTTTCCATTCAGTACTTTTTCATTTCTGTTATGTCATTGTTTAGGCGTTGTTTTTATTAGTTGTATTTACTTTCCATGCATTGTACAGAAAGAATGTGAATAAATAAAGTTGTTGTTTTTAATTATATCCTGTCTCTTATGCTTTACTTTTATATTGCTTAGATACGCTTAGCGTATTTACTTCACAGTAAATACGTAGCGGCCTCGTCCCTTTCGCTGTATACCGAGAAGCGGGGCGTGACATGTTTTGTTGGCGGCCCATGCAGGTCAGAACTGTATGGAACCCTAAGCAATATAAAACACAAGAACCAGCAACTAAAACATTCTTTACAATTCATACCTCTTGAATCTTATCATTTCATAAACTTTGAATCTGTCCTAACCCAAAATCCCCTCACCTCTTTTACAATCTTACAAAAACCTTCGCATCCTTTCATTCCTTCACACATTTTTCATACACTATCAAGTACTTCTAACACCTTGTAACACCTTAGCAGCTATAGAAGCCAAGACAGTTGACCAAGGTAACACTAGTATTTCACTTTCACATTTTTAAAACCCTTGCATCACTTTAATTTTTTCATACACTATTAGTACTTCAGTCACCACATTTTTCTTAACTTTGTTACACTTTCCTTTTACAAATTTCGAGGACGAAATTTTTATAAAAAGGGTAGAATGTAACAACCCCAAATTTCCAATACAAGTTTTTACAAAAAAAATTCAAAATCTATAAAGGGGTATTTATTGTATGAGCACAAGACATAGGTAATTAATTAGCTATTTAATTACAAGAAAGAGCTTGTAGCTCATTAGTAATACCTTGCACTACTGAACCAAACCACCTGAGTTCAAATCCTATACCCCACATTATTTTTAATATTGTTTTATTTTGAAATTTTTAGAAGTTCAAGAGTCAACACGTGCTAATTCCCAAAAAAACCCACTACACCCACAAATGTTAAAGTGCTAGTGAGAAAGTGGACCGACGTCGAGAAGTTCGGCGGCCGACTCGGGCCGGCGCGTCGGCCAGACTCGGCCGGACCGCCGAATCCCCCAAATGAAAGTTGGGTCTTTTCAAATTCTCATACCCCGTGCACACTCCATTTAATTAGATCGGTTCCAGAGACACAATTAATCCCCATTTACTATATTTTTAATACATTTTTACATTTTTTCAATTAAACTCTTCATCTACCCTGACCCTATAAATACCACCCCTACACTCTACCCCCTCACCCCAAAACCCTAAGCCAACTCTCAAGAAATCTTTAGAAACCCTGGTGTGCAATCGAAGTGAGTGAAAGGCGAAACTTCGGCAAATTCTCCGGCGGAAATTCCGACGACGACTCTAGGAGCTCCCGGCGACGAAACGACGCACCGGCGACTCCTCCCGATCCTTCTCCCTCTTCTGGTTGTCCTAAACCCGTAAGCCCCCATTCTATCTTCTCTATTCGATTCTAGAAATACGGAATTACAAAACCCGACGGAATCGGAACAAATCCGATTTCCAATTCGGTTTCTTTATAAAATTTCACTTTTCTTTAATACAATTATGCTTGAACCTTTTCATGTTGACTATTAAACACTAATCAACCATATTGATCAAGTTTCATAATCAAAAGTAATTGCTATTTCATTTTACCGTATTTTCATTTAAATACCACATAGTTTCAATTATACATATAACATCACAAAACTTGCTATATCTTTAAATAAATCACGAGGTAATGACCTACCTCCTCACACACTCATATGCAACATAGAACAATACCCTTGGGAACATAGAATACGGGAAAAATCGATATGTTTACAAATAAATACCATAATTAATAAAACCGTTTTCCCTTAATGATTAGTATTTATACAAATCATTGCAAAGCACAGCTACAACCTATTTGGGGAACCCGTTCGGGATGGTGCGGATTATCGCACATTCTCGGGCTTAGTAGTGCGAGATGCAGACCTCCGCAAGGAGCATTCGGTCTCGAAAGATTTAAAATACGACATCTTAAGAAAACGAGATTTCTAGAATATTATATATATACTAAAATTATTTTCATATAAATATATGTATATATGACATAACGATATCTATTTTGAATTATTACAAATATTTCACTTTTTTTTCTAAAAATATCACAAGAATCATTTTACACTAAAATACCATGAATTCCATACAAAACCAATATTACAAATAAATACCTTTTATTATGAATTTAGGATATTCTCATTAGAAATATCACATTTATAAAATCTACATTCATTACAACTCTAAAGACGATAATAAATACTTGGGGTGTATTTTGAAAACTATACAAAGTATTTTTACATAAAAATCCCTCAAGTTCTATAAATTACCCTAAGGACTCTAGTAAACATAGGTTTAAGCGGAACCAATCTCTTGAGCCTCAGAGAGTCGGAGAAGTGGCCTATCTAGGGTAGACAACTTAACAACGGTGTTATCAATACGGTAATCGTTTTTGAAAAAGACACAAATCCTGCCGCCCATGTGCAGCGGTTACCGATAACATCAAAACAATCAGAACTTCAATTTACTTTACTAATTGTCAGACTCAGATTGAGTCTCTCTATAATCTGACTTGAATATGATTCAAGTACAATCTGCAATTTACAATCTACAATCTATAATTTACAATATTACAATTCAATATGAATTCATGAATCCGTTATTCAATCTATCAACTTGACTGAACCGAACTATGGATATATATTCCATTTACATTATTATATAGTTACATCCATAATTCTACAGTTACATACATAATTCTCCAGTTACATCCGTTTACTGATATCATAGTTTCGGCTAGTCATACAATTATACAATTTATACAGTTTACAATACAAGACAATACAATACAACAATACAATCAAGATGACACTACGGGGTTTAAGGGGTAGATTGGTACGGAATATGTTAAAGGCGGCACGAGTTGGTCACTTAAGACGTAATTACATCCATGCCGTTGTTCCGTGGTATTATCGACGGAGCCTTGTACTACGGGTTACCAAAGTCTCCGATGTAAGTGGGACTCCTCTCGTATACACTGGTATCTTCTGTACCAAACTACAAACAACAGCGTTAACACAACATTATAACAATATAATACAACATTGAAAACCACCTTCTTATTTTGTCTACTTCTCCCTTATCTTTGGGACTTACCGAGCGATTTGTTCGCTGACGACATTCTCTTTCTTTTTTCTTTGAATGTCGTCAGGTGATCTGGACATTCCTAAGATCGAGCCCTCTGCTGAAGATTTGGACCAGTTCAGTGAAGACCCCGAGCTCTAGTTCATTGTACACTTTCCATTCAGTACTTTTTTATTTCTGTTATGCCATTGTTTAAGCATTGTTTTTTATCAGTTGTATTTACTTTCCATACATTGTACAGAAAGAATGTGAATAAATAAAGCTGTTGTTTTTAATTATATCTTGTCTCTTGTGCTTTACTTTTATATTGCTTAGATATGCTTAGCGTATTTACTTCACAGTAAATATGTAGCGGCCTCGTCCCCTTCGCCGTATACCGGGAAGCGGGGCGTGACAGCGGGGCAGCGTCCCGTTAGAAATTTTTTCTAGCGGGGGATATATTTTGAGTGTTGAGCGTGTAGGAAAAAGAGGGGTGAGGCGCGTCCTAAGGACGTGTGAGATGGTGCCCGCGGGTCACGTGCATGGCGTGTGGGCACTGGGCTCCAGCGGTCACGCATCCTGCACGCGGGCACCGGGTGCCAGCGGGTCACGCGCCCTGCACGCGGGAGCCGGGCGCCAGGGGGAAAAGGGGCTTAGCCCCTGAACTGGGAGTTGAACTCTCGAGGGAATTTGAAGTTAAACTCGTAGAAGAAAATTGATTTTTATTAAGAGTTAACCTCCAAAAAGATTCGGATTTTGGGGTTAAACGCCTTTGAGAATTTAGATCTTGGAGTTGAACTCCTCAAAAATTGGTTTGGATTTAAACTTCTAAAGAAGAGATTCTTGTTTTGGAGTTAAAATCCCAAAAGATTTTCGGAGATGATGAAAAGAGACCCCTTTCTTCTTTCTTGGGTCCTGAATCCTCTTTTAAGCATTGGATTTTCCCGAAGTGGGATTTTTGGAGATGGATTTCCTTCTTCCTCCTCTTTGTTGATTGGATCTTGGAGAAAAAGGGGGGTGAGATTTAAAAATCTTCCCTTTTAAAGATTTGATGGAAATTTGAACTCCCCTTCAAGAGCTTTAAGGTGAAAATCTATTATTTTTTGGGAAAAGAAGAGTTAAACTCTTAATTTAATTCAAAAAGAGAAAAAGGTTTAAAATTTCGAGAAAGGATAAGCAGGCACAGAAACCTAGAATTTTTGAGAGAATAAAAGTTGTTATTTATTTTTTCATCATGTTTGCCTTTTATAGGCTACGCATTTTACATATAGCCCATTGAGCTCTTCTATATGACACATGTGCCACTTCATACCTTATGTGCTTATTTCATTTTACACATAAGCTACGGGGTTTATAAAATTTTGGTTTTTTGCCCATTTTTTCATACATTTATTTCTAAAAAATTGCATTTAAACTAATTTTTTGCTTCCTTTTTGGCATGAAGTCGGTCCTTTATACGCTCGGTTTTGACTTGGGCTCGGCCCGGCTTGCTTGGGCTCGGGAACACTTGAGTCAGGGTTGGCTTTGATTTTAACTTGGTCAACTGGGGTGTAATTTTGACCCCAACACTCTCAAGTAATAAAATGAGTTTTAGTTATTCATTTGTATGCTTGGTTGCTTTTGAAGTTCCATGCAAACGTGAGTTTCAAGTGAAAGTACTCACTGGAGAAAGGAAAATAAAAATAAAGGCAGAAGTTCTGCTGTTGCTATAAATACAAAAGTCACTTGATTCCACGGGAGAATTTCAAATTGGAACAATACTAGGCCAAAACAATATCGAGAAGGATGAAATTGGATTTTTGAAGAAAATTTATGAAGGATGTCAAGAATTAGAGAAGGGGTTAAGGAAATTGAGAGATGGAAAGGATGCAGGAAGACTTGAGACGAGAGGGAATGAATTTTTTCTTCAATGTGCTTGGCCCTAGAAAGGCTAACTAATCCATGTTAAAATTTGGATGGAAAAAGGCAATTAAATTTTTTTTTTTTGAGTAACAACGAACTTTTGTGGGTGTTTTTTAGAATATCGAGTTTTTTGGATGATTTTTGGAAATAACATTTTTTTGAGGTGATATATTAAAAAAGGGCTTAATATTCATAATATAGCTCTAACATGAAATTTTTATTGCAAAGCGATCATAGAAAAATAATACGATAAGTTGCTTGATTTTTTTATTTTCAATCGGACCGGGTAAAACCCACAAATCCGTTGACGGATGAACAAACGAATAAAACCTACAAACCCATGGGCTGGGTGGCCCAGTTCTACTTTTAAACCGGCGGCGGGTAGGATACAAGTTATATTAAAACGGGCTGTAAACTTTTGACCAATGACCGATGTTTTACGTATGGACCTACGTATCAAACGGATCACGGGTCATTTTTGACACCTAAATAAAAGTATAAAATACTTATCTGACTAAATTTTATCACTGTTTTTTCAGTTTTTCTGTCCACTTTGCAAAGCTTCAATTTTTTTCCAATCGGGCCTGTTTGGTTCAAGGATTTTTGGGTATTAGTCACCGTTTGGATTCAAGAATCCAAAAAGAGAATGAGAATTTCAGAATTCTTGTTTGGTCGTAGAATTTTGGGTTTTTGGATTTGCTTGTTTTTTTTTGGGCCCAAAATAACCATCTAGTGATAATGCAAATGTGATTTGAAAATGACGCAAAAGCCCCTACATCAAATTTCAAAGACAAAGCGAGTGCACCCTCAATCTGAGGGCTAATATCGGCAACCAACCCATTTTAACGGTGGATCCGTATCCAATCATACCCTTTTTGATAAAAACCCACATCGTTTCCATAAATTACACTTCAGGCCCATTCATTATCTTCAATCGCCTCTCGAAACCCTAGCAGAATTTTTTTGGCTCTATAGAATCCCTAGGTTCTTTCTTCTCGCCTCAAATCCTCCACATTTCGCCGCTTAAACCCTAGAATACCTACCTTTTACCTCTAATTTTTCTTTGCAGAAGCCTCGAAACCCTACCTTGAAACCCTAATCTTTAGTCTTCGGACTCTTAGGTGAGCATTTCTTGATCTCTTGGAAAATTTGTTGTGAATTTTGTTAGATCTGTGAGTAAATCTTGAAGTTTTTGGGTGATTAGAATGGGAGAAGCAAGGGACAACGATGCTTATGAAGAGGAGCTTCTTGATTACGAGGAGGATGAAGAGAAGGCCCTTGATTCAGTTGGGGCCAAGGCTTCTGGTGAAGCGGCGAAGAAGTAAGATTTTGGTTTGTTTATAGTCGAATTTTGAATTTTTATCTTCTGTTTTAAGTTTTGTATTGGTTTGTGATCTTTATTTAGATTGATTTGTAGTTGATCTTTTTAATATTATAAACTTTCGATATTCATCAGATCTGGCGGATCCTATTTTAAAAACTTTATTATTTTAATAAATCAGACACTTTTGCCATACATAAAGAATTAATTCATACAAGTCACTAGAAAGATGCAATTTTGCCATCAGTTAAGAGAGTTATTTATTTTTCCGCATCGAGGATGGTAATTATCTTCTATATTGTCATATCGTAACTGTAGATCTCACTAACAACCTAATCATTGATTGTTGCAGGGGCTATGTTGGAATTCACAGCTCAGGGTTCAGAGATTTCCTGTTGAAACCAGAGCTTCTCCGTGCTATCGTGGATTCCGGATTTGAACATCCCTCTGAAGGCATGCACTTTTCTTAATATTAATTCGTTTTTTAGTTATAGATGCTGTTGGTTTTAATCATGTGATCCTACTAAAATATCAATCATGAAGCTAAATTATGTGTTGTTGTTATTGTTCTCGATTAATTATACTGTCCCCGGATGGTCCGTACAAGCACGCAAGCACAGAGTATAGTTGTCATGTTCTTGCTTCTCTTTGGTGATAAGATTTTAGTTTTAAACTTATATTTTCAAAGGTCATGCCTTGAACTAAAGTTTTTTGTGTTCAGATAAATCACTTACTAATTAATCAGGAAGCTAATCTTTGTATCTTTTTGAGAACTTAGAATGACTAGATTATTAAGACGGTTCGTGCTTGCAACTTTAAATCCAAATATTACATAGCGATATAATATTGATATAGTTTGTATCTTATTATCTTTCAATCTTTATTCCGATCCATATGTTTGGTTCTTTCTATTCTGGTTATGTTTTTCATTAATTGAGGGAACTTCATGCTTTCTTTTAATATGCTTGAATAATTAATATCTGTTATATTTATCTCAATGCATGTTTGAAAGCCAATCATATGTAATTATGTTTCTATAATGCATGGTAAGAACTTTCACAATGGGCTATCAGAATTTTCTTCGTGACCAGCTCTGAAGGCGGTTCTTGTATCCTCATTTTTTATCATTACATACTATACATGCAATGAACCTAGTTATTCTGTGTTTGTTTTTTGGAAAATTCAAGAGGAAGCCATGCAGACTTAAAATTGAGTAGTTTGATTTGTTTGAATTTGTTTAAATGCATTTTGGAGCTCAATTGTTTGTTTTGAGATGTTCACAAATTTATTGCATGCTCATTCTTTGAAATATTTTTTCTTTGTAATCATGATATGCTTTCTGTGACTCCACTTGTCTTTCTCTTCCTGTTTGATCTTCTGAAATTTCATGTTTGTTTAAGCTTGTTAACGTAGAAGGATACATATAGTGCGTGAGCATCTTTTAGAAAATATATAGAAGAATGATTCTTGTTACTATAGTTAGTATGGCCTCCAGCTTTTAGCAGCCTTATTCTTACCATATTGTGTACAAAATATTCCCTTGATTAATAATTTTCAATTTTTCCTGGATAATATTTCAGGTAAAAATTTCAACATACTTATTTTGGAGGACAATTTGGTAAAACTTTCCCTTAAAAGGATCCAGAAGGATACTTTTTACTTACCGTGGGTACCACGCTCCAATTTTCTTTGGTTCTCCACCAGTACAACATGAGTGCATTCCCCAAGCCATATTGGGAATGGATGTCATCTGCCAAGCAAAGTCTGGTATGGGGAAGACTGCCGTCTTTGTTCTCTCTAGTCTCCAGCAGATAGACCCTATTGCTGGCCAAGTTGCTGCACTTGTCTTATGCCACACAAGAGAGTTGGCATACCAGGTCTGCCTTTGAGCTATCAACCACTTCAATACCTCTCTCTCTCTCTATCTGTGTGTGGCAATCATTCAGATAGTCATTCCTGATCTTTATTATCTGTTGCTTGCAGATATGCCATGAGTATGAGCGATTCGGCAGTTACTTGCCAGATGTTAAGATTGCGGTGTTTTATGGTGGTGTTCATATTTCAAAACACAAGGATATACTGAAAAATGAGTGCCCTCATATTGTTGTTGGGACTCCAGGGAGGATCCTGGCATTAGCCAGAGATAAAGAGCTCTCATTGAAAAACGTGAAGCATTTTATTCTTGATGAATGTGACAAGATGCTGGAATCGCTTGGTATGTTATTTTTGTGTGCAAATAATCTCCCTTAATGTGGATACATTCCTTTCTGTTATTTCATGTCATGGTTTGTATGCTATGTAGACATGCGGAGGGATGTGCAGGAGATCTTCAAGATGACCCCTCATGACAAGCAAGTGATGATGTTTTCAGCTACTCTCAGCAAGGAGATTCGTCCTGTTTGCAAGCGGTTTATGCAAGATGTAATGTTCTATGGCCAGCTTACATGTCATCCTTTTTAGTACCACCAACAAAAAAATTGGGAAAGTCCTTTTTTACTTTGTTAGCCACCAAGCAGTGGTTCCAGTTAGGTTTATTGTTGATTTTTTTTTCTTTTTCTATGGTGGGGTATGGAAAAAATTGATTTAGAGTATGTCATCGAAGTCTGGTTGCATTTTTTAAAGTGAGGAGTCATCTGTACATGTTTTGCTTGGGTACGTGATTTATTTTTCCCATGTACCATTTGCGTCTGTGGCAATCTTCCTTGCCTTCTGGGTGAAGTAAATAGTTGCAATTGCTTTTGCAACGTTGACTTTCATTCGTTGATTGGAGAACTCGAGGCAGATGGATTTTATCGGGAATGCACTGGCAGCTGCACATTAATTATTCCCTGTTGAGGCTTAATTCAGCATGGTTAAATATCTGGGAGTTTTAACTTCGGAGGCTAGTGCTTTCAGATCAGTTGCATTTGGAAACCTGGTTTCAAGAGTTGGGTTGTGCATCATTCTTTTGGTACTGGATTCCGTTAGCTTCAGCACAAAGGCCTAATAAAATATTTAATCTTACGTTTGTTCCTTACAGCCAATAGAAATATATGTGGATGATGAGGCAAAGCTCACCTTGCATGGTTTAGTACAGGTATTTACTATTAGATGTTATATTTTATTATCGATTTTGGAAATTTTTCATGACACTTCTGTTTATTTGGCAGCACTACATCAAACTCACTGAGCTGGAGAAAAACCGCAAGTTGAACGACCTTTTGGATGCTTTGGACTTTAACCAAGTCGTGATATTTGTCAAGAGTGTCAGCAGAGCTGCAGAGCTGAACAAATTGCTAGTCGAGTGCAATTTTCCTTCCATCTGCATACACTCTGGAATGTCTCAGGAGGAAAGGTTGGTCTTATATGAAATTTTTTTCTGCTGTTTTAGATTGTGTCCTCTGCTGTCCGTAAACTTGATTGCTTCTTTTGTTGTCTTGAATGCTATATTTTTCATACTTTTTTCAACTATGAAACAAATTGAATTTAAATTAGTAGCCATTTACATCTGCATCTCGGTTTGAATCTATATTCCAATTCAATTCATGTAGAACATATTCTTATCTGTTAGAAGTATATAAGTATAGGGTGCATGGTATATACCTTTGGTGTGTGTATATATTAGTCATTGGTGCATTTTTTGTATAAATCCATATGTAGAACATAAATTTATATTAATTGTCATTTCCCGTGAAACAACATGGTATTTGAGTTTTATCAGATGGAAGTTAAGCTTTAAAAGTAAGAGATGTGGTCAAGAACTCAAGGTGACAAAGCTGTATATTATCTGACACAAGAGTCACCTAAAAGGGGCCCATCTGAGTGTAGAGTGAATTTAAATACTTATATAAAAATATTCTATTTAATTGCAATCTCTATCTATTTTTATGTTTTATCATGTTAGTAATTATATTAAAATGGTACCTTAATGTATTTGGGGAAAATATGTTCTAGAAATAAGCGCTTGAAACCAAATAACTCATTTATAGTCTAATTGTTTCATAAGAAGATTTGAAGTCTTGAAGTAAAAGAAACCAAAAAGAATCTAATTGTAACTTGATATACAAATAGTAAAGAAATAAATATTTGAAGTATGTACATTATCTTTTGCGCCGGATGTGTTTTCCTATAGAAGTGAATGCATTCATGGGTGCTGTCGTCCGGAAGGTCGTTATCAGCGGCTGGGAATGGTGACAAAAGAAGAAGAAGAGAGGAGCGGAGAGGGAGAGGTTTGGGAAGATGAAGGATTGGTCTGTATGGTTTCTCGATAAAATTAAAATTCTTAAGCTAATTTTATTGTAGTTATTTAGAGTCCTAAAAATATGGAGGAGCATAGGTTATAATAGAACGGGTTTGTTTTTGTTGTGTTCATTATCAATTGCGGCTTTCCACCCCCACCCCCACCCCCAGCAGGGGGCTCCCCCTTTTCTCCTAGAACTTAACGAAGACGTGATTGCATTGAAACATTGCATCGGTAACATCTCTTTACTGTATCTAGTCATGCATTTCCAAGCAACCTTTATTTGTTGTGTCCTTGCATTGACTTGCATTTATTTGAAGCACAGAAAGTTCTACTTGCTCGCCGTGTCCGACACGTATCGGACACTCCACCCGACACGTGTTCGACACACATGGGCCGTGTCCATCCATATTGGACGTGTCTGACACTTATGAATTGTATTTTAATGTGTATGGCTTTTAGTTTTATATATGTATTTGTTTGTGCTTAAAAGAACTTGTGTTTTGAATAAAAAATATAACATTAATTTTATTTTATTATGCTTTTAATGATAAACTAGTATATGTTTCCTCTCGTAGTGCATTATATATTGTCTAATATATATAATTTAATATATTAAAAAAATAATATAGCGATGTCCCCGTGTCCACCTGCTTACAAATTTGAAGCGTCCTGCGTCCACGTCCACGTCCGTACCTGTGTCCGTGTCTATGTCCATGCTTTCACTCTTTATGAATTAAATCTGTATATCAAGTGACATGCTTTCCATCCCGTCCCCCCTCCCGTGGGCAGCCCCCCCTTTCTCCTAGAACTTAACCTAGACGTGATTGCATTGAAACATTGCATTGGTAATATCTCTTTGCTGTATCTGGTCATGCATTCCAACCAACCTATATTTGTTGCGGCCTGGCGCTGACTTGCATTTGTCAGATTTTTGTTCTCTTCACTCTTTAAGAATTAATTCTGTATATCAAGTGTTTGTTTTTGTTGGGTTTATTCATTATTTTTCAGGTTTAGCAGTAGCCTTGCTAAGCAACTGTAGTCTTTCAGGTTGACAAAGTACAAGAATTTCAAGGAAGGACACAAAAGGATTCTTGTGGCCACTGATTTGGTTGGTCGTGGAATTGATATTGAGCGAGTTAACATTGTCATTAATTATGACATGCCTGATTCTGCAGACACCTACTTGCACAGGGTACACTCGTAACTCTATCACATCATGCATGCTGCCTTTTTGTGCCTGTATTCGAGCAGCGGATCATTTTCTGACTTGCTAATTTAACAGGTTGGGCGTGCTGGTCGTTTTGGAACCAAAGGGCTGGCCATTACGTTTGTGTCATCTGCTTCTGATTCAGATGTTCTTAATCAGGTTATATTTGTAGTTTCCTTTTTGTTTTGGAGTTGCTCTTCTCAGCTGTGGCCGAGATCGTTAAAATTTGCCCTATATGTAGGTTCAAGAAAGGTTCGAGGTTGATATAAAGGAGTTGCCTGAGCAAATTGACACTTCGACATATAGTAAGTCCAAGTGTTGATTTTTACTATCTTTGTTTATTTTACTGGTTACTCCTGTTTCTGAGTAGGAAGTTCTCACTATATGCAATTAAACCCCCCAATGGCCGTGAATGAATGTATGAAGTGATGATACGAGAGGGTAATATATTACAAAATTGATGAGTATAAATTGCTTTAGTTGCTGTATTATAAGAGTTTGGGTTTCATTTTTATATGAATAGCTTTGTATGATGCCCAATGATGGAAAACTCAATTTTGGAGCGGCTGCATCCTTATTCTCTTTTGAGCCTTTGACGTGCTAACACTAATCTCTTTGTATCTCAGCTCTCTCTCTCTCTCTCACACACACACACACACACACACACAACACAAACACACTCGCACGCACAATCACACTCTCTTCTCTCTTCTTCTTTTGCTGCTGCTTCATCTTCTTGTTATGGATGTTAATGTGCTCAAGATTATTAACTATCGCATGGGCTGTCGATGAATAGCAAAAGCTACGAGATCTGAGGACAAAAGGATAATGTGGACTGTTTTATTTTTTAATTTAAATTTTTTGGGGGGTGGGGTTGTAGGAAGAAGTTACTTGCAGAGCTAGAAGATTTTATTATATTTAAAATTTTCTTTGGATTATGATTGAAATGAAATAGAGGAAACAAGGATTGCTCCTGTAGCATTTACTCTTCATATGAATAATACCTATTGTTTTATTCTCTAACTATTGAAGTATTATTGGATTAGTAACCTTCATTTTATAATTCAATTTAGCTTTCCCTTTCAATTATGTACTGCAATCATCATCTTAATTAAAACATTCCATTCCTTTCAATTATGTAGCATAATAATATTTCGAGTCATTACACATTTCTTTTGTTTATTACTGTTTTGCCCATTGTTACCCGAAACTCGGAATGTTTTGGTACGTGGAACGAAAATGGGAACACGGAACACTACTTGTTATGGAACGTGGTACGATAGGGATAGTTTTCTTCGATACACTTGCATAAAACGAAAAACGTAGCTCTAGAACATGGAGTGCCTTTTGGATTGTTTGTGTGTGTGTTTGCATGTATGGGTTATATACTAAATATACAATTTAATATCTTTGCTATAAATTTGAATTTTTTCTAGTATGTGTATCAACATACCTGAAGATGATTCAGATAGAATATGGATCAAGATAACTAGTTGTATTAAGATGGTAGATAGAGATCTAGTCGAGAGGTGATGCTCCATCATCTAAGAACACATCATGGTGGAACGAAAAATTAAAGGCTGTTATTAAAATCAAGAGGGATTCTTATAAAGATTTGAAGAAAATCAGATATGTGGAGAGATTTGAGAAGTATAAAATAGATGAAAAGGAAGTTAAGAAAGCTGTTCGGGAAGCTAAAGTTAAGGTCTACAAGGAGGTGTACGAGAAGTTGGACACTAAGAAGTCTAAAAATGATATATATTGGATTGCTCGGATGCGGGAAAGGAAGATCAGAGATTTATGTGCGGTGAAGTGTGTCAAAGATGAAGACTGTAAGGTTTTAGTCCGAGACGAAAATACACGAAAAGATGGTTATTTTGACAAATTGTTCAATGAGAGCTTTACTAAGAATTTGGATGGACTAGTATCTCAAGATATAAACCGTGATTTCATGCGTAAAATAAGAATATATGAAGTTAAAGAGGTTTTGAAGAGAATGAGATCAAGAAAAGCGGTTGGTCCAGACGGGATTTCTATCGAGATTTGGAGATGTTTAGGAGAAATAGGTGTTTAATGGCTGACAGATCTGTTTAATAAGATTTGGTAGACCAAAAGAATGCCAAATGAGTGGAGAAAAAGTATCCTTTTATCTAACTACAAGAATAAGGGTGACATTTAAAGTTCAAACTACCGTGAAATAAAACTTACGTGTCATGCCATTAAGATTTGCGAGAGATTGAACACAGGCTAAGGAAGGATGTTAAGATAACAGAGAACCAGTTTGGGTTCATGCCTGAACGATCGACGACGGAGGCTATTCATTTGCTTCGTCAACTTGTCGAGCGTTTTCGAGATAGGAGAAGAGATTTGCATATGATATTTATTGATTTAGAGAAAGCGTACGACAAGATATCTAAAGAAGTATTATGGAGAACAATGATGAAGAAGAGGGTCCCCGTCAAGTACATTGATATAATCAATGATATGTACGATGGAGTAGTGGCAAATATCAGAACTTGCGGCGGCCTAATGAGTGATTTTCAGATTACAATTGAGTTACATCAAGGATCTGTATTAAGTCTATTCCTGTTACCATCGTGATGGATGAGCTTACTAGAACTATCCAAGATAAGGTACCTTGGTATATGCTATTCACTGATGATATTGTTCTAGTAAATGAGACGAAAGCAGGGGTTAATGCTAAATTGGAGTTATGAAGGCAAAAGTTGAAATCTCGGGGTTCAGATTGAGTAGGTCTTAGACAGTATATATGCATTGCAAATTTAGCAAACAGAGAAGTTGAGACCACATTGGTATTACACTGGAAGGGCAAGAGATCACCAAACGATCAGTTTAGATGTTTAGGTTCCATTATCCAAATGATGGGGAGATCGATAGCGATGTTAATCAAAGGATCCAAGCTGGTTGGTTGAAATTTTATGAGTGCAGCAAAAGATTTTGTGTGATCGTAAGTTTCCGTTAAAGTTGAAAGAAAAGTTTTATTGGAGCGCTATTCGGCCTCTTATTATATGGTACAGAATGCTGGGCTCCTAAAAAACATCATACATAGAAGATGCACGTAGCGGAGATGCGCATGTTGTTGGATATGTGGTAACACTAGAAAAGATATAGTGCGAAATGAGAATATTCATTCAAAAGTTGGTGTAGCACCTGTGGAGGAGAAAACACGGGAAAACCGGCTAAGATGGTTTGGTTGTGTGCGCAGACCTATAGAAGCACCGGTTCGACGAATGGATACTCGATATAGGCAAATGTCAAAAGGGTGAAAGGGAAACCGAAGAAAATATGGATGGAGGTGATACGAAAAGATATGGTTGCCAAAGGTCTCAATGAAAGTATATTGTTCAATAGGAGTGAGTGGAGGCGAAGGATTCATGTGCTGGATCCGGCATGATTCTCATGCTGGTTCATGTAGCCTATCCCATATGCATGGGATAAAAGGCCCAGTTGTTGTATATGTATCAACATAGCCGATTATGCCCATTTAAGTTTAAGTTCTTAATGGGTTAGATTGGAACGATGATTCTTGCGATTTGGATCGGTAGTGTTCCCAATTTGGGAATGACCGTTCCAAATCGTAAATCGCTGATAGTTTGGCGATTTATGGTAACACGGTTTTGCCCTGTGTCTGTGAGCATGAACTTTGCACTATGTGTATGCTGATAATATGTTACTCTCTTTGGATAAGGGAGAAGATAGATTTTAAATCAAAGAGAAAAAGGTAGATTGTTTTTTATTTATTTCCGTCAATGCTATTATTACTAATTTGCCATTAGTTCATGGTAGCACCACAGCGTAGTGCTAGAAGTTAAAGGTGGTTTAGTGAATATATTTGTTCAATGTTAGTATAGTGACAGACGACGGACATTTGAAACAATATGTATATTCAATGTTTTTTATTTTTATTTTTATTTTATTTTATATTTTATTCAATGTTAGTATAGTAGCAGGAACTCACCCTCACAATATTTGTAGTTTAGTAAACCATTACTGAAACAAATTGTTGTTTTCTGTATTGTTTAGAGCGTGTATTTTGTTTTTTTAAAATAGCTTCAAGTGAAAACGTTTGTTTAGGAATTTTTTTGTCATATATATTATCATGTTTAGAAACCTGAAGGAGTAGCAGAAACATTTGGAATGCCAAATGGTTTTGTTTGCTATACAATAAATTCATAGAAATTCAGGTTAATAGTCAATCTCAGTTTGGAAAAAAAATATTTTGGGTTCTGATGCTGCTCTTTTGATGCTGTACTAATGTAGATGTCCTGTCGCACTCTAATTCATTATACCATGTACAATTAGACTGGTGACTTGATTTGCCTAGTTATTTTTCACTTAGTATCGGTTTCTTTTCTTTTAATTTAATTGGCCTTTGTTTTTGTTTACAGTGCCATCTTGAAGAGAGACTCCGGTGCCAATACGAGGATCACGGAGACTTTAATGAGCACAGCTAAAATGCAGCTGTAGTGAGCACAGCTAAAATGCAGCTGTAGTGATGAGACTTTGTTTTGTTAACGACTCTTCTTATTTTGGCAACTAAAGGCCTTTTGAGATTGAAGTGCATCTATCGTTCATCTGTAGACGTTTATATAATATATCTACCAGGCTGCCTCTTCTGTTTGATTTATTAATATACTGCATCTAATGTAGTATCTATGAATGTTTTACCATGTTGCTTTGCTGTATGGTTTAGTATCCTTTCAGTATTATTCTTGAAGTATTTGTTCTTCAGTATTTGATCTTCAAACGTTGTTATTAGTCAGTTTTGATCTTTCCGTTATCAGTCAATAGGCATGTTCTTTTGTTTTAGTACTGTTGCCCACCAAGGTTAATCTTCATGTTTATCAGCAATCTTGTCTAAGTTTCTTAATCTTCAGATTTATCAAACTAGGCATTCACAATATGTGATGTATTTTTAACCGTGCTTGGTGGCACAGAAATGCACACACATGTATGTATATATGCTGGATGGTAGCGGGAAACATTGGTGGTTGTGGCAACAGGTAAAGGGATGTCCATATTTAAGCCGGTAATTTTTATCCCTCCCTTTGATATCAAAATTTAGACGATGATAAAGATTATAATCTAATTCAAAATTAAATCTTTAAAATTCAAGTAACTATAATCATGAACTGCTAGAACCGAAACAAAATTAGTTTTGATAGGGGGGAGAAAATTAAAAACGAGGGAAACATACAATTCTCTCTTATCAATATGGTGGTATTTATTAGGAACCCTATATGCTGGACCGAACTTGATTTCAAGAATTTAATTGAGAATTTGAAAACAATTGCAAAAAAATGGAGCAAGGGTAGAAAAATTGCATTGAAGGGATCCAATAGACGACGAAGAAGATAACTTTTATTTGTAAAAAGAGGGAGTCATTTCATTTTTGTTCATCACCATAATCCCCTTTATTACACACTCAACTATTTATAGATCTCAACTCACTACCATCAACAAACTTTAAGTAGTCAAGATTCTCAATAAAGCTTGCAACTATCTTTATAACACTAACCAGAGTATCGGAGGGACGAAACTGGAGTAATCTCCGGCATTGTCTTTTCCTGTATCTCATCAAAGATCTTCATATAGACATCGCAAGAGCTTGGATCTCTCTTTTCCTCCACCCAATTTGGTAAAAATCCTATCTTTTAATTTAGTTATAGTTCTACTCATGGAATGATAGGTTTTTATGTGAGTAATTTCTAAAATTATGATAAATATTTATAAGTTAATTTCAAAAGTTTTAGTAATTTTATGTGATCTCCTGATGATCAGTGACATGGTAGGGTTTCAAAATTTTTAGAATATTCTTGGTTGAGAATTATCCTTTTTGGAAAACTACAAAGTTGTAGGTAATTGGTTTATATTTTAGAAAAAAATTTTGGTTGATTTTTACTGTAAAATGATTTTTTTACGAATTTTCAAATGAAGGGATTCCAAGATGGAAATTTCATTTTCAATGGCTGTTTTTCACTCAACTTGTAAACATTTTCTTAATTTTTCTATTGACAATTTGGAAATTATCAAAATTGGAAGTTGTAGATAATTTTGTATAGATATCTCTAGAATTTTTATTTGCCTTATTCAATTTATAAAATCTAAAGATATCAATTTTTCAGTGAAAGGTTGTTTTCTGGTTTGTGAAATAAATTCAGAAACATGTTTTAACTTTGTATTTTATTTCATGTCTTATACTTAGAATTTGAAAAATATATTTTGGGACATCAAATTTAGCTCATTTATTTATATGTAGAATTTTAGTTTGAGTCCAAATATTGTATTTACGATTTGTGGTGATTTTTCGAAGCGAGCAAAAAAACTGCCGTTTTCTGAACTCGCATTTTCAAACAATATGCATAGGAGTATTGTATTTTCCTTGCTACATATTACTAGTAGGATAATGTTATTGACGTGTGTGTCCTTACATTTGAAGGAGTGTTAGCGGGGGCACTGGAGGCGTCGAGACGAGGAAAGAGGTCGTAGGTTTCGACTAGCTCGAGGAGCGTCGGTAAGTAGATTTATATCTACGGAGGAAGTCGGGTGGATGGCGTATAGCACCCCAGCAACCAAATTAAGTAGAACACGTACTATATTATATACTCGTAGCTTATATTAATATGATTCGTATACTTAGATTATAACTAGGCAGCTAGTCTATGTTCATAATTAGTAGGTTATATGTGTGTGTGTGTGAGAGAGAGAGAGAGATTATTGTTATGTGCCGTATACGACTAGATGTTCGTACTATATAGATTGGATGATTGGTTGATATTGTATGAGGGATGAAACTGTACTTGATATGATGAAGATAGATCGTTGATTGCGGTTTATGTTTATTTGACTCGTGGAGTCTTTGCTAAATCCTGATTGAGACTTTATGATATGTCTGAAGCTATACTCTTAAAAAAAAGCTAACGATTCGTTTTCTACTTTTAAATAATAATGATAAGGACGCGCTGCTAATTTCAAACGAATATCTATTTTAAAAACACCGCAGCTTTTTTATTTCCAAAACAACGTTTCGTTCTAATTTAAACTATAATTGTATAGCTCGTAAGTAATTATCTATTATAATGCTTGTTTAGATTACGATTATTCGATTCGTTATACGTACATGTTACTTATTGTTACACTACGTTATATTATTCATACTTATGCTTCGTACAATTCGTTTATAATACCATACTTATATGAATACACCGATAGAACACTGCACAACGACCAATGATTGCTATGTTACACAAATCACAGACGTGCATATTACACTACACATCATTGGCACTTTCATGAAACTATAAGATTGCCACGTTTGACAGTGCTAATGTTGTTTTATGAATCGATGAGCGATATATCCATGATTTATCATCAACTAACGTAGATGCATGATGTATTGTTGATGATTATGATATCGATGTTCGAACGCACTTAATAGAACACTTGCACATTTATTAATGATTCCTATATGATACAATCAAAGACGCGTATGCTACATCACACATCATTAGTATTTCCATGACACAGTAGAAACTGTTATACTTTTCATGTTTTAATTATACATGCTAGTATGCATGATATTTGCTGATTTTGATATTCGAATACCATTGCAATGGGTATTCGTATATGATGATGATGATATGTGTGTGTGTATCAGTGGTATGAGACGCGCGCGCGCACACACACACATATTGATGGTTGCCAATTGTGGCAAAAATGAATTATATATGTGTTCTTCGGAACTTAATATTTTCCATGGATTTGAGAAGCCGGAGTGTGATTTATAAAACTTGTGAATATTTTAAAATGTGGTTTTCTCTTGATATGATGATTTGACGTCCACCATGAGTTTTCTTGATTTTTATGATATGATATTATCCGAAATCGAGGAAGATGCCGAGAAACCGATTACGGATACATGATGGACCCGGTATGACATCGAGGGGCAGGATGGGCCGTAGATTGTATGGGAGCGTGGAAGATATCCAGGAGATATCGACCGAGGCTATATTGATGTCGAGAGAGGACCGGTCTGACGAAATGGTGCTTATGATATCTGGATTTTACGTGTCGATAATAGACATGCGATTTATGATTATTTCGAGTGTCGGTGATGGACACTCGGTGGATGATGATTTCGAGTGTCGATGATGGACACTCGGTGGATGATATGATGTTATGGATTATATATTTCCATATAATATTGATCTTGTAGATCATATTTGTTCTACGCGATCTGAGGATGCGTTTATATATATATCTCGCATAGTATGTTGATATATTAATGTATCATCTAGGTAGATCGTTATGCATTTCGATTTTTACCTTGCGATATATTTTTATTCACGAGTTGGCAAATCATCCCAGTTGTGCCTTAGTTTCTTGCAGGACCGATCGTTTAGATTAGTAGCGGCTTGCCGGCACACTTCTTTTTCGGGTGATTGCTTTTGGTAGGTGGGTTATATAGTCTCATCGTAACCGCCACTTGTATATGTATATTTTTTTAGATCTAGTTAGAAACTCCATCGACCAAAACTTGTATATTTCTGGACTTAAAGACGAGACTTATATATTTATTCTTTGGGATGTCGAGCTTGGATATAGTCGTCTTGATGATATTTTTAGTAATTTTCTTACTTGTTCTTGTGTTGATCTTCGTCTTGAGCATCGCATATTAATTGCGTGGTTGCTCCGCCGTTTGAATGTGGAAGCTGGCTCCCGTTAGGGATACTTATTATATATTATGCTTTACATGTGGTTTTATTCAAAATTTATAAAGAAGGTGCTCCCTGATTTTTAAACGACGTATGTTTTCAAATAAACTTTACTTATACTTTCAAAAAGGAACTTTATTTTATTTAATAACCTTTTTCAAAACTTCACCTTCACTATTTCTTTAAAAAGGTTTTGATTTTGGGTTTTTAGCTTACTTGGGTTATGGTGGGGTCCAATAGACTTCACGTGATTCAAGTGTCGATCACGTGACTTTTCCGGGTCGTGAAAAAGTTAGCAGGGTCTCAGAACGTGTCGGTGCACTACCTTGCTGTCAATGTCGGGGCAATACCATTTTGGGTTACATCAATGGTGCTTTTAGTGAAAGCAGCCCCGTGGTGCGTAGTGCAAACGAGAATCGGTCTCAAAGACACTAAACTCTAATGTGAACCAAGAGTCAGAGTTCCCTCTGCTGTCGGGGTCGACAAGGACAAACGATTTCCGCTGTTAGAAAACATCACCTCTTGCATATTCTGGACGCATTCCACGACGAGTGACAGCCTATAGGGAATGTAAAGATAAAGAGTTGGCTTGAAGGGTCACAACTATCATTAGACATATTAACCTCAAGTCTCTGCTCGGGACGAACTTACAAAGGAATATAACGATTCACTTTGAGAAAAAAGGTCACGACCGGGCCTTAAATTCTAGGATAGCCTACGAAAAATTATTCCGAAGATGCAACACATCTAGCAAGAGAGAGAAAAAAGTCAGATTTTTTGAGTACTTTCGAGTTGCTTTGTTGGGCCCATATCTTCATTTGTTCCTGTTTCATGATCAGGCACATGCATCCGGTATATGAAAGAATTTTTTGTTGAATTTATTAAGTCACTATATCCAACCCATTAAGCTAGCTAATATATAACACAACCGTTTATCTTTTTAGTTATGATATTCAATTAGTTGACAATCTTTTAGTTGTCATAAAGATACATATCTAAACTAAAAATGAGGAAATAGCTTATGGTTTTAACTGATAGATTATGTAAGATGGATATATATAGTAATGATAGGAGAGGCTCCCATGATACGGAAAATAATATATAGTAATATTATTCCCCTACTCAAGATCTTTTGGTGGAAGAAATCTTATAAGGCAACAAGGAATCGGTCCTCTTCTTCGATCGACTAAAGTCCATTCCATTAGCCGTCGACGTAAAGAGAGGAGAAATCAAGGTTGTAATTTGGGAGAAGCTACAACATCCTGTTCAAGCTTTCTAGTGTAGATCTGATCGACAATATGAATCCGGGTACGTATCAGTTATATATTAATGCTAACATTGGTATCAGAGCGAGATTTTGATCTCGCTGTTATTTTTATAATCGATTCATCCTTTTTTATTGATGAGATTCTTCTCTATAATTTTTAATCATAAAATAAACTATTGAAATTTAATGAAGGACAACTCATTTCTCTCTTCTCTCTTCATGTTTAATATCAAAATTAATTGATATTGAGGCTCTAGTTCCTTTTGGACTTAACCGTAAATGAAAACTAAATTGATTGTTAATTATTTCTAGGTTTTGCTATGAAATCCATGGTTAATATTTAATAGTTTGGCCTTTAGTTATATTGAAACTCATGTGAACTTAATATAAATTATTAGCATATGAAACCTTATGCTAATTATAATGATAAGATTTAGATCTCATGCTTCCGAATTTAATGTTGTTCGTTTTGGATGGATATGTCTCGGATAGCGATACCATTCGTAGTTTTCTTGTAATCCAATTATAGATATGATTATGCTTAAAGTTTTTGGATTTATAACCTTTTACTTTAGTCCAAATTAAATTAATTGCATTAAGGGATCATGTCCATTAAATTGCCAATTAACTTCTTGTAATGAGTTAGTTTAATTTAATGTTCGGTATTTTTGTGTGTTTCCAATTAATGGATTCCCTAATTTTAACTTCACATGCCAGAGATTTATATACATTACACGCTTTAAAGTTAAGAGTTTATGTATGTTGTTATTAAACCCTTTTATAATTTATTTCAGATCTAAATGTAATTTCTGAAATTTTTCTGGACTGTTAGGTAATTACATAAAATTTTACTGCAATTACAGAAATGCAATTTTCATAATTATTAGGGTCTGTTTGCAAATTTTTGGTAGAAACTGAATTCATGGACCTTACTGCAACCTGTCAGTAAATTTCAGTATTCGCAAATCAGTCCAGATTTATTGTTCTGAAATTTCAGGGACTGTTTTATAAATCCCACGGACTTTTTTGTAAATTCCAAGACTGTTTTCCAAATTCTAGGGACTGATTTGTAACAGCCTATGATAATTATTCAGGTTAAATGTTTCTTGCTCAGTTTTATAGTTTGCCCGATGCTTAGATTTAATTTTGTATAATTCTAATATGGATTTATATAATATGCTTTAAATTTGTTATAATTAAATTCATATAAAGTTTAGGATTTACAAAAGTGAGCTATTGCATATATTCTTGCTCTGGTTGTTGTTTAAATATTATCCATATTATATACTTTATCAATTATATGTGTTATATAATTGATATGTATATATTGAGTAATTGTTACTTGAAATTATTTTATATGATAAATGTGTCACATGAAATCATAGATGTTGTAATTTAGACTTATTCATGTTATAGTGACACATAATGAGTTTGATTAAAATATATGCAAATATCATTATAAAGATGGATAACTTTCTAAATTAGCATATTTATGATAATCACCAAAGTGAACCTATTTGTGATAATTTAGAAAGTTATGACCATATAAAGTGCTAATAATATTAAATTGTATTTAAACTTAATAAAATAATATTCCCCTCCTAAAGAAGGGTCATCATGTTCGGAGTTTAAATAGCATGAATTAGTGAAATTATTTTGTGGCCTATTTAATACTTTATGTCCAAAGGCATGTTGCTGAATTGTCACCAGTTAATATAATGCACTAGTTTCATTTTTGATAAAACAGTTTTCTTTTAATTTATATGAAAAGTATAATCACTCGTGTGTTACGGTACTCACCCAAAAGAGAGACTATAATGACCCAACTGATTTACTTATCAAAGTTAATCATTTAGGATCTTAGATTTTTATTTAATTAAAGTTATTTGTTGGCTATAGTGCCTTCAAGGCAATTATTGTAATCGCAGGCAGGCGACTATGATGATTGAAGAAGGACCTTTACGGGTAAAACAGTTTTACTTGAAATGATAGTATGCTATCTGGTTTGACTTTATCATCATGTACATGCATTATGTGGTATTACGGATCACTATTATATGTTGATTGAGTCCATAGGATTCTTGCTTGACTACCAGAGTTATGATGACGATCATATAAGTGAGGCTTGATAGTCTATAAGCAAATCCTTAAATGTCCCTAGTTGTGGGAATACTGAGACCGTGCATCAATATTTCAGAGTAGATTAGTGTATACGTTTCTTGATCACGACGAGAAGCGATGGACGGTCTCACAACCATTGGTGTTCGTTAGTCACCAAAGATTGTATATAGGTGCTCATTGCGTTATGAGTTATATTGGACGGACTCGCCGAGAACATACTATATGGTATTATACCTATTGTTAGGTAGCAGTTCTCTGATGACATGAGTACATAAAGTCTGTTGATCTGAGATCGTCATTTGTCTCGTGTGAGTTCCCGCTGTGCTTTGATTGCTACCCTACCACGGCTGAAAGGAGTCGTGCACACAGGTTTTAGTTGGGTACAGTTCCGAACCACATGGAGGCAGTGAGCGGATCGTTAGGGACTCGTCTCTCTCAGTATTGGGGATAGATATCGCGCAGTATGCAGGTGGCCATCACCAGAAATTCTTGGTCAAGGTGGACGATATTTACTGATTTGGATTAGTAGTTTCTCTGTGGGTGATGGACTTTACACCGACACAACTTATCGCGTTATTAGGGGTCTGACGTTTTCCACCCCCTTAGACCCGGTATGCGAAACTCTCAGACGAAGAGACCGGACTGTATGGAGATTGTCATTTTCAGGCTCAGTAGAGATACGGACGAGTTTACTTGTTGACGTTCCTTTCGTTCAATACCTAGGTAGCCGTTACGTACAGTTAGTGCCGCTGACGTGCTTGTTGTTAAACCCACTGCCAGCGTATTGTCGAGTCTTTAGAATCCCACATAGAGGGTTTCCCAGCTCAGACGAAACAATATAGTGTACGTATTTTGATACGTACGTAGATTCGATTAATACGTGTTTTTGTACACGTACAATCGGACATTTTGTTAATACTAGCCGGTTTGAAAGATAACCAGATTATCATATTTGAATAAAATGTGAGCTAGTATTATATATCTCTTTTTGGTATCTCTCTTTTTGGTATTTGTATTTTGACAGAATACGGTATTTATATGAATACAGGTATTTGTATAAATACGTGTATTTATGTCTTGATATAAATACGGGTATTCGTATCTTGATATAAATACGGGTATTCGTATCTTGATATAAATACGGGTATTCGTATCTTAATACAAATACGAGTATTCGTATTTTGTACGAATACGATATTCGTATTTTGATACGAATACGATATTCGTATTTTGATACGAATACGGATGTATGTATTTATAGCATATACTTATATTAGTGTATGTGTATACGTATGTATGTATATGTGTACATATGACATGCCTCATCTTTTTCTTCTCATTCTATCTTGTGTAAAGTAGAAGTGTGTGGACTTGTGACTCACACATGTGAGTCACAATCCCACCCACTTCACACTTAAAAAAAAGAAAGAGAAAAGAAAATGATGATGGATTTTTATTTTTTGAGCCATGTTTGCTTCATCTTCACCCTTAGCTTCTTCTTCCTCTCTTGATTTTTAGAAGTAAAGAAGAGAGAAAGAAAAAGAGAGAAAACTTAGAAATTAACCACTACTACATCTCTAGCGATCAATTTATAGCAAGTTTTATTCACTAGTTGTTTCATTTAGTTTTTTAGTGTGAAGCTAGACTCTTTGCTAGGATTCCTTTGGTGGATCAGCTTCGACAAGGAAGACCGACTCCCAAGCTCGTTCCCGACGACCTAGAAGCGTAAGAAGTGGATTTGAAGACGAAGGCCACGACTACAATGGTTGTAATTACTAACCGAGTAGCTAAACTCTTTCTAGTTTGCTAGTTTAGTTTTTGGTATCGATTATAGGTCGTAGTATTCATGCTCTTGTTCTTGAAATTTTTGTTTTGCATTCTGCCTTGGCCGCAAGTTAGTGGCATGATCATGAGCGTCTACTAACATGGTATCAGAGCCACCTAAACATTTAAACTAGTATTAGACGATATTTACGGTTCGAACCTAAAAATTTCCGTTTTTCAAAACCACGAAAACCAAGTTTCTGTTCGAATTTTTTTTGATCTCTGAAATTTTTTTAAACAAGTGCAAAGGTCTTGTTATGAGATATAAAAACTTGGAAAGAAACACAGGGATCTAGCTCCTTTCTAAAACTGCCCAAATCCTCTTTTTCCTCGACCATGGTCCCTGATTTTTTCCAGGGGCTTATTCTCAAGAAAACTTGATTTTTGGTTATGTTTATTTTGGTTCAGATCTCATTCACTGTTATCTTTGCATTCGGGAAACACAGAAAGTTTTAAAATTAAAACTTTTGCATCGTTTATATCTTCATGGTTGTATATGTGTTTTAAAAGTCGTCTAATTAGTATAGGTCGATTAGACAAGGATGCACATACTTGCTTGTGTTGTGCTTGATGTATATCTTATGATGGCTTAGCCGGATAGTCATTGTGAATAGCCCTCATCGTAGAATGTTTGTATATTTGTTTATTTGGGACGAGTGGCCGGATTGTGGCCGTTGTTACCGCTTAAAACTAGCCGTAGCCCTATGTAATTTCAGATTAGTATTGCCTAATATTCGTGCTACGTATTTTGACCTTATTAAGGTGTAGTGTTCGGTAGCTATGTAATACTTTTCTATTGCATAGTGATGTGATTATTTAGGACAGTCGCATGGTCATTTTGACTTTGTCAAGGGCACGTGCGGGTGGGTTTAGATTAATTCAGGATAATAACGGGTTGAACTTGACTTGTGACTTATGATATTTTGACCTTGTTAAGGTCATAAGACGCTTAGGGTAAAAACTATATCGGGAGTTTCAAATATAAAGGAAACTTGTCTAGTATGCACATATTTTCTGGAGTGTGGTAATTTTGGTCGCTTTCCGTCAAAGTTATATCACAATGATAGTTGGGTCCTCTTCCCTCATGTAAAAAAATTAATTTAATAAGGCATTGCCTCACGTGAAAAGCACGTGAGCACCGGTGTGCAAAGCACGTGGACGCCAGTCTTTGATAGGATTAAATCCTATAGCAGCGCCACACGTGAAAGGTACATGGACGCTTGATTGAATCATAGGACCGACGCTTCACGTGAAAGGCACGTGAGCGTCGGCGTGCAAAGCACGTGGGTGCCTGTTTATGTAAGAATTAAATTCTTTGGTTACGCCATGTACACAACACATGAGTGTCAGCGCTCAAATTAAGATGGATCTGCTTAGATAGAATTAAATTCTACATGGAAAATATTTTCCTAAAATCTGGAGATATTCTCTGTTAAACAGAGAGCCGTTGGATCAAAAATCCAATAGTGATAATAAATCATCATCATCAAATGATGGAATTAAATTCTATTAGGAAAAATATCTCCCTGATTTTTTTAAATAAGAAAGATATTCTGTAACGACTCTGAAATCGATGTACAAATTTTTTTGTTTATTGTACAGAAAAGGGGTATTTCAGCATGATGTGAAGTTATAAGTTATTTTTGTTCAATAAAAGTAAGAAGCAACTTGTAGCTCACCGGTATAGCCTCTGCACTGCTGTGATATAGCCTGTGCATTTGAATCCTATCAGACCCTAATATTTTTTTAGATTTTTTCTTTTTAATTTTCGGAAGCCAAAGAGTTGCACGTGCAATACACGGAGAAATGAAAAGTTTCAGAAAAATCAAACAGGCGCAATGATGTGTACATACCCAACTTGATACGTGGCACAAATCTTGAGACATACCGATCAAATCCGACCGCCTGTTTCGTGGATTTGGCCGGCCCCAACGGTGCAAGTTGCTCCAATCTCTTCCGTGCTTTGCACACTTGTCTCTTCAACTCCCCTCAACTCCCCTGAACTGTTTGATTTTCCTGCAATCAAACAGAGACCCTTCAATTCACCATTTAACATCTTTTTAATCCAAAATTTTAATTTCCAAAACCTAATTCTTCACTATAAATACCACCCCATTCCCTAGCTCCTCTCTATTCTAAAAATTTCTAACAAAATCACCTCAAAAGTTCCTAAGTGCAAGTGGAGTCAAGTGGAGTTAGCAACCAAGTTCCTAAGTGCAAGTGGAGTCAAGTGGAGTTAGCAACCAAGCTCCTTCCATCGAAGATCGAAGCCATTTTCGAAGCTTCCGCGATGCCACGAAGTCCCCTCCCTTCTTCCTTACTCTCTTCTCGATATTACCAAGCCATAAATCCATCTTCTCTCCTTTTCTTTCATCTCAATTCGTATTTTTAAAACAAATCGACAAAAGAGGTGTTATCTCCGATATCATATTCATTTTACATTTGTAAGGCATGCGTTAAGAAAATTAAAACAAACTAACATGCTACCTTAAATCTTAACATAATTTCACATCTTTTAGTTTTAATTTAACAAAATTTTCATATGAAATAAACATATAACGAACGTTTTCATTAAAATACCATGCACTTTAGTGTAACCTCTTTTCGATATTTAGTATACCCAAACCCTAGAACCTTCACGGGGTAACGACCTACCCAACATGCACACTATGGTTTAATAGCATGGTATTCTAAGCATATGGGTAATTCAAAGTAAAAGCTTTTTCATTAAAATACTACACCGTTTCAAAACGGGTTTCTTTAAATCGGTATTTCGAAATTCTTGGAAATTATGCTTCTACAACCCTCGTTAGGGGACCCGCTAAAGGATGCTGCAGATTATCGCACATTATTGGGACAGTAGAGCGGGATACAGAACTCCTCACGGAGTATTCGGTCTCGAAAGGAATAAAAAATACGGTTTTTAAGAAAAGAGACCTTTTCTAATAAAAAAAACTAATTTTTGGGAAAATCATATAAAATTATGATTTCCGTATTTTCAATAAAAGCATATTAAGAAACTATATTTTTAAAAAGAAAAATTAAAAATTGTTAATAAAATACCACCAAGTTTCCAAAAGTAGCAATTTTCATAAAAATACCACAAACTTTCAAAAAGCTAAGTTTTATCACCAAAACACCACAACAAATAAAATACATGTTCATGAAAACCATAAATGTTATAAATCACCCTCGAGATTTATTTTCAAACTATATTAAAGTATTTTTCATAAAACCCTCTCGAGATATGCAAAACAATATTTTAAGGACTCTAGTTTAATATTTGTTTAAGCGGGATCAATTCTCTTGAGCCCCAAGGAGTCGGAGAAAGTGAGTGCTTACCTATTCAGGTTAGACAATTTAACGGAGTTATCAATGGTAATTGTCTTGAAAAAATACATAAATCCTGCCGTCCATGTGCAGCAGTTGCCAATTTCTCTCGAACATATTTTAACAATTTACATCAATTCACATGAAAAGACATGAACTCAAATCCAAACTCAAATCTAAACTTGAACTCGAACTCGAATACAAACTCAACAAAGATCCAAACTTTAATATAAACTTGAACCTTTGATCATGAACCGGAACAATTGAACTTGAATATCCCAAAACTTGAATACTAGAATACTATGACTTAACATGAACTTAATATGAATACCAGAACACAATAGCTGCTATTGAAACTGACTTGATTCGAACCATGAATACAACTCGACATGAATACATGAACACTTGACACGAATACTTGATATTGACATGAACTTAATCTTGCAACTTAATGTATTCATGGATTCGAGAAAGGCTAGTAATTTTAACTGTAACCGAGAATACACGGGGTGTTGGGGTAGTTCATGTGTGAATCCAACGAAATCTCAGGAGTCCTCCTAGATCATGAATCCATGTCTACTAACACAAACAATCTATCATGAGGGCTCGTGTTTCCTTGCTTCTGGATTATAGCCTGTTGAGTTTAGAATACTTCAACATTAGGTTGAAGTCCTGTTACTAACACTTGATTCGGGCCCGTGGTTCCTTACCCCTGGATTACAGCCTGTTGGGTTCGAGAACACTCTTGAGATTGGTTGAAATTCACCATTGAACTTACGTTATATTAGTTTACCCATATAAAGACCTTTTATGACACTTACATTCACTTCATATCCACTACACCTACACTATACAACCATGCTATACTATGCTCATGTTATTTTGCCACGATATATATAACTGCATGTTAAATAGAATTGCCATGATTATATTAAATGACATGTTTAAACACCATATCTCCTAGTCCATTGATTCATGATATACATTTTCTTTGTCATTATACTTTTATACTTCACACCCATTTCTTGGGGACTTATCGAGCGAAAGTTGGCTGACGGGCATTCCACCCATCTTTATTTCTTGGAATGTTCGTCAGATACTGAGGAGGCGGACACCACTGAGGAGGAGCACGATCATATCGCGACTCAGGCCTAGTGTTGGGTTATACCAGCGTCCTGGCCATCAAACCGTGGCTGAATGCGGAATAATTTTTTTCTAAAACTGGTGCTAGAACAACCCGATGCTACGGATCTACTATTAACCCTAAACTAGCAAACTTAAAAGGAGTTAAGAATAGTTATACCGAATGATCCATGTCCTTTGGTCTTTAACCATCATCTCAAGCTCCTAGAGGCCTCCATGATCAAGCTTGATCTCCAGTCTCCCTCCATCGAAGATAATCCACCTAAGGATTTGTATTTCGAGCTCCAACCTCATAGCCGAGGTAACCACGGTACCTAGTTCGCTAAACTGGATAGCCTAAAAGATGTAGAGTCTAATGATAGATTAATTTATCTCCAAATACCCTAGGTTTCTCAACACATGAGACTTGAAGAGTGGAGGTAGAAGAAGAAGTTTGAGGATGAGAGTGTGAGGCAACTCAAGAAAATGGCTAAGTCTTGTGAGCAATAATGAAGCATCCAATAAATATCTCAAGTCTCCAAAATATCTCACACCCAAACACAAATATCAAGCATGACACAGTAGTAACCATGAGTCACCCCATGAGTCACCAAGTGAGCCATGTTATCAATTAATGCAATAAACACCTCATCCTCCACCTCATTAACCATTTAATCCTAAATGGTTAAAGCTAAATGAGGTGGCATCTTTTAGAAACAATCTTGTAATAAATTACAAGAATACCCCTCATTCGTATATACATACCCGTATCCGTATTCCGAAAAATACGAATATATAGAGACGAAATAATCCAACAATATAATACTAGAATCCGGCTTAAACCAAAGCCCACTAATATTATCCGTCTGAATCATGATACATGCACAAGTGCACGTATATGATTGAACCCTGCCGTAAGACCATACGACCTCTACATCGTTTCGCCTGAAGCAGGAAAACCCTCTGTGTGGGACTCTAAAGACTCGTCAATACGCTAGCAGTGGGTTTAACCACAAGCATGTCAGCGGAACTAGCTGTACGTAACAACTACCCAGGTATTGAGCGAAAGGAAGGCCGACGGCAAACTCATCCGAACCCCTACTGAGCCTGTCTATGACAATATCTGTCCAGTCCGGTCTATTCGTCTAAGAGTATCGCATATCGGGTCTAGGGGGTGGATCAAGTTAGACCCCTAACAATGCGATATTTCATGTCAGTATGAAGCCTATCACCCACTGATAAACTATTGATCCAAATCAGTAATTCTCGACTACTTTGGCCAAGGATTTCTGGTGATAGCCACCCGTGCACTGTGCGACATCAACACCTAATACCGGGAGAGACGAATCCCCGACGATCCGCTCACTGCCTCCATGTGGCTCGGGACTATACCCAACTAAAACCTATTTGCACGACTCCTTTGAGCTGTGGTAGGGTAGTAATCAAAGCATAGTGGGAACTCACACGAGACAAATGAAGATCTCAGGTCGACATACTAACCTGTACACATGTCATCTGGGAACTTCTATCTGACAATAGGTATAATACCAACTAGCAGGTTCCCGGTGAGTCCGTCTAGTGTACTCATAACCCAATGAGCACCTGTATACTATCTTAGGTGAACAAACTAACACCAATGGCTTGTGAGACCTGGCCACCGCCCCTCGTCGGGGTCTCGATAATTACACACTGTTAGTTATATGTATGCCCTAAAGGCCATTACTGTACATATGATGTATATCGTAGTGGATGCTTGGACATATATAGGGAGGACTTTCTTGCTCGACATGATAGTTTACTATCTGGTTGCTTTTTATCTTAACATGTACACTTATTATCTTTCTATTACATGTTGATAAAGCCCTTAGGGTGAGTACTTGACTACCAGGATTATGATGCAGATCATACTAGTGGGGCAGAGGTAGTCGGTAAGTACATCCTTCAATAGTTCCTAGTCATGGGAGTATCGAGACGGGGCATCGATATTCCAGAGTAGACTAGCGTATACGCTTCTCGACCCATGTGATGGGAGCTGGATGATCCCATATCCATTGGTGTTTGACATCAGAGATGGTATACGGGTGCTCAGTAGAGACTGGGTATACTGGATGGACTCGCCGAGAACTCCTAGATGGTATTATACCTATCATCAGATAGCAGTTCTCTGGTGACACTGGTACAGGTTAGTCTGTCGTCATAGAGTCTTGTGTGATTCCCACCGTGCTTTGATTTCCACCTTACCATGTTCAAGAGATCATGCAAAATGGTGGTTTTTGGGTACAGTCCCGAGTCATATGGAGGCAATGAGCGATAGGAGGAGATTGGTCTCTCCCGGTATTGGGGGTTGATGTTGCACTATGCTTGATTGGCCATAACAGGAAATCCCTGGTCAGGGTTGCTGAGATCTACTGGTAAGTGTTATCAGTAGTTTCTCGAACCGTTATGGACCTTGTATTGGCATGACTTATCAGGCTATTGGGGTCTGACGTTAAACCACCCCCAGGCTGTGATATGCGACATATCAGACGAAGAGACCGGACTGTACGGTAGTGTTACTGATTGGATTCGTAGGAGTATGAGTATGCTTGCTTGTTGATCTTCTGATCGCTCAATACCACCATGGCCGTTACGTTTAGCATACCGCTTACGGCTTGTGGGTGACTGATATGATCACCACCTACTGCCGGCGTATTGACAAGTCTTTAGAGTCCTACACAGAGGTTTCTTGGATCAAGCGAAACGAAGTAGGAGTACATATGTGATATGTGCGGGACCGAGATTAATATGTGTATGTGATGCTGTATTCTATTCTCGCGATATGTGATATCGGTCGGTTATATGTGATATATGTTCCCCCCGAAAGGCGGCGCACAAGACTACGATGTCCTGACGCTGGCGATTCGGGGCAGATGCTATTTGGTTTTATCTGTCCACCTCTCTGAAGACGCCAAGTTGATTTATGGCACCGTGTATCGGAGGTTTAGACGGATGCGGCCGATGTAGCAGACTTCGTCAGATTCCCCCTCGCGGTGAGGGTTTTTTTAATTGTGGGGACGCTCTTCCCTGTAGGCGCAAGCCCCTGCAGTTAATTACGCTACCGCATAGCGGTAACAACTTTCTCCTTCTCCAGATGGTCACTTCGTGTCGTGGGTGTTTGTTTTGTTTGTAGTTGCCCGTGGATTGTATACGGAGACTAATTTATGTCGTCGCCCGTAGGACGTGGATTAGTCCAAATCCGTATTTACTTAGATTTGGGTTTGGGGTTTTTTGTTTAAGGATACGTTAGCCGTATTTGAGGCTAAGATCAACTTAAACGTTCGTTAAGGATACGTTAGTTCAGTTTGAGACTAAGATCAACTTAACGGGATCGTTTAGATCCGACAAAAGAGCGTTTGGGCTCAATTGTTCCAGTTTAGGGACATAGTGGTCCAACATTCCTATTTTGGGGGCGGATATTGGTTTAAGGACGCATAAGTCCATGAGTTTAAGGACCCCACAGTCCATATTAATGTGTGGTTGTCAGGACTCGTCACCTCTCTGACGACGTTGAAGGATTACAACGACAAATATCAGAGGAGTTCAGAGATGTACCCTTGAACCAAAGTCGGTTGAGAGATCTATAGTCCAATTTGGGATTAAAGTTTGTTTGAAGGTTTGATTTAAGGACACGTTAGCCATATTTGAGGCTAAGATCAACTTAATCGTTTAGTAAGGATACGTTAGTCCAATTTGAGACTAAGATCAACTTAACGGGATCGTTTAGATCCGACAAAAGAGCGTTTGGGCTCTATTGTTCCAGTTTAGGGACATGGTGGTCCAATGCCAGTTTAGGGATATGGTGGTCCATCGTTAGTTTAAGGACGTTTCGGTCCGATATTAGTTTAAGGACGTTTCGGTCCACGAGTTTAAGGACCCCGCAGTCCATATACGTGTGGTCGTTGGGACCCGTCACCTCTCTGACGTCGTTGAAGGATTACAACGACAGGTGTCAGAGGAGTTCGGAGATGTACCCTCGAACCGGTAGTAAATTGATTTAAAAGAGCAATCTTGCTCAGTCAATTTAATTTAAGGACTTACAGCCAAAATTGGGCTAAGTCCAGTTGAAAATGTTCAACATTTTATTTGCTTTTGCATTGGATTTATTTTTTTATTTTTATTTAGGCTTTGCCCAGAAAGGATGCAGAGCATCAATTTGTTTTGGGCTCTCCCCTTTATAAATGATGCAGAGCATCAATTTTATTTGGGCTCTGCCCTTTTATTGCTTTGCAATTTATTTTGGCTTGCTTGGTCTTTTTGATTTGGGCCTGGCCCTTTTAGGAAATGCATTGCATTTATCAGGCGCTTTGCGCCAATCAGAGAGCGCAAGCGCTCGTGGTGATGACACGTGTCGCGCAAGCGCAGTGCGCTGCGCTAGTGCGCTGCGCTGCTGACACGTGGCGCGCTCTGGTGAGTTGCGCCAATCACAGAGAGCAAAGCTCTATTTCAAAAGCGCATAGCGCAAATGGTTCAGGCGCTGACACGTGGCGCTCTCTGGTGGCTTGCGCCAGCCCAAGAGTGCAACAGTGCAGATTTATAACTGCAAAGCACTATTAATTTGAGAATCTTTTAGATTCAAGAACAGAAGTGCAAAGCACTGTTAGATTTCTTGATCTAATTTAGATCAAAGGAAAAGATAAGTTTTTTCTTATCTTAAAGAACCAAAGGTTCATGAAAAAGTGCAAAGCACTATTTTTATTTTATTTAGTTATGTTTAAAGATCAATGATCTTGTTTTTAGATTACTGATCTGTTCATAAGAGAATTTTCTCTTCTTTCAAAGGTTTTTACCTTCTGTTGTTCTTGAGGAGTTCTCAAGAGTTCTCTTCTCTTTTTTTTTAGAAAGATGTTGATGATTTTGAAATGAGGTCTGGGGTCCTTTTTATAGTGCTCACAAATTAGTTAAATTTGTTACAGAGATCTTTTTCTGAGTGATTTGGGGAATTTTCCCCACCGTTGGATCTTTGATCCAAAGGCCCCTGCTTTACAGAAGAAAATCTTCTGGTTTTAACAAGGACAGAAAAGATTTATTCTGTTTTGCGCAACTCCCCCAGCTTGTGACACGTGTCGCGCAGCGCAGCGCAACTGCGCAGACACGTGTTGCGCAGCGCTTGCGCAGCTGTGCTTGCGCAGCTGCGCAGACACGTGTCGCGCAGCGTAGCGCTTGCGCAGCTGCGCAGACACGTGTTGCGCAGCGCAGCGCTTGCGCAGCTGCTTCATTTACTTTTTGTTTTTTAAAAGAGCCCTGCTCTGATTGGACGCACTGCCTTGGGCGTTGCGCTGACGTATCAACTTCTGACACGTGGCGCGTTGCGCGCAGCGCACGGAATTTGAAGCGTTGCTTCAAAATTTTGAATTTTTGAAATTCAAACAGAGCCTTGCTCTGATTGTGGGAAACAAATGCCCCCCCACCGTTGCGCTCACGTGGCGCGCACGTGAGTGCAGCGGTGGCAAGATCCCAGCCTTTGGATCAACTGATAAGTTGAAGGGGCGCAGGCGCCTATAAATAGAACCCTTGGTCATTTAATTTCTTTACCACTTCAAGAACTTTGATTCAGAGCCTTGCTCTTGCTTAAGAACTCTCAGAGCCTTGCTCTTGCCTCTTCCCAAGAACTTTAAAGTTCAGAACTTAGAATCACTCTAGGTAAAAAATTTAAATTAATTTAAATTAATTAACAGAGCCTTGCTCTTATAGATCTTTGATCTAAAGAAAACCCTTTTGGGGTTTCTTCAACAGAGCCTTGCTCTAAAAAACTTACAGATTTACAGAGATCTGGTCCATGGGTTTTAACCCATGAACAGAGTTTTGCTCTTGGATCAAATGTAGATCTTTTTAGATTTGAAAAATGAAGAATTTTTTTTTATAAGTTTTCATGGATTTTTCAAGATTCCAAAATTCTAATTCTTCTAAGTGTTAACAAAAATTGATGGATCTTTCCATTATTACCACAGAGCTATCCTCTTTTAAGGAATCTTGTTCCCCTGAGACCAGAGTTTGACAAATGTCACTCTGTGACAGAGATTTGCTCTAAAAGAGGAGATTTTCTCCTTGTCTCTAGGGATCTCCCATCAATGAGTGTATTCTCTTGGGAACCTTTTCATTAATTGACAGTCTCATCTAATGATGGGGTTGTCTTGTTAAATGACGTACCGTCATGCAGATTTTGTGGGTCCCCCTTTGGTCCCCTACCCACTACATCACCGTGTGGAGTAAGATTTTTTTTTTAAATGCCAAGCGTTAGAACACTAACGGTTATTTTTGTCTTTCTACAGGAAACATGTCTGCCAACTTGTCTTTCCCATTTGTTCGCTCGGAGGGAGGGTTTCCCCATGCACCAGTGGACCAGGTGGCGCTCGCTCTTATTAAGGATCACGACCCCGAGCACAAAAACCTTCACTTGTGGGGAAAGTGGTACAATGAAATCATCCAAGGTCGTCGCAGTTTCAGTTCCGCCATGCCGTCTGAGCCCATAACTTCAATCCCTTATGCGGACGAACCCCGGTGAAGTATGCCGTGGAGGTTAAAAATTGGAACTCGAATGACCTCCTCCAACCCGCAATTGGTGCTATTTCCGTGCAGCCGCCGCCGACAATAGATATTTTAGGAAGGCGAATCTATCAGGGTGAAGCACGCCCTTGGGGACAGGCCTATAATATTGGATTGGTGCCGCGACCGCCTGCCGGATACTTGCAGTGGGCCCGATACATCTTATCGGAGAAAAGGACTCATCTAATGAAGATTGGATTGTATTCGGCCGTCTACGTCTCGCTCTTCGAGTATCCCTCTCCTCCAACGTGGTGGATCAAGGCCTTCATCGAACAATGGAATATCCCCACCCACACTTTCTTGATGACGGATAGGGATGTCTCAATTTCTTTGGAGGAGTTTGCCGAACTCTCGGGTTTGCCGATGAGGGGGGAGCATTACGAGGAGTTGCTACCTCCTGATGAATACGTTTTTGCCACCAAGCCGCTGGTGTTTGACCTGACTCCGGAGAACGCCGTTCAACATCAATATCCGGGCCTGGTGAAGATGTTGGAGATCTATGAAGGACTCCATCTGGAATCGGGCGACCGGGGCGTCAGTTTCGCAGATTTTATTGCCCGCTTCATTCGCCCGGAGCTCCTATCAGCGCGGAGTGAGAAGTTTGCCCAGCTCGATGACCCTTTCGGTTTCGGCTTAGACCGCCGACCTGTATCGGAGAATGATCAAAGGGATTTTTATCTCCCCGGTGCTGCCATCGTCCCTTTCTCAGAAATCGCCGTCCCGGGCATGGATGAGGAGACCTTTTTTATTAGGTTCTTGGGTTTGTGGCTGTGCAGCTTTGCGCTCCCCATGCACCCGCATCACATGCGGCCCTCCGTCTTTTACCCAGCGCATCGGATGGTGGCTGGTTTGCAGTTATCGGTAGGAATCGCTGGGCTGGCCTACCTTTATAAAGGACTTAGCGTAGCGGTGGATGCTAGTGAGCCTGGGGTGCAGCCCGCTAACTTTCCGACGCATTATTTCACCTCCTGGATGGAAATGCACGTGCAAGGGGTGTTCGGTGTCCATAAGATTCCTCCGTTCTTTGAGAAATGCAGACTCCCGAGAGTCATGCAATTGGTCGGCGCTTCAATTGTGGTTGCACCCCCACGGGAGTCTAGGGGGCTGCTCCTTCGTCCACATCTGATCGGAGCGAAGATTTCCTTTGTGGATAAGGTTATAACCATAAGCTCAGAGACTACTAAGTCAGTAGTGCCACTGCGCGATGATTTCAAGGACGGGGCTTCCGTATTGAAGGCTCGGGAAATCCTCCACCTCTATTCCATTCGGCTGGGCTATCTAGTGTTTAGGCAGAATGAGACAACACTTTTTATGAGGTACAACCCACACCGGTTTGCTCAGCAATCGAGCTACAACCAAGGGATCCCGATGGAAGCTTTCCTGGAAAAGCCCGTGGTCAGCCGAGAGGGGATGAAGAATGCAATGCACCATTTCACACGGCTTAACACGGGTTCCTATTTCTTCATTAGTGAACCCAGCTGTGTCCCTAAGATGCTTAACACGTACGTGGCTTGGTATGCGCATGCGATGGGCCCAATTATCTTAATGGAGAAGCGTATACTGGTTGACCGTAGGGGTGCGCCTCCTGGCGGTGATCTCAAGGCCCCCTTGCAACCAAGGATCCCGGTCATTCCTCCGTTAAAAGATGCCGGAGTCGACCGACCACGCGTGTTGAGCCCCCCGCGTGGATTGCCGCTGTTTGCTACGGTGAATGCACCACAGGCGCCCCGTGTTCCTACGAAGACGGTTAATGTAATATCGCCAGAGTCCGGCGCAGGAGCGGATATCGGGACCCGCCGCCCCAAGGTGACTGCCAAGCGCAAATCAATTCCAGGTGCATCTAGAGCTGGCGGGTAAAAGAAGAAGAAGTCGATCCTTTCTCTTGACGTGATCCTCAATTTAGAGCCTGAGGCCCCTCTTACCAAAGGAATAAGTGAATATGGAAGCAATAAGGGCTTCTTGGTAGACCCTGCAGACACCAATTTAGCGGCCGCTATTGCAGCTTCTGAGCGATCAGCAAGGCTCGAAGCGATGTTAAGCAAACTCGCTGAGTCAGGTGATCATTAGCCGCTTTCTTCATCATTTCATCGCATTTTTTTTATCATTATTCTTGACTAATACTTTTCCCATTTTCAACAGGTGTCTCTACTGAAGAAGCTATTGCTGCCTCTTTGAAAACTTTCCAAGAGGAGGAGGAGAAACGTGCTCTAGCAGGCGTTGGTGCGTCCCGCCCCCTTTTCTTTTATAAGAAAAATTTGTTATCTCTTCTGATGGTCAACCTAACCTTCTTCCTTTGTTTCTTTGTAGGAGCTATATCATTTGATTTGGGGATCCTCCCCAAGCCTGTTACTGAAGTCCCGGTGTTGTCGGGGCTGCTACAAGAGCCTCGACTTGACAAAACGACGAGGGATGCCTTGAAAAACTTGGAGGCATCCCTACTCACGGACGAAGACGCCTCAATGAGAGAGGCTCTGGTGAGGTCCGTCTCAACGGCCCAGGAGGAGAGAAAGCGGCTGAGGCGCGAGGCGAAGGCGCGCCGGACTGCTTTGGCTATGGGAGCGGGCCCAAGCACCGTCCCTCGGGCAGATACTCCTTCCGGAGAGGCCCCTGTCGCCCTATCCACTGCCCGCAGACAAGTGGCGCGCGCCGTTCGAAGCGCAAATGATAAGTCCACTTCAGGTAACATTTCTTTCAGAATTTTTATTGTGAGAGTTATAATGCCGACGGTTCTTATATCTATTATTTTGCAGGGCCAAGTCAGACCGAGGGTGAGGCGGAGACCGTTGAACCCAGGGGAACAGAGGAGGCGGTTCCTGCCGAACTCGAGCCGACAGTGGGCAACATCGTTGAGGCCATGGAGCCTGATGCGGAGGTTGAGGGGCCTATAGCCGAGAAGGTCGTTCATGCCGAGCCTGAAGTGGCGGCAGATGAAATGATCATTACAACTGAGTCCGGGGTGATGGCGGACGAGGCACTTGAGGCTGGCGACCTCGTGGTGACGGTAGATGAGCCGATGGAGACAACGGAGCCCGAGGAAGTAGCGGGTGAGATGGGTACGACTCTTGGGGAAGAGTCAGCTGCTTCCTTCCAAGAGTCCGGCAACGCTCCAATCATTGCCCTCCCCGTCTACGATCTTCTGCCGTCTCCTGGTCGCGCGAGCACGACGACGGTCCCTATCGAGTCGGGTGATGAGGTTACGGGTGGTGGCCTCATATCGATGGAGGAGGGAATTGCCTCAGTTTCGGCTGGCAGCTCGTCGGGTAAACTTCGAGTTACCATCATTCCCCCTTTTTTATATATCTTGCGATCTTTTCTAACAAGTTTGTCTTTGTTTTTAACGCAGGCGCGGCCAGTGCCGATGCTCCATTGCTCGAAGGAGCACCGTCAACTACTGCTTTGGCGGTGGTCATCTCCCAGCCTTCCCTTGTGCCATCGCGGATGTTGGAAGGTATGGATTTACGACTCATGAATTAATCTTTTAAACGTGTAGCTTATGTACTAACGTTATACCACTGTGTCCTTTCAGGAGTGCTCTTTGATCATCTATACCAAGTGTTGCTCCCCCACTTCTCCTTCCCATCCGAATTCGCTTCTCCTTCTAGTGGTGCCGGTGAGTATATTTTCATTTCGATGTCTTTCTTTTCCCCCACTTTTTTTTAATAGGATTATTTCTAACTTTTCCTCTTCTTTATTGTAGTGCCACAAATCGAAGGAGGGGGTGCAAGGCCTGCCACGCCACTGGCCCTTCCGGCCTTACCGTCCGTTGCAGCAGGTATAGTAAATCTCCCCCCTTTTTTATGACCCTTCAACATCTCTTGAACCATCGTCTAACCATGTTTTGTTTTGCAGCTATCCGGCTCCGGTCCCTCTTGAGTCCTGTCTCCTTTCACCGGCAGGCCCTTTCTTGAAACGTCCATCTTTAAAGGGTGCCGTGATGAGTTTGGGCATGCTGAGCGGGTATATCGAAGAGCTTAACGCGGACGCTCTCCCCTCTGCCGCAGATTTCGCTGTGGAAGTTAACCCAATGTTGGCGGCGCTCGTAAATTTTCATAACGAAGGCATCGTCGAATCTTAGGTTAACCACTGCAGGGAGATCGAGGCCTGCCTACATCGGCTGGAGTCGACGCGTCCTTCTCCTGAAGTTTTGGCCATAAGCACCCAACGGACAGCTTGGCTCGAGCAAAGCACTTCTTATTTCCGCCATTTGGAGCAAGAAGCAGCTTTACGGTTGAAGGAACGTCAGGAATCTTCAAGCGCAACTGCTCGCCTACGCGCTGAAGTTAAGGCGAATGCTGCTGAGGTGAAAGCCGTCTTTGAAGGCCTTCTGGAGCGTATTTCTAATGGGCTAGCACTGAAGCGGAAGCTTGATGCCACCGAGCGTGATGCCCGAGGCCGTGAAGCAGCTCAGCAGGTCGTTGAGGAACAGCTTGCATCCTTCATGCAGCAGCGGGCTCGAGTAGAGGACGAACTGGTGATTAGTGTCAAAACTTGTAATTACCGCAATCAGAAACGGCGTCGCTTCGCAGCTAGCCGGTGAGTACGGGTCGATCCACAGAGACGGGTAAATTTCTTTAATGTGTTTTAACGAGTTGATTCTATTTGTCGTTTTGGTTTTATAAAAATCTAAAAATCTAAATTATCCTAGGGCAATTAATTAAAAGTTATAACTAGGGCAGGGAAAATAAATCTACCTAGGGCAAGGAATTTAAATCTTCACTAAGGCAAGAAAATAAATTACTTACAGATGGCTCTCTCCAAACATCAAAGCAGGGTTGTCAGATCTGGATTTCTGAATTGAAGAGAGGCACCGACGCTCTCCAAAAGATTTGTAAATTTTATTCATTAAAAGGAGGCATACAATTTTTAGATCTAAAATTACAATTTATAGGAAAATAGGAAATCTAGGGTTACAGACTCTCGCGCACGCGCAATTACTGATTTGCCCACTCAAAATCACAACACCCACAACAGCGCACCGTCGCACCAAAATTCAACCGACACGTGTTCTTGATGGCCGCGGAACCGCGGCGCCAGCATGGGTTTGGCCGCGGTTCCGCGGCCAAACTGTAGACTTGGGCTTTCATATTTCTGGGTTTTCTTCAATGGTTCTTGGGCTCTGGATTTTTATATATACTTTCTCTGTTGGACTTCTGGATCTTCTCCAGATTTTTAGTGAAGACTTGTATTGGGCTTTTTAACCGTTTCACTTGACTTTTTGGACCTTGCACTGTTCTTCGACTAGGCTTGACTAGGATCCGTCTACTTGTTGGTCAAAATCCCCTTTTTCTGTTGTTTTGTGTCTTTTTCACTGTATTTGCTCCAGAAACCTGTATCCTGTAATATGCAACAAACGTGCGTCAAGAGTACCTGTTTATTTATAAAAAGGGTAAGAATAGGGTAATGATAAATGCAATATTATGGTCTGAACAAATACCCCCAAACTTACCTTTTTCTCGTCCTCGAGCAAACTTATTATTTTATTCACTACAAAAAACCTAACCGCACTTTCACAGGGAAACGCGATTGCACTGAGCACGTGCAACAAGCCGTTAAACCTCTAGGTGTCCCTAGTAGGAGGAGTGTTGTCTCCTGAGGGTTTTCAGCGGATTACACCCACAAAATCCTATCAACTCGGCCCATTGACTTTTGTTCTCCAATTAAGTTTTCTAACAAGGAATTCTATTATCTTTTGCTTATAAATTATCCACCCATATTCTTCACGCTTCCTCATTATTTAACTTAAGATTATATATGTTATGTAGACCTACTTAGCTTTCGGCATCTCTTAAGTCTTCCCTCTAGGGTTTTATCTCCACTTAGGAATTTCTATCAACTCTATTAAAGATACAAGTTCTATTCTTCATTCCTTTCTCTTATCTAAATTCCAATCACATATCCCTACGTGTGTGTATATATTACCCCTACACTTGGAAATTCAAATCAAGCAATCATACTCTCATCCAAAGCACTTATTAAAATGAAATTTGCTTACACATCCTTCATGCGACCGTTAATACTTCTTGAGGTACCAACGACCGATTACAAAATGCGTTTGCACTTTTAAAGCGTACTTCCTAGTCTTTGCAACACCCAAGGCTTTAGCAGTGGCTCCCAAACCAGTTGGTCTAAGGCACTAGGTGATGAAGCACCCTCGCTAAATATTTTTTCTATTTTTGCAGCCTTAAGTAATCACAAAAACCAGTGTCCATTTTTTTTCATATCTTTTTTCTTTTATTTTCATCGTACTAAGGACTTAAGACAAGAGCACTTCAAGGTCTCTTCTACTATTCCAAGTTTCAAGGTGCGTGATTGTGCAAATTGTAGGGTATACATTTTCAGAATCTAGACTTAAGCTAGGAACTATTTTTCAAACTTATACTCTAATAAGAACATCAATACTCTTCCCTTGTTTCGACTTAGCCCAAAAAGTGAACCCAAAATTTGCCTATTTCTAAATAAACTACAAGGCATATACTGTTAAACTTTAAGAAAGGTTATTTTTAGGGTTTTTAATTCACTAAGTCTAAGATCTAGTTTCTCCTAGCTAGTTAACCTATTTGTCAAACTCTAGTCAATTAGCCAAATTGAATACAATAATTTTTATAATTTTTCGAATTTTTCAAATTTTTATGGTTTTTTCAAAGAAGTATGCAAAAATATGTACAAATGAATGCGAAGGAAGAAGACGTACCGAGCATATCCCCAAACTTGAACTTGACAGTGTCCTCACTGTCATGCTAAACCAAGAGGGTCAAAACACCGATACTCCCCTGTTTATTTATTTATAATTTTTTATGTTTTGATTTTTTTTTTATAGAAAAAGAAAACAAAAGGATATATACATATATACAAAGGTTCCCCCCAAACTTAAGCTTGGCCTTACACAAGCCAAAGGTTAGCACCAACCATTTAAAGATCTTATCGTGGTAATGGTATAGTTGGTGCAAGAATAGGGTGCGGAGGAAAGAAATGAGAAACACGCGAGACCGTGTGGGAAGAGGGGTAGAATACGGTCTCGGTGGGGGAGAAGAAAGATGGAAAGAAGAAAGAAGTGAAGTGCGGTCTTGAGGGTGTAAATTGAGTGAATAAATTAGCGCAATATGTGATGACCGATGTGTTAAAAGCGATTGCGCTAACCTATCAACTCGTCGTGCAATGGGGTCAAATACCTCAAGATTCGTAAGAAAACATGGGTACGCCGAACTTGGTATAGGAGATGAAAGCGTAACGGTCATTTGTTCGGTCAGAACAGTAGGAAGGAGGGATGGGGATGTAATAGTCAAAAGTTCAGGAGGCTGAATTGGAAAATCCGACACATCCAATAAAAACGGTTCAGCCTCGATATTATCCTCAAGACTCTCCTCAGTACTATCCTCAATATTTAATTCATCCATGCCATTATCATCAAAATCTAGACGCATATGAGATTCGGGAGAAACATTTAATAACTCAGGATGATGATTTGAACATAAACTTTCTATTAAATCGACAGGTTCATCATCTGAAATATTCCCGGCGTCTATATCCTCAATCAAGTGAAAATCAACCTCTTTAGACACCTCATCAAAAGCATGGATATCTATAGATTTAGGTTCTAGAGTGGAGGTGTAAAGATCGAAAGGATTAGGTGCGGTTTCACTCGAAAGGGGTTCCTCACAATTTGGCAAATCAAACACTACAAAATCGCACAACTCATTTTTATTTTCAACTGGTGAATCATTTGGAACAATAGATGGAAAAACGGAGTTGTGGGTTTCAATTGGGTAAGGGTAGGTTTGATTTGAAAATCCTCTCTCATTCTCACTCTGTCCCACTGCCGCCTTACACATTGAAAAATTCGGAGCTAGCGGGACACTAGCTACCGGTTCACTAGGTTGCGTAAGGGCGGCCATGGATGCTTCCATTGTCCTCATCATTTTATTTGTTGCAGCAATATATGCTTCCAACGACTCTTCCAAACTAGACTTAGGTGGTGAGGGGGTTTCAGTAAAAGATTCACAATTGGTTGGGTATGTGAAACTCCCTAATGGCTGTGTCGAAACAGTGTCTAGTGAAGGTGGGAAGGTCGGGTATGATGGGTAGGAAGTGGGTGGTAAGACAGGAGTAGGGTCAACATATGGATAAGAAGGTGAATAATCGTGTGGATCCCTAAAACTAGATGAGTGGAGAGGGGTGAAAGATCGACTGCGAGATTGAGCAATATGCTCAGCAATGGACATCGGCCTAGGAGTTACAGCAGGACTTGGAAAAGCGGTGTCAACATATGTAGGTGGTAAAGGTTGACTCGGTTGACACAACGTGGGTTTAAAAGCCAAACTGTTTCTCCTAGACTCTTCTATGTGATCTTTCAAAGATTTCTTTGGCATGGAGGGATCGTTTTTAAATTGACCGAACACATTGACGAACGACGCAAAGTTAGGTTCGGGATACCAAGATTCGGCAAGAGATTTATGATGTGGGGTACCCATGATAGAAGAATGCAAGGATTTCTTAGCGACAAAATTTTTGCAAGATTTTAAAAGATTTTTCTTTAATTTTTATTGAAGAGTTTTGCAAGACGGTTTTAGAAAATGGACTCATGACACAAAAGTATCAACCACACATGCACAATCAGGCCTAGATCTAGGGTCGCCTAGGTCTACTAGACAGCTCCTAACTAGGGCTAGAAATAGACCTCAAACCGCCTCTTCACGGACAAATACGGCCAGGTAAGTGGGAAGGAACCACCACTACAGTGGGCCTAATTAATAACCACTAGCCTAGACACCGCAATGTCGGTTAGGATAAACGGCCGATGCCTACCCTAGTCCTTTTCCTATTGAGCTCGTCGTCCTTAGGTCTGAGTCTAATCTTTTTTTTAATTAATTGTGGTCGATGCAAAATGCTTAGGTGTTTTCTGGGGTCCTGGGAAGGGTGATGAAATCCCCACCCAATCTGAGTTTGTCAATTAGCCCCTTAGAGTCCGGTTAAATTATGCAAAACAAATAAAATTTCACTTGCAATCAGAATTTTTTTTTTTTTAGCGCGGCGCAAAGAAACCTGCAGAAAATCTGTTATCGAGAAGGGGAAGAAAGATTTTTTTTTTTAGCGCAAGAACCCTGCAGAAGATTTTTACAGAGAAATATATGGGAGGTTGCAGAGGGGAGAGAGAGAGATCAAACCAGCAAGATTTGGTGCGATGACGTGGCGATGTGAGCGCGGAACCGCGGCATAGGGGGCTCTGGTGCGGCGGAAGCGCGGTCCTCTGGTGGGCTCGCTCTCTGTAAAAATTTGTGCTGCTCTGTACTGATAGTTCCTCTCTGTTTTTATGTACCAATTTTTGTTTTGCCCTCTGTAAATTTCCAGATCCACTATTCTTCGCTGTTCTGCAAGATTCAAACAATACACCCTTCAAACAGATCAAGTTTGATAAATTTTTTTATTTTTTTTATTTTTATATTTTTATAATTTTTTAAAATTTATATCAACCCGAAAATTCACAAAAAGAAAAATTACGCCGTCCCCGGCAACGGCGCCATTTGATTAGTGTCAAAACTTGTAATTACCGCAATCAGAAACGGCGTCGCTTCGCAGCTAGCCGGTGAGTACGGGTCGATCCACAGAGACGGGTAAATTTCTTTAATGTGTTTTAACGAGTTGATTCTATTTGTCGTTTTGGTTTTATAAAAATCTAAAAATCTAAATTATCCTAGGGCAATTAATTAAAAGTTATAACTAGGGCAGGGAAAATAAATCTACCTAGGGCAAGGAATTTAAATCTTCACTAAGGCAAGAAAATAAATTACTTACAGATGGCTCTCTCCAAACATCAAAGCAGGGTTGTCAGATCTGGATTTCTGAATTGAAGAGAGGCACCGACGCTCTCCAAAAGATTTGTAAATTTTATTCATTAAAAGGAGGCATACAATTTTTAGATCTAAAATTACAATTTATAGGAAAATAGGAAACCTAGGGTTACAGACTCTCGCGCACGCGCAATTACTGATTTGCCCACTCAAAATCACAACACCCACAACAGCGCACCGTCGCACCAAAATTCAACCGACACGTGTTCTTGATGGCCGCGGAACCGCGGCGCCAGCATGGGTTTGGCCGCGGTTCCGCGGCCAAACTGTAGACTTGGGCTTTCATATTTCTGGGTTTTCTTCAATGGTTCTTGGGCTCTGGATTTTTATATATACTTTCTCTGTTGGACTTCTGGATCTTCTCCAGATTTTTAGTGAAGACTTGTATTGGGCTTTTTAACCGTTTCACTTGACTTTTTAGACCTTGCACTGTTCTTCGACTAGGCTTGACTAGGATCCGTCTACTTGTTGGTCAAAATCCCCTTTTTCTGTTGTTTTGTGTCTTTTTCACTGTATTTGCTCTAGAAACCTGTATCCTGTAATATGCAACAAACGTGCATCAAGAGTACCTGTTTATTTATAAAAAGGGTAAGAATAGGGGAATGATAAATGCAATATTATGGTCTGAACAACTGGCGGTGGTAGCCGATCGGGAAAAGGAATGGAAGGAAGTGTGCGAACAACTGACGGGGCTACTGAAGACGCTTCCTTCTCAGTAACTCTCCTTGTGTCGTTTGTACTTGTAAATAAAAAAAATGTATATGTATATTTTTTATTCTTTAGCACAATGTATCCTGTACTCAATCAAGTCTATGAATAAAAGATACACATTTTTTGTAACGTCTTGTGTCATTTCTCCGCCCTTTTCTTTCTTTTGTTATCAGCATGCCACCTTAGTAACCATGGTTGACGGATAATAGAGCCCGCATCTTTACTTTCTTAGGAATCAGCGATGGCTTAGGCCGCAGGTTCAGATCTGCTGCCTAAGACTTTTCAACTCCATGAGCCGTGAGGGTCTCATAGAGACTTTTCTCCCTACGGATCGAGAGGATCTCGTAGGTGGGTTTTTCTCCTTAGGAATCGTGAGGATTCCTAAGTGTGGTTTTTTCTTATAAGTCGTAAGGATCCTATAAGAGAATTTTCCCCTCTTACGAGTCGAAAGGACCCGTAAGCGGTTGTTTCCTTCCTTGTCGAAATTCGACGTTGGAGAGTGAGACCCGTGGATGGTACGCAAGAGACCGTTTTGGGCCAATTTGCGGGGTCCCAGTGCTTAGGAAACAGGCTTCTTTTATGCCTACTGCCTAAGGCTTTATCTCACGAGTCGAGCCGCCTCAACAATTTCTTCACAAGTCAAGACGAATCGAGCGTTTCTCGCAAGAACATCTTAACGTCGCATTTAACCTCTGCTCTTTACGACAGAAGCCCGTTAAGGTTGGTGGTACTTAGGGTTTTGGCCATCGTACCGTCGCATAAGCTGATATAGTCCTCGGTAGGCAATCGTGCTTTTCGAGTAGCCCTGCGACTGCCGTGTCTCTGATCCCTTCGGGGGCTGGACAAGACGTCTTCAAGCAATCCTCCTTGGCAGTTTGACCGTCGGAGGAGCAAGCGTTAGGAATTTGCCATGTCGCTTTTTACTTGAGGTTAGGCTTATTTTGGCGAGCCCCGATGAGTCATAACCACTCCGCACTGGTGTGGGGATGATCTCCGATAGTCTTTCGAGCTTTATGTGAGTTGCCGTCAAGACCCTGAAGCTAGGAATTTAGCCTTTGCTTCGTTTGCTAGCATTGTGTCTGCTGTATCGAGACGAATGTTGCGGTGGGAACTAGGGATTTTGCCGTGGCTCCGTTTGTTTGATGACGTTGCGTCTGCTGTGTCGAGACGAACGTTGGGGTGACATCTCGTCTGCTGTATCGAGACGGACGTCGAGATTGTCTCTAGGTTGCTGGTGAACCGCCGAGGTTTTGTAACATTTCAGAAAAATAAAATATTATTTTTGGGAATTTTCATAATTTTTAATTAATATTTTAATAGTCGGTGTAATTAAATACCGATAAATGGTGAAAATTCCGGAGAAAATTTTAGAAATTCTAAAATAGGGTATTTTGTGGAAGTATGTCATTTTTAAGCTTTTATGGTTACGTATATGTTATTTTGGTGTAAATCGCGATTGACAATCGCTAAGTGGATTTTTGGCTTTTTGTGCAAAAATATGCACATGACATTTTCTACACCTGTTTCTTGTTTTGGTCATGGTAGCCTAGGGTTGGACCATATTTAGATGACCATGGTGGGTTGAACCATTGGATTAGAGATGGGGTTATGTCGATTGTGTAGGGAGAAGTGAGCCATGGTGGCTTGGTGTCTTGTGAGCATTGTTCTGGAGAAAAGAGAGATGGTTAGGATGTGCCATGATCCATCCCATTTCATTATTCTTTGTGTTTTGTTACCCTCTCTCACATTTCTCCCCACAACATAACACTTCCTTAAGGAAAACCACCAGCAGCAGGTGCTGAAACATTGCAACAGCCTTACATCAGCTCCTGATAACCATATCAGCCCCCATTCTCTCACATCAACAGCTACATCAGCTCTATAGCTGATCTACACCAGCCCCTAACACATTTCAGCCCCCCATTGCTGACCTAAACACCCACTGCAGCCTCCATCAACGCATCAACTGCTGATACACCACACCAGCCCCTATTTTTCAACACTTCAGCTACCAATCAGCCATCATCAGCACACCTCCAGCACACATTTTCAACACCTTCAGCCACAATGGCTGACTTCAGCATCAGAACAGCCCCTCCCTACACCTACACCATCACATCAGCCCCAAACTTAGGCCATATGCCATCATTTCAGCATCAGTAGCTTCAGCCCAGGAATTCAACATCAGCTGCTGAAAGCAACAGCCACATCAACTGCTGCAACAGCAGCTGATATGACACCTTAGCCCCAAACCTGCTCTACATCAGCTGCACCCTACACCCACCCCATATTAACCACAGCCGAGCTCTTCTCCTGCTGCCTCACACACAGAATAACAAGAGAAAAGGGAAATTCAAGCAGCAGCAGCAGCCCAAACTAAACCACAGCAACAAAATGCTGTTAAAAACAGCTTCAGCCCCAAATTTCTCCACCTCAATTGCTCCATCAGCCACCACAACACCATACTTCCTACAGCAGCTTCAACAACCCAAATACCACCACAAATCTTTCCCACCACAACGCCAAAACCACAAAACTCACACTAAACCAGCATCAGAAACAATTGCAAGCTTCAGCATCAGCACCTCCTGAAGCAACATCAAACACCAGTAACTATAGCAGTAGTCCAGCGGCCGTACAACACTCCTCCTCCCTTCATCTTCCCTTCTCCTTCCTCCTAGGACCCCCTCGAGGTATAATCTCGCATCCCAACTCAGTTCTTGCTCAGTTCTGGTGTAATATCTGAAAGTTTACTGTTTTAGTGTGATATTGTGCTAGTTTAGGCAATTTTGAGTGAAACTTGACCAAGTATTGGTTTTGATCGTTAGTATAACCTTATTAGATACTTTTGAGACCATTGTAACCAATATTACTCTAAAATCCAAGTATTTACCAGAGTTATTCGACTTGGCGTATTTTACCGTTTTTGTCGATTTTGAGGCCTTTCTGATATCTGCTTTCACCCGGGGCCTCCTAGAGAAAAGTACGCATGTCAGTGAGCTGTGCAGGCACCCTGGAACCCGTACCAAAAGCCCTAGCCACCATCTCCAAACCTCGGCCGCAAATTTCATCATTCTGGCCGCAATTTGCGGCCAGACCAGCATAAAACTGCCTCGTTTTGCGTGCAAAGGCCCTTTTTCATGTAAAATTGACCCCCGGCATGTCTAGTTTTGACTGGTTCCTGTTAGGATAAAATCTGGGTTCATTTTCGTGAGTTGGCGTATGATTTACGACGTGTTTTCGTATGGATTTTGATATTCGATGATTCGTATCTGTCGGGTGGCGTTCGGACGTCGACGACAGTGGATATTGGCTGTTTTGCCCACAAGGTCACAGGTTTTTACCTATGGGCGTAGTGTGCACCATTTTGGTTCCCGACATGGTTTTCATGTGTTTTAGCATGTGATATTCTTGTAGGTACTCACGTGACATCGAGGCGTTGGAGACGCAAATGACGACATCGGCACCGGAACACATAACTAGGTGAGTAGATTTATATCTACGGGGAGAAGTCGGGTGGATGGCGTATAGCACCCCCGCAGTCCGAGGTGGTGTATACGGATGCGTATACACACCTATAAATATTATTGTTATTGGGATTATTATTGATGATTTAAAATGGATATTGGTGAACTTGGATGATTTTGGTTACGAAACCATAGGGTAGTGGGTGCACTACACATTCATGCACACATATACATACTTGCATACATCCTCACTTCATAGATGCTTATAGGATTCGTTATGGACATGTGTTCACTTGGGTATGAGGCTATGTGTTTATTGCGGATTTGAGGATGATACATGGGATTGATATGAGTCGATGAGTTGATCTGAGATTATGATATCGGCGATATGACATGTTATGACAGTTAAATTCATAGATAAGATACACCTTGATACCTTAGCAGATTTTGGGATAATGATGCCATAGGAATGGTGACATAAATATATCAAATGATCGACATGTGATTATGATACGAGATATGATTTGATATGACAGGATACTTGTGATAGGCCACTTTAGGTGATGTATACTCTGGTGATGATATATGAGGATAATATCGATCTATACTAGACTGTCAATCAGTAGCCAGATCTTGATTATAGTGATGATGTTAGAATTGTACTAGACATAGGTCAGTACACAGATGATGATAATTGATAAAGAGAATCCTCGATGAATGATATGACAAATGTGATATTGACCCGTACCCAGATTGGGGAGGCCGTACGACGGATTTACGTACGAGCTATATTTTGATGTTTGATCCGCCTATTTGACTTGGGAATAACCGATTATAGGGATACGGTATCGGATGTGATATGATCAAGGCGGGATCACCGACTATATATATATATTTATATGTATCGACTCAGAGGTTAGGCGGTTTCCTTTACCTGCAGTTAGCTTATTAGCTCAGCCTTATTGTTGGCATAGCTGTACGACCTTTATGACATTAGATGCAGTTTAGCGATCATGGTGTTCAGTATTTCAGCTCCCGCATATTATTATTGTTGCTCTGCATCACATACTGTTATGATTCATATTCTATTATTGATATCATGCTGTTAGGACACCAGCACCATTACCGATGATGCGTATGTTCCACATACACTTACTTGCCAGTTCACACACATCTTCATCGGTAATTGCCATGTCACTACACAGTAGTATTATTGCATCAGGATATGACCCTTGTATGTGCATACTATTATTCCATGTTGCAGGACATACAGTTACACTTGCATTCCATTTATATGTCACATACATCATGCTTCCTGATTATACGCATTGAGATATGTTGTTTCTATGTTATTCTGGATTTGGGAACCGTGGGTATTTCAAAGAGATTATGTAAATGTTTTAAAAACCCGGTTACCCTTGATATGATATTTCAGTGCGTTCACCATATGTTTTCTCGGTGCTGAGAGTGACATGTGAAACCCGAATCGAGGAGGCGGATGAGACCGATTGCGGGTACATGGTGAACCCGGTGCGGTACCCCGGGGCAAGAAGATCGCAGATGATGGCGTTGAGCCTGTGCAGGGGAGCACTACCTACCGGTGATATTACCCGACACGTCGGATATCCGGAGGATACCGTCGTAGTCATGAGATGGATGGTATGGGCCGATCTGGACTGACGGCGCCCTAGATTTTGTGATTGAGACATTGAGATTTCGAGATATTGAGGTACAGAGATTGTGATACAGAGGTATCGAGATACTGAGACTTATGTTTTGTGCCGATGCTGGGCACTGTTTATGCTGATTTCATTTATGATACCTCATTTTAAAAATACAGAAATCTCACAAATTATGACAACAGTTTTCTTCAGTACATGCATTCTGTTACATGCATTCATACATCATCTATATGATACATTGTTACCTGATGCACTGATATGGACATATGGGATAACACTTGGGTTAGATATTTACCCTAGACATGGTTAGAGATTACTGGTTATATATTTGAGGATTATATATATTATGATCGTATGACCTAGGTTGCGTCATACATGCGATTTTCTGTTCGTAGATCTTTTTCTACTCACGAGTTGGCAACTCACCCCCGTTGTGCCCCAGTTTCTTGCAGGTGTTGCCGTACGGATTTCATTACGGCTTTGCGGGCACTGTACCTTTCGGGTGACTTGCTAGTAGGTGGGTTTATTGTATCTTACCCATCATTATACTTTGTATATTATATTCAGTTGTATCTAGTATTCCATCAACCAAACATGTACTTATTTGAGATAGAGACCAGTGATGTTTACTCTTTTGACCTTAGAGTCGCGTGTTATATTTCCATGGGTTCTTACTGGTTGAGTTTCATTTCTGTTGTGATCCTCGCCTTTAGGCGTTGTATATTATGTTGCATACAGGTTGATTTGATATGGTTCTTCCTATTCTCTACTACTTCTCTTGGTTTGGATTTCTGGGTTTCGGCTTACTTAGCATACGTACGCCTTGAGACGTTCGTAGCCTAAGTGTCGGTCATGTTCCGTACTTCGGGTCGTGACAAAGTTGGTATCAGAGCGTTAGGTTTTACCTTCGGAGTATAGGATGACCCTTGGTTGATGGAATAGGTGACTAAAGTAGAGTGACGTACCGTTGGTATGTTCCGCGGCATATTTACGACACGCTACTCCACTAAGAAGCCTTAGGATGTACATTTCTTTATTCAGTATCATATTCCTTCCTGATCTAGCCTCATCGGTACCAGTTTTGGTTTTGCTGCCACGATTACGGGCAGGGAGTGCTATGGCTAGAGTTGCGGTCAGCTTGAGCTCGTCACGAACGAGGACTGACCGGGGCGTGATTCTGGCGATACACGATTGTAGAGATGTGTCTTTTTATTGTGTTTCCACACCACGAGCGATGGATGGATCGCTGTATGAGATTACTCGGACATGCGGATTAGCACCAGAGGATTGAGCCACTGATAGAGGCCAGCCAGATTTTGATGACCGTTGATGTATGGCTTATTCGTGATGACTGAGGCACGGTTCAGCTTGTAGACGAGCGAGCCAGTCTTTGCTGCGAACGACGAGATATCACCCTAGATGTTGGAGCTATTACAGTACGAGTAGTACTAAGAGATGATGGAAGATTGCTAGTCCCCGAGGGTGAATGACTAGGACATGCGAATCGTTCGCTACCCCGATGCGAGGTCATCAGATAGATTGATTCCAGCTATAGACGACTTCACGCAGAGACGTTGAGAGTCGACAGAGATGATCGAATGTCAGAAACCTACTGTCCTAAGTTTAAAGTATTTGGAAAGACGTGCAAGCAATTCTATGGTCCCTCTAGAAGAATGAAACCCCAACTTGACTTAATGACCGTGTGAAAGACTTTGAAGCTTAGGATTTGCCGCAGTTCTGCGACGCCATTAGTGAGGCTTGGGTTTGCCTTTCTACGGCTGGACCACCGATGCTGTGGTATGTACTCGATACTATTAAACCGTGTCCAAGAGGTTGAGCTCTTAGGAGATTATGAAGTTTTGACGACTCGATCGGATGGCTCGACTTAATTCGGATGCTAGGTGGTGAGATGCACTTCTTGGGAGACTCCCGATACGAGGATAGCCGTTGGAGCTCAGTCCATGCAGCCACGAGGAGACGAGTCCGAAGCAGTCGACATTAGAGAAAAGTGGAGTAAGAGGTTCATACCGGGTCTGGACGAGATGACGTTCCACTCCGCCGACATCAGAGATGTGATACGCATGCCGAGGCATTGTACTTGGATATACCTTCTAGAAGGAGTCGCGATGAGTATGCAGCCGTTCCGGAATAAGAAACAGATATAGTAAAGGACGATGACTTCCGGACAGTTAAGCAGAGACGAGACTGGAAGAGATCTTGAGTAAGATTCCTTCCAGGACACTGCTGCAATGATACTTGCACCCAGGATCAGATGTGTCACGTACATTCAGAGAGCCAGAGCCCGACGCCAGCGACATATTTCTTTACGAGTGACTGCGATGATTGACCGAGAAATGACCAGAGAAGTGCCAGAACGGAATCGTCCCCGTTAGCATACCTGACAGGGCCGATGAGCCGAGGGATCGCGAGAGCTGTAATCCACAAAAAAAGATTTGGACCCAGGAGTGGTCATGTTATGTACACCAGCAGGCCAGAGTTCAGGATTGTCGACGAGTTATGCTAGGAGTAACCACGACAGTTGGCCCGAAATTCTTGGAGGATGCGCTTGGGCGGTACTATTCCGCCATATTTGATTTCGATGTTTTGGGGGATTTATTAGCCTGATTTGATTTTGATGATTGAGGATTTACGATTTTTGCACAGTTGTTGCACTTGATATCGTTTTCGAGCCTTGGTTTCACATGTTTGTGATTTTATGGGTTTTAGACATTGGAGTTGATTTCATGCGTATATACGCACACGATTTGGTTTTTGCACTCGGTATAGTTCACGTATGCTTACAGTGCAATGATTCGTATTTCGTGCACTTGGATGCACTCGACTTAAATTTCGATGGTGATGCTCGATATCGGAGTTTATGATTTCGTGCATGGTGGATGCACCGGATTTGGATTTTTAGCGCATGTTGGGCGCATGTTATGAGATGTGATTGGTGCACACCAGATGCACTAAACCGAGATTCTTCGTGCATGTCAGATGCACCTGTTTTGCTGTCAAGCACACCTGTTGCCTTGACAGATGTTTTTGTGCACACCCAATGCACTTAGATATTGTTTCTGTGCGCATGTATGGCACATTCATTGATTTTGATTTCCGTGCGCACCGGACGCACAGAGTTTTTATATGCACATTTTGAGATTGATTTCTATGGAGCAGTACGTTTATATGATAATTGCTATGTGTTTTCGTACTGAGCAGGACTGATCAGATGATAGTGCCTGGGTATATTTTGCATGCATTAATAGATTTCAAAGGGATTCCAAGAGCAAGCTATAGTTTCATTATTTACATACGTGTCCGATATGACACGAAACGTTTAAAACAGGAAACCCTTCTAAATTGTTTTCAAAACGGCGGATCGTGCATATTAAACAAAAGATATATACGTATAGGGTTATTTTCTTATAAGAGATGTCCGCCGCTGTGCTGTGTTATGTGTATTGCACATCGACTTTAAAGAATTTAGCATGCATTCCCTTCAGATATTTACATGTACGGATTTGGTATTTACACGTACAGTTCCGATTTATAGCATATCAATTTTGCTTCGGATTTGGCATTCGTGTTTTCATCTTGACTCCGATGATTGCGAGATGCTTGACGGAGTATTGACTTCGAGTTATCTGCTCGTTACTCATGCGCATGTATTGCGCTATGATGCATTTTATATATTGATGATTTCGGGGCCCTATTGGTTTGGACATTTATTTGAAATGTTTTAGAATTGGGAGGTTTAAATTTAAATTCGGGGACCGAATTTCTTTAATGGGGGAAGACTGTAACATTTCAGAAAAATAAAATATTATTTTTGGGAATTTTCATAATTTTTAATTAATATTTTAATAATCGGTGTAATTAAATACCGATAAATGGTGAAAATTCCGTAGAAAATTTTAGAAATTCTAAAATAGGGTATTTTGTGGAAGTATGTCATTTTTAAGCTTTTATGGTTACGTATATGTTATTTTGGTGTAAATCGCGATTGACAATCGCTAAGTGGATTTTTGGCTTTTTGTGCAAAAATGTGCACATGACATTTTCTACACCTGTTTCTTGTTTTGGTCATGGTAGCCTAGGGTTGAACCATATTTAGGTGACCATGGTGGGTTGAACCATTGGATTAGAGATGGGGTTATGTCGATTGTGTAGGGAGAAGTGAGCCATGGTGGCTTGGTGTCTTGTGAGCATTGTTCTGGAGAAAAGAGAGATGGTTAGGATGTGCCATGATCCATCCCATTTCATTATTCTTTGTGTTTTGTTACCCTCTCTCACATTTCTCCCCACAACATAACACTTCCTTAAGGAAAACCACCAGCAGCAGGTGCTGAAACATTGCAACAGCCTTACATCAGCTCCTGATATACCATATCAGCCCCCATTCTCTCACATCAACAGCTACATCAGCTCTATAGCTGATCTACACCAGCCCCTAACACATTTCAGCCCCCCATTGCTGACCTAAACACCCACTGCAGCCTCCATCAACGCATCAACTGCTGATACACCACACCAGCCCCTATTTTTCAACACTTCAGCTACCAATCAGCCATCATCAGCACACCTCTAGCACACATTTTCAACACCTTCAGCCACAATGGCTGACTTCAGCATCAGAACAGCCCCTCCCTACACCTACACCATCACATCAGCCCCAAACTTAGGCCATATGCCATCATTTCAGCATCAGTAGCTTCAGCCCAGGAATTCAACATCAGCTGCTGAAAGCAACAGCCACATCAACTGCTGCAACAGCAGCTGATATGACACCTTAGCCCCAAACCTGCTCTACATCAGCTGCACCCTACACCCACCCCATATTAACCACAGCCCAACTCTTCTCCTGCTGCCTCACACACAGAATAACAAGAGAAAAGGGAAATTCAAGCAGCAGCAGCAGCCCAAACTAAACCACAGCAACAAAATGCTGTTAAAAACAGCTTCAGCCCCAAATTTCTCCACCTCAATTGCTCCATCAGCCACCACAACACCATACTTCCTACAGCAGCTTCAACAACCCAAATACCACCACAAATCTTTCCCACCACAACGCCAAAACCACAAAACTCACACTAAACCAGCATCAGAAACAATTGCAAGCTTCAGCATCAGCACCTCCTGAAGCAACATCAAACACCAGTAACTATAGCAGTAGTCCAGCGGCCGTACAACACTCCTCCTCCCTTCATCTTCCCTTCTCCTTCCTCCTAGGACCCCCTCGAGGTATAATCTCGCATCCCAACTCAGTTCTTGCTCAGTTCTGGTGTAATATCTGAAAGTTTACTGTTTTAGTGTGATATTGTGCTAGTTTAGGCAATTTTGAGTGAAACTTGACCAAGTATTGGTTTTGATCGTTAGTATAACCTTATTAGATACTTTTGAGACCATTGTAACCAATATTACTCTAAAATCCAAGTATTTACCAGAGTTATTCGACTTGGCGTATTTTACCGTTTTTGTCGATTTTGAGGCCTTTCTGATATCTGCTTTCACCCGGGGCCTCCTAGAGAAAAGTACGCATGTCAGTGAGCTGTGCAGGCACCCTGGAACCCGTACCAAAAGCCCTAGCCACCATCTCCAAACCCCAGCAGCAAATTTCATCATTCTGGCCGCAATTTGCGGCCAGACCAGCATAAAACTGCCTCGTTTTGCGTGCAAAGGCCCTTTTTCATGTAAAATTGACCCCCGGCATGTCTAGTTTTGACTGGTTCCTGTTAGGATAAAATCTGGGTTCATTTTCGTAAGTTGGCGTATGATTTACGACGTGTTTTCGTATGGATTTTGATATTCGATGATTCGTATCTGTCGGGTGGCGTTCGGACGTCGACGACAGTGGATATTGGCTGTTTTGCCCATAAGGTCACAGGTTTTTACCTATGGGCGTAGTGTGCACCATTTTGGTTCCCGACATGGTTTTCATGTGTTTTAGCATGTGATATTCTTGTAGGTACTCACGTGACATCGAGGCGTTGGAGACGCAAATGACGACATCGGCACCGGAACACATAACTAGGTGAGTAGATTTATATCTACGGGGAGAAGTCGGGTGGATGGCGTATAGCACCCCCGCAGTCCGAGGTGGTGTATACGGATGCGTATACACACCTATAAATATTATTGTTATTGGGATTATTATTGATGATTTAAAATGGATATTGGTGAACTTGGATGATTTTGGTTACGAAACCATAGGGTAGTGGGTGCACTACACATTCATGCACACATATACATACTTGCATACATCCTCACTTCATAGATGCTTATAGGATTCGTTATGGACATGTGTTCACTTGGGTATGAGGCTATGTGTTTATTGCGGATTTGAGGATGATACATGGGATTGATATGAGTCGATGAGTTGATCTGAGATTATGATATCGGCGATATGACATGTTATGACAGTTAAATTCATAGATAAGATACACCTTGATACCTTAGCAGATTTTGGGATAATGATGCCATAGGAATGGTGACATAAATATATCAAATGATCGACATGTGATTATGATACGAGATATGATTTGATGTGACATGATACTTGTGATAGGCCACTTTAGGTGATGTATACTCTGGTGATGATATATGAGGATAATATCGATCTATACTAGACTGTCAATCAGTAGCCAGATCTTGATTATAGTGATGATGTTAGAATTGTACTAGACATAGGTCAGTATACAGATGATGATAATTGATAAAGAGAATCCTCGATGAATGATATGACAAATGTGATATTGACCCGTACCCAGATTGGGGAGGCCGTACGACGGATTTACGTACGAGCTATATTTTGATGTTTGATCCGCCTATTTGACTTGGGAATAACCGATTATAGGGATACGGTATCGGATGTGATATGATCGAGGCGGGATCACCGACTATATATATATATATTTATATGTATCGACTCAGAGGTTAGGCGGTTTCCTTTACCTGCAGTTAGCTTATTAGCTCAGCCTTATTGTTGGCATAGCTGTACGACCTTTATGACATTAGATGAAGTTTAGCGATCATGGTGTTCAGTATTTCAGCTCCCGCATATTATTATTGTTGCTCTGCATCACATACTGTTATGATTCATATTCTATTATTGATATCATGCTGTTAGGACACCAGCACCATTACCGATGATGCGTATGTTCCACATACACTTACTTGCCGGTTCACACACATCTTCATCGGTAATTGCCATGTCACTACACAGTAGTATTATTGCATCAGGATATGACCCTTGTATGTGCATACTATTATTCCATGTTGCAGGACATACAGTTACACTTGCATTCCATTTATATGTCACATACATCATGCTTCCTGATTATACACATTGAGATATGTTGTTTCTATGTTATTCTGGATTTGGGAACCGTGGGTATTTCAAAGAGATTATGTAAATGTTTTAAAAACCCGGTTATCCTTGATATGATATTTCAGTGCGTTCACCATGTGTTTTCTCGGTGCTGAGAGTGACATGTGAAACCCGAATCGAGGAGGCGGATGAGACCGATTGCGGGTACATGGTGAACCCGGTGCGGTACCCCGGGGCAAGAAGATCGCAGATGATGGCGTTGAGCCTGTGCAGGGGAGCACTACCTACCGGTGATATTACCCGATACGTCGGATATCCGGAGGATACCGTCGTAGTCATGAGATGGATGGTAGGGGCCGATCTGGACTGACGACGCCCTAGATTTTGTGATTGAGACATTGAGATTTCGAGATATTGAGGTACAGAGATTGTGATACAGAGGTATCGAGATACTGAGACTTATGTTTTGTGCCGATGCTGGGCACTGTTTATGCTGATTTCATTTATGATACCTCATTTTAAAAATACAAAAATCTCACAAATTATGACAGCAGTTTTCTTCAGTACATGCATTCTGTTACATGCATTCATACATCATCTATATGATACATTGTTACCTGATGCACTGATATGGACATATGGGATAACACTTGGGTTAGATATTTACCCTAGACATGGTTAGAGATTACTGGTTATATATTTGAGGATTATATATATTATGATCGTATGACCTAGGTTGCGTCATACATGCGATTTTCTGTTCGTAGATCTTTTTCTACTCACGAGTTGGCAACTCACCCCCGTTGTGCCCCAGTTTCTTGCAGGTGTTGCCGTACGGATTTCATTACGGCTTTGCGGGCACTGTACCTTTCGGGTGACTTGCTAGTAGGTGGGTTTATTGTATCTTACCCATCATTATACTTTGTATATTATATTCAGTTGTATCTAGAATTCCATCAACCAAACATGTACTTATTTGAGATAGAGACCAGTGATGTTTACTCTTTTGACCTTAGAGTCGCGTGTTATATTTCCATGGGTTCTTACTGGTTGAGTTTCATTTCTGTTGTGATCCTCGCCTTTAGGCGTTGTATATTATGTTGCATACAGGTTGATTTGATATGGTTCTTCCTATTCTCTACTACTTTTCTTGGTTTGGATTTCTGGGTTTCGGCTTACTTAGCATACGTACGCCTTGAGACGTTCGTAGCCTAAGTGTCGGTCATGTTCCGTACTTCGGGTCGTGACAGGTTTGGAACTAGGGATTTTGCCGTGTCTCCATTCGTTTGATGACGTTGCGTCTGCTGTGTCGAGACTAACATTGGGGTGACATCTCGTCTGTTGTATCGAGACGAACGTCGAGGTGGTGACCATTCTGTGCTGGTGCGAGATGATCTCCGATTGTCTTTCCGGTTTTATATGAGTTACCGTCAAGACGTTGAAGCTAGGAATGTGGCCTTCGCTTCTTTTGCTTTGGTGTGTCCAAATCCTGTTGGAGGAAGAACGCAAGGGTTGACATTTCGTCTGCTGTATCGAGACGAACGTCGAGATGGTGACCACTCTGTGCTGGTGCGAGATGATCTCCGATGGTCTTTCAAGTTTTATGTGAGTTGCCGTTAAGACCTTGAAGCTAGGAATTTGGCCTTCGCTTCGTTTGCTTTGTCACGTCCGAATCCCGCTGGAGGAAGAACGCTGGGGTGACAACTCGTCTGCTGTATCGAAACGAACGTCGGGGTGGAGCTGGGATTTTGCCGCGGCTCCGTTTGTTTGACGATGTTGCGTCTGCTGTGTCGAGACGAACGTCGAGGTGGTGACCATTCCACACTGGTGTGAGACGATCTTCAGTTGTCTTTCTGGCTTTATATGGGTTGCCGTCAAGACCTTGAAGCTAGGAATTTAGCCTTTCCTTCGTTTGCTTTGTCACGTCCGAATCCCGCTGGAGGAAGAATGCTGGGGTGACAACTCGTCTTCTGTATCGAAACGAACGTCGAGGTGGAGCTGGGATTTTGCCGCGGCTCCGTTTTTTTGATGATGTAACATCTGTGTTATGCTGGAATGAGGAGGCCCACCGTTGTTGGTCTTCGGGCTGCAGATGTGGCCATTGAGATTTGGAACTAGGGACTTTGCTATGGTTCCGTTTCGTTGCGACTTTGAGGTCGATTGTTGACGTCATGTCTGTATCTGGTTGGAGTGAGGAGAAACGCCGTTGGTGATCTCTAAGTTGTCGATGTTGACGTCGAGACCCTGAAGCTCGGGATCTTCGTTTGCTTCATTTGTTGACATCGTGTCTGCAATATTGCGACAAATGTCGAGATTGTCTTTAGGCTGTCTATGAACCGTCGAGATTTGGCTTCGCTTTCTGACGGAGCCTGTTGGGAAGGTATGGTTCCCTCTTCGTTTGTGCCCCTGGATTGTATACAGGGATCGACGTGATCTCACTTGTAGGACATAAATTTCATTTTTATTTTATTTCTTTTTCCGTGATGCTCTATCATTTCAGCTTTTATATCGCGAAGGTTGCGATTGCCCAATCACTTCGGCTATTTTTCGCGGTGCCCAATCATTTCGGCTATTTATTTTATTTTTACTTGCTGCTTTTTATTGCGAGTCGCCCAATCATTTCGGTTATTTATTTTTATTTTTACTCGCTGCTTTTTATTGCGAGTTGCCCAATCATTTCGGCTATTTATTTTATTTTTACTCGCTGCTTTTTATTGCGAGTTGCCCCATCATTTCGGCTATTTTACATGCATACATTTTTACTTGCTGCTTTTATTGCAAGTTGCCCCATCATTTCGGCTATTTCATATGCATTTTTGGCTCGCTGATTTTTTTTATATCGCGAGTGTGAAACTTAGAATCTGATGCCAATCTTAGCATCAGCATCACTACGACTGGAATATTGCCAGGAGCGAGTCATCATTTGCCATGAAAGGACTTGGAATTTGATACCGATTTAGGCATCAGCATCGCTACAACTGGAATATTGCCAGGAGCGAATCATCATTTGCTGCTGTCGATGTCGAACAAAGGTGGCTTAGCGAACAGGGTTAAGGTCCTGTTGACTAAGGCTTTTGACTTCATGAGCCGTAAGGGTTTCACAAAGATATTTCTCCCTACAAGTCGTGAGGATCTTGTAGGTGTATTTTCTCCTTAGGAGTCGTGAGGATTCCTAAGTGTATGTTCCTCGGTAAGTCGTAAGGATCCTACAAGAGGGTTTTCTCCTTGTAAATCGAGAGGACTTACAAGTGTTGTTTGCTGTACGAGCATATCCCTAGTCATGGATGAGACTTTGTTAGGGAAATGTTTATTCACGCCCGTGGATTGTATACAAGAGCCAGTATTGGACCACTTGTAGGGCCATAACGAAAGTTGTGGGGTTTGCTTAAGCACAGGTTTAGGTCTCTGTAACTTAAGACTTTCAAATCTTATGAGCCGTGAGGGTCCCATAAGAGAGTTCTCCTTACGAGTCGTGAGGATCTCGCAAGTAAGTGCACAGAAATAAGATCTAAGTGCATCGGGTATGCACGAAGTATCTGTCATAGGCAACGTGTGTGCCTGACAGCAAAATCAGGTGCATCTGACATGCACGAAAAATCTCGATTTAGTGCATTTGGTGTGCACCAAAATCGCATCTCAAAATAAGCGCTCAACATGCGCGAAAATCCAAGGCAGGTGCATCTATCATGCACGAAATTATGAAATCCAATATCAAGCACTGAACATGCGCAAAATCCAATCAGGTGCACAAGGTGCACAAAACCAATACCGAGCATCACAATCGAAATCGAAGTCCAGTGCATCTAAGTGCACAAAATGCGTATCACTGCACTGCAAGCATATGCGAACTATACCGAGTGCAAAAACCAAATCGTATGCGTATATACGCACAAATCAACTCAACTGTATGAAATCCATATAATCACAAACATGAGAAACCAAGGCACGAAAACTATCTCAAGTGCAACAACTGTGCAAAAATCGTAAATACTCAGTAGGTGCAACCATGGCGCATGAAAACGATATCATGAAACTCAATCATCAAAACCAAATCATGCGAATATATCGCTCAGAATACCAAAATCAAGTCTGGCGGAAAAGTCTCGCTCAAGCACATCCTCCAAGAATCTCTGGCTAACTGTCGTGGTCACTCATAGTATGTCTCGTCGACGATCCTGAACTCTGGCCTGCCGGTGTGCGTAACATGACCACTCCTGGGTCCAAGTCTTCTCGTAATTTATTCCAGAAAGGTCCTGTTGAGGTCTTTCCCAAATCTCGTCTCTGCCGAACTGTCCGGAAGCCATCGCCCTTTACTATATCTGTTTCTTGTTCCGGAACGGCTACATACTCATCGCGACTCCTTCTGGAAGTTATATCCAAGTACAATGCCTCGGCATGCGTATCACATCTCTGATGTCAGCGGAGTGGAATGGCATTTCATCAAGACCTCGTACGAACCTCTTACTTCACTTTTCTCTAACGTCGACTGCTTCGGACTCGTCTCGTCGTGGCTGCATGGACTGAGCTCCAACGGCTATCCTCGTATCTAGAGTCTCCCAAGAATGCATCTCACCACCTAGCATCCGAATGAAGTCGAACCATCCGATCGATTCGTCAAAACCTCATAATCCCCCAAGAGCTCAACATCTTGGGTACAGTTTAGCAGTATCGAGTATGTACCACAGCATCGATGGTCTAGCCATAGAAGGGCAAACCCAAGCCTCACTAATGGTGCCGTGGAACTGCCGCAAACCCTAAGATTCAAAGGCTTTCACACGGTCATTAAGTCGAGTTAGGGTTTCATTCTTCTAGAGGGTCCATAGAATTGCCTGCATGTCTTTCCGAATACTTTAAACTTGGAATAATAGGTTTCTGACATTCGATCGTCTCTGTAAACTCTCAACGTCTCCGCGTGAAGTCGTCTCTAGCTGGAATCAATCTATCTGATGACCTTGCATCGGGGTAGCGAACGAACCACATGTCCTAGTCATTCATCCTCGGTGACTATCGACCTTCTATCATCTCTTAGTACAACTCGTACTGCAATAGCTCCAACATCGGGGGCGATATCTCGTCGTTCGCAGCAATAACTGGCTCACTCCTCTGCACGCTGAACAGTGCCTCAAACATCATGAATAAGCAATACACCAACGGTCATCAAAATCTGGTTGGCCTCTATCATTGGCTCGATCCTCTGGTACTGATCGGCACGTCCGAGAAATCTCGTAAAGGCGATCCGCCAAACGCTTGTAGCGCGAAAACACAGTAAAAAGACACATCTCTGCAATCGTGTGTCGCCGAAATTACGCCCTGGTCAGTCCTCGTTCGTGACGAGCTCGTGCTGACCGCAACTCTAGCCGTAGCTTTCCCTGCCCGTAATCATGGCAGCAAAACCATAACTGGTACCGATGAGGCTAGATCAGGAATGAATATAATACTGAACAGAGAAATGTACATCCTAAGGCTTCTTAAGTGGAGTAGCGTATCGTAAGTATGCCGCAGAACATACCCACGGTACGTCACTCTACTTTAGTCACCTATTCCATCAACCAAGGGTCATCCTACGCTCCGAAGGTAAAACCTAACGCTATGATACCAACTTTGTCACGTCCCAAAAGTGCGGCATATGACCGGCACTTAAACTACGAAACGTCTCGAGGCGTACGTAATCTAAGTAAGCCGAAAACCCAGAAATCCAAACCAAGAAATGTAGTAGAGTGAAGGAAAACCAATTTAAATCAAGTAGTTTAATAGCATAAGCCGAATTATGTGTTTTTTTTAAAAACATCAAATATTTCCTGAAAATTTTGACAGAGTCTCCTTTGTAAATACTGGCCCCAAACGGGATACAACATGAATAGTATACGAAATCAATAAAAGGCATCCCCAAGCGGGAGCTAGCTCTTCTTCAATCGACGGTCACAACCACACAAGCAATATAATATACAACGCCAAGGGCGAGGATCAAAACTCAAAAGGAAACTCAAAACAACAAGAAATCCACAGAAATATAACGCGCGACTCTAAGGTCGAAAGAACAACATCACTGGTCTCTATCTCAAAATAAATACATGTTTGGTTGATGGAACTTCTAGATACAACAGAGTAATAATATACAAGGTATATAATGAGGGGTACGATATAAATAAACCCATCTACTAGAAAATCACCCGGAAAAGCAAGTAGTGCCAGCAAAACCGTAATGAAACCTGTACGGCAAAACCTGCAAGAAACTGTGGCACAACGGGGGTGAGTTGCCAACTCGTGAGTAGAAAAACATCTACGAACAGAAACCGCATGAACAACGCAATCCTAGGTCATAAGATCATAATATATCCTCAAATATATATAACATGCAGCCTATAACAATGACTAGGGTAAATATCTAACCCGAGTGTAATCCCATGTGCCCGTGTCAGTGCCTCAGGTAGCAATATATCATATTGATGATGTATGAATGCATGAAAACAGAATACATGTACTAAAGTAACTGCTTTCATAATTTAGTGAGATTTCCTTTGTACTTTTTAAAATGAGGTATCATAAATGAAATCAGCATAAACAATGTCTAGTATCGACACAAAACATAAATCTCAATATCTCAAAATCTCAGGCTCCGGCTATCCGGACTGGCCTGTATCATCAAATCTCAGTACCTCAATATCTCAAAATCTCAATGTCTCAATCTCAATATCTAGGGCGCCGTCAGTCCAGACCGGCCCCTACCATCAATCTCAAGACCACGACGGTATCCTCCGGATATCCGACGCGTCGGGTAATATCACCGGTCGGTAGTGCTCCCCTGCCAGGCTCAACGCCATCATCTGTGATCCTCTTGCCCTGGGGTACCACACTGGGTCCACCATGTACCCGAAACGGTTCCTCCACTCCTCGAACTCGGGTCTCGAAATCCATCAGCAAACTCATGTTGGACGACTCATACATCATGGGAAAACCGCACTTTTTATTTAAAAGAGAGAAAAAAAGTTTATATAAGTTTTGCGGTTTTCCCCCAAATCCAGAAAATCTCATGGAAATCCGAATCCAAAACCTCAATAGCGCGTAAAATAGTGAATATATGCATGAGAATCCATGAATGTGGCATAACAATGAATAATAACATGCATGAAGTAGCAAGTAATAACTACAATGTCTAAACTAGCATATAAGGCAAGTATACTAATATCATGTCTAAACTATTAGCTAACAACCTATGTCAAATGAAATAGTATTTTCTAAAGTGTTCGTGACATGGCAATTACCGACGAAGATGTGTGTGAGCCGGCAAGTAAGTGTACATGGTACATACGAGTCATCGGTAATGGTGCTGGTGTCCTAACGGCATGATATCAACAATAGAATATGAATCATAATGTAAGCAGGCGATGCGGAGCGAACAACAATAATGAGCGGGAACTAAATACTAGATACAAGAGAACAAATCTATATTTAATATAAATCTAGTCTAACAACTACACTAAACTAAAGGGCTAAGCTAACTGGCTACTGAAGGTAAGGAAACTGCCTAACCTCTGAGTCGATACATATACCTACATGTATATGTTAGTCGGTGATCCTGCCTCAATAATATCACATCCGATACCATATCTATAATCAGAAATTCCCAAGTCAAGAGTGCGGATCAAACATCAATATATAGCTCGTACGTAAATCCGTCGTACGGCACCCCAAATCTGGGTATAGGTCAGTATCACATTCATCAAATTAATCATTTGGTATCCTCTTTATCAAAGATCATAATCCGGGGTGCTGATCTATGTCTAGTACAATACTAATATCATCAATCTAATCATGATCTGACTGCTGATCTACAGCCTCATACAAACTGATATCACCATCAAATATCGTCATAGAGAGGTATACATCGCCTAATGCGACCTATTATGAATATCTTAACATATCTTATCTCATATTACGATCACATGTCAACCATTCAATGTATAATACTATTCACATGTATCGTCGTCCCAAGATCTGCTATAATATCAGGACGTACCTCAAGTATGAATCTTGCCATATCACCGTTCTCGCGGTCTCAATCAATTCTTATCGACTCATCTCAAATCCCAAATACTATCCTCAAATCTAGTATGTGAACACATAGTTCCATACCCATGTGAACACATAACAATATAACCCCATATAAGCACATATGAAAGAAGAATGTATGCAAGTATGGTGTGTGTGTGCAAATGTGGTGCAACCTCTACTCCAGGGTCTCGCAACACTAAACTAATACGATCACACCCTATATCCATATATGTCATCAATAACATCAAACAATATAACCAATATATACGTGTGTATACGTATTCGTATACATCACCATGAACTGCGGGGGTGCTATACGCCATCCACCCGACTTCTCCCCGTATATATAAATCTACTCACCTGGTCCTCGCTCGCCGGTACCGACGTCGCCACGCGCTTGCTTGTCGTCTCGAAGTCCACATGGGGTACCTACATATCATAACGCACCGTATCGCATTAAAACCAAATTCTAAATCGAAACGGCATACGAAAATCAAATCGGCACGCGTATCACGCATAGGTCAAAACCTATCGCCTACGCATGCAAGAATAGCCAAACCAACCCTCGGTGTCGATGTACAAACGTCAAACCATTGAGAAAAACCCAAACACACTCATTTGCGCATTCACGAACACTAATTATAATATAAAATAGGTTAAAATTCACAAAAACCCCAAATTTACTTTAAAAGCCATTTTTCCGAAAATCTAGCAAGCAAAAATTACCTGTTTTAGTACAAAACTCGACGTTTAAACAAATCTAGCGGCTATAATACTTATTAAACAACTCAAATAAGTCATACAACCCATTTAAAGAATTTAATATCATCAATTCTTATAAAAATAAAAATTCTAGTTTTGCAATTTATCTAATTTTAACAATTTCAACTAAAAATGCACAAAACAATAACTACGCTTGATTTTGCATGGCCCAAAGGCACTAAACCACTCATTATAATATTAATGATGACATGAAACCATAATCATATTTTAATCTAAAGCATTTAACAATTTTCCAAAAACCCTAGTTAGCAAAATAACTTAATTAAGACATTTTATAAGTAATGGTTTGTAATTAACAACAAGATTAGCTTTCTACAAAACTTAAGATGTTAATCCACATCACTAAACCATGCACAATATATCACAACACAAATCCACAACAAAACCCTAATCTAATCCTTCTCTTGAAAACCCACATCTTTCAATTAAACCATAATTAAACTTATAATTAAGCTAGACTGTAATATTTAGTAACAATTTAAACAAAAGGCCAAGATTTATACCTCATGAACCATGGATAAAACTTAAGATCTAGACCTCCAATTTGAAATCGTTGCACCAAGATCCATGCTAGATAGGAAAATAAGAAATGGGTAGGAGTTGGATTTTGATTTCGGTGAGGTTTTACCTTGATTTTTGACAATTTTTTGATGGAAAAAAGAGAGAGGAGAATAGGGAAGGGGCTGCTGTTTTGGGGACAAAAATTTCGGCCAGAAATGTGGGGAGGGGTGAGGGAGGAGAGAGAGTGAGGTGGAGAAAGTGGGGAAAAAGTCAAAGTCCACTCTCATTTAACAATCTTCTACCATTTCCTTTGTTTTTCTTTTCTTTTGCAAAACAAGTGAGAAAAATTGAGGGGGGTCTGCTGAATTCAGCCAAGGGAAAGTATAAATGGGGGTGTGTGAGTATGGGTATGTGTGTGGGGTGATGGAAAATGATAAATACTATACCCCAAACATCCATTTACACTAAATTCACTATTTAAGCCTTTTTCTTCGATATTTTCTAACACCGTTTAACAACTTCATTTCAATTCAAAAACCACATGTTAAAATTTTGTTTAATGTGTTATGATACAAAAAATTTGTTTCAACTCATTCCAATTTTTTATTTTCCCTAATTAAATATATTAGTGACCGCTTAAAATAATATTAAAATAATTAATTTCGGAAAAAAATTCAGAAAATTTGAAATTTCACCAGTGGCTCAATAAACACCAAATACTAGCAATTACATAGCTAGAATATGTATATATTAATTTTATAATAAAGATATTTGTATTTTTACTTTTTTTACAGAAAACCCCCTTTATTTTGCCGATTTTCCGAAATTTTACCGAAACGATTTTCAAAATGTTACAGGAAGCCGCCTGGGGCCCATAAGATATACCCCCAGTTGAGGCAGGACGTGGGTTGCAGTTGCATGTGGAACACTTTGAGCAGGTGAACGCCATTGATCATTTGCTTTCTGCACCAAGCAAAACGCCAAATCTTAGCACCTCGAAACCCACGGGCAAGCAATAGCAAACCGGGATTCGTTCGCGAACACGACACACGAAGTGTGGAGTGGAAAGAGGAAAAGGTCCCACCGGGCGTGCCAGAATCTGTTCCCCTCTGAAACACAGAGACACGACCGCGCAGGTTCGTCTTGCCTGAAATTCGGGGCAGATGCTAATTGGTGCTATCCGTCCACCTCTCCGAAGATAACAAGTTGATTTATGGAACCATGTATCGAAGGTTTAAACGGATGCGGCCGATGTAGCAGACTTCGTCAGATTCCCCCTCGCTTGAGGGTTTTTGATTGTGGGGACGCTCTTCCTTGCAGGCGCAAGCCCCTGCAGTTAATTACGCTACCGCATCACGGTAACAACTTTCTCCTTCTCCAGATGGTCACTTCGTGTCGTGGGTGTTTGTTTTGTTTGTGGTTGCCCGTGGATTGTATACGGAGACTAATTTATGTTGTCGCCTGTAGAACGTGGATTAGTCCAAATCCGTATCTTCTTAGATTTGGGTTTGGGGGTTGGTTTAAGGATACGTTAGCCTCATTTGAGACTAAGATCAACTTAAACGTTTGTTAAGGATACGTTATTCTAATTTCTAGACTAAGATCAACTTAACAGGATCATTTAGATCAAACAGAAGAGCATTTAGACTCTATTGTTTAGTTTAAGGACATTTCGGTCGATTACCAGTTTAAGGACATAGTGGTCCAATGTTAGTTTAAAGACATCACGGTCAAGGTTAAGGACATCATAGTCCGTGAGTTTAAAGACCTCACAGTCAAGGTTAAGGACATCATAGTCCGTGAGTTTAAAGACCTCACAGTCAAGGTTAAGGACATCATAGTCCGTGAGTTTAAAGACCTCACATTCAAGGTTAAGGACATCATAGTCCATGGGCTTAAGGACCCCACAGTCCAGTTTAAAGACGTCATAGTCTATGAAATGTGTGGTTGTCGGGACCCGTCACCTCTCTGAAGACGTTGAAGGATTACAACGACAAATATCAGAGGAGTGAAGAGATGTACCCTTGAACCAAAATGGATTAAGTGATCTGTAGTCCAATTTGGAACTAAGATCAATTAATTATATTATGAGCACATAGGCTTAGTTAAGTCTGAATTGAAGACTTATGGCCAATTTGGGCTAAGTCCAATTAAGTTTGAAATGTTGGCCCTCTGTTGGGCCATTGGGCATTTGTCTGGATTCGAGTCCGTATTAGTTAGCAATGCTAAATGAAAGTTGGAGGGCTTTGGCAACATTTTATCCTTGATTTCCTCAATTTTGAGATTCATTTCGAGGAGGGACTTTTGCCTCTGGAAAACTAGCCAATTTGGCTAAAACTAGTGTTAAACACAAAAGAACAACAGTGTTAAACATTGGAGATAGAACTCTCAAATTAGTGTTAAACACTAAAAGACAATCAGTGTTAAACACTGGAAATGTAATCTTCAATTTAGTGTTAAACACTAGAAACAATCAGTATTAAACACTGGAAATATAATCCCCAAATTAGGGTTAAACACTAAAGAAAGAGGGGTCACGTGTGGACACGTAAGAGCGCCTAAAGGTGGGACCAGATCCCTTTTCTTCGTTATGCAATTAAGTGTTAAACACTTTTTATATTTTTATTTTGAGCATCACGTGTTGACACGTGATGGGGATTTATGCGCCGACTGTTAAAGCGTTTGCCAAGGGGTCACGTGGTAACACATGAGAGCGCCCAAAGCCTTCATTTCCTTTGCTTTTTCTTTCTGCGTTTTAGAAGTCACGTGGGAGCACGTGAGGCATTGCCTCAAAGCTTCTTTCTTCAGGGATATTTTCAAGGGTCACGTGGGGACACGTGACCTTGGTTCTTTGCATGCATGGAGATCTTTTAAGTCTCCTTATTTTTTAAGAATTGAATTCTCTGTAGGGTTAAACCCTGATTACGACTTTGGAGGAATTAAATTCCCATTTTTGAAAGAATTAAATTCTTATATAGGGTTAAACCCTAGTTTCATTTTAGGAGGAATTAAATTCCTGTTATGAAAGAATTAAATTCTTATGTAGGGTTAAACCCTAATTTATTTTAGAGGAATTAAATTCCCATGAATTTGAGAGAATTAAATTCTCAATTAGGGTTAAACCCTAGTTCTGTCCATCTCGAAGGAATTAAATTCCTGTAATTTTAGGAGAATTGAATTCTCATGCAGGATTGAACCCTAATTTTATCTTGGAGGAATTAAATTTCTATAACTTTGGGAGAATTAAATTCTCATATAGGGTTTAAACCCTAGTTTTATCTTGGGAGAATTAAATTCTCTAAACTCAATTCTCCATCTAAGTTTCGGATCTGCATGGCAGGATCTCAACCCGATGAGAATTAAATTCTCAACTTATGGGGAGATGTACTCTTTGCAGATCTTCAACCAGAGGAAGAACCAAGTTCTTTTGTGCAGAAGAGTTAAACTCTTAGATTTGAGAATTAAATTCTCTTTTTGAAGTTTTGATCCCTTTCCTTTTCTTACCTAGTGTTTTCTCTCTTGAGAATTAAATTCTCCTCTCTTTTCTCTCTCTGTTGTTGTTATCTCCCAAAAAAGTAGATCCTTCTCTTCTCTTCTTGACTCCTATTTATAGGAGAAAGAAAAGAATCAATTTGTTTTGTGAATCTTTCATTGAAAGATTTTAATTGATTTTGTAATCAACATGATCTTTTAGATCACTCAGTGAATTTTATTCACCATTGGATTTTTAATCCAAAAGATCTTTTATCTGTTATTCAAATTTCAGGGAAATCTTTCCTTGTATAGAATCTTTCCATAAATTGGTGATTTTTAATCACCATTGGATTTTTAATCCAACGGTGCTCCATTTTACAGAGCACCGTCTTTTTTGTTTGGAAAGATTTAAAGAAATATTTTTCCCGTTAGGGTTTTTGATTTCCTTTAATTACAGTTTAATTCTATTATTTCAGAGATTTTAGGATCCCATCACGTGTTGACACGTGACTCTCTCGATAAAGCATTTAACCAGAATTTAATTCTGTTGTTTCAAAGAACTCAGGAATTATCACGTGTCAGCACGTGACCCTTGGTTACGTGTGGGCACGTGATGCCCCATTAGGATTTTTCCTGTTGTTTTATTATATTTTTTAACTCTATTTAATGAGTTTAGAGACCTATCACGTGTTGGCACGTGACCCCATTGTTTAGAATTTAATTCTTATTATTTCAGAGGGTTTAAGAGCCCATCACGTGTTAGCACGTGACCCTACTGATTAATTATTTAATTAGAATTTAATTCTATTAATTCAGAGAGCTTAGGAACCCATCACGTGTCTGCACGTAACCTTTGGTCACGTGTGGGCACGTGATGCCCCATTGGGGTATTCCTTGCTGTTTTATAATATTTTTTAATTCCTTTCAGTGGGTTTAAAGGCTCATCACGTGTGGTCACGTGACCCCTTTTAATTATTTATTTTATTAAGTGGCTACAGGTTTTGCCTGCAAATGGTCACGTGTGGGCACTTGATACCTCATAACTTTTGATCCCGGATGAATTATGAGGCCCATAATATATCAAATCGAAGGATTTTTCGAGACGCTTTCGATACCATCAAAATTTAGCTGTTTCTCATCGGGAGTTTGTCAAAATACAGCCCGGAAAATACTGGTTCGCATTTTCTTAAGCGTACCGCTGCCATTTGCTGCCTTGGGCTCTTTGCGCAGAAATTTTTGGCGGGAACATTTAGTTTAGGTACGTTGCGGTCCATTGGGTTTAAGAACATCATAGTACATGAATTTAAGGACCTCATAGTCCGTAGAGTTTAGTTTAAGGACATTACGGTCCATAGTTAGTTTAAGGACATTACGGTCCATTGTTTAAGGACATCATAGTCCGTAGAGTTTAGTTTAAGGACATTACGGTCCGTAGTTAGTTTAATAACATTACGGTCCATAGAGTTTTGGCTCATTGGTTTGGGGATGTGCCAAGAGTTATTGGTTATTGGAACCATCCACCTCTCTGAAGACGTTGACGAATTACAACGACATGTATCATAGGTATGGAGAGATGTACCCTTGAACCAATGTCCCGACTGGGATGAACATCATTTTAGATGCCATCTGTTGGGAGCTCATTAGCTATCTTTAGGACTGAGATTGGTTTGGGGGACCCTGAGTGTGAGGGGGCTCAATTGACTGGCCTCGAGAGATTTGATCCAAGGTTGCCTAATGTTGGCCTCCCATAGTGTTAAACACTAGTATATGCTCAGTGCTCACGTGCTCCCACATGAGGCGCTTGAAGTAGTGTTAAACACTAGAGATTAGGGTGCTCACGTGTGGCATGTGAGGCGCTTAAAGTTGGGAGCTGCCTCTTTTATTCTCTTATTCTAGTGCTAAGCATTGTTGGGTCACGTGGGATCACGTGAGGCGCTCCAGAATGGAAACTGTCTTGGGTTTATTCCGCTTTTCGCTGAGCACTTCTCAAGGGTCACGTGGGATCACGTAGGGCGCCCCAAAATAGGGTTTATTCCTCTTTTCTTTTTTATAAGTGCTGAGCACTTCTTAGGGGTCACGTGGGCCAATCTTATCCTCTTTTGTTCATCAAAGGTGCTTGCGTGGGAGCACGTGATCGGCTGTTATCATGTTGGGTGCCAATCCTTTTACGTGCATGGAGATCCTGAGTTTCGAGACTTTCAAGCTCACTGTTTTGCAAGAATTAAATTCTTAGGACTTAGTTTTTCTCATAGGTTTGGGGTCTGCATGACTGGATCTCCCCGTTGAGAATTGAATTCTCAACTTGTGAGGAGATCTGCTTCTGCAGATCTTTCACTATAAGGAAGAACTAAGTTCTTATATGAAGGGTTAAACCCTTATTTTATCAGAGGAATTAAATTCCTATATGGTTTTTTGGGAGAATTAAATTCTCTGAACTTAGATCTCCCCCTAGGTTTTGGATCTGCATGGCAGAATCTCCCAAATGAGAATTAAATTCTCAACTTGTGGGAAGATCTGCTTCCGCAGATTTCAACCAGAGGAAGAACTAAGTTCTTTTTTTTAGAAGAGTTAAACTCTTATGGAGGTGGAAAAGAGATAAGATATTCTCTGTGTTTTTGTTCCTTCTCTTACCTCGAGTTTTTTTTTTCTTTCTGTTTTCTCTCTTTTACTTGAAGTTTATAGGGGGTTCTTCTTTTTCTCCTCTTTTTTTTGAAACTTATGGGGAGGTTCCTCTGTACAAGATTGAAGTCTTGGGTCCTTTATATAGGGGAGGTTGATTTGTTGATCAGTTGAGGAAATTTCTCATTGAGAGATTTCTTAATTGATTTGTGGAATTTATCCACCGTTGGATCTTTGATCCAAGGACTTCTTTTTTACAGAAGACATATTTTTTTGTTTTTAATAAGATTGGAGAGATATTTTCCCCAAACAGAACTTATTCTATGTTTTGGTGATTTTTAATCACCATTGGATCTTTGATCTAACGGTGCTCTGATTTACAGAGCACAATCTTTCTTGTTTGGAAAGATTCGAGGAGTATTTCCTCAATTAGAATTTAATTCTGTATTTTGGTGATTTTTAATCACCATTGGATCTTTGATCCAACGGTGCTCTGATTTACCGAGCACAATCTTTTAGAAAAATTGGGGAAAATATTTCCAAATAGAGCTTTGATCCATTTTATTTAGAATTTTAATTCTATCGATTCAGAAGGCATAGGAGCCCATCACGTGTAGCACGTGACCCTCAGTTTCAGCCTTGTTTTGTCAAGCGCAGTTCCTATCACATATGGGCACGTGATGGTCCATTTGGGACTTTTCTCGTTGCTTTTTATGTTTATTATTCATTTTTATAAGGGAACAAGTGGAAAAGCCCCTAAGTCAAGTTTATTCTTCTAAGACCGAAGAAGACTCGGCAAAAAGAGTGACATGATATCTCGTTCCTACGTATATGAAGAGAATGTTTCATCAACGTCAGAAAGCGACAATGATGAGTAGGGGCAGGTGACGTGTAAAGTGCCCGGTATTTCCCGCAAAAACAACCCGATTGGTACGATGATAAATGAAGTAGTCCAAGAGGGTGAAGATAGCCTAAGCCGTGAAGTGTTCATTCATACAACGGCCAGGCAGCAGCGCCTAAGCAATCAAGTATTGGAAGGGATGAGTTATGTAACTCCACGACCGAATGATAATTGCTGGACCGAAACGTCCTTAAACTAATGCTGGACCGAAACGTCCTTAAACTAATACTTCGTCCCAAACATGGGAATGTTGGACCAAAACGTCCCTAAACTAATGCTGAACCGAGAAGTCCCTAAACTAATATTAGACCGCCACGTCCTTAAACTGGCCTTGGACCGAAACGTCTTTAAACTAAGACTTCGTCCCAAACACGGGAATGTTGGACCGAAATGTCCTTAAATTAATATTCATCCCAAATACAGGAGTGTTGGACCGAAATGTCCCTAAACTAATATTGGACCGCAATGTTCTTAACTAATGCATGTTTAGCCCTACGGTAGATCCCCATATTAATCACTGTATACAATCCACGGGCCTAAACAATCCATATCTCCTCCAAGTCCCATATGATGCCGTCTTTAAAAAACGGTACATCCACAAGCAAAATGCGCACAGATGAAAACCCGAAAGGGCGCCGTGGGTTAAATCAACAGGACTACCAGCGAGCTAGTGAAAACCCGAAAGGGCGCGAACTCGGTAAAAGAAAAGAAAAAAGAAAAAAGATATACTTGCAAAGTCCTCACAGCTTTGTAAGGAGGAAACACCTGCGTGAGATCCTTACTACTCACACAGAAGCAACACACTTAGGAATCCATACGACTCCTAAGGAGAAAATGCACTTACGAGATCATGACTCGTAAGGAGAATATACCCTCTCTAAGACCCTCACGACATGTAGAATTCAAAAGCCTTAAGTTACAGGGATCCAAACTTGTTCTTAAGCCATTATAACCTCATAAATTTATGCGTTACAAGTGGTCCAAATCGACCCTTGTATACAATCCACGGGCGTAAATAAATATATTCCCAACCAAGTCCAACCGAAATCGAGAAATATTGCTCGACAAGGTGAACGTAACTTGCGAGTCCTCACTACTTGCAAGAAGAAAATATTCTTATAAGACCCTTACGAATTGCAAGAGAAAATACCACTTAGGAGTTCTCACGACTTCTAAAAAGAACATACACCTATGAGGTCCTCACGACTCATAGGGAGAAATACTTTTATGAGACCCTTAAGGTTCGTAAATTCAAAAGTCTTGGTCAACAGAATTCTAACCATGTATACTAAGCCATCTTTGTCCAAATTAACAAAGGCAAATGATGATTTACTCCTGGCAATATCCCAGTTGTAACGATACTGATACCAAAATTGGTATCAGCTTCCAAATCCCCAACTCGCAATAAAAAGTAATGAGTAAAATAAAAAACCTGCCTAGCCAAAATGATTGGGCATCACGAATAAATACCCAAAATTATTGGGCAATCGTGACTTTTGTGATATAAAAAGCTGAAAAGATAGAGCATCGTAGAAAAATAAAAAAATAAAAAATGAATCTTTTCTGCCCTGCAGGTAGGTCCATAGAGACTCTTGTATACAATCCATGGGCATAAATGGAAAAAAGGGTACCATATTTTCCTACCAGGCTCCGTCAAAAGGAGAGCCAATTCCTAATAGTACATCTACAACCTAAAAACTATCTCGACATTCATCCTCATTCCAGCAGGCTGCGGACGCAACGGTCAAATAAAGTGAGTGACGGCAAAATTCTAACTCCATACCTCGATGGCAATACATACAATATAGAGGTCATTCGGATGACTACCCTACTTCAATGAAGAATCGGCGTGTTCCTAACTTCTGGTCTTGACGGCAACATCTACAGCTTAGAGTCCATTGGATGTCATCCCACCCCAGAAGGGTGCGGTTTTGAATCATCGGGGCTTCAAATTAAGCCTAACCTCAAGCAAAGCGCCACGACAATACCTAACGCTTGATCTTCCGATGGTAATACGGATATTCCAACCTAAGAAAATTACTTGAAGATGTCCTTTCCAGCCTCAGAAGGGATCAGAGATATGACAGACGCGGGGCTACTTGAGTAGCAACCTAAGGGATTGAATATCAAGAATATATCATCCAATGCGACGGTACGATGGACTTAAACCTAGTACCATAAATCTAACGGACCCCTATCAAAAAAGTGGTTATCTGTATTTAACGTTAGAATAAGTTCACCTATAAACATAAGGGAAAGGTGAACTAAAACACCCCGAAATGAGTAAATAAACTAAAACATTCCAAAATGAGTAATAAGCTAAAAACCCCAAAATGAGTAAATAAACTAATCTGCGCCAGATCAGGACATCAAGAGATAGAGAGGTGCAAGTATAAATAAATATCTTTTATTCACAAATAAAAATGTTTAAAAAATACAATCTATAAAGAAAAGGGGATACAATGACAATTGCTAAGAGGGTGGGGTTTTCAGCAAAACGGCGACATGCTCATTCTCTTGCCGGAGCTCATTTTCGTGCTCCAGTAGTGCAGCCAGCAGTGCTTCGTTTTGAGCTTATAGTTGTAGGCATGAATTAAGCTTCTCAGAAAGCTCCTGCTTAGCAATCTCGTGGCCTCGCATTCCTTGTTCTGTAAAATCAAGGTCCCTCTTCAGCGCCATTCCTCTAAAAATGTAGCATTGAAGATTTTGGAAGATGACTTGGAGCCGCGCAGCATTACCTTCTATCTAAGCTTGCAATTGTCTTGACTCTCTAGAAGCCACATCATACTCCTTTTGCTTCATGGCCAGCCTCTGCTCGTAACGTTGAATAAGGATGTAACACTATTTGATTCGCGCAGTCAATTGGGCCCTTGAAGATAAAGCCTCAGGCATGAGACGCTTGTGCTCGATCTTATGGAGGCAAGCCTCAATCTGTTTGCAATAGCCAACCCAAATGCGGATGATATCTTCTTTATGAAAAGTCACAAGGGTCGCCAGCATAGGGTTGACTTCATCTGCAAAGTCCCTAGTAGAGGTAAGGGCCTCAAAATCAAGATCTTCAATAAACTCGCTCAGCATGCGCCAGTTATTTTCCATGACTCTAGAAGATCAGCGTTTAGCGAAGGGTCCCGTGGGCACAGCTATGCGAGATTCAAAGAGATCTAAAACCAGCGGAGCTGATACAAAATAAGACATACATAAAGATTGATCATATCTCTGTTTAAATAAAAAATGTATAAGATTTAACCTACCAATAGTTGGAAAAGACAAATCTGGGAGAATAGAGGGCTCAGCCATTTCTTCGTCTTCTCCTTCAAGCCGTAAGACTGCAGTCAATACAAGAAAATTCATATTAGGAGAGGATTACTGGTAGAAAGTTGATAAGAAATGAAAAATATATTGACCAATGCCAGAAGGAAGGGCAGGTCCCAGTTGGAAGGAAAAGTGCGAGGTTAACGCTTGATACAAATGGTTAAAAAGCACTCATGCAAGAGTGCGACAGTATATGCTAAGCGATTAACATAAGGAGTAAGATCGATATAGAAATGAAGAAATGATAAAAAAAATCGAAGGGAAAAATTACCTTCCGTCGCTAAGCCCGAAAAGATTCAAGGAAGTGCAAAGGAGATAGGTGGAGTGACGACGGTCATGGTGCTGGCGGATGGGGGTTCCTCAAGCGGTAGATCTCTAGGGTGCGTGGATGTTACGACCGGTATGATAGTTTTCATACCTGCACCGGAAATAAAGAAAACGTTAGTAAATATGTCTAGCGGAAATAAAAATATGAAAGTGATACCACGTAAAGTACCCATGGATCCCATGCGAGTCGGTGATGTAGGAACCACGATTGTGTCCAAAGCATCACTAGCCTCGACAACTTCTTCAGTTTCCATCGCCATGGAGGAGACAGATTCATAATCCACACTCTCATCTCCAGAATCAACAAAGGCTGTTGCTATGGTAGCATCATCTGCATATACCGGAGATCCATCGGGGGAAGGAGTGGTAGTTCGAGCAATATTAGACTCGGGATTGTGATCCTCCATCCCAGAATCTCCAGATGTCGCCGCCTCATTTGCTGCTCCAGCATCTAAACTTGTCCTTACTGTATCATAAAAAAGGGGAATGTTAAAATTCAAATAAGTTGATGTGTGAGGAAATATGAAAAATAAGTAAATCCTACCAGGTTTTATCGAGGTTTCATGCGCTGCTTTCCCCCTGAACCAAACGCTTCGCCTCCTCACGAGCTGCGCGCGCAATGTGTCTGTGAGCGGTCGACAAAGCAAAAGGGATATCCTCTATAGGAGCATTAGGAGTTCACGTTTCGCTAGGGCCACCACTTGCGGCCAGGTTGGCATGACACTCCATCTTTGCATGCCTCCGACGTTTCTCCTCCGCTTTAAACATACGCAGAGATCTCTCTAAGACAACCGATAGAGGAAGATCTTCATCTGAATCGGATCCAGCCTCAGGATCTGTTGCAACATCCTGTAAGTCCATGTCATGCACCCCACGAACTTGTGGGGAGGCGGAATATATGAAAAACAATAATTAAAGCTTCGTAACACGGACTTGAGCGCATGAATCGTTTCTAAACCATTGCTAACAAAGTACTAGAGGTTTAACTACTCGGATACGAAGTTATACCTCACGTTACTAGTCCTTCGGGTCTTCGTCGCGGTCCTCCACTCCTCGTAGGCTCCTTGGAACATCGGCATCTCAACGGCCTCCTCGAATCAAAGACGATCCACCTGAAAGCTCCTACGCCAAGCTTAATCTCAAACTTGAGATAACTAGGTTGCTTAAAGTGCTAATCTAAGCTACCTAGGGGATATAGAGTGAGCTTATGGATGTATTAGTCTAGCTAACCCTTGATCTCAACACATGAGAGGTTAGGGTTAGGGTTTGAAGAGAGAGTGAGCTTGAGGAGAGAGAAGGTGAGAATGATCATTATAAGAATAATGAATTCATATGAATATATCAACCATAACCATTAATCAAATAAATAATATAAATGATTTATCATCATGGTTAGATTCATTCATCTAGTGTGATTCATCATATGACTCATTAACTCATTAATGAATCATTTAATACAAAGCATGAATCACACAAATGAGTCATTAAGCAATTAATGCTCATGCCACCTTAACCCCTTAGTCACCACTCTTCTAGAACCTTCCCGACAAATTACGAGAACGCCCCTCCAATCCGTGAAAACACGGAAAAACTTTAGACTGTATAAATCCAGTAACCCTATACTAGAATCTGGCTTAAACCAAAGCCGACTAGTATAAACTGTCCGAAAAGTCGTACGTGCGTAAACACACATACGCATCCGAACCCTTGTCGTAAAACCATACGACCTCTATATCGTTTCGCCTGGAGCAGGGAAACTCTCTGTGTGGGACTCTAAAGACTCGACACTACGCTGGCAGTGGGTTTAACCACAGACCGCAAGCGGTACTAGCTGTACGTAACGGTCCCCAGGTAGATGTCGATAAGAAGGCCGATGAGGAAAACCATCCGAACCCCTACTGAGCCTGATATGACAATCTCCGTACAGTCCGGTCTGTTCGTCTAAGACTATCGCATATCAAGCCTAGGGGGCGGCAAGCGTCAGTCCCCTAATAGCTGTATAAGTCATGTCGGAGCAAAGCCCATTACACCCTGAGAAGCTACTGGAACCTACCAGTATATCTCGCTTGCCCTGGCCAGGGACTTTGCGTAATGGCTCTCTGACACAGCGTGATATCAACTCCCAATACCGGGAGAGTCGAATCCTATCTAACTGCCACTGCCTCCAAGTGCTCGGGACTGCACCCAACTGCTACCTGTTTGCACGACTCCTTTGAGCCGTGGTAGGGTAGCAATCTAAGAACAGTGGGACACACTCGAGGCGAAGTAGCAGTGTCAAGTCTGCGGACTATGCTGTACTCATGTCACCTGGGAACTGTTAACTGACGATGGGTATAATACCAACCAATCAGTTCCTCTGCGAGTCCTGTCCGGTGTACCCGTAACCTAACGAGCACCTGTATACTATCTCTAGTATGACGTACTGATGGCTGTGGGACAGACCATCTCCCCAACCAGGATGAGAAGCGTATACACTTAGTCTACTCTAGAATATCGATGCCCCATCTCGATAATCCAACGACCAGGGACCTGTATAGGATGTTGCTTACAGACCACCCAGCCCCCACTAGTGTGACTGCCATCACGACGCTGGTAATCAAGCAAAGATCCTATGGGCTCTACTAATATGTATAAGTGATACGTTACAAGAAACATATGCACATATTAATGCAGACTCAAACCAAGTAGCATACTACCATTTTTAGCAAGACTGTTATATATACAACTGTGAATATCCCAAGCTTCCATTAAGTGATATACAACCTAGTATGATACAATAATGGCCCCTAAGGCATATACACTAACAATCTCCCACTTGCACTAGGGCCATGAGCTGGCATATTGTATACCTATCATCTCGAATAGCCTCTCGAACTGCGTCTGAGGAAGGGCCTTTGTGAATGGATCAGCAATGTTATTCTCTGTCTCTACTCTTTTCACCTCGATCTCCCGGCGATCTACGATCTCCCTGATCAGGTGATACCGCCTTAAGATGTGTCTGGACTTCTGATGGGACATGGGTTCCTTCGCTAAAGCTATAGCGCCGTTGTTGTCACAATACAAAGGTATTAGACCAACACTGGTAGGAACCACCTGAAGTTCTGTGAGGAACTTTTTCATCCAGACTGCTTCTTTTGCGGCATCGTAAGCAGCTATGTACTCTGCTTCTATCGTTGAGTCAGCAACGGTCTCCTGTTTGGAACTCTTCCAATAGACCGCCCCTCCATTGAGGGTAAAGACATAACCCGACATGGATTTGGAGTCATCTTTGTCACTCTGGAAGCCGGAGTCGGCAAAGGCCTCCAACTGGAGGGCTTTTCCGCCATATATCAAGAACATCTCCTTAGTCCTTCTCAAGTACTTGAGAATGTTCTTTACTGCTATCCAGTGCTTCTCCCCTGGGTTTGCTTGATACCGGCTTACTACGCTCAATGCGTATGCTACATCTGGTCTGGTACATAACATCGCATACATTATAGAGCCTACCGCAGAAGCGTAGGGTATAATCGACATGCGATCCCTTTCCAAATCAGTCTTGGAAGACATCTCTTTGGAGAGGGTGATTCCGTGACAAGCCGGTAGGTTACCACGCTTAGAATCATCCATACTGAATCTCTTCACTATAGTGTCTATGTACCTGGACTGCGAAAGTTCCAACATCCTCTTTGATCTATCACGATAGATTCGGATCCCTAGAATGTAGGTGGCATCACCCAGGTCTTTCATGGAGAATTTATGTGACAAGTATATTTTGACTGACTGTAACATAGGAATATCATTTCCTATTAGGAGAATTTCATCCACGTACAAGACGAGGATACTACAGTTCTCCCTATAATCTTACTGTATATGCATGGTTCATCTGGATTTTTGATAAAGTCAAATTCTTTGACAGCATCATCAAAACAGATGTTCCAACTCCGTGATGCCTGCTTTAGTCCATAAATGGACTTAAGTAGCTTGCATACTTTACCGCTACTCCCACTCTGAATGAATCCCTCTGGCTGATCCATATAGACGCTCTCTTCCAAATTACCATTTAGAAAGGCCGTCTTTACGTCCATCTGCCAGATTTCATAATCGTGGAAGGCAGCAATAGCAAGAAGGACCCGAATAGATTTAAGCATAGCCACTGGAGAAAAGGTTTCGTCATAGTCCAAACCAGGTCTTTGACGGAAACCCTTTGCAACAAGTCTAGCCTTATAGGTTTCAACCTGTCTATCTACACCAATCTTCTTTTTGAAGATCCATTTGCATCCTACGGGTTTTACCCCATCTGGAGCAACGTCCAAAGTTCATACTTTGTTAGTGTACATGGACTCCATTTCGGTCCGCATTGCATCCAGCCATTTTACTGAGTCACCGCTCTGAATGGCTTGCTGGAAGCTAGTAGGCTCATCATAGTCAATAGTGCAATCCTCTCTATCCCCGTCTATGAGAAAACCGTAATATCTCTCGGGCGGATGAGATTGCCTACTACTCCTGCGGAGTGGCGTTGGGATGTCTTGTTCTCCTGAACCTTCTTGTTCTACCAAGGTTTCAGTAATAGCTTGCGGTTCTGGAATTTCTTCCGGTTCTACTATGCTCCCACTTGATCCTTTTTCTAAAAACTGATGTTCCAGAAAGTGGGCATGACGAGAAACAAAAACCTTTTGTTCCTCTGCGTAATAGAAATAATATCCTTTGTAATTCTTCGGATATCCCACAAACATACACTGTACTGATCGTGCCTAGAGCTTGTCCACATGCTGCTTTTTTACAAAAGCTGGACATCCCCATGTCTTAAAATGTTTTAGACTGGGTTTGGTCCCACTCCACATCTGATATGGTGTGGTAGGCACAGTCTTGGTGGGAACTTGGTTCAAAAGATATGCAGCTGATTCTAGTGCATATCCCCAGAATGATCACGGTAACTCAGCGTTACTCATCATGGAACGAACCATATCCAATAGGGTTCGATTCCTCCTTTCTGATACACCGTTATGTTGTGGCCTGTATGGAGGAGTAAGCTGAGAGAGAATTCCATTCTCTTTCAACTAACCCAGGAACTCGGCACTTAAGTATTCTCCACCTCGATCAGATCTCAGTGTCTTTATACTCTTGCCTCTTTGTTTTTCCACTTCATTCTTGTATTCTTGGAATTTCTCAAAAGCCTCGGACTTATGCTTCATTAAGAAGACATATCCATACCTAGAGAAATCATCCGTAAAAGTAATGAAGTAGGAATAACCACCTCGCGCATGTGTAGACATTGGACCGCACACGTCACTGTGTACGAGTCCCAAGAGCTCACTTGCTCTTACTCCGTGTCCAGTGAACGGAGTCTTTGTCATCTTTCCTTTGAGACAAGATTCACAAGTAGCATAAGATTGATATTTGAATGGATTCAAATATCCTTCTCTATGTAACTTAGTCAACCTTCTCTCATTGATGTGACCTAGTCTACAATGCCATAAGAAAGCCTGATTTATTTTTGGAGACTTTCTTTTAAGTGTGTTTTGGACATTGAAAACCTGAGCTTGACTTAATACGTATATACCGTTATCTAATGTACCGGACCCAATCAAAACTTGATTTAGGTGGATGTTAACTACATCGCTTACGAATGTAAAATCATATCCCTCTCTTGACAGTGAGGACACTGATATGATATTACAAGTCATACTAGGTACATACAAACAGCTATGTAGAATCAATAAATGCCCACTTGTCAAACCTAGGCGATATTCTCCCACGGATTCAGCGTCTACGCTCATTCCGTTTGCAACTCTGAGAGACCAATCACCTACCTTTATAACTCTACAGTTTCTCAAAGCATGTAATGAATTACATATATGAGATTCTGCTTCGGTATCTAGCACCCAGGAAGTAGAGTTAATTGACAAACAGTTCTTAATAACAAATATACTTGAGGCTGAAGCCACAACATGCTTCGAATCCTGGCTACTGGCTTTACTAGCCCTGCAATTATTCTGCCAATGTTCATTCCTGTAACAATAGGAACGTCCCTCTTTTACTATATCCAGTCCCAAAACTTTTGCCCTTCTCTTTCCTTATACTTCCCTGGTTTCCTTCAGGGTAGGAGGCAGAGAGTGTAGAATCAAGTCAGTATCTGACTCGTTTCCCAACGCGGTCTCCAGGTCCTGGAGCTCATCAATACAGCTAGTCATTGTAAGGACGTTGTCCCCTACAGATGACCCGTCAGCTAACCTCGCTTGAATTAATTCGTTCGAGGTCTCATATCTTGTGATATGAGATTGCTCTCCATATAAATCTTTGTTATGGAGAAAGATGGAAAATATGTCCATCTTCTCGTGCTTCTTCTGGTATACACCATCAACTGAAGCTAACACGAGGCACTTAGCTTTCGCTTTATCTTTTTCCCTTGTCTGACGGATATCCATATCCGCGACAGTGGAAACTGGACCTGGGACGGCGGGATCTTGAGTAGTAATAGGGTGGTCTATCTTGTCATAGGCAATGGACATCTGGACAGGCTTTTGCCAGTCATATAAGTCAGATTCAGTCAAATTATTATCTAGATGTAACCTATGTGTGGTCACAAGGTCGCTGCAATTTAAGAGAGAGAAAAAAATACTATTAGCATGATGCTTTTGCAAGTTTAGAGTGGTTTAATTTTATCTAAATAGGATGGCTCCCACTGTTTCTCGAATCCCTCCTCAAACCATAAAAGAAGAATTAGCCAGGACTATTCTCACCGTATAATTCTTGCTTAACCGTTCAGCCAGGTCAGTGTCGATACTTCGAGGGAGGTTTTCCAACGCTTTCGCGAAGTTCCTTAATTAAATAACCTCTTTTCTCTGGGGGCGTAACCCCGCTGACACCTTTCTAGGCACCTACTTGGTTTATAGCATTGATCGTTAAGTGACGAATCTCCTGATAAGTAGTATATACTCACAGTAGGATCAGGATCCAAAATATCATCGTATGATAATGTTGAAGGAATCCTATCAACATTCATCAAACTCAAAAATGGTATGCTCTCACTGCAAATTTCAGTTTTCTTTAGAAATTCCCGATATAAATTTTTGCCCCATGCTCTTATGACCTTGACTAAGGGCCAAAATGTCATAAGTCATATGTCAAGTTCTACCTGTCATTATCCAGGTTAATTTGAACCCACCCGTATATACTCTTGACTAAGGGCCAAGAAAAGTAATACGACTGTCCCAAACCAACGCATCTATCTATGCTACAAATGAATACCCCAGCAGCTACCAAACACTATGCCTTGACTAAGGGCCAAAATACATAGCTTGAATACTACTGAATACCCAAATGAAATGACGGAGGGCTACGAATGGTTTTGGCAAAACCGTGAACGTAGTGAACTTGATATAATCGAAGGAACCTGATACTTTTTAAAAGGAGTGGTTAAAGCTCCGCAATTAAAAAATTCTTCTCTTTTAAAATAACCGAGTGGTTTCTTTTAAATTTGTTCCAACGATTTAAACTTTGGTTTATTTTCTTTGCATTATAATAATGCGTCCCATCAATTATCCTATCATTGCAGAAAACAACGAAAATACCACGTCCTCTTATGCCATCCGCATTCGCCACGGGGTCCCGTCATCACCCGTTAGGTTACTTAACTAACGACAGAGCGGGGGCTGGGCTAGCGCGGGTGTAAAACATAAGTGACGTCTAATAGCTATCATATATAGATATTTTACATTCGTTAGACGCAATAATAAGCATTCCAGATCACAGATGAACTTTATTGGATTTATTAGCAATCCTCTTTTGCTTTGAGCCTGCAATAAAAGACGGATTACACAGTTGTGATGAATAGCCATTACCCCACCCCAGACCCCTATGGGTACGACAAACTACCCGCCACGTACCAGAAGTGAAGCGGTCTGCCTCAACACTTCAAAGTACCCGGTAGTTTGTGTACCCCACCTTGGGTCTATCCTAGGAGAAAAAACAGTAAAAAGAAATAATACAACGGTGGCTACAACCGCAACCTGGATGTGCCCCGCAAAAGAATATTACAACTTATTACATTTACATTGAATGAATGAATATTAAATACATCTCAAACCCCGGCTAATCACCACAACAGTCCAACACAGTTCATATACACAAACAGTTATATATAACATCACAGATATGTGCAACCCCCTGCCAACCGACATACTAGCAGTTAGGGGAGGTTTACGAACACATAAAACATTACAGATAAAGATCCAATTAGCAAATAGTTTAGAACATCGATCGATAACCTATATCCGTGTCTACCCTAAAAGCAAATCAACACCTGGGCAGAAACGGTATATACAGGAAAACAAAACACAAAAAAAATAAGAATTACTGTGAAACTCCGAGTCAACTCGGCGTTGACTCGGCGGCGGAATCGCGGCCAAAAGCACCATTTGGCCGCGGTTCCGCGGCCGTTTAGTCGAGTTGCCTCCTCGAATTTTCCCAGATTTCTTACAATTCCCTGCTGTGAATTTTAAGGTATGTCAAAAAAATTTTGCGACACTTTTAAAATTTACAGAAACTGTTAAGGATTAGGGTTTTGTTTTCCGTGTTTTCCGTCGATCGAACTTCTAATCAGTTGCTAACAAGCTAGTAATGGTTTAGTTGGCTCTGATACCACTGTAAGTCCATGTCACGCACCCCACGAACTTGTGGGGAGGCGGAATATATGAAAAACAATAATCAAAGCTTCGTAACACGGACTTGAGCGCATGAATCGTTTCTAAACCATTGCTAACAAAGTACTAGAGGTTTAACTACTCGGATACGAAGTTATACCTCACGTTACTATTCCTTCGGGTCTTCATCGCGGTCCTCCACTCCTCGTAGGCTCCTTGGAACATCGGCATCTCAACGGCCCCCTCGAATCAAAGACGATCCACCTGAAAGCTCCTACGCCAAGCTTAATCTCAAACTTGAGATAACTAGGTTGCTTAAAGTGCTAATCTAAGCTACCTAGGGGATATAGAGTGAGCTTATGGATGTATTAGTCTAGCTAACCCTTGATCTCAACACATGAGAGGTTAGGGTTAGGGTTTGAAGAGAGAGTGAGCTTGAGGAGAGAGAAGGTGAGAATGATCATTATAAGAATAATGAACTCATATGAATATATCAACCATAACCATTAATCAAATAAATAATATAAATGATTTATCATCATGGTTAGATTCATTCATCTAGTGTGATTCATCATATGACTCATTAACTCATTAATGAATCATTTAATACAAAGCATGAATTACACAAATGAGTCATTAAGCAATTAATGCTCATGCCACCTTAACCCCTTAGTCACCACTCTTCTAGAACCTTCCCGACAAATTACGAGAACACCCCTCCAATCCGTGAAAACACGAAAAAACTTTAGACTGTATAAATCCAGTAACCCTATACTAGAATCTGGCTTAAACCAAAGCCGACTAGTATAAACTGTCCGAAAAGTCGCACGTGCATAAACACACGTACGCATCCGAACCCTTGTCGTAAAACCATACGACCTCTATATCGTTTCGCCTGGAGCAGGGAAACTCTCTGTGTGGGACTCTAAAGACTCGACACTACGCTGGCAGTGGGTTTTAACCACAGACCGCAAGCGGTACTAGCTGTACGTAACGGTCCCCAGGTAGATGCCGATAAGAAGGCCGATGAGGAAAACCATCTGAACCCCTACTGAGCCTGATGTGACAATCTCCGTACAGTCCGGTCTGTTCGTCTAAGACTATCGCATATCAAGCCTAGGGGGCGGCAAGCGTCAGTCCCCTAATAGCTGTATAATTCGTGTCAGAGCAAAGCCCATTACACCCTGAGAAGCTACTGGAACCTACCAGTATATCTCGCTTGCCCTGGCCAGGGACTTTGCGTAATGGCTCTCTGACACAACGCGATATCAACTCCCAATACCGGGAGAGACGAATCCTATCTAACTGCCACTGCCTCCAAGTACTCGGGACTACACCCAACTGCTACCTGTTTGTACGACTCCTTTGAGCCGTGGTAGGGTAGCAATCTAAGAACAGTGGGACACACTCGAGGCGAAGTAGCAGTGTCAAGTCTGCGGACTATGCTGTACTCATGTCACCTGGGAACTGTTAACTGACGATGGGTATAATACCAACCAATCAGTTCCCTTGCGAGTCCTGTCCGGTGTACCCGTAACCTAACGAGCACCTGTATACTATCTCTAGTATGACGTACTGATGGCTGTGGGACAGACCATCTCCCCAACTGGGATGAGAAGCGTATACACTTAGTCTACTCCGGAATATCGATGCCCTATCTCGATAATCCAACGACCAGGGACCTGTATAGGATGTTGCTTACAGATCACCCAGCCCCCACTAGTGTGACTGCCATCACGACGCTGGTAATCAAGCAAAGATCCTATGGGCTCTACTAATATGTATAAGTGATACGTTACAAGAAACATATGCACATATTAAAGTAGACTCAAACCAAGTAGCATACTACCATTTTTAGCAAGACTGTTATATATACAACTGTGAATATCCCAAGCTTCCATTAAGTGATATACGATACAATAATGGCCCCTAGGGCATATACACTAACACATCCATCATCGGCTGCTTCAACGATAATTCTCATAGTGGTGCATAGGAGGCCTGAACAACAGTTAGCAGCTCTAATGATTTTATGGCAGTTGTTGAAGGAAGAATATCTTCTATATTAACACCCGAGAATTGCGCCTCACTCGAAACAGCGCTAGCTGCGAAGATTCCTAAAAGAGAATAAAGGAAAGAAGTTAAGGTATGGACGAAATAAATTAGATGTTCTCAAGTGTGTAAAACAAATCATACCAAAGCCTATAGAAGCACGAAACTTTTCCTCCTCCTCGTACGTTTTAATTGATGCCTGGAGAGCCTCCTCAGCAGAGATGCCTGTTGAGAAAATAAAGTGTTAAATAAAGCACACTATCATTTTACTCTAAGATATGCAAGTGTGTGAATGAGATATACTTGATGCCGCAAAAGCAGCAAGCGCTGCTTGCTCATGAACTAATCATTCGAACGCTTCAAGAGCTGCTTGAAGATCAGTCGCTGCGTTCTCGTCAGTTGAAGCTTCAGGAAGAAAAAGATTGTCATTGGTTCCATACTCGGACACGCCTTCTCTATAGGGAGCATGTGCTTCTTGACCAAATACGACGTCAGCTGAAAACATAGATTTCTTCTTCTTCTGCGAGCCGAGAGCAGCACCCAACGATAAGAGCTTTCGCTTCACAGGCATTTTAGGACGACATGTTCCGATTTCTGAGCCAATATCTGACTCAAGAGTTGCTGCAGTCGTCACGCCGCCAGGAATGCTCACATTGGGTCTTGGTTTAACCGTCGACACCATTGGAAAAGCATGTAGAGATACCACCGCATTGCCCTCCCTTAGGGAAGGGAGGACGACTGTTCGTCGTTTAAGCGGGACCGCAAGATTGCTGGCCGGGACAGAATCCTTATGGTCGAGAAGCCTTCGCATTTCTTCCTTGATAACAATGCCCGTTGCATGTTGATACCAGACAGTATAGGCAGATGAGGCCCTCAGAATATGATCCGGTTCGGCCATCAAGAAATAAGATCTCGTGTTTAATCGCATGAAATGGTGGGCCGTATTGTGAACGGTTTCCTATGAAGCAACGGGATTAACGAGAAAGGCTTCAAGAAGAAGACCCTGGTCGTAGCCTAATTGCTGAGCAAAGCGATATGGGTTATACCTCATGAAAAGCACGGAAGAATTTCATCTATACCCTAAAAATCCAGGCCTGATAGAGTACAAATGTACGACTTTCTTAGCCTTTAAAATGGAAACCCCATCCTTAAGAATGTCATGTAGTGGCTGGACCACTTTTGAGGGTTCCTTGATAGTCGTCAAAACCTATCAACGAAGGTCATACTGTCCCCTACAAGGCGTGGACGCAAGAGCAATCGTCGAGCTGCCCATTGTGTTAGATCGGGAGAAGAAGCGTCGACCAGCTTCATGACTCGCAGAAAGTTATACCCTTTATAAAACTTGGGTCTTTTATGCTCATCGAAAGCACCTAGCATGCGCATCTCTATCCATGATGTAAAACAATGAAGAGATAAATTCACAGGCTCCACACCCAGCTGGGCGATGTTGACCGCCATGCTTAAGCCATTATACAAATGGGCTAATCCCGCTACTCCGACGGCCATACGTGTTCCCGTCGCAATATGATGAGCTGGATAAAAGACAGATGGTCTCATGTACTGATGATGTGTCGGAAGTGTGAACCAGCTAAGCCATAAGCTAATGAAGCCCACGAGAAACGTCTACTCATCAATGTCTGGAGCAGCAATTTCTGCAAAGGAAGTGTCGGGGTGGTCTGGAATGTAAAATTACTTTAGATCTGCATCGGTAGTCGGTAGCTTTCCTAGACCAAACCCGAAGGGATCATTAAGTTTAGCAAACTTCACAGCCTTCTTCGACAAGACATCTGTGCGAAGGAAACAGGCGATGAAATCCGCAAAATTGATCCCCATGTCCTCCTGACTCTAAGTACAGGCTTTCAGAGATGTTCAACACTTTGATTAAACTCGGGAATTTGTGTCGGATAGCGTTCTCGGGTGTAAGTCCAATGGCGACCGATTTGGTGGTGAAAGTATATTCGTAAGGTGTAAGTACCTCCTTGTAGTGTCCCCCCCTGACAAGCAATCCGGAGATTTCTAGGAATTCTTCCAAAGAAATTGACACCTCACGGTCTGATAATAGAAACGTATAGGTCAGAATATTCCATTTTTCTAAAAAGAACTTAACCCACCATATGTGAGAAGTATGATAATAGAACAGAGACGCGTAAATCACCGGATACAGCCCAGTTTTTAGCAGCAAAGACTTCTTGGCGGATAAGACATAATGGGCTTAAGCGAGATAACCTGCCAGATGTCGTGGTGTCACTCCTATAGTATAAACCTGACCCCTTGGCCGTACTTCTCCCTGGCATATCCGACGCCCCAAAATATCTAAGGCCATCGTGGTTAGACCGGTATTGATGTCATGGATGGTTGAAGAAGACCGTTCGCAGTTCAATCGATCTCTTCCACCGCATAAGTAGTCGGCAGAAGGTTCATGTACTGAATCGGAGGGATCAGCTCTGAAAGTACTTCGCAAGTAAACCTGCGACGTCCCCTGATGATGTAGCTATACCATGCTCCCCGTAGATGAAAAGATTTCTGGTCTGGATCGTGGTCTTGAATTAGAGCGAAGACTTCACGATCAGTAGGTGCATCAACGAAAACACTTTCCGAGCGAACATAAGGGAAGTAGGAATCCGAAGCCATGGTACCTGAAAAGAAACCAGGTGGAAAATTAGCAATAAAAAATGCTAGAATTACTAAGTCTAAAAGATAGTGGGCCCTATCGAATCAAGATGGTGGCTCATTAATGATTGAAACATGTACCCAATAGAGAAATCTAAAAAGATTCTCTAAGACCGGTTTTAATAATAATAAAATTTCAGAGCTGAGCTCTGTTTTATAAAAAATGGTATAAAATACCAAAAATTTCCCTAAAAAGAAAAACGATCGAGATTAGGACCCAACTCTACAAAATAAAATAGAGTTAAGTCCTAAAAATCCCCAAACAGAGTATTTGATATTAAAATTGTCAGAGCAAAGCTCCGTTGAATGAAAACTTCAAGAAAATCCCCAAAGGGGGAAGATCAGAAATTGAAATCAGAACTAAGTTCTGTGATAACAAGTTAAATTAAAACTTCAAGAAAATCTCCAAAGGGGAGAAGATCTGAAATTGAAATCAGAATTAAGTTTTGTGATAACAAGTGAAGTTAAAACTTTAAGAAAAATCCCTAAAGGGGTATGATTTAAAATTGAAATTAGAACTAAGTTCTGGGACCACTTCAAGAGATTCCCAAGGGGAATATGATAGAGCTAAGCTCTGAGATAAAAAAATGGAGTTAATCTTTCAAAAATTCTAAAGAATAATGTTCTAAAGGCAAGGGCAAAGCTCTGCTGAAGAAGACTCTTACTAAGAAAATTTTGGCAGAGTGGGTCTATAATGTAGATCTGTGAAAAAAATGAACTAAGCTTTAAGAAAAAGAGCTAAGCTTTAATGGAGAATAAAATTCTCAAGGAAGAAAAGATGGAGGCGCAGCTGTCGCCTATGGTTTTATGCCCTATTTAAAGTGACGGGGTCGGTTCAGATTTCCCGTATCCCAAGACGAATCGGATGGCTAAATGCTGGACGGTGGGGGGTATTTGTTCTCTTATGTAAAAAATTAATTTAATAAGGCAGCGCCTCACGTGAAAGGCACGTGAGTGCCGGAGTTCAAAGCATATGGACACCGGTCTTTGATAGGATTAAATCCCATAGCAGCGCTCCACGTGAAAGGCATGTGGACGCTTGAATGAATCATAGGACCAGCACCTCATGTGAAAGGCATGTGAGCGCCGGCAGGCAACGCACGTGGGTGCCTGTTTCTGTAAGAATTAAATTCTTTGGCTATGCCACGTACACAACACATGAGCATTAGCACCCAAGTTAAGGCGGATCGACTTGGATAGAATTAAATTCTATATGGAAAATATTTCCCTAAAATCTGAAGATATTCTCTGTTAAACAGAGAACCGTTGGATCAAAGATCCAATGTTGATAATAAATCATCATCATCAAATGATAGAATTAAATTCTATTAGGAAAAATATCTCTCTGATCTTTCTAAATAAGAAAGATATTTTCTGTTAAACAGAGAGCCGATGGATTAAAGATCCAATGATAATCAAGGATAGAATTAAATTCTATATGGGAAAATATTTCCCAAATCTTTCTAAACAAGAAAGATATATTCTGATGGTGATTAAAATATCACCGTTTGATAGAATTAAATTCTATATATAGGAAAATATTTCCCTAATCTTGTTAAAACAAGAAAATATATTCTGTTAAACAGAAAGTCACTAGATCAAAAATCCAACGGTGGATAAAAATCCACAAATAATTTTTGAGACCAATTAAATCAATTGGTATCTCTCAGATGAAAGATTTTCTCAAAACTGATCAACAGTTTGCCTTACCTATATAAAGGATCCGAGACATCAAGTCTAAACAGAGAGAAATACTTCTATAAGGTTATGCAAAAAAGAGATACAAGCCAAAACCCGAGAATTTAATTCTCTTTCTGAAGAAGATCTTCTTGTTGACTATAATGCCCCCAAGTCAATTATTGGATCACAGGCACGTGATTGAAATGATTGAGGGAGACCTATACCGGTAGAACAGTCTTACTCGAGATGATAGTATACTATCTGGTTTGTCTTTATCATCGTGTACATGTTTCAGGTGACATTACAGATCACTATTACATGTTGATAGAGCCCATAGGATTCTTGCTTGACTACCAGCGGTATGATGGCGATCATATACGTGAGAGTTGGGTGGTCTATAAGCACATCCTTAAAGTGTCCCTAGTCGTAAGAGTTTCGAGACTGGGCATCGATACTCCAAAAGTAGACTAGTGTATACGGATTGAGACCCCGACGAGGGGCGGTGGCCGGTCTCACAAGCCATTGGTGTCAGTTGGTTCACCTAAGATGTATACAAGTGCTCATTGGGTTATGAGTACACCGGACGGACTCGCCGGGAACATGCTAATTGGTATTATACCTATTGTCAGATAGCAGTTCCCAGGTGACATGTGTACAGGTTAGTCTATCGACCTACGTTCGTCATTTGTCTCGTGTGAGTTCCCACTGTGCTTTGATTACTACTTTACCACTGCTCAAAGTAGTCGTGCAAAAAGATTTTAGTTGGGTACAGTCCTGAGCCACATGGAGACAATGAGCGGATCGTCAGGGGATTCGTCTCTCCCGGTATATTATGGGTTGACGTCGCGGAGTGCACGGATGGCCATCACCAGAAATCCTCGGCCGGGGTAGACAAGAATTACCGATCTAGGATCGATAGTTTCTCAGTTGGTGATAGGTTTCATGCCGACACTAAATGTCGCGTTATTAGGGGTCTGACTTTATCCAACCCCCTAGACCCGATATGCAATACTCATACACGAACGGACCGGACTGTACGGATATTGTCACTGTCAGGCTCAGTAAGGTTTCAGGATGAGTTCGCTCGTCGGCCTCCCTTTCGCTCAATACCTGGGCAGCCGTTACGTACAGCTAGTGCTACTGACGTGCTTGTGGTTAAACCCACTGCCAGCATATTGACGAGTCTTTAGAGTCCCACACAGAGGGTTTCCCTGATTCGGGCGAAACGTTGTAGAGGCCGTATGGTTTTATGGCAGGGTTCGATCATATACGTGCACTTGTGCACGGATCATGATCGGACGGATCATACTAGTGGGCTTTGGTTTAAGCCGGATCCTAGTATTAGATTGTTGGATTATTTTCGTCTCGTTGTATTCGTATTCAGTCGGAATACGGATGCAGGTATGTATATACAGTTGAGGGGTATTCTTGTAATCCGTTACAAGATTATTTTAAAGATGCCATTCCTTTTTATTGTATTAAACATTTAGGGTTTTGATAAATGTTTAATATTTTGATGATATGGAATTGTGAGGCTAAGTCTTGGCATGGTGCATTTATTGTGCCAAGCTTTATTGTTTATTGTTTTATATTGTGAGATATTTGTGAAGGTTTTATGGTAGATATTTGTGTGATGTTTTTTCTATTATTACTACAAAATACCTCACAATATAACATAATATAAACACATGAAAAAATGGGGCATCCAAGCTTACTCATTTTTTAAGTGTTGCCTTTTTCTTTTGTGCAAAGACTTGAGCTCACATTCTTCACAACTAATGGCTTCTTCTTCACCTCCATCCATACCCTCTCATGTGTTGAGAATCCATGGATGTCTTGAGACAAAATGATCACACACTCTCTCTACTTCATCTTGGGCACCTAGGCTAGCAAACTAGTTGTTCGAATTGCTTCGGTTTTGAAGTGGGAGCCCGTATTAAGGATCTCTGACGTGGATCGTCTTCGACGAGGGAGACCGGAGAGCGAACTTGTTCAGGGCAGCCGCGAGGAGCTTGGAAAGAGGTTGAAGACCGAAGGACACGATCGATCGGTATAATCTCTTGAACTCTTTTACAGATTGCTTGTATAGTGTTAATGGCATGATCCGGGAATCGGGTTGCGTTAGCGTCAAGTTTTAAAAGTTTTTGTTCCACGTTTGGTCACGGATTGATGGCTGGGGCTCTGCCGTAACCCAACATGGTATTAGAGCCAACCCATTAACCGTATACTGGTGGTTTAGACTATGTTAAACTATCTAAATCGAAACAAACCCGATTCACTGTCCCTGCACATTCCAGTTTCTGTTGATTTATAAAGTGGCTTCAAAAATTATTTTAGCAACTGCAGAAGACTACTGACATGACCACTTGACCATACCCCAAATACGAACCCAATCCACCAAAATTTGGCCGAGCACATTGTTAGTGTATATGCCCTAGAGGCCATTACTGTATCATACTAGTTTGTATATTACTTGATGGAAGCTTGGGATATTCACAGTTGTATATACAATCTTGCTCGAAATGGTAGTATGCTACTTGGTTTGTCTCTGCTTTAATATGTGCATGTGTTTCTTTTAGCATATCGCTGATATACATATTAGTAGAGCCTTTAGGATTATTGCTTGATTACCAGCGTTGTGATGGCGCTCACACTCGTGGGGCTGGGTAATCCATAAGCACATCCTTATACAGGTCCCTGGTCGTTGGACTATCGAGACAGGGCATCGATACTCCGGAGTAGACTAGCGTATGCGCTTCTCATCCCAGCGTGGGAGACGGTCTGTCCCACAGCCGTCAGTACGTCGTACTTGAGATAGTATGCGGGTGCTCGTTAGGTTACGAGTACACTGGACAGGACTCGTCGGGAACTGTTGGTTGGTATTATACCTATCGTCGGTTATCATTTTCCAGGTGACATGAGTACAGCTTAGTCCGCTGACTTGACACTGTCACTTCGCCTCGAGTGTGTTCCCACTGCACTTTGATTACTACCCTACCACGGCTCAAAGGAGTCATGCAAACAGGTAGTTTTTGGGTGCAGTCCCGAAGCACTTGGAAGCAGTGACGGTTAGACAGGATTCGTCTCTCCCGGTATTGGGGGTTGACATCGCGCTGTGTCTAGGAGAGCCATTACACAAGTAGTCCCTGGCCAGGGCAAGCGAGATATACTGGTAGGTTTCCAGTGTTATCTCAGGGTGTTCTGGGCTACACTCCGACACGACTTGTACCGCTATTAGGGGACTGACGTTCACCGCCCCCTTGGCCCGCCATGCGATGTATCAGACGAATAGACCGGACTGTACGGAGACTGTCACATACAGGCTCAGTAGGAGTTCAGATGGGGTCACCTCGTCAGTCTTCTTATCGGCATCTACCTGGGGACCGTTACGTACAGCTAGTGCCGCTTGCGGTCTGTGGTTAATCCCTCTGCTAGCGTAGTGTCGAGTCTTTAGAGTCCCACACAGAGAGCTATTCGCCTTTAGGCAAAATGAGTAGAGGTCGCATGGTTTTGCGACAGGGTTCGTTCACATCCGCGCACTTGTGCACGTTTGCTGGCCGGACAACTTATACTAGCGGGCTTTGGTTTAAGCCAGATCCTAGTATATGATTTAGGATTGGTTTTATCTCTTTGTATTCGTGTTCCTCGGATCACGAATGCGGGTGCGTATGCACAGTTGATTGAGTCAGAGGAAGAGGACTTTGATTAGGGTTAATGACCATTATCATTTTATTAACCCTAATGCTTATGTGTGTATTATGGTTAATTGATATTAGTTAAAATAATTGTGCATGGTTAGAGTTGTTGACCATTTGACATTCTTGACTTGTTGACCTAGGTTGACACTTTGACCATCATCATTTCATTTGGAAGATGCTCTTTGATCCTTGCAATTTGCATTAAAAATGAAATGATAATGGTCATGTCTTGATTAAGCCATGACAATTATCTCACTAATTATCAATTTATAATAATTCACACATATATGTGAGAATGCTTCATAATTCTCTCATTCTATCATATACTTTCTCTCTCTTGCTCTTCCTCTTCCTCAAGCTCTCCCCTCTCATGTGTTGAGAAACACTTGAGCTTGAGAAAAACCTCTTCTTGATAATCTCCACTCTCTTCTAGGGTTCTAGGATTAGAACTTCTAGCACCCTAGTTACTTCTAGCTTGAAGTTGAAGCCAAAGGTTGAGGCTTTCGGGTGGATCCTTCTTCGACGTGAGAAGACGACAAAGGTGATCCCTTTCTACTACTCCAAGGAGCAAGGAGAGAAGGACATAAAGCCTTAGGTATAACCATTCTACCCTTTAGCTAGTTTCTAGTTAGCTTTAGCTAGTTTTTGTTTAGCAAAGATCCTCCTTTGTCTAGTCCATGTTGCCTAGCATGATAAAAATCCGATTTTTATTCCGTTTTCCTTCTCCCCGCAAGCACCGGGATGGGCAACGTGGACTTACACACATTGCATGAAAATCCGAGGAGGCCGGCCATTTCTGGGCTTCAGGGTTTCATTTTTTGGGTGTGGTTTTGTCTCTGGAATGTTGGTTCAGTGGTTTTGTTTGTTTAGCCCAGTTTTGATATGGTTTTGTCTAGTTGTTTCGGGCTATTTGGGGTTATTTCGAACTCGATAATTTCTAACATTGTTTAAAGTTTACAGTACATACATTTCTATCTGCGACCGTGAATGTCATTTGATCGGTACAACTTGTCTAATTTCTATAGTTCTTTTAGACGGGTTTGCGAACATGACATTCACATTGATGTTCTGTGTTGTGCTGTGATGTTGCGGATTTGTCGTGGTGGATAGCTTAGGTGCAATGTTAGTACAATTTAGTTTTATTTGTACATTTGATATCGCGGGGCGAGCGTCCGACATGTGGACTGTCGTCACTGTCTGTTTGTATATTATTCTTTTGGGGCACGACCGGGTTGAGGTCGATATCACTGTTGTACATATTTTCTTTTCTGTACTAGGATTACCCCGCGATGGAGTGCACGGATAGCCGGGTTCTAGAGGGCAATGGGTCCGCATCTCATGGCGTTGAGAAGGAGGGGGCCTCACTCTAGAATTGGCGGGCTATTCGCCGCACTCGTAGGGGGTATAGGTTGACCCAAGATGGGGTGCTCAAGTTACCGGATTCCTTGAAGTGCTGTGTGGCCCATTCACTTTGCTGAAGGGGGCTGTCTCGCTTCTGGTTTTGCAGGTAACTTGCCGCACTCGTAGGGGTCTAGGTTTTCATTGCACAGGCTATCCACACGACCCGGGGAACGTCGGGTTTCACTTGTGGCTCAAAGGAAACCCGGGGCTCCCAGATTATCTGTATTGTTTTGTGATGCTTATTACTTATCTGTGATGATACATTTACCACGCCTGGAGCGATTATTATATATTGTTATATATATACTAGTAAATATTGTATATGTTTTGCACCCGCGCTAGTCCAGTCCCCACTTTGTCGTTAGTTAAGTAACCTAACGGGTGATGACGGGACCCAGTAGCGAATGCGGATGGCATATACGTACATCATATTTTCGTTCTTTTGTGGTGTGATTAATTGATGGGACTGCATTGATTCAGATCAATGCAAGGAAAACAAACATATTTGATGTTGTTGGAACAATTTTAAAAAGCTTTTATTACAAGGACATTTTCTTTTGTTTTGCATAGCGGTATTCGGTTATTAATATCCAGCACCTCATTCGACGAGGCAAGGGCCGAGATCCCTTCATCGGGAGTGACCCCTTGGGCAGAGCTTTGCGTCAGGGTAATAACTTCACTATAGTCGATCACTTTTTGCTTTGCATCATGGTATTCAGTTTGGAATATCCTGCACCTCATTCGATGAGGAAAGAGCCGAGATCCCTTCACCGGGAGTGACCTCTTTAGCAAAAGTTTTCGCCACTATATATTCATAAAAAACTATCCGGTTCCTTCAACGATATCAAGTTCATTACGTTAAAGGTTTTTCTCCAAAAACCATCCGTAGCCCTCCGTCATTTCATATTAGTATTGCTTAATATTCGTGCTACGTATGTCGTGCTTAGCCGAGGCGTAGTGTTCGGTAGCTATGTAGTGCTTTTCTGTTGTATGGATATGCGATTGGTTAAGACAGTCGTGCGGTCATTTTGAATCAGTCAAGGACTCATGCAGGTGGGTCTAATGCAATCAAGATAATGACGGATTGAACTTGACTAGGATCCTTTGATATGTTGACTCAGTCAAGGTCACTTGGGTCCTAGGGGTAAAAACACACATCGGGAGTTTCAAACATACAGAAAACTTGCCAGGCATGTACATACCTTCTGGAGTGTGATGACTTGAGTGGATTCCATTAGGTTATCATGCGATGATAGTTGGATCCCGATACCCACTGATGAGTTGGTTTACTCCTCGGGTGATCCCGACTAATTCTTCTTTCAGGTTTGGAGGAGAATTTGAGGATAAAGTGGGAGACATCCTCATTAGATAAAGTGATTGACCATTCTGATTTAGGTTAGAGTGCATGCTGAGTGTTTCTTTCTCTCTCTCTCTTTGGAAGCGGCTATGGCCCGACCCTAGACTATAACTCAGTAATCAAGTTAACCGAACTTTCTTAAAACACCGGACTTTGGATTGTCAGAGTTGCATACTTCATTGCCACTCATAATTTTACCCTTTGCTTTTCTCCGGAACATTCCGTATCACTACGAAGATCCCATTTTCATTGGATATGACCATCGTATAGTTACATACGAACTCGAAAAAACTTGTTTCAGATTCGAGGATGATTTCCTGTTCTGGAGAAATTGAATAGGACTATTCAGTTGTCTTTTTTTTTTTACCTTCTCTCAGGTTGTGGGGGCTCCTAGGATTAGGAGAGGGTACACCTATTGCGCTTATTAGATAATTTTCATACAAACCATAGACAGGTCCCGAAAGGTAGGGAATGAAGAAAACCAATTAGCCTAAGTGAGGTGTACAGAAGGTAATAAGAAAACACAAATAAAGGGATTAGAAAGATAGCAAAGTAAATTGCAACTGCTATCATTCACGACCAAACCGCGTATATCATCGCCACTCCTATTTCACCTTTGTATTTCTCCAGTACACCCCGTATCACTACGAAGATCCACAGTTATTGGATAATCCATCATATGGTTATATACGAACTCGAAGGAACTTGTTCCAGTTCAAGGATGGATTCTGGTTTAGGAGAAATGGAATAAGGTTTATTCAGTTGTCTTTTATCTTTACCTTCTCTCAAGTTGCGAGTACTCCTAGGATTAGGAGAGTACGCCTATTACGCTTATTAGATAGTCTTCTTTCAAACCATAGGCTGGTGTCGAACGGTAGGGAAGGAAGAAAACCATTTAGCCCGAGGGTGGTGTACAGAAGGTAATGAGTAAAGACAAATAAAGGGATTTGGAGAGATGGCAAAGAAATATACGGTTACAGTCATGAATCTGGATAGTGGAAGAGGCATTACTAGGAATACCCGGATACCCCTTCGAAATATTTTCATGTTTCAGTTTCACTTTGCGTTGTTAATTGAAAACTGATTTCCCGATTAGATCCTTACTCCAGGGTATGTATGGTTTTACAGATGATAAGTGGGAGTAAGTTATTGGAAATTAGGTGATCATCCTCATTATATCGGGATTCGTTGTAATTGGTGATATTTGAGGAAATCGCCTGGGTTTTTGCCGGACGACAAATATTTGGTTTTGAATATCCGTTGATATGCACCAATTTCAAACTGATATATCTGTACGTTTATTTCATAAAATGATATATAGATTTTTGAAATTATTTCCATGACATTTACCTATATCAGTTGATGGTTAGGTAAGGAGCATTAAACAGTGGTGTAATTCTTCTTAACCATGGTACAGTTTTCAACCTACAACGCACAGGGTTTGAGTTATTCAACTCAGGGGACTTATACAAAATATTGTATGTTGTCCAGTGTCTATTAGGACAGAGGGGTTGGTCCTTGTACTATATTCTGTTTACTTGTGACTTCTCTAGTATTTAGATAAGTGTTTCATAGAAATACAAGGTCCAAGTTTTGAGAAGTTATAGGTATAAGAATAAAGTAGAGAACCATGTGTTGCAAGTATCAGGATTCTTCAAGGTGATCGAAGATATAGATACTTGTGTTTGGTATTCAGCTGATAGTAATGGTTTGGAGAACTTGTTTCTCTTTCAGGTTACTCATATTTGGATGCACTCCTAAGTTGAGTAATGTTGATCGGCCTCTCTCCATTTAGTTGACATGCACTGGAGACAGCTGCATGATTTGAATCTGGTTCCAATTAAATCAGTGCCTCTGTTTCTATATTGTATATAGAATGGTTCATATCTTAACGATGTTAAGGTATATGGAGTTGTCCGGCTTATACTTAAAACCGGACTCTGGATAACTCAAGGCACGTTTCTATAATGGCAGTTTGTGGGTTATCCCAGGCTATGACGAGGGTTAACTTTCTACGATCTGGAAGATCAATAGTGATATTGATCTTAACTCGCCACAGTTTTAGCAAAATGGATTTTTTCAGAAAACAGTGGTGGGAGTATGGTAGAACTGGAAGTGATCCAGAACCGCAAACGATTACTGAAAATTTAAATAGAACCTAAAGATTCAATCAACTTTGACATTCTATTAGCCACTCTGCAGATATGGTGGGTAACCTCAGACGCCCGAGTGGTACTTCGGTATCCTCAAAGACGGTGACAAGGAGGTTCTTGTTTACCCAGACTTGACACTACTGTTGTTCTTGACTATGAGACCTGGCAAGAGGATAAGTATAGCGTCGTTCTAAAGGAGCTTTAGAAGTGCACGTGTATATGACTCTTCCAGAGGGTTGTTGTAGTCAGTGGGAGCAGCGGAAGCATAGTGGACAAGTAGCATATGTCTATTTATAGACTAAAGCAGATATAGCGGAGATAGATCATCTATTTTTGATGTGACAGTCATAGGTTTAACTTCATCAGAATAGGAGATGGATCTGTTAAGAGGGTAGTAGGGTGTGATGTCCTGGTATTTGAATGACATGCACATTGTAGGAAGTAAAATTCCTTTACTACAATCGGTTATACTGTGGTTGTCACATAGTGGTTTCCCCACATAGGATTTGGATATTATATCAGGCATTCTGGTTACTAGATCTATGGTTTCAGATCTAGATTTGGGTAGTTTCCCAATCTGGGTACTTAGACAGTATTCTAAAGGTATTTTAGAATGGACGACTCCTGGCACGGTAGTGTACCTGCAGGTGATGGAGTCACCCTCTCTGAACGCGTCTTATAGACTAAAGTGGAGAGGGATGTGCATGATTGGCATATCACTTGCTTAGGCAATTGAGTCAATCATGAGATGTCAAGTACCACATCAGATGTTGTTTTTGCAATAGATGCAATAACTTTATATTAACCCTATCCTGGAGAAACGTTCGGAAGCAGTTTTAGAACATAAGTGGATGTTCTAGGGATTTGATAACGGCGGCCTCCTTTGGGAGACGGTTATCATTCCAGGCTTCCAAGGTGACATGGATGACATGGTGACTGTCAGAGTTATAGTTTTCCCTCTTGACGAGGGGCAGTAATTTGGACAGGTGGTCCAAGCGGATACTGAGGGAGGCATGGCGCAGGATACTGATTAAATTCAGTTGACGATACAGTCTAAGAAGTTTATTGGATTTGGAGTTCATTTATGAACTGGGTCCCATCAGATATCCAGACATATTCTAAGACAGATTTTACTCATTTCGGGAGATGGGTTTCTTCGCGAACTTGAGATAAAAAAACATTGGAGCGGATCCACTCACTGAGGCTATTTCTCAAACGCAATAGTTTTACAAACGAGCTTTGTGAAACTGATTAGTAGAGAAGTTGGGTGTTCGGTATCACACGGGCTGTGAGTATTCGACACAGCAATAATTAGCCTTAAGTGAAAGTGGGAGATTGTTGGCTATAGTGCCCTCAAGTCAATTATTGGATCACAGGCACGTGATTGCAATAATTGAGGAATGACCTATACCGGTAGAACAGTCTTACTCGAGATGATAGTATGCTATCTGGTTTGTCTTTATCATCGTGTACATACTTCAGGTGACATTACAGATCACTATTACATGTTGATAGAGCCCATAGGATTCTTGCTTGACTACCAGCAGTATGATGGCGATCATATACGTGAGAGTTAGGTGGTCTATAAGCACATCCTTAAAGTGTCCCTAGTTGTGGGAGTTTCGAGACTGGGCATCTATACTCCGAGAGTAGACTAGCGTACACGGATCGAAACCTCGACGAGGGGCGTTGGCCGATCTCACAAGCCATTGGTGTCAGTTGGTTCACCTAAGATGTATACAGGTGCTCATTGGGTTATGAGTACACCGGACGGACTCGCCGGGAACATGCTAGTTGGTATTATACCTATTGTCAGATAGCAGTTCCCAGGTGACATGTGTACAGGTTAGTCTATCGACCTGAGATCGTTATTTGCCTCGTGTGAGTTCCCACTGTGCTTTGATTACTACCCTACCACGGCTCAGAAGAGTCGTGCAAATAGGTTCTAGTTGGGTATAGTCCTAAGCCACATGGAGGCAGTGAGCGGATCGTTAGGGGATTCGTCTCTCCCAGTATATTGGGGTTTGAGGTCACGGAGTGCATGGATGGCCATCATCAGAAATCCTCGGCCGGGGTAGAGGAGAATTACCGATCTATGATCGATAGTTTCTTAGTTGGTGATAGGTTTCATGTCGACACTAAATGTCGCGTTATTAGGGGTCTGACTTTACCCACCCCCTAGACCTGATATGCGATACTCATAGACGAACGGACCGGACTGTATGGATATTGTCACTGTCAGGCTCAGTAGGGTTTCAGGATGAGTTCGCTCATCGGCCACTCTTTCGCTCAATACCTGGGCAGCCGTTATGTACAGCTAGTGCTACTGACGTGCTTGTGGTTAAACCCACTTCCAGCGTATTGACGAGTCTTTAGAGTCCCACACAGAGGGTTTCCCTGGTTCGGGCGAAACGTTGTAGAGGCCGTATGGTTTTATGGCAGGGTTCGATCATATACGTGCACTTGTGCATGGATCATGATCGGACGGATCATATTAGTGGGCTTTGGTTTAAGCCGGATCCTAGTATTAGATTGTTGGATTATTTTCGTCTCATTATATTCGTATTCAGTCGGAATACGGATGCAGATATGTATATACAGTTGAGGAGTATTCTTGTAATCCGTTACAAGATTATTTTGAAGATGTCATTCCTTTTTGTTGTATTAAACATTTAGGGTTTTGATAAATGTTTAATATTTTGATGATGTGGAAATTGTGAGGCTAAGTCTTGGCATGGTGCATTTATTGTGCCATGCTTTATTGTTTATTGTTTTATATTGTGAGATATTTGTGAGGGTTTTATGGTAGATATTTATGTGATGTTTTTTCTATTATTACTACAAAATACCTCATAATATAACATAATATAAAAACATGAAAAAATGGGGCAGCCAAGCTTACTCATTTTTTAAGTGTTGCCTTTTTCTTTTGTGCAAAGACTTGAGCTCACATTCTTCACAACTCATGGCTTCTTCTTCACCTCCATCCATACCCTCTCATGTGTTGAGAATCCATGGATTTCTTGAGACAAAATGATCACACTCTTTCTCTACTTCATCTTGGGCACCTAAGCTAGCAAACTAGTTGTTCGAGTTGCTTCGATTTTGAAGCGGGAGCCCGTATTAAGGATCCCTGGCGTGGATCGTCTTCGACGAGGGAGACCGGAGAGCGAACTTGTTCGGGGTAGCCGTGAGGAGTTTGGGAAGAGGTTGAAGACCGAAGGACACGGATCGTTCGGTATAATCTCTTGAACTCTTTTACAGATTGCTAGTATAGGGTTAATGGCACGATCCGGGAATCAGGTTGCGTTAGCGCCAAGTTTCAAAAGTTTTTGTTCCGCGTTTGGCCACGGATTGATGGTCGGGGCGCTGCCGTAACCCAACACTTCTTACTCCCTTCAAACCCTTGGTAAATAAAATTCAGAGATCAAAATATATCCCGTTGCCTAACATATATAGAAATATAAGGGTTCAACTCTTCAAAATGAACATAGTTCTTTCTATGGATCTGAGATCGACAAATCAAATCTCCCATAAGTTGACAATTTAATTCTCATCGGGAAGATTTTGTTCTTCAGAGTCATGATGTAGGAGAAAAACTAGATATGAGAAGTGTAACTTATATCTAAGGAATTTAATTTCTCTAAAAACAGAGTTTAACCCTATATAAAGAACTTAGTTCTTAGAAAAAAAAGAGGAACAGAAGAACTTAGTTCTCAAAAATCCGATCTCAGATCTTCAAAACAGAGATCTTGATGACCATTAATGGCCAAAACATCATTAACAGATGTTAAACTTCTTAAAAGAAAAAATATATAAACAGAGACTAATGGACTCAACGCCTCACGTGATACATACGTGAGCACCCAAAAGATTCACTGAAGGAAGTGCCTCACGTGACACCCACGTGAACGTACAGAAATCCCATAAACGAAAGCTCGGTGCCTCATGTGCCTCACACGTGAGCACCCATAAATGAAAACTCGGCGCCTCACATGTGAGCGCTCATGAATGAAAACTCATCGCCTCACGTGCTTCACACGTGAGTGCCCATAAATACAGATCTGGCCCCTCACGTGCTTCACACGTGAGCGCTATATAAAAGTGCTTATATATATATATATTCGAAGTGCTTAGCACTTATAGGGAAACACCCATGTCTGAGCGCTTCACGTGATACACATGATCAATCAAATTTATTGCACATTTGTATGGACATTTTCCCTATTATTGTTTACTACTAAAAGGTGTTATTTGTAAATTAAGAACATATGTGGGTTTATTTGTAAAAAGATTATTGTCATATGTTTCTTAATTTATAATTAATATAATTAGGGGGAAATATGCATATCATATTTAAATAAAATATTCATGAGATTATTTATTATTAAAATATGCATGTCATATCAAATATTCTTAACCATTATTATTAAGATATCATATCAATTAGTTTGTTAGAATAATATCTCAAATAAACAATACTACTAACAATTTGAATTGAGATATTATGCAGGTATTATAATAAATCAGCTCAGGTCTGAACTATAAGTAGGAGATCCACATCAAATTGAATTACAAAAACCAAATCTGCCGAATATTAGGAGCAAATTGAAGAATCTCACAATAGTAGATACTAAGAGATATATTTTCAGAATATTTTTATCAGAAGGATCTCCAAATATCGAGAGAAAAAGACATGAAGAATTTGGAAGCACAAACCCACCAAAGGGTGGCAGATCCGCGGCCAATAAAGGCTTGGGGCGGCGGTTGCGTAGTCTTATGGTAGCCGTAGGATGTGAAAAATCAAGGGCTTGATCGTAATTTCACACACTCCAAAATGACATCTAGGATTTTATTCTTTAGAGCCTATAAAAAGACCGAGAGCCATCTATCAATCTATCTATCGAACTATCCATCGAAAAATCGACTGATCTACCGACTAAGCTACTAGAGAAAACTGGGGTTTTGTAATTTGGTTTTTCAGCGAGCAACTTTTGTAATGCAATAGTTAATCAATTAAAGGTAGTTCTTTCTTTTAATTTTGTCGCATTTACTTTCCGCATTTACTTTCAGCAATTCCTTTCCGCAATTACATTCTGTATTTACTTTCTGCATTTTTAATTTTGATTATGGGTTCTGTTTTCTTTCACCTTTCTTCTACCTGATCTCCATTAGCGAGTAAATTCTTGCTTGCTAGGGTTTGTAGGATAGGATAGAATAATGGATGAACAATATCTCTTAAATTCTTTTTAAAATTTTAATTTTTATAAATTTTAGCAAAATGAATATTAACCCTCTTATCGGGAGTGCTACCAGTAACGACTCTGATTTTCCTGCACGAAAATTTTTAAGTTAATGTACAGAATGGAGTTTGCAAGCCTAAGTACAATTTATAAGTTATTTTTGTTTAAGAACAGCAAGAAAGCATTTGTAGCTTATTGGTAAAGCCTTGCACTGCTGTGACGTAACCCCTGTGTTCGAATCCCCTCAGACACATTAATTTTTTTCTGAATTTTCTTTTAAATTTTTGGAAGCCCCAAAGTTTACACATGCATTGCACATAGAAATGAAAAGACAGAAAAATAAACATGTTCAAAATAATATGTGTACAACATAGGACACGTGGATTCAATCCAACGGCTCACCTATACCATTGGACCGGCGAGATTCTAGTTTAGGCTGGCGGCGACGGGCCCTCGTAGGCAAAAAGTGCCCGTACTTTGCCCACAAGACTCTTCCCCTATCGCCATTACCCCTACACTGTTTGATTTCTCTAAATTTAAACAGAGACTTCAATTTTATCTTTAAATCCAATTTTAATGCATTTTAATTCATTCTTTCAATTCCAAAACCCTAATTCCACACTATAAATACAACCCTATACCCTAGCCCCTCCTCATTCCGAAATCCCTAGCCAAAATTATCAAATTATTCTAAGAACAAGAAGAGTACAAATGGAGTTAGCTAAAGACCGACTTCCGGCGAGAAATCGAGCAATTCCGGCGACCCCGTCACTCCACGAAGGCTACCACATCTCCTTCTATCTCTTTCCTACCCTTATAGCTAGTAAGTCCCTCCCCATTCTACTCTTTCTTCTTAAAAAGTCCTCTTTATAAAACATGTCGGTAAGTGGAGTTACTACCGACATCTCATTCTAAAACCTAAAAATTTCATTATTTTCTTCTATATTTTTCATGCAAACTCTTACTCTATGTTTATAACCATGAATCTAATGTTTAGAAATAATTTTCACTCAAATACATCATGCTAGATAACTTTAAATCAACTTTTACATTTAAATACCATGAACTTCGTATCTACCATATTTTATTACTTTGCTTAATCATACCTCTAGAAAATTTCACGGAGTAATGACCTATCCCTCACATACACACATGTTTATATAGCACGATACTATTTGAAACATATTTTTATAGCGATACAACATTTCATTTAAATATCATGAACTATAAAAACCCGATTTTCTGTGAACTGTATTATCAAAATTCTTTGTGATTATGCCTCTACAACCCTTTTTAGGGGATCCTCTATTGGATAGTGCGGATTATCACACATCCTTGGGCTAGTAGAGCGAGATACAGACCTCCTCATGGAGCATTCGGTCTCGAAAAATTTTTAATAAGATTTTTTAAGAAAAACGAGATTTTCTATTTAATAATAAAATTAATTTTTATAAATATATAAATATTATTAAACTATATATTTTTAAGATATAATAAAATTCCATGTATTTTAAAAAGATAAAAGAATGACAGGTTTCATCAAAATTCCTTTAAGTTAAGACAAGCTTTACACTTAAATACCATGAACTATTCAAGTTAAGTTAATATTGACTAAAATACCTCAAATCTTAAAAGTACATCCATGAAAATCCTAAATAATATAAATAAATACTTGATATTTATTTTGAAAGTATATAAAATATTTTTCCATAAAACCCCCTCAAGTTATATAAAATTACAATTAAGGACTTTAGTAAATATGGGTTTAAGCAGGATCAATTCTCTTGCGCCTCAGGGAGCCGAAGAAAGTGAGTGATTGCCTATTTAAGGTAGAAAAACTTAATAGTGTTATCAATGGTAATTGTCTTGGAAAAAGGCACAAATCCTACCGTCTATATGCAGCAGTTACCGATAACTCCCAAACCTAATTCAGATCCAAATCAGTTCTAAATGTCTGACTCAAATCTGAGTCCAAATCAATCTGAGTCTAATCCAAATCAGAATCCAATTCAACATGAATTCAATATACCAATATGTATACTTCAACCTGAACCTGAATATCAGAACAAGATCAATATGCAAACATGACTTGACTTGATCGAACCATGGATACATCTTGATTTGATTACATGCCTACTTGTTTATATCCTGAACCTGATTACATGAACAACTTGTAACCATGGTCTCGACAAGTCTGATAACTATAATTCAATACAATACATTACGGGGTTTTAACGGGATAGATTGGTACGGAATGTGTTAAAAGTGGCACGATGATGGATACTAAAAGACACCTACATAAACTCTCGTGTCGTTGTCCCGTGGGTTTTGACGGGGCCTTGTACTTACATGTTACCATAGTCCACGGGATAGTTGGACTCATCTCATATACATTGATATATTCTGTACCAAGCTACAAACAACTACGTTAGTATAACAAACATATACTTTTCAGATCACCGGTCATATATTCTTTACTTGTTCTATTCCACTCTTATCTTTGGGACTTACCGAGCGTTAGTTTGCTGACGACATTCTTGTCTCTTCTTTCTTTGGAATGTTCGTCAAGAGGACCCGACTCTCAGGAGACCGAGCCCAGCCAGGAGGACTTGGATCAGTTTACAGAGGTGCCAGACTTCTAGTCTTTACTTGTACTTACATTTTCATTTGTATGCCACTGTTTAGGAATTGCTTTTATCATTGTACATTTCCTTTCCAAATCAGTTGTAATGTAAAGAATGGATATTAATAAAATTTGTTGTTTATATTACATCTCTTTTTTTTCTTGTGCATTTATTTATATTTCTTATTTACGCTTAACGTGTTTACTTCTGAGTAAATACGTCGCGTGCCCGCCATGCCTACTTCCCTATACACAGGGAAGCGAGGCGTCACAGGTTTTGTTGGCGGCCCATGCAGGTCAGTTCTGCATGGAATCCTAAGCAATATAAATCACAAGAATTATAAAAATTAGCAACTATATATTCTTTACATTTCAAATTCTTTGAATCTATTCTAACCTTTCTTTTTTTATCAAGGTCATGGATTCTCCCAACAACACGAGTACCAACGTTAATGGAAACACTCCACCTCTTACTCTATCACCACCACCTACCGTTACCTCTCCCATCAACGAGCAGACATTACTGCTTGAGGCAATCAAGAGCCTCTTGGAGGGTCAGCAGCAGCAGACTGCTATCCTCATGCACCGCCCAGAAGTCGAGACACTCGGAGTTAAGCAATTCCGGGCATTGCACCCGAAGCATTTTTCTGGGAAAGAGAGCACACTAGAGGTAGAGGAATGAGCTCAGTCTATCGAAGATGATCTGGCAGCAGCACAAGTGCCAGAGGTTTCTTGGGTGAGAGTTGCAAAGCTGCAACTAACTGACAACGCCAGAGTCTGGTGGAAGGCTGAAGAAAGCTGACTCGCCCGACCTATTGAATGGAGGAAATTTTGCGATATGTTCAACGCGAAATATTTCCACGAGACTACCCATTTCGACATGGAGCAGTAGTTCATCCACTTACTGCAAGGTTCAATGTAGAACAAATCCGTGGATGAATACAATGCTGAGTTTACCATGCTTAGCAAGTAAGATATGTCTCGGTATTCAATTTCCTGATATCATATACTACACTGCTAACACAAAGTCATAACAGGTTCGCGGCACACCTGATCCCGACTGCTGAGATCAAAGCACGAAGATTTCAGCAAGGGTTGGACCCGAAGATCCAAGTTGCACTAGCAATAGGGGATTTCCCAACTCATGATCTTGCTCTGAAGGTTGCTCGACGATATGAGGCAGTGGTGAAGAAGAAGGGCAGGCCTCAGACTGCCGGTGTGAAATGCCCTGCCACTCAGATGGCAGGAGGAGCCTCTTCCAGGCCACCTTTTGTACCCAGGAGACTGGGAGTAACTTTTAACCGGTCCAGTCCAGACTTTTGCTTCTATTGCAAGAGGAATGGACACCTGGCGAAGCACTGCAGGCGTGTGAATGGCCTATGCTTAATTTGTGGCGTGTCCACTCACGCCATTGGAGCTTGCCTACATCGTCTCAACCCAGATCCTACACCCCGACCAGCGATCACTTTTCCGCAGCGGCCAGCTATCTAGGCTCTTGCACCTCGTCTTGCTCTCCCTGCTCCACCTCCATGTAGACCTCCTGCACAGCCTCCTCGTCAATTTCATCAGGCCCGGAGGAACATGCCTCAAGGGTAGAGAAACATGCCCTAGGGATAGAGGAATGTTCCTCCAGCAAGGAGGAATGTACCCCGACGTCAGGCTTTCACAATGACTGTGGAAGAAGCTGAAGCCACTGTCCAAGCCATCACTGGTAACTCCCAATCTTTCAAACGTTTTCAAACCTTGTATACATCAATATATTTTTTCTATACCTAAACATATCCCACACAACCTAGGTACAATCTTAGTAGCCTCCTTACCTGGTTTAGCACTCTTTGATACTGGAGTATCACATTGCTTTATGTCTCAACGGTTCTTCCAAACTCATGTGGTTCCAGTTAAACCGCTCGTATCCAGCTCGAATGTCAGTTCAGGGAAGGGCGTTCTAAAGGCAACTATGGGATACGATCTGTGTCTAGTGGTCGTCTGCAGCAGAGAATTTTATGCGGATTTCAAGGTACTAGACATACCGAACTTTGATGTTGTCTTGGGAATGGTTTGGCTGGGAACTTTCTTCGCTACCATCGAATGTCGTCAAAGGAGAATAGTGTTCGAGATACCAGATCATCCGGTCTTTTATTTCAAGAGTGGAGACCATACCCTGGAACCTAGGACCTACAAGGCTAAACCAAAGAAGGAAGTAATTGCAACATTATAGGTGGAAGAAGACAAGTTAGAGGTAGTTCGAGAGTTTGAGGACGTATTCCATGAAGATATAACAGGTTTGCCTCCCGATCGAGCTCTTGAATTCAGCATTGACTTAGTACCTGGTGCGTAACTGGTGATCAAAGATCCATACTAGTTAAGCCCTGAAGGATTGAAGGAGATCCGTACTCAGTTGGAAGAAGTTCTGAAGAAAGGTTGGATTCGTCCTAGTACTTTAAGTTGGGGATCTCCAGTTTTTCTTGTGAAGAAGAAAAAATGTTCATACAGAATGTGTATAAACTACCGAGCTCTGAACGAAGTGACGATAAAGAACAAGTATCCACTACCGCGCATCGATGATATTTTCGATCAGCTAAGTGGGTATTGTGTATTCTCAAAGTTAGATCTTCGTTCGGCTTATCATCAGGTGAAGGTCAAAGAGTCTGATATTCTGAAGACGGCGTTCAGGACTCGCTATGGTCATTATGAATTTATTGTGATGCCATTTGGATTGACCAATGCACATGCTATATTTATGAATCTGATGAACCAAGTTTTCCAAGAGTACTTAGATAGGTTCGTTGTTATTTTTATCGACGACATCCTGGTGTATTCAAAGAATCGAAAAGAGCATGCTAAGCATTTGCGGATTGTCCTAGAGACATTGCGACAGCATCAACTCTATGCTAAGTACAGAAAGTGCGAATTTTGGCTAGATCAAGTTGGATTTCTCGGACACATTGTTTCGGGCAAAGGAATCTCAGTAGATCCAGCTAAAGTGTCAGCTGTCAGCGAATGGCCGATACCAAAGATGGTGAAGGATATTCGAAGTTTCTTGGGTTTAGCAGGATACTACCGAAGATTCATCGAAGGTTTCTCAAAGATTGCAACACTCCTGACCGAGCTAACACGTAAAGATGAAGCATTCGTGTGGTCAGAAGCATGTGAACAAGTTTTTGTAGAACTCAAGTCTAGATTGACATCAGCTCTTATTCTCGTAATACCGGATCAATATGGAGGTTTCATTGTGCATTGCGATGCGTCCGGTAAGGGATTAGGATGTGTTCTACAGCAGCATGGAAAGGTTGTAGCTTTTGCATCAAGATAGCTGAAGGTTCATGAGCGCAACTATCAAACACATGACTTGGAGTTGGCAGTCATTATCTTTGTATTTAAGATTTGACGCCACTATCTGCTTGGAGAACGAGTGGATATATACACAGACCACAAAAGTCTGAAGTATGTATTTACTCAGAAGGATTTGAACATGCGGCAGAGAAGATGGCTAGAACTTATGACGGACTTCGACTTCAACCTACACTATCATTCAGGGAAGGTGAATGTAGTTCCTGATGCACTTAGCCGTCAGCCGTTATCAATGAACCTCGCCGCACAGTGGAAGCTGCAGCAAGAATTGCACGGGATGGAGATTGAGGTAGTTATGCTAGGTAATACTTCAGAGTTGATGAACTTACAAGTTCAGTCTACTATTGTCAATCAGATCATAGCAGCTTAAGCAAATGATGCCAAGCTGCAAAATTTCCGAGAACAGGTAGAAAGTGGACTTCGATCAGACTTCATCATCCACGAAGACGGATCCTTGAGGTATGGAAGTAGATTGTGTGTACCATAAGGTTCTGTTCGAGAAGAGTTGATGATAGAAGCTCGCGGCTCTCTATACTCAGTACACCCCGGTGGTACCAAGATGTATAAGGATCTACGGCAATACTACTGGTGGCATGGAATGAAGCGCGAAATAGCCAGAAGCGTAGCCAAGTGCTTGGCGTGCCAGCAAGTAAAGACTGAACATCACAGCATTGCTGGTTTACTTCAACCGTTACCTATCTCAGAATGGAAATGGCAGAACATTACCATGGACTTCGTGACTGCCCTTCCTCACAGCATGAAGGGTAACGATGCAGTATGTGTTATTGTGGATCGACTCACCAAGTCGGCACATTTCATCCCATTTCGAGTTGGCCAATCTACCGAGACGTTAGCAAAGAAGTATATGGAGGTAAGTATGAATCTAAAGTAAGATTTAACCTCAATATGTACTATTTTTGATACCTATGAACTCATGTAGGAGATTGTGAGATTACATGGAGTACCGGTTTGCATCGTCTCCAATCGTGACACCAGATTCCGATCGCAGTTTTGGCAGAGTCTGCAAGCTAGCCTGAGAACGAGTCTGAACTTCAACACAGCTTACCATCCACAAACATATGGATAATCTGAGCGGACAATTTAGATTCTGGAGGACATGCTAAGAGCTTGTATGTTGGACTTCAGAGGTTCGTGAGAAGATCACCTACACCTTGTGGAGTTTTCATACAACAACAGCTATCAGGCGAGTATTTGAATGGCACCATTTGCGGCTCTCTATAGAAGGAAGTGTCGTTCACCACTAGTTGGGACGATATCGGAGATCATGAACTCCTTAGACCAGAGATGATCGTGGCAATTGTGGATGTAGTTTGCACGATCAGAGAAAAAAAGCGCATCGCCCAAGACCGACAGAAGCATTGGGCTGATGCAAAGCGTCGACACCTGGAGTTCCAACCTGGAGATCATATTTTCTTAAAGATCTCTCCAAACCGAGGAGTAATCCGCTTTAGCAAGAGGGGTAAGCTCAGTCCAAGATATATATGACCGGTCAACATACTCGAACGAGTCGGAGAAGTGGCATACCATTTGGCACTTCCACCCTCATTGGAAGGAGTGCACAACATGTTCCACATATCCCAGCTCCGAAGATATGTGAGTGACCCCAGCCATATCCTTGATCACTCCGAGCTCACTGTACAGATGGGTCTAATTTGTGAGCAACAACCCATTGAAATCCTGGACAGAAAAGTAAAGACACTGCGGAACAAGGAAGTAAATTTGGTCCGAGTGATGTGGAGAAAAGATTCGCCAGGAGAATCAACCTGGGAACGAGAATACGACATGCGTGCAAGATATCCTCACTTATTTGTAAATTAGTCCTTATATAATTGTAAATTTCAAGGAAGAAATTTTTATAAGGAAGGTAGAATGTAACAACTCTGATTTTCCTGTACGAAATTTTTTAAGTTAATATACAGAATGGAGTTTGCAAGCCTGAGTACAATTTATAAGTTATTTTTGTAAGAACAGCAAGAAAGCACTTATAGCTCATTGGTAAAGCCTTGCACTGCTGTGACATAGCCCCTGTGTTCGAATCCCCTCAGGCACATTAATTTTTTTCTGAATTTTCTTTTAAATTTTTGGAAGCCCAAAAGCTTACACGTGCACTGCACATGGAAATGAAAAGACACAAAAACAAACATGTGCAAAATAATATGTATACAGAATAGGACACGTGGCTTCAATCCGACGGCTCACCTATACCATTGGACCGGCGAGATCCTAGTTTAGGCTGGCGGCGACGGGCCCCCGTGGGTAAAAAGTGCCTGTGCTTTGCCCAGAATACTTTTCCCCTACCCACATTACCCCTGCACTATTTAATTTGTCTGAATTTAAACAGAGACTTCAATTTCATCTTTAAATCCAATTTTAATGCATTTTAGTTCATTCTTTCAATTCCAAAACCCTAATTCCATACTATAAATACAGCCCCATACCCTAGCCCCTCCTCATTCTGAAATTCCTAGCCAAAATTATCAAATTATTCTAAGTACAAGAAGAGTACAAGTGGAGTTAGCCAAAGACCGACTTCCGGCGAGGAATCGAGCAAGTTCCGACGATCCCGTGACTCCACAAAGCCTACCACATCTCTTTCTACCTCCTTCCTACCCTTCTAGCTAGTAAGTCCCTTCCCATTCTACTCTTTCTTCTTAAAAAGTCATCTTTATAAAACATGTCGGTAAGTGGAGTTACTACCGACATCTCATTCTAAAACCTAAAAAAATTATTATTTTCTTCCATAACTTTCATGCAAACTCTTAGTCTATGTTTTTAACCATGAATCTAATGTTTAGAAATAATTTTCACTCAAATAAATCATGCTAGATAACTTTATATCAACTTTAACATTTAAATACCATGAACTTCGTATCTACCATATTTTATTACTTTGCTTAATCATACCTCTAGAAAACTTCATAATGACCTACCCCTCACATACACACATGTTTACATAGCACGATACTCTTTGAAACATATTTTTGTGGCGATATAACATTTCATTAAAATACCATGAACTATAAAAACCCGGTTTTCTGTGAATTGTATTATCAAAATTTTTTGCGATTATGACTCTATAACCCTTTTTAGGGGACTCTCTATTGGATTGTGCGGATTATCACACATCATTGGGCTAGTAGAGCGAGATGCAGACCTTCTCACGGAGCATTCGGTCTCGAATGTTTTTTAATACGATCTTTTAAGAAAAACGAGATTTTCTATTTAATAATAAAATTAATTTTTATAAATATATAAATATTATTAAACTACATATTTTCAAGATATAATAAAATTCCAAGTTTTTTAAAAAGATAAAAGAATGACAACTTTCATCAAAACACCCTCAAGTTATCCAAAAGACAAGTTTTACACTTAAATACCATGAACTATTCAAGTTAGGTTAATATTCACTAAAATACCTCAAATCTTAAAAGTTACATCCATGAAAATCCTAAATATTACAAATAAATACCTGAGGTTTATTTTGAAAGTATATAAAATATTTTTTTATAAAACCCCCTCGAGTTATATAAACTTACAATTAAGTACTTTAGTAAATATGGGTTTAAGCGGGATCAATTCTCTCGAGCCTCACGGAGCCGGAGAAAGTGAGTGCTTGCCTATTTAAGTTAGAAAAACTTAATGGTGTTATCAATGATAATTGTCTTGGAAAAAGACACAAATCCTGCCGTCCATATGTAGCAGTTACCGATAACTCCCAAACCTAATTCAAGATCCAAATCAATTCTAAGTGTTTGACTCAAGTCCGAGTCCAAATAAATCTGAGTCTAATCCAAATTGAAATCCAATTCAACTGTGAGATCGGCATGGTAACCTCGTGCCCCAGTCAGCCAGCGATCGACACAGCTTAAGGCAAAGAAGGAACCACATGAATCCAATATACCAACATGTATACTTGAACCTGAACCTGAATACCAGAACAATATCAATATGCAAACATGACTTGATTTGATCGAACCATGGTTACATCTTGACTTGATTACAGGCCTACTTGTTTACATCCTGAACCTGATTACATGAACAACTTGTAACCATGGTCTCGGCAAGTCTGATAACTATAATTCAATACAATACATTACGGGGTTTTAACGGGGTAGATTGGTACGGAATGTGTTAAAAGTGGCACAATGATGGACACTAAAAGACACCTACATGAACTCTCGTGCCGTTGTCCCGTGGGTTTTGATGGGGGCTTTGTACTTACATGTTACCATAGTCCACGAGATAGTTGGACTCCTCTCGTATACACTGATACATTCTGTACCAAGGTACAAACAACTACGTTAGTATAACAAACATATACTTTTCAGATCACCGGTCATATATTCTTTACTTATTCTATTCCACTCTTATCTTTGGGACTTACCGAGCGCTAGTTTACTGACGACATTCCTGTCTCTTCTTTCTTTGGAATGTTCGTCAGGAGGATCCGACTCTCAGGAGACCGAGCCCAGCCAGGAGGACTTGGATATGTTCACAGAGGAGCCAGACTTCTATTCTTTACTTATACTCGCCTTTTCATTGTATGCCACTATTTAGGCATTACTTTTATCATTGTACATTTCCTTTTCAAATCGGTTGTAATGTAAATAATGGATATTAATAAAAGATGTTGTTTATATTGCATTTCTTGTTGTTCTTATGCATTTATTTATATTTCTTATTTACGCTTAACGTGTTTACTTCTGAGTAAATTCGTCGTGTGCCCACCACGCCTACTTCCCTGTACACCGGGAAGCGGGGCGTAACACTACCAATTTACGATAGTCACGACCACGATATGAGATTCGTTAATAATCGTTTTGTTAAGGGCTTGAGACGAATAGGGATCAATGGAAAGACAAGGGTCAGTAGAGAGAAACCCTAATTCCCTACAAGAACCCTAATCCACATTTATCGCTATTTCTCTAGTATTAAATAATTAAAAGATAAAAAGAATTATTTTTAAAACTCCATCCATTAACAACTAAATCTTATAAACCCTACAAGTCCTTCTTTTATAAACTTTTCAAACCTTCTTACTAATAAACAATAACAATTCCACATTTCTTCTATTAACTCGTCTAAACAAGAAAAGCAGTTCACCGTTTCGCTGTGGACGACCCGTACTCACTAGCGGCTAACTATTGCGACACCGTTATTGATTGCGGTAATTTACAACACACATAGACACAACTTTTTCTGACCAACCAAATGGCACCATTGCTGGTGAAACAGTCGTAATATTTTTCTTATTATTCGGGTTGATTTCTAATAAAACCCAGAAAAATAAAAATAAAAGAGAACCAAAACCGCATTTTGTGTTTTTAATGATTCTTGTGCGAGTTTTGTAGGGAAATCTGGAGTAATTGGAGAGAACCAACAGAGATTCAGAGACTTTCAAATTGGACCAAAAGAGCGTTGGAGTGTTGTGAAGAAGTTTGGAGGGGAGATCTCATCATACGTCGGTGGAACCGCGACCAAAAGAGGCATTAGGCGGTGGAAGCGCAGCCATCCTGGGGAGTTGAGCCCCCAAATTTTTCTGGTATTATTCTATAGTCTTCCTTTCTCTTTTAAACCTCCAATAAACTATTTTTACCAGCAGGATTCTTTGCAAACAGCGCAGCTAAAAAATATTTTTGCGTGTTTTAGATTTTGGTTTGTTTTGCATATTAAAGCGGGCATTAAGAGACAAGAAACCCAAATTCAGATTAGGTGGGGATTTCATCACCCTTCCTAGGCTCCACAAATCACAAACGAGCGTACTATCACCCAACATTAATAAAAAATATCTAGACCAAGTCTCTAAAGACATTCGCGCTCAAATAGGACAAATGGGGGTCGTGGGTAATCTATTACTTATCCGCATTTCTCTTGTGGTGTCTAAGGCAAGTGTGACTAAGGAAATTAGTTTACTTAATTAGGCCTGCTATTTTGGTGATTCGTATAACGGATACCTCCCACTTACCTGGCACTTACCTGGTTGCAAGATTGATAAGGAGGTGACAGAGGATTGATCCTACGTCTTGTCTTTTGGAAGTCTAGGAGCGGTCTAGTGATTTGATCTAGGTGACCCTAGCTCTAGGGACTGATTGTGCATTTTGTGATTGGTTGAGTCAAGCTTTGTGTCCGTCACTTTTGTCAAAATAAAGCCTTCTTAAAATCGTTCTCATACACATCACACGCTGCCACGTGCACTAAACCCGCTTATTGCATGATCGGCTGGACACAGGATTCTAGTGCCCGTCTAGTCCGCGTTTTTGTTGTCGACTCCGAAGTCGATACTTTTTCACCTTCTTTTTCTCCTCCACCTACCATATCTCCCAAGATGAAGGACCACCACCGGGTTTTAACAACACCACATTGCCACCATCCGTAGGTGTGCAAATTCAGAATCCACCACGCATCGCTCTCCAAGATCGATGCTACCCCACACGCGGACCCCTTCCTACGTGTCTGTCTCTTCCACCAACCAATATGGATAATTTCGAAATTAAATCCCACTTCATCAACTTGTTGAATTTCACGGGTTTGAGTCTAAGGATGCATACGTTTTTATAACCAAATTAGAAAACGTATGTTCAATGATGAGCACCTCCCAACTTTCAGGAGATGCTATGCGATTATGTCTTCTCCCTTTTACCTTGTGCGATCTCGCAGAGAAGTGGCTTTATAGCACCTCCTCACATTTTATCACCAATTGAGATGAATTTGTTAAAGCACTCCTTAAGAAATTTTATCCTAATCATAAGACTGCTCGCATTAGGAGCGAGATTAACCAGTTTGACCAACTTCTCAACGAACCCTTTTGGAAATGCTTTGAAAGGTTTAAAGATCTCTTTGTCCAATGCCCTCATCACAGAGTCGAAAAATGGCAACTTTGCCAAATTATGTATGAGGGTGTTAATCCAGCGACAAAACAAATGCTAGAAACCATTTGTCAATGTCATTTCATGTCAAAATCTGACGAAGAAGCGTGGCAATTTCTGGAAGATCTTGCCAAACAAACTCTATAGCTACTCTAGATTTCCTTGTAAAACTCGCACAATAATTGTTAGATACACAAGATGCGGTTTTGTTTATTTTATGACATGGATTTAAGAATTCAACCCACATAGCAAGAAAAAAAATTACGACCGTTTTCCCGGCAACGGCGCCATTTGATTGGTCTTTTAAAAAGTGTGTTCGTAAAGTAACCGCAATCAAGACGGTGTCGCTAGTAGTTAGCCGCGATGAGTACGGGTTGTCCGCAGAAAAACGTGAACATTTTTCTTGCTTTAGACGAGTTGATGAAAGAAGGGTGATTGGCTGTAAATCTATTTTAATACGGATGTAAGATTTATAAGAAAAATGGCTTGTAGGGTTCATAGGACTTGGTATTAATGGATGGATAATTAAAAATGACTTCCTTTATCTTTTAATAGTTTAAAACTAGATTGATAGTGATGAATGTAGATTAGGATTTTTGGAAGAAACTAAGGTTTCCCCACTATTAACTCTTGTCCTTGCATTGATCTCTATTCATGTTTAGCCCTTAGCAAAATAAGTGTTAAACAGATCTCGAATCATGGTCGTGACTATCAATAAATTAATAGCGCACCCAATAAGAAAGTTAACATTTATTTTGCTGCAGTTTGTAAACTTTAAAATGTTTAAAAGAAGTTAAATGATTTTATCATCCATTGATCTACCCTATCCTACAAACCCTAGCAAGCTAGGAATTACTCACTTATTGTTTGAGATCTAGAAGAAATGTTAAAGAATGAAAACATGATTAAGATGCAGAAATTAGATGCGGAAAGTAAATGCGAAAAGAAATAAACTAAGATCTACTTTTATTAAATCAACTATTTCATACAACTCTCCGTAGAAAGTAGATTACAAAGAACTCTAGTTTTTTCTCTCGCTCTCCCTCTTGTTGGAGGTAGATGACTAGCTGATGATCACCTGGATGCATGGATTGCTTTGGACCTCTTGATCTCTTCGGTTTGATGATTTTTGATGTAAAGATCTCGGTCCTATATATAGTCATAAAAACTAGAAACCCTAGATACCATATGTGATTATATGCTGATACAATCTAATCCTAAAAATCTCTCAATAAACGACTCCAAATATGCCGTGGATTCGCCGCAAATGCCCAAGTTTGGCCGCCCAACCGTCGCACTCTTGGAGAATCAAGTTCTGGAATTTTTTGTGCTGTCTTGTTTTGATATTTGGAGATCCTCTAGATGTCTATATTCCGATAATGATGCTCTGAGTCTCTGTTGTTGCTAGATTTCTCGATTTACTTCAATATTCTGTCAGATTTGATTCCGACATCTCGGATCTGTTGGATTGCAGTCCTGCACAATATCTCAAGTCATGGTGTTAATAGTATTTGGTATTTTTTAGATATTTTCCTAACCATTTTATATGATATTATATGTTAAGAGTATTGATTAGAAATATTTGATATGCATATGCATATTTTAATTACTAAGATTTCATATAAATATTATTTGCATATATTTTCCCTCATTATGTTAATTATAATGTAGAAACATATGATAATAAACTTTTTACACATAAACCCTCATATGTTCTATAATTACAATAAACACCTTTTAGTACTTAACAATAGTGGGGAAAATATTCATTCAAATGTGCAATATTTTAGACTAATCAAATACCCCAAACTTAACTTTAATCGTCCCGGGCAAACTAGTTATTAAAGAGAAGAAGAAAAAGAAAAAAAGAAAAACCTAGCACACTTTCGTAGGCAACATGATTGCACTGAGCACATGCAACAAGTCTTTAAACCTCTAGGTGTCCCTAGTAGGAGGAGTGTTCTCTCCTGAGTGTTTTCAGAGGATAACACCCACAAAATCCCATAATAAAAGAAAGATGATGAAAATTACATACAAAGATAAAGAACATATAAAAGAAAGAACTTGAAAATAAGAGTTTCAAACTACACTAGCTTTTTAGTAGCCATGAGCCCTATCTTAATGGTCATAAAAAGATGTCAGAAATCACATCATCCCTCAATAAAACATCGCCTTTAGTCTTCCTCCCTACCTTTCTTCCAAACATCGATCATATACCCCTACGTGTGTATAAAAGACATCCCTACACTTAGAGAATTCAATTCAAACTATCATACTCTTGTCTATTTTCCTTAGTACTTTTTAGTCGGTGAATGTTTTATAGATGGAATTGCTCACACATTCTTCATGCGACCGTTAATACTTCTTGAGCTACTAACCAACCGATTACCAAATATGCTCACTCTTTTAGGCGTAATTAGCAATATCCTCGTCTTGCAACACCTAAGGCTTAGCAGTGACTCCCAAACCAGTTGGTCTAAAGCACTAGGTGATAAGGCACCTTCGCTATATTTTTTTATATGCTGCCTTAACTAATTACAAAACCAATGTTCATTTTTCTTCACCATTTTTTTCATTTATATTTTTGTTTATATATTTATTTTTTTTTATACTAAGGCTTCTAGACAAGAGCATTTCAAGGTATTCTCTACTATCCTAAGTTTCAAGATGTGTGCAAGTGCAAATAGTAGGGTATCAACGTTCAGATGTTTATACTCAAGAATAAAAACTATTTTTCAGACTTATTTCTATCCCCAGATTAGTGATTCCCTTCATCTTACTAACCCTTGGGACAACAGCTCATGATTACCTATTACTAGCTTCGTTATAAAATATCTAATTTTCTTTCTTTTCTTAAATCTCTTCCTATCTTTCATATGTATTATTCACTTTCTAACTTTCATTTCCAAAAAAAATTTATATGATTAAATTTTTTTTTATATATATAGTGCTTAGTGCCAAATGATATTTCAGTAAATACAAACCCCCCCAAACCTGTTTGCAGCAGTGTCCTCACTGATATTGTTCTTTGAGCACATAGACCTGTAGACTTGGGAGGAGAATATTAGAGATAAAATAATGGTTAAGTGAAAAACCACCCCCAAACTTGTTCTTTAGCACGCACAGATAATCAATTATAACCTTATTTTCACTCACCTCCATTCTTAGATGAAGCACTGTTACAGAAATATGGAGGTGAGACGGAGGAAAGTTAGTTGTAATAAAGCGGCACCTGTAGGAACAGGAGCTCCTCCGCTAGGTCAGCGGAAAAGTAAGGTTTTAATCTACGCCCATTTACTTTAAAAATAGAACCGTTTTTAACATTTTTGATATCCACTGCCCCATGCAGGTACACATACCGCACCATAAAAGGTCCTTTCCAACGAGATTTAAGCTTACACGGATGAAGGTGGAGACGAGAATCGTAAAGAAGGACTTGTTGTCCCGGTGTGGAAGTATTTCTCAAAAGGTTTTTATCGTGGAACACTTTAGTCCAGTTCTTTACTATAACCACATTATCGTAAGTTTCATCGCGAAGTTCGCTTAGCTCATTTAAGTGCAGCATTCGATAGCTGCCGATTTGATCAAAATCACAGTTAAGCTCTTTAATAGCCTACATAACTTTATGTTCGATCTCGACAGGAAGGTTGCACGCCTTTCCAAACACTAGTCGGTATAGAGATATACCAAGATCGGTCTTATAAGCGGTACGAAATGCCCAAATAGCATCCGTCAATTTGGTGGACCAATTTTTACGGTTCTTAGAAACCATTTTCTCCAAAATTTGTTTAATCTGTCTATTGGAGATCTCCGCTTACCCGCTCGTTTGGGGATGATAGGGCGTAGAAAGCTTGTGGTTGATCGAATATTTCCGCATCAAAGCCTCGAAAGACCGATTGCAGAAATGCGTCCCGTTGTCGCTAATTATAGCGTGAGGGTGTCTGGATCGTGAAAAGATATTTTCTTTCAAGAACTTAATAACAACCGTGTTGTCATTAGTGCGACACGATACTGCTTCCACACATTTCGAGACATAATCAACCGCTAATAAGATGTATATATTCCCAAAAGAGTTGTGAAATAGGCCCATAAAATTAATTCTCCAAACATCAAATATTTCCACAACTAAGATAAGTTGGAGTGGCATCTCATTCTACGTGAAATCCGACCTATGTGTTGACACCGTGAACAAGTTTTGCAATGATCATATGCATTTTTGAATAATGTTGGCCAATAAAAGCAACATTGCAAAACTTTCTCCACCGTTTTTCGTGGACCAAAGTGACCGCTACATGCCTCATCATGGCATAAATACAATACACTCTTGAATTCTTCATTAGGGACACATCGGCGAATGATTTGATCGGGACAATACTTAAACAAATAAGGTTCATCCCAGTAAAAGTGTTTTACTTGGGATATAAATCGGTGATTGTCTTGTTTTGACCATTCGCTGCGTAGAAGTCCCGTTGCTAAATAATTCACAATATCCATAAATCAAGGTTCGCGGGATTAGGTCAAGAGCTGTCCATCAGGAAAGGAATCGTTTATTGGCAAGGTCGACGTTGGAGAAGAAGAAAGGCGTGAAACATGGTCGGCTACTATGTTTTCACATCCACTCTTGTCCCTTATGACAATATCAAATTCTTGTAAAACAGGATCCAACGTATTAGCCTGGCTTTAGCATCCTTCTTCGATAAAAGATGTGTTGGGGCGGAGTGATCGGTGTAAACTACAACTGGAGAGCCAATCAAGTAGGGCCTGAATTTTTCTAATGCAAATACAATTGCCAAGAGTTCTTTCTCGGTAGTTTTATAATTCATTTGGGTATCGTTCAAGATCCTACTTTCATAGTAAATTACATGTGGTATCTTATCAATGTGTTGTCCTAAAACTGCACCAATAGCAAAATCGGATGCATCACACATAAGCTCAAACGGGTGATTCCAGTCCGGAGATGACAGAACGGGGGCTATAGTGAGGAAGCTTTTAAGTGATTCAAAAGCAGTATCGTAATCCGAATCGAAGTGAAATGTTGTATCCTTGGCCAAGAGAAGAGTTAAGGGTCTAGCAATTTTGCTAAAGTTCTTAATGAATCTCTTATAAAATCATGCATGACCAAGGAAGGATCGTACATTTTTGACGCATTTGGGGAGAGTAAGGTTATGGATGACATCTATTTTAGCTCTATCTACCTCCATGCCATTTCGTGAAATGATATGCCCAAGGACAATACCTTCTTGAACCATGAAATGACATTTTTCCCAATTTAAAGTTAAATTCTTATCCTTAGAGCGGGTAAGAACAGCGTCAAGATGACGAAGGCATTCCTCAAAGGAGTCCCGAATATGGAGAAATCGTCCATAAATATCTCCAGAAAATTCTCGAACATGTACGAGAATATCCCCATCATGCACTGCTGAAATGTAGCGGGAGCATTGCATAACCCGAAGAGCATACGTTTATAAGCAAAAGTACCGAAAAGACAAGTAAATGTTGTCTTATCTTGATCCTTTTCGGTGATGGGATCTGGTTATGGACGGAGTATTCGTCCAAGAAACAGTAGTATTCATGCCCGGCTAATTGTTCTAACATCTGGTCAATGAAAGGTAGAGGGAAGTGATCTTTCCTCATTGCGGCATTGAGTTTTCTATAATCAATACATACCCGCCATCCAGTTTGGATGCGTGTTTAGATCAACTCATTAGCCTCGTTAGTTATGACCGTGATGCCAGACTTTTTAGGGACACATGAATAGGACTTATCCATTGGCTATCATATATTAGGTAAATTATGCTATTATCTAGGCATTTGACGATTTCTTTCTTTACCGCCTCCTTCATGACAGGATTCAACCGTCTTTGTGGGTCTCGGGCTAGTTTGGCTTCGTCCATCAAATGTATATGATATTCAACAATCAAGAGACTAATCACTTTGATGTCTGCCATTGTCCAACCAAAACCTTACCGATTTGATCTCAAGACCGACAAAAGAGCGCTCTCTTGCTCTAAAGCTAGAGAAGCTGATATGATGATGGGTAAAGACTCATTCTCACCTAAATATACATATTTAAGATGGGAAGGTAGTGGCTTGAGATTAAGTGTCGGCGAAGAGACGATAGAATGTAAGGTAAGGGAATTATACTCGGACTCGTTAAGAGGTTCATAGCTAGCGTAGGATATAGACTCGGAAGGCTCGACTAACTTTTGTGACAAGCCAAAGGATTCAAAATCATGGTTGGACTTGTCAAAAGGTTCCTCACTAGTATAGTAATTTGCAGGATCAAACAATGACGAACTAGTGTCGTCGAGATCATTAACGCAAAGTTCATCAGCTTCGCAGCTGTCGGAAGCTATCTCGTTGACAGAACAAATATCGATTAGATGAGCAGAAGGTTCAGAGGGTTAACTTCCTAGCCTTTAAATGTTAATATCAATTGTCATCTTCCTGAAGGATAGGTTTATGGAACCGTCACGACAATTTATTACAGCATTGGAAGTTGCTAGAAAAGGCCGACCGAGAATCACCGGGATTTGGTTCCATGGGTTCGCCACCGGCTGTGTATTTAGTACTATAAAGTCCACAAGGAATATAAATTTCTCGACTTTGATTAACACGTCCTCTAGCTCACCCCTAAGGTGGGTGATAGATCAATCGGCCATCTGGCGAGTGCAGTGCGCAGGTTTCAACTCTCCTATGCCTAACTGCTCATACACAGGATACGGGAACAAGTTAACACTAGAACCTAGATCGAGTAAAGCGCGATTGATGATTTTGCCCCCAATAGTTACAGATATTGTAGGACAACCGGGGTCCTTACATTTCTTCGGCAACTGTTGGGTAAAAGCGGTGCTCATATTACTCGTTAAGAAAACCATTTAGGCACTTGAGTTTTTCTCTTCCTAGTGCACAAGTCCTTAAGAATTTTCGCATAAGACGGAACTTGTTGAATAACACCTACGAGAGGAATATTTATGTTAACTTGCTTAAAAATTTCCACAATCTTCTCCATTTGTGCATTTGGTTTGTTGGCCCTCAACCTGTTTGGAAAGGGAGCTTTATCAATAAGGGTTGGGTCCAACATTTGTAGAGAAGTTTGTAGGGATGGAATGGATCCCAAAATTGGATTTGGGATCATTTGAGGTTTATCCAAGGAAGTGGGCTGAGGGTTTGAGCCTAGTGAAGAACGGAGAATAGGCTCAGAAGGTGGTGGACTAGACGAATTAGGGTTAGAAGTAGTAGCCGGGGTTTCATCGTTATTAACTTCAACTTGTTCCCCAACTTGGTTGTGCAGCACTCTTCCCGATCTCAACGTATTTACGACACTCACGTTATGGTTTTGTTGGTTAAAGGCGATGTTTGTGCTTTTTTAGTGGCCGAGATTTGGTAGATATTGAGATGGAAGTCTCCCTTTCTCTCTCTCACTCATCGCGGCATTTAACTGTGCAAGTTGTGCTTCTATTGATTTAATGCTTTCACCGTGGGAAGCCGAGTGTTGTACTAACGTTTGGATAGAAGACGTTAAATTAGCCATCGTTTGTATAGATTGTTTAATGAACGTTTCTAAGTTACGTTCGAGTGCAGAGATTTTATCGGTACCGGACATTGATAAAGAATTATTATAAGGTGCAAAGTTGTTGGCCGGGTTTTGAAAAGATTACGGTTGAAAGGGGTGCTGACTTTGTTGTGGTGGCTGCTATTGCTGTGGGGGAGGCCTTTAATAGTTGCTTGGGAACTGATTTTCATTTTGAGTTTGGTTTTGGTTCCAAGAAAAATTAGGATGATTCCTCCATCCCTAGTTGTATGTGGAAGAATAAGGATCGTTTCTATATCGTTGCTGAAAGCAGCATTAGTTTGTTCTTGACCTTGAAATGGAGGATTTAAAGGACATTCTTCCGTTAAATGTGATGGGTCAGAATAGCAACCACACACGGTTTTGGGGAGCACAACTTGGTTTAGGGAAGGTGACGAAAATTTGTTTTATATAACTTCGAGTTTCTTTTGTATCGCTGCCATTTCGGCTTTTACTGCGATGGAAATATCGAGCTGATGAATACCTGCGCTAGATGAAGATGAAGTTGGTCTAACGCTCTCCCACTGTAATGTTTGTTCAGCGAGATCTTCCAGGAATTGCCAAGTTTCGCCATCGTCTTTAGACATGAAATGACATTGACAAATGGTTTCTAGCATCTGTTTTGTCGCTGGATTAATACCCTCATATATAATTCGGCAAAGTTGCCATCTATCGATTCCGTGATGAGAGCATTGGACAAGAAGATCTTTAAACCGTTCAAAGCATTTCCAAAATGGTTCGTTGGGAAGTTGGGTAAACTGGTTAATTTCACTTCGAACACGGGCGGTTTTGTGATGAGGGTAAAATTTCTTAAGGAATGCTATAACGAATTCATCCCATTTGGCGATAGAATGCGTGGCAGTGATATAAAGCCATTTTTCTGCTAGGTCTCACAAGGTAAAAAGGAGAAGACGTAATCGCATAGCATCCCCTGAAAGTTGGGTTATGCCCATCATTGCGCATACGTTTTCGAATTTGGTGATCAAAACGTATGCGTCTTCGGATTCAATTCCGTGAAATTTGGGTAAAAAGTTGATGAAGTGGGGTTTAATTTAGAAATTATCCTTATTGGCCGGTGGAAGAGACAGACAAGTAGGAAAGGGTCCACATACAGGGTAGCATCTTTCTTGGAGAGAGATGCGTGGATTCTGCACACCTACGGGTGGTGGCAGGGTGATGTCGTGAAATCTCGATGAAGATCCGTCCATTTCGGGAGATGTGGTGGGTGGATGGGAAATAGAAGAAGAAGAAGTACCGACTTCAGAGTCGATATCAAAGACGCGGACAATACGGACGCTAGAATTCCGTGTCCAGCCGATCATGCACTAAGCGGGTTTAGCGCACGTGGCAGTGTGTGTGAGAACATTTTTTTTAAAAGGTTTGTTTTGAAAAAAAATCAGACTTAAGGCTTGACTCAACAAATCACAAACATGCACAATCAAACCCTAGAATTATGGTCACCTAGGTCAAGTTACTAGACCGCTCCTAAACTTCCAAAGGACAAGTCGCAGGATCAATCCTCTACCACCTCTTTATCGCTCTTGTGGCCAGGTAAGTGGAAGGTATCCGCTATACGAATCACCGAAAATAGTGGGCCTAATTAAGTAACCACTTTCCTTAGTCACACTTTCCTAGACACCAATAAAGAGATGTGGATAAGCGATAGATTACCCACGGCCCTCCTCTGTTCTAATTGAGCACGACGGTCCTTAGAGGCTTGGTCTAGATATTTTTTAATTAATGTAGGGTGAAAGTATGCTCGTTTTGTGATTTGTGGGGCCTAGGAAGGGTGATGAAATCCCCAACTAATTTGGATTTGGATTATTGCCCTTTAATGTCCAGTTAAGATATGCACAAACAAACCAATATCAAAACACGCAAAAAGATTTTTTGGTGGCACTTTTTGCAAAGAATCCTGCAGGAAAAATCAGAATATTGGATCTTAGAGGAGAGAGAAATATTTGATAAAGATACCAGAGGATTTTGTGCGCCCAACTCCCCACTCCGCCGCGGTTCCGCTGCAAAATCCTTGTTCCCGCCGCGGTTCCGCCGCAACTTTGTAGGGTTGGTTGCCATAATTTCTTCAGTGAAAACCTATGCTCCTCTGGGCTACGATGAAAGTATCTGAATCTCTGTTCCTTTGCTCTAGTTACTCCAGATTTCCTTGTAAAACTCGCACAATAATCGTTAGATACACAAGATGCGGTTTTGTTTATTTTATGATATGGATTTAAGAATTTAACCCGAATAGCAAGAAAAAAAATTACGACCATTTCCCCGGCAACGGCACCATTTGATTGGTCTTTTAAAAAGTGTGTTCGTAAAGTAACCGCAATCAAGACGGTATCGCTAGTAGCTAGCCGCGATGAGTACGGGTCGTCCACAGGGAAACATAAACCTTTTTCTTGTTTTAGACGAGTTGATAAAAGAAGGGTGATTGGTTGTAGATCTATTTTAATACAGATGTAAGATTTATAAGAAAAAGGGCTTGTAGGGTTCATAGGACTTGGTAGTAATGGATGAATAATTAAAAATGACTTCCTTTATCTTTTAATAGTTTAAAACTATATTGATAGTGATGAATGTAGATTAGGGTTTTTGGAAGAAACTAGGGTTTACCCACTATTAACCCTTGTCCTTGCATTGATCTCTATTCATGTTTATCCCTTAGCAAAGCAAGTGTTAAATAGATCTCGAATCGTGGTCGTGACTATTAATAAATTGATAGCGCACCCGATAAGGAGGTTAACATTTATTTTTCTAAAGTTTGTAAACTTTAAAATGTTTAAAAGAAGTTAAATGATTTTATCATCCATTGATCTACCATATCTTACGAACCCTAGCAAGTTAGGAATTACTCGCTAATTGTTTGAGATCTAGAAGAAAGGTTAAATAATGAAAACATGATTAAGATGCAGAAATTAGATGCAGAAATTAAATGCAGAAAGTAAATGCGAAAAGAAATAAACTAAGATCTACCTTTATTAATCAACTATTTCATACAACTCTTCAAAGGGAGTAGATTACAAAGAACCCTAGTTTTTGCTCTCGCTCTCTCTCTCTTATTGGAGGTAGGTGACTAGCTGATGATCATCTGGATGCGTGGATCGCTTTGGATCTCTCGATCTCTTCGGTTTGATGATTTTTGATGTGAAGATCTCGTTCCAATATAGAGCCACAAAAACTAGAAACCCTAGATACCATCTGTGATTATATGTTGATACAATCCGATCCCAAAAATCTCTCATCCAACAGCTCCAAAGATGTCGCGGATCTGTCGCAAATGCCCTAGTTTGGCTGCCCAACCGCCGCACTCTTGGAGAATCAAGTTCTGGAATTTTTTGTGCTGTCTTGTTTTGATATTTGGAGATCCTCTAGATGTCTATATTCTGATAATGATGCTCTGAGTCTCTGTCGTTGCTAGATTTCTCGATTTGCTTCAATATTCTGGCAGATTTGATTCCGACATCTCGGATCTGTTGGATTGCAGTCCTGCACAATATCTTAAGTCATGGTGTTAATAGTATTTGGTATTTTTGAGATATTATCCTAACCATTTTATATGATATTATATGTTAAGAGTATCGATTAGAAATATTTGAAATGATGTGCATATTTTAATTACTAAGATTTCATATAAATATTATATGCATATATTTTCCCTCATTATGTTAATTATAATGTAGAAACATATGATAATAAACTTTTTACGCATAAACTCTCTTATGTTCTATAATTACCATAAACACATTTTAGTACTTAACAATAGTGTGGAAAATGTTCATTCAAATGTACAATATTTTAGACTAATCAATCTCATATTTCGGATTTCATGCATAACCCTTTAAATCTTGCATTTATGTCTCGAATTGATAACACTTTTCAATATCAAGTCGGGTAATTCAACAAGATTCTCGATGAAATGATCGAATACTCGTCAGGAACTTTAGTAGATGGTCGCACTACCGATGCCGTCAACGAAGTGCACTTGGGCGGAAGACCGCGGTCGCGAGCTCCGCGAGTGGATGCTTTTGGTTACGGTGTTCTCCTATAGTCACTTGGTCGGGGCTTTGGGGATGACTATCTAGTAGTGTTTCCCGGCAAGTGTTCACATACGATACGAGATTGCGACGGAGTTTTGATCCAAATCGAAACTCCGTGGCAATCAATCAAATGAGACTAAAATGCTAGATTTACAAAACACAAACTAGTTTTCACAAAACTAATTAATGTGGATTCCAAATATTGTATCACATAGCATAAATATCATGATGATGTTAAATATTTCGATTGATATATCAAACGCCCACAAATCACAGAGACCTCAACAATTTGAGCCTCATTAAAAATCCCCGGAGAGTGCAAAATAACAAAATGGAGCAGCACAAGAAAGAAGAGACATCAACTCCTCAAGCTTGCGGCGGAACCGTGGCCAAACCATGCATTTGGGCTGTTCCGCGGCAACTTTATGGAGATGGGGCATCGAACTTCTTGGGGCTCCATCAAATAACCTGCATGTTTTTTTTAAGAATTTTTAATGTGTAAGATATCAACTTTTGAAAAATGGACAGAAACTTGGTAAAATGCGGGTTTCGAAGTTCGATCGAACACTTTAACATCATCTAGATATCACCTAATGCTCTAGCCTGGCTCTGATACCATGAAAGTGTGTCTTAGCACCACCACTACGTTTATACAAGCATCAAGTATGCAATTTTAAAAAATCTAGAGTGCTAATGTACGCTAACCTAGAATTTAACTAGAGTATTAGGGTTTTCTAAGCATGAAAGCAAGATCTAAACTAAGTGAAGAAGGTTACAACCTTTGTAGACCAAGTCATTTACTTCTAAAACTCTAAGTAGTAGTCCTTAGAACTCTTCTTGGTTCCACTTAAAGATAGGATCGAGCTTGCTTTGCGATCTTCGATACCGAAAATAATCCACCTTGAAGTCTCTCTAGGTCAAGCTACCTCTTCACTAATCAAGTATTAGTGAAGGAAACAATTTAATCTAAAGGGCTAGTTTAGATTAGGTTGATGAAGTAGAAGTTTTGGCTCACTTAGAAATCTTTTTCTCTTTTTATTTCCAACTCAAGAAAAACCCTAGTGAGCTCTTGAGAGGAAGAACATGAACATGGGTAAGAAAATAAATTATGTGATCAAGTGAGAGAGTGAACCATGAGTTAAAGATAAGGTTGGGTGAGAAAAATATCTAGAGTAAAAACAAAAATGAGAGATGGGTCATGGCTTCTACATGCTTCCACAAGCATTCAAGCCATGCTCACTAATCCACTCATTTTTATTTTCCTCTTAATAAATAATCATCCAATTATCTTTAGGTCATGGTGTGAGTCTCATACACCCATGTTCAATATATCATCAAGCATGATACAATATTTAAATACCTATATTTATATATATATCACATATATATAAAAAGGTATAAAGAGAAGAAAATCTTTAGTGAGCACAATATTAGTTAATATATAAATATATCAAATATATATATATTAAATTATTAAATCAACACTTGATTCAATAATCCAGTTATATCATATATAACCGACTAATATCATTTATATGTATATCAAATTATCAAATCAACACTTGATTCAATAACCTGGTCATATCACATATAACCGACAGCATTCAATATACTATATCAAATCAACACTTTATACAATAATCCGGTTATATCATATATAACCGGCCAATATCAAATATATATACATATAATAAATCATTGAATTAACACTTGATTCAATAATCTGGTTATATCACATATAACCTAACCGATATCAAATATCGCAAGATTAGAATACGGTATCACATACTCGTATTTAATCAAGCTCCCGCACATATCAACATATGTGCCCTACTTCGTTTCGCTTGAGCTAGAAAACCTCTGTGCGGGACTCTAAAGACTCGTCAATACGCCAGCGGTAAGTAATGATCACATCAGTCACCCACAAGCCGTCAGCGGTACTAGCTGGACGTAACGGCTACCCTGGTATTGAGCGAATAGAAGATCAACAAACAAGCTTGTCGAAACTCCGGCAAAGCCTATAAGCAACACTTACCATACAGTCCGGTCTCTTTGTTTAATATGTCGCATATCGAGTCTAGGGGTGGAATCATCAGACCCCGGAAACTTGATAAGTCATGTCGATGTGTAGCCTATAACCGTTCGCGAAACTACTGATAACACTTACCAGTAAATCTCATCAGCCCTGGCCAGGGACTCGCTATTATAGCCAATCGAGCATAACGCAACATCAACTCTCTATACCGGGAGAGACGAAACCCCTCCTATCGCTTATTGCCTCCATGTGACTCGGGACTGTACCCAAAATCCACTTGTTTGCATGCCTCCTTTGAGCCGTAATAGGGAGGAAATCAAAGTACAGTGGGAACCACACAAGACTCTATGATGATCTCGGGTCTACAGACTAACCTGTACAAGTGTCGCCAGAGAACTGCTATCTGACGATAGGTATGGTACTATCTAGGAGTTCTCGGCGAGTCATGTTCGGAGTACCTATTCTCTAATGAGCACCTGTGTACAATCTTTGATGTCAAACACCAATGGATGTGGGATCAACATCGCCCCATACAGGGTCAAGAAACGTACACACTAGTCTACTCTGGAATATCGATGCCCAGTCTCGATATCCCCTCGACTAGGAACTGTTAAAGGATGTGCTTACAGACTACACAAGCCCCACTAGTATGATCTGCATCATAGTCCTGGTAGTCAAGTAAACATCCTAAGGGCTTTCAACATATATCAGAGAAACAGTATAATAATACTAGTATACATATTAAGATAAAGAGCAACCAGATAGCATACTATCATGTCAAGCAAGAAAGTCCTTTATATATATGTCTAAGCATCCACTATATCATACAATAATGGCTTTTAGGGCATACATATTCCTAACAATAGCTTCTGACAGTTTTGAATTTGAGGAGTTTTACAATAATGATCTCGGCACCACTAGGGCGTTATTGTTTGATCCAGCTACTCCTTACACGAATAGGGAATATGAAGGGTCCACTTTCCTTGATGATCTTGATTCACGGGACCTTTCTGTCGACAAGTCTACCCCCGAGTTCGAATCCTTTGACTTGTCGAACAAGTTAGTTGAGCTATCCGAGTCAATCTCTTATGCTAGATGTGAATCTCTTATGTACTCCGAGTATCATTCCCTTACCCTTCCTTCTATCGTCTCTCTACCGACACTTAATCTCAAGTCGTTGTCGTCTCATTTTAAATATGCATATTTGGATAAGAATGAGTCTTTGCCCGTTATCATATCAGCTTCTCTAGCCTTAGAGTAAGAGAGAGCTCTTTTGTCAGTATTGAGATCGAATCGGAAAGCTTTTGGTTGGACAATGGTGGACATCAAAGGGATCAGTCTCTTGATTGTTGAACATCATATACATTTGATGGACGAGGCCAAACCAGCCCATGCTCCACAAAGACGGTTGAATCCCATCATGAAATAGGCGGTGAAGAAAGAAATCATCAAATACTTAAATAATGGTATAATTTACCCAATATCTGATAGCCAATGGGTAAGTCCTATTCACGTGGTCCCTAAAAAGTCTGGCATCGCGGTCATAACTAATAAGGCAAATGATTTGATTCAAACACACACCCAAACCGGGTGGCAGGTAAGTATTGATTATAGAAAACTCAATGCCGCGACGAGGAAATATCACTTCCCTTTACCCTTCATTGACTAGATGTTTGAATGTTTAGCTGGGCATGAGTTCTACTGTTTCTTGGATGGTTACTTAGGCTATAACCAGATTCCCATCACCGACAAGGATCAAGATAAGACAACTTTTACTTTTCCTTTCGGTACTTTCGCTTATAGACGCATACCCTTTGGGTTATGCAATACTCCCGCTACATTTCAGCGGTGTATATTGGGGATATTCTCGGACATGGTCGAGAGCTTTCTGAAGATATTTATGGAAGATTTCTCCATATTTGGGGATTCCTTTATGAAATGTTTACATCATCTTGACGTTGTTCTTACCCGCTGTAAGGATAAGAATCAAACTTTGAATTGGGAAAAATGTCATTTCATGGTTCAAGATGGTATTGTCTTAAGGCATTTCATTTCACGAAAAGGTATTGAGGTAGATAAAGCTAAAATATATGTCATTTCTAACCTTCCTCCTCCCAAATGCTTCAAAAATATACGATCCTTTCTTGGTCATGCCGGATTTTATAGACGATTCATTAAGGACTTTAGTAAAATTGCTAGACCCTTAACTCTTCTCTTAACCAAGAATACAACATTTCATTTCGACTCGGATTGCTTGGCTGCTTTTGAATCGCTTAAACGTTCCCTTACTACAGCGCTCGTTCTATCATCTACAGACTGGAATCATCACCCTTTTGAGCTTATGTATGATGCATCCAATTTTGCTATTGGTACAGTCTTAGGACAACACATCGATTAGATGCCACATGTGATTTATTATGCAAGTAGAGCCTTGAACGATGCTGAAATGAACTATACAACTACCGAGAAAGAATTCTTGGCAGTTGTATTTTCATTTGAAAAATTCAAGCCCTGTCTAATTGGCTCTCTGGTTGTAGTTTACACCGATCATTCTGCATTAAGAAATCTTTTATTGAAGAAGGATGCTAAATTCAGGCTAATACGTTGGATCCTTTTGTTACAAGAATTTGACCTTGTTATAAGAGACAAAAGTGGATGTGAAAATATTGCAGCCGACCATCCTGGAGACGACTGCTGGGTCTGTAGATATGAGCCAAATAACTGACCTCGTCTCAATCCTCTGCCTCCGCCATCTCCCGGAAATAATCTATCACGATGTCTGCCCATCTGCCGCTGAGCTGGCGTATCAGTACGGATCCTCTTCGGCCCAGAAACGACCGGAGTCTCGGAAATACGCTCCTCCAAAAGTAAGGCTGCATCCATCGCGGCTGTGTATGTATCAAAGTGCTGGGTGCCGATGGCAAGGAATAGCTGTGTATCAAGCCCTCGCACAAACCTTTTTATTCTCTTCTCTTCCGTGTCGACTAGGTACGGAGCATATCGAGACAACTGGGTAAACTGTATATCATACTCCGACACTGTCATCCCAGGAGTCTTGCGCAAAGACTCAAAACTATGGGCTCGAGCATCTCGGACACTCTCGGGAAGAAAACGGGCAAGAAATGCAGATGTAAACTCATCCCAGGTCATAGAAGGCAGACCTGCAGCTCGGCCTCTCTCTACTGAATCATACCATGTCTAGGCAAGACCCTCCAGACGAAAACTCGCAAACTCCACCAATCTATCATCAGAACACCTCAACGAATGGCAAATCCGAGCCATCCTATCAAGAAATGCCTGTGGGTCCTCTGTCGCATCTGTACCGGTAAAAGCTGGAGGTCTCAATCTCATGAACTCCTGTAGTGAAACAGGGATAGTCTCCGTAGTAGCAGCAGGAGTGACCATCTGTGCAGCAGGTACGATCGTGGTCTGTGCGGTAGAAGGAACGTCCTCGGATCTCTGTGCCCGGCTGGACTCAACTAAAGATCCCATCATCTGCCGCAACTCTTGCATGCTGGCCTCTAATCTGGCAATACGGTCGGGATAAGGCGGATCAGTATGACCCTGAGGGACAGGCGTATCATCCCGCTCGATCCTCGCCTCAGACGGGCCCGCCCGAATCTCATCCCTAGCGGCAGCCCGCTGCGCTCTCGTAGTCTTTGGCGGCATCGAAGCTAGAATCAGAAAAAGGACTGATAAGATCATTGCAATTGAATCAAGGAATACAAGGAATCAAGAAAGGAAATACAAGTAATTATGTCCTAAGGTCACTTAGGCAGAGTACCGTATCGTAAGTATGCCGCGGACCATACCCACGCTACGCCACTCTGCTTAAGTCACCTACTCCATATACCAAGGTCGTCCTACACTCAGAAAGGTAAAACCTACGCTCTGATACCAACTTTGTCACGACCCGAAAGTACGGAACGTGACTGGCACTTAGATTACGAGACGTCTAAAGGCGTACCGTAACCTAAGTCAGCCAAAGCCCAGAAATCTAACCCAAATTCAAAAGAGAGTGAAGGAAAACCTTAAATGAAAACGGTTTTTTAAATCAATTAAGTTGCATAGAATCCAAAAAAAACATCAAAAATTTCTGAAAATTTCGGCAGAGTCTCCCTTGTATTTTCTAACCCCCAAAATGGGTACAACAAGATAATAAACCTGTAAACATAAAAATGGCATCCCCAAGCGGGAGCGAGCTCTTCGTCCAAGACGGATCACAACCACATGCAATATATAAGCAATATCAAGAAAAGAGCATAAAAGAAACCCAAAATATCAGAAAACACAACGCCGGCTCAAGTGAGCTCGGCCCAAAAGAAACCACAAATATACAAGTCTCTCAGTCTCATCACTAGGTCGCATATACAATATAAAGTGGTAGATGGAGAATACTAGATACAATGATAAAGCAAAAGATATAAAATATGCTCGCAACCCACCTACGGGCGATGTCGCGAGTCTGCGCAAAAGAGCTGATGATAAGATAGCCGCCGCTACAAGAGTGACGGGTCCGACCTGCAAGACACTGTAGCACAACGGGGGTGAGTTGCCAGCTCGTGAGTAGAATATAGCATCTAATAAGGCAATCGTAAGAATGCACGCAATGCGGAACAACATGTATGTCCATATGTGATATAATAACTCTAGTATGCATGCACATGTATGCAATATCTTTTCTAACTCTTTAAGTGTTTTAAATGTTAAAGTTAGTGCATTCTTAACTTTTAGAAAATGAATGTCTGTATAATAGCTAAATATCATCAAGAAATCATCTGAAAACCCGTGTCAAGCATCGACACCAAATAGGAATCATATCTGTCTCAATATCGGGCTCCGTCAGTCCGGATCGGCCCATATCATAAATCTCACGACAACGGTCGGTATCCTCCGGATATCCGCCGCGCCAGACATCACCAGTAGGTAGTCTTCCCTTGCCAGGCCCATCGTCTACAACTCGATCTTCTTGCCCCGGGGTACCATACCGGGCCCACCATGTACCCGAGACGGTTCATCCACTCCTCGAATCGGGTCTCGAAATCCAACAGAAAACATGAAAACTCATGGTGGACGACACATACATCACGAGAAAACCGCAACTTTGTTTTAAAAATGATAAATATAAGCTTTTGTTAAATTCTTGCGGTTTTCCCCAAAAATCCAGAAATCGCAGCAAAACTGAAATCCTCAAGAAAATCATAATGTCCACATGTTATATATGATAAATGTCTATCATACCAATGTATATGATATGAGTTTTGGCTAGAAATCTATGTAAATATAATGGTAATGCGAGGTATATGCATGCGATTCAATCTCAAATATCATGTATGAATGCAAATAGTGTTATTAAGTTAAACAGGTTCTATAGTGCACGTGGCATGGCAATTACCAAAGGCGTGTATGTCACATGAATAGTGCGCGTGCAACAGATGCCAATGGTAATGGTGTTCGTGTTCTACGAAGTGTTATCGCATATGTGCATATAAATATCCATGCAATCTAGCATACTATTAACTATAAGGGTATGCAATGTCAATGAAGGGGTAAGCTAACTAACAACATGAATCTTACAAGAGATAAGGAAATCCTAACTAGGGGGGGCGCATCGCGCCATCCAGACGATTCCCCCGTAGATGAATACATCTACTCACCTGAAATCCCCACTAATCCGATCCGGCCACCGCCTTGCCTTTCCGCGCCGTATCCGAAGTTTCCCCGACCGATCCTATATTTGCACAATATCAAGCATAAGATTACAAAACCTAACACAATGCAAGTCACAACATACAATTATCCACGCTCTCGTATTAATCATAGCATGCACTCGGTGCGCGGAAAAACGCACGAAAATCGCTAATCGTTAAACTAGAATTGTCATTTCGGGAAAATCGACTAAACTACAACCCGACTAGACGAAACCCCGCGTTCGCGCACTCTAATAGTCCTATACGAAGCTAATTATATCGCTAACCTAACGCAAATTGAACGCATTCTATTTTTCGTAAAAATCTAGCAAGCAAATTCAACGCCGATTCAATGCAAACATCGAATTTTAACGATTTAGCGAGCATATAAATACACCATTAACCACTACAACCAATTAGAAACCCAAAGCCCTAATTTAATCCTAACAACTATGCTTCAAACCCTAGTTTTAAAATCAATCCTTCTCTTGATTTTTCCTAAACAACATTTACCACTAAACAAATATTTAGAATTTCAATTCTAGCATAATTAAACCACAAGTTAACAAAAAGATTAGAATTTTCACCTCTCAAGCTTGAACACTAGCTTGATCAAGTCACCAAGAAGCCTCCTTTCATCTAGTTTTTGATCCAATTTGGGTAGAAGAGAGAGTGGTTTAGGGTTTGGGTTTGAATGGAGATGGAAAAACGTGAATTTTTATTGATTTTTAGCAAGAAAAAGAAGCAAGAATGAAGTGGGAAGTGGGGAAATTCTGCAGAATTGGGGTCGGCTGCAGCAAGAGGAGGAGGTGGGGAAATTTTGAAGAAGTTTCTAGGTCAACAAAACATCATATGATATCATTTAATGCATTTCAAATTAACTTTTTACAAAAAAAACCCTTATTTTACATCATTTTTCATTAAATTTCCCTCCTTAAAACTAAAAGTTTGCAAGTCATGATATAATTTTATTAACACCATATTTTAGCTTATAAAGACTCCTAATTATGAAATTTACCTAATTAATTTTGTATTTACCACTAATTTAATGTATTTAAAAAGGCTTAAAATAAAAATAAAAAAAAATTAATTATGAAAAAAAATTTATTTAACTAGAAAATTATAAGTAACATTTTAGTGACAAAATTATAGTAATATCTTATCTAAATTTTGTATAATTAGGTCTACAATGAAAAATATCAATTTTGACTTTTTACGGAAAAAGCCGAAAAATTAGCCGATTACCGAAAAACTGCCTAAACGATTTTCGAAGGGTTACAATCTTCCCCCCTTAAAGAAATTCGGTCCCCGAATTTAAAATTTAACTACGCGTACCTTCAAAAAGATGGGGATATCTCTTCCTCATCTCGACCTCGGTCTCCCAGGTGACCTCCTCGCTGTTCGGGCCACGCCAAAGGACCTTGACGGACGGTATGACCTTCGACCTCAATTTCTTCACCTGCCGATCCAGAATGACCACCGGCTGCTCGGTGAAAGAAAGATCACGCTCTAGCTGGATCGTCTGGTGCTGAATCGCCTGGGAAGGATCATGAAGGTACTTGCGGAGCATAGAGACATGGAATACGGGGTGAACATCGGGGAAGCTGGGCGGAAGAGCTAACCGATAAGCGACTGGACCAACACGCTCTAGGATCTCGAAAGGACCAACATATCTAGGACTCAGCTTCCCTTTCCGCCCAAATCTCATCACACCTTTCATCGGAGAGACCTTCAGGAAAACATGATCGCCAACAGCGAACTCGAGTCGGCGACGGCGCCTGTCAGCATATGATTTCTGCCTGCTCTGTGCCGCTCTCATTCTATCCCGAATCAGCTGTATCTTCTCGGTCGTCTCCTGTACGATCTGCGGCCCCAAAATACTGCTCTCCCTGAGCTCTGTCCAACATACCGGTGATCGACATCTCCTCCCATATAAAGCCTCGAAAGGTGCCATCTGAATCGTCTCCTGGAAGCTATTATTGTAGGAAAACTCGATCAAAGGCAAATGACGATCCCAGCTACCACCGAAATCCAAAACACAAGCTCTGAGCATGTCCTCAAGAGTCTGAATCGTACTCTCCGACTGACCATCAGTCTGAGGATGAAAGGCTGTGCTAAAACTCAATCGGGTGCCCAAAGCTTCCTGAAGTTTCTGCCATAATCGGCTGGTAAACTGGGTGCCACGGTCGGACACGATGCAAGTCGGAACGCCATGCAGTCGCACTATCTCATCAATATAAACCTGGGCGTACTGAGAAAATCCAAAAGTGGTCTTCACTGGCAGGAAGTGAGCCGCTTTCGTCAGTCGATCCACAATCACCCAAATAGAGTCATACTCTCGACTGGTCCTGGGTAGACCCACAATAAAGTCCATGGAGACCTGCTCCCACTTCCACTCAGGGATGGGCAAAGGCTGTAACTCGCCGGCTGGCCTCTGGTGCTCGGCCTTGACTTGCTGACAAGTCAGGCATCTCGACACAAAGTCTGTAATATCCTTCTTCATCCCGTCCCACCAGTAAACCTCTCTCAAATCACGGTACATCTTGGTGGAACCTGGATGCACACTGTATACTGATCTATGTGCCTCCTCGAGAATATCACGCCTCAGTCCCTCTGAATCTGGCACACACAGTCGAGTCCCAAATCGAAGTATCCCCTGATCGTCAATCACGAACTCAGAAACTCTGCCCTGCCGAATCTGCTCAATAATCTCTAATGTACGGGCATCGCTGGACTGTGCCTCATAGATACGGTCAAGTAACTGTGGGCGTGCTCTGAAATGGGCCAGCTGTCCCCCCGTAGGAGTAAACTCGAACTGCACTCTGCTGTCACATAACACCTGCCAATCCGCCGTCGACTGCATCTGCACTGCGCTCAAACAAGATAAGCTACCTCCGGGCCTCCTACTCAAAGCATCTGCCACCACATTCGCCTTGCCCGGATGGTATAAAATCTCGCAGTCATAATCCTTCACCAACTCCATCCACCGGCGTTGTCTCAGGTTCAGGTCTCACTGCTGGAAGATATACTTCAAACTCTTGTGGTCAGTGAATATCTGGCACGACTCACCGTATAGGTAATGTCTCCAGATCTTAAGTGCAAATACCACTGCAGCCATCTCTAAATCATGGGTGGGGTAGTTCTGCTCGTGTTTCCTCAGCTGCCGAGAAGCATACGCGATAACTCTGTCGTGCTGCATCAATACACAGCCCAGCCCCACTCTAGAAGCATCACAATAAACCACGAACCCGCCTGATCCTGAAGGCAATGCTAACACTGGAGCAGTAGTCAGACGAGTCTTCAACTGCTGGAAACTATCCTCACATGCCTGGGTCCAATCAAAAGGAACCCCCTTCCGGGTCAACCCGGTCAACGGTGCAGCAATGCGGGAAAAATCCTGGACAAAACGTCGATAATAGCCGGCCAGACCTAAAAAACTGCGAACCTCTGTAACTGATACTGGTCTAGGCCAACGCTGAACTGCCTCGATCTTCTTCGGGTCCACACAAATACCATCTCTCGTCGCTACATGACCCAAGAAGTCGACATTGTCTAACCAGAATGCTCACTTGGAAAATTTGGCGAACAGCTGATGCTCCCTCAAAGTCTGCAATGTGATACGTAAGTGCTGCTCATGCTCCTCCCGGCTCCGAGAATAAATCAAGATGTCGTCAATGAACACAATGATGAACTGATCGAGATACGGCCTGAATACGCGGTTCATCAAATCCATAAATGCTGCCGGGGCATTGGTGAGCCCGAATGACATCACCAAGAACTCATAATGACCATATCGAGTACGGAAAGCTGTCTTCGGAATATCCTCCTTCCGAACCCGTAACTGGTGATAACCTGACCGTAAATCAACCTTCGAGAAGAACCCTGCACCCTGGAGCTGATCAAATAAGTCATCAATACGGGGTAGGGGATACCTGTTCCGCACAGTAACCCGGTTCAGCTGACGATAATCAATGCATAAGCGCATACTTCCGTCCTTCTTCTTAACAAACAAGACGGGAGCACCCCAAGGTGACACACTCGGTCGGATAAGCCCTTTGTCCAGCAAGTCCTGTAACTGATCCTTTAGCTCTCTCAGCTCCGCCGGAGCCATCCGATAAGGCGGTATAGAGATAGGCCCCGTGCCAGGGATCAAGTCAATACAGAACTCAATCTCGCGCTCTGGTGGCAGGCCAGGCAGCTCGTCAGGGAATACATCAGGAAACTCTCTCACAACATGGACCTGGTCCAACGGAACCTCTGTGGAGCTAGTATCACGAATATAGGCTAAGAATCCCTGACACCCTTTCCTTAAGAGCTGACCAGCGCGAAGAGATGAAATCAAGCTGGGAAGGGTAGCGCAACGATCTCCCTGAATAATAAGAACCGGCTCACCAGGAAAACTGAATCTGACTGCTTTTTCACGGCAATCCACGGATGCATAACAGGTGGCTAGCCAGTCCATACCAAGAAGAACGTCAAAGTCTAGCATATCGAGGAGAATCAAATCTACTGAAGAATCTCTCTCCCCGATACGAACGGAACACGATCGGTACACAAAACGAGCAACAAAAGACTCGCCTACCGGGGTAATAACGACAAGCGGCTGATCTAACGGAGAAGACTCTCGGCCCAACCTCGGTGCAAAATATGTGGAAACATAGGAATGTGTGGAGCCTGGATCAAATAATACCCGTGCATCAAAAGAACATACTGGCAGAGTACCTGTCACGACGGCATTGGATGCCTGTGCATCCTGAGGAGTCAACGCGAACACTCGGGCCTGTCCACCACTAATAGCTGGCTGTGCTCTGTCTCTACCTCGGCCTCTGCCTCTGCCTCTGTCGCCCCGTCCTCTCTGAACCGGACCGCCACGCCCACGGCCTCTAGAAGCATCTGGCTGGCGTGGAACATCATCAGGAGTAAGGAGTAAAGCTCTCTGAGAAGGTGGTGAGGGTGGTAAAGTCACATGCGGGACTGTCGCCGCGCCCTGACGTCCCATGGTACAGTCTCTGATACGGTGGTACTGACTCCTACACCGAAAACATCCTGGAGACGACTGCTGGGTCTGTGGATATGAGCCAAATAACTGACCTCGTCTCAATCCTCTGCCTCCGCCATCTCCCGAAAATAATCTATCACGATGTCTGCCCATCTGCCGCTGAGCTGGCGTATCAGTACGGATCCTCTTCGGCCCAGAAACGACCGGAGTCTCGGAAATACGCTCCTCCAAAAGTAAGGATGCATCCATCGCGGCTGCGTATGTATCAAAGTGCTGGGTGCCGATGACAAGGAATAGCTGTGTATCAAGCCCTCGCACAAACCTCTTTATTCTCTTCTCTTCCGTGTCGACTAGGTACGGAGCATATCGAGACAACTGGGTAAACTGTATATCATACTCCGACACTGTCATCCCAGGAGTCTTGCGCAAAGACTCAAAACTATGGGCTCGAGCATCTCGGACACTCTCGGGAAGAAAACGGGCAAGAAATGCAGATGTAAACTCATCCCAGGTCATAGAAGGCAGACCTGCAGCTCGGCCTCTCTCTACTGAATCATACCATGTCTGGGCAAGACCCTCCAGATGAAAACTCGCAAACTCCACCAATCTATCATCAGAACACCTCAACGAACGGCAAATCCGAGCCATCCTATCAAGAAATGCCTGTGGGTCCTCTGTCGCATCTGTACCGGTAAAAGCTGGAGGTCTCAATCTCATGAACTCCTGTAGTGAAACAGGGATAGTCTCCGTAGTAGCAGCAGGAGTGACCATCTGTGCAGCAGGTACGATCGTGGTCTGTGCGGTGGAAGGAACGTCCTCGGATCTCTGTGCCCGGCTGGACTCAACTAAAGATCCCATCATCTGCCGCAACTCTTGCATGCTGGCCTCTAATCTGGCAATACGGTCGGGATAAGGCGGATCAGTATGACCCTGAGGGACAAGCGTATCATCCCGCTCGATCCTCGCCTCAGACGGGCCCGCCCGAATCTCATCCCTAGCGGCAGCCCGCTGCGCTCTCTTAGTCTTTGGCGGCATCGAAGCTAGAATCAGAAAAAGGACTGATAAGATCATTGCAATTGAATCAAGGAATACAAGGAATCAAGAAAGGAAATACAAGCAATTATGTCCTAAGGTCACTTAGGCAGAGTACCGTATCGTAAGTATGCCGCGGACCATACCCACGCTACGCCACTCTGCTTAAGTCACCTACTCCATCTACCAAGGTCGTCCTACACTCAGAAAGGTAAAACCTACGCTCTGATACCAACTTTGTCACGACCCGAAAGTACGGAACGTGACTGTTACTTAGATTACGAGACGTCTAAAGGCGTACCGTAACCTAAGTCAGCCAAAGCCCAGAAATCTAACCCAAATTCAAAAGAGAGTGAAGGAAAACCTTAAATGAAAACGGTTTTTTAAATCAATTAAGTTGAATAGAATCCAAAAAAAAAACATCAAAAATTTCTGAAAATTTCGGCAGAGTCTCTCCTGTATTTTCTAACCCCCAAAATGGGTACAACAAGATAATAAACCCGTAAACATAAAAATGGCATCCCCAAGCGGGAGCTAGCTCTTCGCCCAAGGCGGATCACAACCACATGCAATATATAAGCAATATCAAGAAAAGAGCATAAAAGAAATCCAAAATATCAGAAAACACAACGCCGGCTCAAGTGAGCTCGGCCCAAAAGAAACCACAAATATACAAGTCTCTCAGTCTCATCACTAGGTCGCATATACAATATAAAGTGGTAGATGGAGAATACTAGATACAATGATAAAGCAAAAGATATAAAATATGCTCGCAACCCACCTACGGGCGATGTCGCGAGTCTGCGCAAAAGAGCTGATGATAAGATAGCCGCCGCTACAAGAGTGACGGGTCCGACCTGCAAGACACTGTGGCACAACGGGGGTGAGTTGCCAGCTCGTGAGTAGAATATAGCATCTAATAAGGCAATCGTAAGAATGCACGCAATGTGGAACAACATGTATGTCCATATGTGATATAATAACTCTAGTATGCATGCACATGTATGCAATATCTTTTCTAACTCTTTAAGTGTTTTAAATGTTAAAGTTAGTGCATTCTTAACTTTTAGAAAATGAATGTCTGTATAATAGCTAAATATCATCAAGAAATCATCTGAAAACCCGTGTCAAGCATCGACACCAAATAGGAATCATATCTGTCTCAATATCGGGCTCCGTCAGTCCGGATCGGCCCATATCATAAATCTCACGACAACGGTCGGTATCCTCCGGATATCCGCCGCGCCAGACATCACCGGTAGGTAGTTTTCCCCTGCCAGGCTCATCGTCTACAACTCGATCTTCTTGCCCCCGGGTACCATACCGGGCCCACCATGTACCCGAGACGGTTCATCGACTCCTCGAATCGGGTCTCGAAATCCAACAGAAAACATGAAAACTCATGGTGGACGACACATACATCACGAGAAAACCGCAACTTTGTTTTAAAAATGATAAATATAAGCTTTTGTTAAATTCTTGCGGTTTTCCCCAAAAATCCAGAAATCGCAGCAAAACTAAAATCCTCAAGAAAATCATAATGTCCACATGTTATATATGATAAATGTCTATGATACCAATGTATATGATGTGAGTTTTGGCTGGAAATCTATGTAAATATAATGGTAATGCGAGGTATATGCATGCGATTCAATCTCAAATATCATGTATGAATGCAAATGGTGTTATTAAGTTAAACAGGTTCTATAGTGCACGTGGCATGGCAATTACCAAAGGCGTGTGTGTCACATGAATAGTGCGCGTGCAACAGATGACAATGGTAATGGTGTTCATGTCCTACGAAGTGTTATCGCATATGTGCATATAAATATCCATGCAATCTAGCATACTATTAACTATAAGGGTATGCAATGTCAATGAAGGGGTAAGCTAACTAACAACATGAATCTTACAAGAGATAAGGAAATCCTAACTAGGGGGGGCGCATCGCGCCATCCAGACGATTCCCCCGTAGATGAATACATCTACTCACCTGAAATCCCCGCTAATCCGATCCGGCCACCGCCTTGCCTTTCCACGCCGTATCCGAAGTTTCCCCGACCGATCCTATATTTGCACAATATCAAGCATAAGATTACAAAACCTAACACAATGCAAGTCACAACATACAATTATCCACGCTCTCGTATTAATCATAGCATGCACTCGGTGCGCGGAAAAACGCACGAAAATCGCTAATCGTTAAACTAGAATTGTCATTTCGGGAAAATCGACTAAACTACAACCCGACTAGACGAAACCCCGCGTTCACGCACTATAATAGTCCTATACGAAGCTAATTATATCGCTAACCTAACGCAAATTGAACGCCTTCTATTTTTCGTAAAAATCTAGCAAGCAAACTCAACGCCGATTCAATGCAAACATCGAATTTTAACGTTTAGCGAGCATATAAATACACCATTAACCACTACAACCAATTAGAAACCCAAAGCCCTAATTTAATCCTAACAACTATGCTTCAAACCCTAGTTTTAAAATCAATCCTTCTCTTGATTTTTCCTAAACAACATTTACCACTAAACAAATATTTAGAATTTCAATTCTAGCATAATTAAACCACAAGTTAACAAAAAGATTAGAATTTTCACCTCTCAAGCTTGAACCCTAGCTTGATCAAGTCACCAAGAAGCCTCCTTTCATCTAGTTTTTGATCCAATTTGGGTAGAAGATAGAGTGGTTTAGGGTTTGGGTTTGAATGGAGATGGAAAAATGTGAATTTTTATTGATTTTTAGCAAGAAAAAGAAGCAAGAATGAAGTGGGAAGTGGGGAAATTCTGCAGAATTGGGGTCGGCTGCAGCAAGAGGAGGAGGTGGGGAAATTTTGAAGAAGTTTCTAGGTCAACAAAACATCATATGATATCATTTAATGCATTTCAAATCAACTTTTTACAAAAAAAACCCTTATTTTACATCATTTTTCATTAAATTTCCCTCCTTAAAACTAAAAGTTTGCAAGTCATGATATAATTTTATTAACACCATATTTTAGCTTATAAAGACTCCTAATTATGAAATTTACCTAATTAATTTTGTATTTACCACTAATTTAATGTATTTAAAAAGGCTTAAAATAATAAAAAAATTAATTAATTACGAATTTTTTTTTATTTAACTAGAAAATTATAAGTAACATTTTAGTGAAAAAATTATAGTAATATCTTATCTAAATTTTGTATAATTAGGTCTACAATGAAAAATATCAATTTTGACTTTTTACGGAAAAAGCCGAAAAATTAGCCGATTACCGAAAAACTGCCTAAACGATTTTCGAAGGGTTACAGTCTCTATATGGATGGAAGCAATACCATGTCGTACTAATGACAACAAGGTTATTGTTAAGTTCCTTAAAGAAAATATTTTTTCTCGGTTCGGGCACCCTCGCGCTATCATTTGGACAATGGGACACATTTCTGTAATCGGTCTTTAGAGGCTTTGATGCAAAAATATTCAATCAATCACAAGCTTTCTATGCCCTATCATCCCCAAACGAGCAGGCAAGCTGAAGTCTCTAATAGACAGATCAAGCAAATTTTGAAGAAAACAGTTTCTAAGAACAGTAAAGATTGGTCCACTAAACTGACTGATACTCTTTGGGCATTTCGTACCGCATATAAGACTGATCTTGGCATGTCTCTTTACTGACTGGTGTTTGGGAAGGCTTGCTACCTCCCTATCGAGATTGAACATAAAGCAATGCGGGCAATTAAAGAGCTTAACTTCGATTTTGACCAAGCATGCATCTATCGGAAGCTGCAACTAAATGAACTAAGCGAGCTTCGTGATGAAGCCTGTGATAATGCGGTTATAGTAAAGAACCAGACAAAGGTATTCCACGACAAATATCTTTTGCGAAAAACATTCACACCGGGACAACAAGTCCTTCTTTACGATTTCCGTCTCCATCTTCATCCGGGTAAGCTGAGATCTCGTTGGAAAGGACCTTTTGTGGTGTGGTATGTGTACCCACACGGTGCAGTGGATATAGAAAATGTTAAAAACAGTTCTATTTTCAAAGTAAATAGTCATAAATTAAAACCGTATTTTCCGCTGACCCATCAGAGGAGCTCCTGTTCTTGCAGGAGCTGCTTTATCACGACTAATTTTCCTCCACCTCACCTCCAAGTTTCTGTAACACTGTTTCATCTATGAATGGATGTGTGTATATATAAAAAAAATATAAATATCTGTGCGTGCTAAGAACAAGTTTGGAGGTGGCTTTCAATTTAACTAACTTTTGACCCAATTATTCTCCACCTAAGTCTATAGGTTTTTGCGCTCAAACAATAGCATCAGCGAGAACACTGCTGCAAACAGATTTGGAGGGGAGATATGTGTTTATTGACATATCATTTGGCACTTGGCACTATAAAAAAATTATTATAAATTTTTGAAAATAAAAGTTAGAAAGTGAGCAATACATATGAAAGAAAAAAAAAGATTTAAGAAATGCAAGAAAATTAGATATTTTAAAATAAAGCTAGTAATACGTAGTCATGAGCTGTTGTCCCAAGGGTTAGTAAGATGAAGGAATAATTAATCTGCGGATAGAAATAAGTCTGAAAAATAGTCCCTATTTTTGTGTCCAAACTTTTGAATATTAAGACCCTACTATACGCTATTGCACACATCCTGAAACTTGGGATAGTAGAGGATGCCTTAGTATGAAGAAGAAGAAGAAAATATAAATTAACAAAATATAAACGGTGCAAGAAAATGAACACTGATTTTGTAATTACTTAAGGCAGCATAAAAAAATATAGTGAGAGTGTCTTATCATATAGTGCCTTAGACCAACTAGTTTGGGAGTCACTGCTAAACCTTAGATGTTGCAAGACTAGGATATTGCTAATTACGGTTTAATAAGTGAGCACATTCGGTAATCGGTTGGTTAGTACCTTAAGAAGTATTATCGATCGCATGAAGAATATGTGAGCAAATCCATCTAAAACATCATCGGCTAAAAACCACTGAGGAATATGAACAAAGGGTATGATAACTTGAATTGAATTCTCCAAGTATAGGGATAACTTTACACACACGTAAGGGTATATGATCGATGTTTGGAGGAAAGGTAGGGAGGAAGATTAAAGACGATGTTTTATTGAGAGAAGATGTGATTTACCGATATCTTTTCAAGACCATTAAGATAGGACTCATGACAACTAAAAAGCTAGTGCAGTTTGAAACTCTTATTTTCAAGTTTTTTTTTACATGTTTCTTATTTTTGCATGTAATTTTTGCCTTCTTTCCTTTATTTTCTAAATTTTGGGATTTTGTGGGTGTAATTCGCTGAAAATCCTCAGGAGACAACACTCCTCCTGCTAGGGACACCTAGAGGTTTAACGGCTTGTTACACGAGCTAAGTGCAATCGTATTGCCTACGAAAGTGTGCTAGGTCTTTTTTTTTTTAATAAATAGTTTACTCGGGACGATCAAAGATAAGTTTGGGGGTATTTGATCAGTCAAATTTATTGCACATTTGTATGTGCATTTTCCCTATTATTGTTTACTACTAAAAGGTGTTATTTGTAAATTAAGAACATATGTGGGTTTATTTGTAAAAATATTATTGTCATATGTTTCTTAATTTATAATTAATATAATTAAAGAAATATATGCATATCATATTTAAATAAAATATTCATGAGATTGTTTATTATTAAAATATGCATATCATATCAAATATTCTTAACCATTACTATTAAGATATCATATCAATTAGTTGGTTGGAATAATATCTCAAATAAACAAATAATACTAATAATTTGATTTGAGATATTGTGCAGGTATTATAATAAATCAACTCAGGTCTGAACTATGGGTAGGAGATCCACATCAAATCGAATTACAAAAACCAAATCTGCCAAATATTATGAGCAAATTGAAGAATCTCGCAACGACTGAGAATAAGAGATATATTTTCATAATATTTTTATCAGAAGGATCTCCAAATATGGAGAGAGAAAGGCACGAAGAATTTGGAAGCACAAACCCACCAAGGGGCGGCGGATCCGCGGCCAATAAGGGCTTGGGGCGGCGGTTGCGCGGTCTTATGATAGCCGTCGGATGTGAAAAATCAGGTGCTTGATCGTAATTTCACATACTCCAATATAACATCTATGGTTTTAAGTTTCAGAGCCTATAAAAAGGACCGGGAGCTATCTATCAATCTATCTATCGAACTATCCATCGATGAATCGACTGATCTACCGACCAAGCTATCTAGAGAAAACTAGGGTTTTGTAATTTAGTTTTTCAGCGAGTTACTTTTGTAATGCAATAGTTAATCAATAAAAGATAGTTCTTTCTTTTAATTTTGTCGCATTTACTTTCCGCATTTATTTTCCGTATTTACTTTCCGCAATTATATTATGTATTTACTTTCTGCATTTTTAATTTTAATTATGGGTTCTGTTTTCTTCCGTCTTTCTTCTACTTCATTGATCTCCATGAGCGAATAAATTCTTACTTGTTAGTATTTGTAGGATAGAGTAAAATAATGGATGGACAATATCTCTTAAATTCTTTTTAAAGTTTTAATTTTTATAAGTTTTAGCAAAATGAATATTAACTCTCTTATCCGGCGTGCTACCCATTCATGATAGTCATGACCACGATTTGAGATTCGTTAATAATCGTTTTGTTAAAGGCTTGAGATGAATAGGGATCAATAGAAGGACAAGAGTCGGTAAAAGGAAACCCTAATTCCCTACAAGAACCCTAATCCACATTCATCGATATTTCTCTAGTATTAAATAATTAAAGATAAAAAGAATTATTTTTAAAACCCATCCATTAACTACTAAATCATATAAACCCTACAAGCCCTTCTATTATAAACTCTTCAAACTTTCTTAGTAATAAACAATAACAATTCCACTTTTCTTCTATTAACTCGTCTAAAACAAGAAAAACAGTTCACCGTTTTCCTGTGGACGACCCGCACTCACTAGTGGCTAGCTATTGCGACATCGTTATTGATTATGGTAATTTACAACACACATAGACACAACTTTTTCTGACCAATCAACAAACGTGAGTGCCAGAGCAGTAACTGAGTGCTAAGCACTGCTGATGATGGAAAAAACCCAAGACTGGGCCCAAAATTGGCTAAGTCTCTGAAAATTTCCTGGAACCCATATTGTTCCTTACAGCCAAGCCCATTTTCTCTGTTAGTAGATCTTAACAAAATTTAATGATCTTTAAAAATAATTCTAAGTTGATCTTAGTCTCATATAAGACTAACACATCCTTAGTTAAAATAAATTGAGCCCATATACTCATATATTTAAGTTGATCTTAATCTAAAACCAGATTAACGGTCCTTAAATAAAATTAAATATCCTTTGAACTGATAGAACATATGACCTAGGTTCAAACCCAAATTCATATATATACGGATATGGATTAATCCGCGCCCTACGGGCGACGACATAAAATAGTCTACGTATACAATCCACGGGCAACCAAAATAAACAAATACAACACGACACGAAGTGATCTGCCTCGAGCAGGAGAAAGTGGTTATTACAACGCGATAATGTAATTAACTATAGGGGTTTGCGCCTGCAGGGAAGAGCGTCTCCACAATCAAAAAACCCTCACAAATGAGGGGGAATATGATAAAGTCTGCTATATCGGTCGTATATATCCAAACCTCCAATATACGGTGCCATAAATCAACTTGGCATCTTCGGAGAGGTGGATGGATATGTTCCAAATAACATCTGCCTCTAAATTTAGGAAAGAAGGTCTATCCCAGTTCGTCTCTATTTTCAGCGATAAACAGATCTCGATTCTCACTGTGAGTAGGTATTACTCTTCGGGAGATTTTTACTTCACAATTAGCTAACCTATTAGGTGTCTAGAAAGTGTAAACGAGATTACGTCTCTGCGGAAACGATATTATTTAATTAGTTCCATGCGAAAGCACGGGGAGCCTCCCTCGAAGTACTAACACTGGCTTGACTGAACGGTTAGCGAACTTGTAAGGTGTAAATATTCCCGACTAGTTCTCCTTTTAGGGTTTGAAGGAGAATTCGAAGAAACGGTGAGAGACATCCTGATTAGATAAAATGATTAACCAATCTAATCTTGATAGAGTGCACGCCGGGTGTTTCTTTTCTCTCTCTCTTTGGTAGCGACCATGACCCGCCTTAAACTATAACTCAACACCTAGTTGACCGGCCTTTTTACCATCCAGTTTTGGATTGTCACGATTCACAACAAAGTCACATATATCCATACCACTCCTGCTTTACCTTTTGCTTTCTCCAGAACATTCTATATCATTACGAAAATTCATAGAATGGATAAAATCATCTCGTATAGTTACATACGAACTCACCGAAATTTATTTCAGTTTGAGGATGGATTCCGGTTCTGGAGAGATTGAATAGGATTATTCGGTTGTCTTTTCTCTTTACCTTCTCTCAGGTTGCGAGGGCTCATAGTATTAGAAGAGTACACATATTATGCTTATTGGACAGTCTTCTTCCACACCTTAGGCTGGTGTCGAAAGGTATGGAAAGAAGAAAACCAATTAGCCTAAGTATGGTGTACAGAAGGTAAGAAGTAAAGACATATAAAGGGATTGGAGTAAGGGTAATGAAAATTGTAACTAATGTCATAAGTCTTGTATTAGAAGAGGCATTACTGGGAATACCCGGCCACCCCTCGAAACATTTTCATGTTTCAGTTTTACTGTACGGTGTTAATTGAAAACTGTTTTCCCGATTAAATTCTAACTCCAGGGTATGTAATTACCGGACTTGATTCTTACATCTGTATGACGTTACAAATGCTGAGTGGGAGTAAAATATTGGGAATTTGGTGATTAGATTCTCAATATTAGAATTCATTGTAATTGGTAAATTTTGAGAAAATCACATGGGTTTTGCCGAACGGCAAATATTTGGTTTTGAATATCTATTATTATACACCAATTTCAAACTGATATATCTGTACGTTTATTTTATAAAGTGAGATATAACCTTTTGAAATTATGTTTATAATATTTACCTTTATTAGTTGATGATTAGGTAAGGTGCATTCAATAACGTTGTAATTATTCTTAACCATAGTACAGTTTTCAACTTACGACATACAGGATTTGAGTTATTAAACTCAGAGAACTTATACAAAGTATTGTATGTTGTCCGATATCCATTAGGATAAGGGGTTGGTACTCGTACTATATTCCATTTACTTATGACTTCTCTGGTTTTAGACACGCATTTTCATTGAAATACAAGATCCAAGTTTTGAGAAATTATAGGTATAAGAATAAAGTAGAGAACTATACGTTGGAAATATCGGGATTTTTCGAGGTGGTCGAAGATGTAGATATTTATGCTAGGTATTCTGTCGTAAGTAATATATTTAAGAACTTCTTTCTCTTTCAGGTTACTCATCCGTGGGTGCGCTCCTTGATGAGTAATGCTGCATGACCTTCTTCTATTTAGTCGATATGTACTGGAAACAGCTGCATAATTTTTGAATCTGGTTCCAATTAAATTAGTACTTTTGTTTCTATATTGGATATAAAATGGATTCATATCTTAACGATATTAAAGTAAATGGAGTTGTCCGGTTTATGCTTAAAACCAGAATCCGGATAAACTCAAGGCACGTTTCAGTAATGGCAGTTTGTGGGTTATCCCGGGTTTTGACGAGGGTTAACATTCTACTTTTTTAGTAAAATGAATTCTTTTCAGAAAACATTAGTAGGAGTAAGGTAGAACTGAAAGTGATTTCAGAACCACAAACAGTCACTGAATGTTTAGTAGAACCTAAGGATTCAATTGGACTAGATAATCCATTTAGCGACTCCGCAGATTAAGTGGGTAACCTCAGCTACCTGAGAAGTACTTCAGTTTCCTCAAAGATGGTGATAGGGAGGTTTTGATGACCCAAGATTATCACTACTGCTGTCCTTGAATATGAGACATGGCAGGTGGATGACTATAACGTCATTCAAAATTGAATTTAGATGTGCGTGTGTATATGACTTTGCCAGAGGGTTGTTATAGTCAGTGGGAGCGGCGGAAGCGTGGTAGGAAAGATGCTTATGTCTATTTATAGACTAAAGTAAGGAGAGCGGAGATGGGTCATCTATTCTTGATGTGACTGTTTCCCCCAATCAGAGCAAACCTCTATTTGAATTTCAAAAATTCAAAAATTGAAGCAACGCTTCAAATCCCGTGCGCTGCGCGCAACGCGCCACGTGTCAGAAGTTGATACGTCGGCGCAGCACCCAAGGCAGCGCGCCCAATCAGAGCAAGTCTCTATTTAAAACAAAAATTAAAGGAAGCAACGCTTCAGTTGCGCAAGCGCTGCGCTGCGCGACACGAGTCAGCGCAGTTGCGCTGCGCTGCGCGACACGTGTCAGCGCAAACGCAGTTGCGCTGCGCTGTGCGCTGAGCGACACGTGTCAGCGTAGTTGCGCTGCGCTGTGCCCTGCGTGATACGTGTCAAGCGCTGGGGCGTTTGCGCCAAACAGAATTAAAATTCTAGTAAGATCCTTCTGTTCTTGTTAAAACAAGAAAATTTTCTTCTGTAAAACAGAAGCCCTTGGATCAAAGATCAACGGTGGGGAAAATTCCCCAAATCACTCAGAGAATGATCTCTTTAACAAACTTAACAAATCTATGGGCACTATATAAAGACCCCTAGACCCCAATTCAAAACATCATCAACATCGAGAGACATCAAGAACTTCAAAACAGAGAGAACTTTGAAGAATTTTGAAAAGAACTCAAAAAAAAAGTAAAAACCTTTATAAAATAGAAGAATTTCTTCTGAATAGATCATTGATCTAAGAACAAGATCAATGATCTTCAATAAAAAATAAATAATAACAGTGCCTTGCACTTTTTATGAACCATTGGTTCTGGAATTTCAGAAAAATTCTTTTCTTGAATCCAAAATTGGATCAAGTTATTGAAACAGTGCCTTGCACTTGCAAAACTGCACTGTTGCGCTCCTGCGTTGGCGCAAGCCACCAGAGAGCGCCACGTGTCAGCGGCGTAACTGCGCAGCGCACTGCGCTGTTGCGCTCGCGCTCACCAGAGCGTGACACGTGCACCTCCACATGCGCTTACGCTCAATGATAGGCGTAAAGCGCCTGACAAGCCAATATCAGACAATTAATGCACTGCATTATTTACTGAAGGGCCAAGCCCAGTTAAAAAAAGGCCTAACAGGCCAAATAAAATGCAATGCATTAAAAAGGCAGAGCCCAAACAAAGCAGATGCTCTGCATCATTTATAAAAGGGCAGAGCCCAAAAAAGACAAAATGCAGTGCATTATTAAAAAGGGGCAAAGCCCTAGCACAGGCCTAATAGGCCAAAGATAAATAAAAACGTTGAATATTCCCAACTGGACTTAGCCCAATCATGGCCGTAAGTCCTCAAATTAAATTGACTGAGCATGGCTGCTCTCCTAAATCAATTTATATCCGGTTCGAGAGTACATCTCCGAACTCCTCTGACTCCTATCGTTGTAATCCTTCAACGACGTCAGAGAGGTGACGAGTCCCGACAACCACACATCAACACGGACTATGGGGTCCTTAAACTCATGGACTTATGCGTCCTTAAACCAAGATACGGACTGTGGGGTCCCTAAACCCGCGGACTTATGCGTCCTTAAACTAACGGACTAATGCGTCCTTAAACACACCCATATGGACCATGGGGTCCTTAAACCCATGGACCACCATGTCCCTAAACTGGCAATGGACCGCAATGTCCTTAAACTACCTATGGACCACTACGTCCCTAAATTAGAACAATAGAGCCAATTGCTCTCTTGTCGGATCCAAACGATCCCGTTAAGTTAATCTTAGTCTCGAATCAGACTAACGTATCCTTAACGAACGTTTAAGTTGATCTTAGCCTCAATATGGCTAACGTATCCTTAAACTAAAACACAAAACCCAAATCTAAGTAAATACGGATTTGGACTAATCCATGTCCTACGGGCGACGGCATAACTTAGTCTCCATATACAATCCACGGGCATCCACAAACAAAACAAACACACACAACACGAAGTGAAATTCTGGAGAAAGAGAAAGCGGCTACCGCGATGCGGTAGCGTAATTAACTGCAGGGGCTTGCGCCTGCAGGGAAGAGCGTCCCCACAATCAAAAACCCCTTAAACAAGGGGGAATCTGACGAAGTCTGCTACATCGGCCGCATCCGTCTAAACCTCCAATACACGGTGCCATAAATCAACTTGGCATTTTCGGAGAGGTAGGCGGATAAAACCAAATAGCATCTGCCCCGAATCTCAGGCAAGACGTCCTCACGTCGTGGCCGCCATTCGGAGGGGAACAGATTCTGGCACGCCCGGTGGGACCTTTTCCTCTTTCCACTCCACACTTCGTGTGTCGTCTTCGCGAACGAATCGCGGTTTGTTAATGGTTGCCTTTGGGTTGCAAGTTACTAAGATTTGGTCTTTTGCCTGGCGCAGAAATCAAGCATCAATGGCCTCCAATTGCTCGAACTGCTCGAAGTGCCAATGCAACCGACGCTCCACCTTACCTGGAGGTGTAGCATATGGGCCTCAAGCGGCCTCCGTCCTTACTATGCCTGTGGAGAAAGTGACTCAGGCCACCACCGGCCTGTTTTTCGGGACCATGATCCCTCCTGCAAGCTTCACCCTGCCAATACCCGTACCGAAAGCTTCAAAGAAGTCGGTCTTCGATCGACTTGCTACTTCCACGGCCCCTCTCAATGGGTCGTCCAACTCCTCGGTCTTCACCAAACTGAGTCTGAACTCCAAAGGGCCCGCCAAAAAGCCCATGATACCTGAGAAGGCCATCCCAAAGAAGACGGCTGCTCCCGAAGTCGCCAAAGCGACTTCTCCTGTCAAGGAGTCAGTCTTTTCAAGGCTGACTATTCCGGCTCCTGCCCCTGCTCGAGGATCTGTCTTTGACAGATTAAATATTGCCACTCAAAGGACGACCTCCGTCTTTAAGAGGCTGGTACCAGCAGCGCCTCATTCGGACAGGGGGAAAGATGAAGTTGTCCCTATCACCGAGCCAGTCTTAACGGCTCGTCATGCTCGGTGTCACCACTGGCGCCGAGTAAGGAAGGCTGGGGGCAACTCCTCCTCGGGGCTAACTCCACCCGCTCCAGTGGTGGAAGTTGATGCTGCTGTTCCAACTGGGAACAACTTTGAACCGTTAAGGAGGGTGCATAAGAACTCTCCAACTGCTATGCTGAAAAGATCTCCACCACCTGCGGAGAGGGTTCCGGAATCGAAGCTGGAGCAGCCCCCTCAGCGGCTATCCTCCAAAATTTATAAAGTATGGCGGAGGGTTCAAGACTCCATAATTGACCAAGGTCACTCTCGTCAACAGAAAAAGGCGAAAGTACAAGAAGAAAAGAACCGTCCGGACAAACAGCAAAGGACGACCACCACCAGGGTGCCTGCTGCAACGGCCCCCTCAACTTCAACGGCCCATAAGAGAAGGAGGCCGGAGAAAATCCCCACGCCTGCGGCAAATGCCAAGGACGGCGAGCCTAAACGCCCTAAGTCTGGGGGCATGGTGGTTCATACCGTCTACATGGCGCCTGGTAAAGAGGACAGCCGTGCATCTACAGGTCATCGACCACTTACACGGTCGGTGACCAAAGCTCAGGAGCAACAGCATAAGCTCCAGGAGATGATAAACGCAATGGCCGCAGTCACTGGGCCAAAAGAAAGCCCTGAAGCGTCCTCGGATGAACGCCAAGAGCAAGAAACTGATGCTGAATTCCTTCGTCGGATATTGGAGAAGAAGGATAAAGAGGCTGCTGAACAAGAAACCAACATAAAGCGTATGGCCCTCCTGTTCCAAGACATGGTGGGGATGATGATCCAACAAGATCCTCCAGCTGATGATCCCCCGATCGTCCTTGAAGACGATAGGGGAGAAGCGTCAAATCCTCCACCGACTCTATCAACAGCCAAGGAGGAGAAAATCTCCAAAGCTGACTTGAACGAATATATATCCCAACAGATACGGGTTCATCATGCGACTGAAGCAACCGGTCAGGTCGTAAAAACAGGACGACCATATCCAAGCTGGTACGATCAGATAAAGTACTCGCCGGGCTACACAATTCCCAAATTCCATATCTATAAAGGGACGGGCAATCCCCACTAGCATGTTGCCCAGTTCAGGGCATTTTGTGGCAACACCGGCGGTGATGATAAATTGTTGCTTCGCCAGTTCGTTGGCAGCTTGTCAGATACAGCATTCGAGTGGTACTCTGAGCTCCCAAACGACTCTATCAAGACCTTCGCGGAGATGGAGCTGCTGTTTACCCAGCATTTCGCAAGCGCCAGCAAACGCACCCCGATGATGGCATTGATTAATGCCAGGGTGAAGCCAGGCAAGACATGGGTTCAATATGCTATACGGTGGCGGAACTTATGGTCAAAATGCGAACAACGCATTGAAGAAGCTCCTGCAGTGGGTATGTTTGTTGGAACCCTTGATCCGCAAGCAACCATCTTGCAATTTATGATGTTCTTTAAGCCGACTACCTTCCAGGCCCTGATCGACAAGCTAGCGCAAATGGATCAGATGGGTTATAGACCTGCTCTTCCGAAGCCGGACTCCCGAAATGAGAAGGGGAAGGGAAAAGCGATCGTTGTCGCTAATGCTCATCAACAGCCGAGCAACTCGAAGCCGGTCGTCCGTCAAAATAATACGCGTCCGCACGTACCCTTTGAGGAGAAGCTAGGACGTCCTTACTCGTTTCCCTGAGATAAAATGAGAAGATTATTCGAGCTGGCGTTGCGCAACCGACTCATAAATCTGCCGGATCCAAAACGTCCGTAGCAACCAAATGATGTCAATGAGCCCAACTACTGTCCCTATCATCGGGTACTGGGTCATCCGATCGAAGATTGCTACGTCTTCAAAAATTGGTTTGAATACCAGTACTAATAGGGCAAGTTCGCGTTGTCCGACAGATGGAAGGTGAGTCCGCCGCAACCTCATGCCTCTAAAAGGATGAATACGCCGGGGGTAACGTGCTCTCTCGTCGAAGAAGCCCCATGGGAGGTTGTGCTGTCAACCAAGACAAAGAGGATGCTGAACGATCTTCAAACATGCCCAGCGATCAAGTGGAAGAACCCGTTGGAACCTCAGATCATTGAAGGGATGTTGAAGCCGCGTCCAACTCCAAAGACCGATGGTGGTAGTCCAAGCACTCACTACCAGCCGTCAAAATCTTTGAAGAAGAAGAAGAAGAAAAAGAAATCCAAGAAGCCCGTGAAGCCTGGCAACAAGTGCACGGACTTACAAAAACAAATTGACGCGCTGGAGGAATACAACCAGAAAACGCGGACTCTCATTACACTCCAAGAGTTCCTCAACCACGTATTTCAGGAGGAAGATGAGGGAGACAGATCGTCGGATGAATCTGAGGAATACATGGCGAGCTGCCATATGATCTCCCATTCGTTTATGGACGATGAGGAAACTCCTTACACTGAAAAGCTTCGGGCAGATCCTGAACCGGAAGTTCTGGGGCCATCGGATGAAACAATTGACGCATTCCTCAACGAAGCTCTGTTGAAAAGTAAAGCTGATCGGGAACGCGAGATGGCTATATTTGAAAGGGCCAAGTGCCAGCGAATTGACGAAAGAGCTGAGACACTCCCGCTGGAGCAAAATACATCCACCGCGGATAGAAGCAAATTCAAGACGAGGAAAAGGTTTGCTAAAGCCATATCAATGGGTATGAAGCTACCATCCTCTGAAGGAAACATTACCGGTGAAGCGGAAATGCACCCCTCCTACTGCTTATATCATCGGAAGATTTCGCACCCCACCGAAGAGTGCAAAGCTTTCGATAGATGGTGGAAAGGATATGTTGCTCACCGATAACATTTTAAGCGGGAGAAGCGCAAAACTCGTCGGGAGCGGAAAAATACGACCGAAGGGCTTAACAGAACTACCGGCGATTGTCGCATGGTTAACGCCGGGGGATCACAAGTGCTTACATTCGGGAGCGATTCCGACGAGGAGCTGGCTCTTAGCCCCCTCTTTAAAGAGTCCACCTCGAAGAAAGAAGAAGAGCCGAAGGTCTGCGAAAATATCCGGCTGCGTAATCGGACGCTGCCCGAAAAGAATCTCGGACCCTCAAACAAAAAAGATAAAGGGAAAGAAAAGGTCTCTGAAGATATCGCCCTAAATGACCAAGTCATGGAAGAGCTAACTTCCAAGGACCGGCCGAAGAAAAATAAGGTGGACTACAACGTTCTGGCACACTTAAGGAAGCTACCCTCGCAGCTTAGCATTTTTGACGCCCTTTTACTAACAAAAGAGGCGAGAGATTCGTTAATCAAGGCACTACAGGAGCCGGAACAATTTCAACCTTTCCTGGCCGAAGAAAAGATGAAGGATGAATTGGAGGAAGTGCACATGGCCGATGTCACTTTTGGCGATGAAGACCTTCTCCTTGGGACGTGCGAACTCAATCTCCCCCTCTATGTCTCAGGATACTGCCACGATATAAAGATAGGCAGAATCCCGGTCGACAATGGATCCTCCGTTAATCTCCTCAATGTGCGGGTGTTAAAAGAAATCTGCATGAGCGTCCAGCACCTTGCTCGGGGCAAGATCGCCATCTCCGAGTTTGACTCCCAATCATCAAGAACTCTTGGGTCTGTGATACTGACGCTACGCTTTGGGCTACTCATCACGGACATTAAGTTCCATGTCATAGACGCCAAGATATGCTACAATGCTCTGTTCGGCCGACCATGGTTACACGAGTACAACATCATCCCTTCTACACAACATCAGTGTATGAAGTATTTTAAGGATGGTCTCGAGTATACCGTGATGGGAGAACTGAACCCGTTCTCTGTGAACGAAGTCCGCAAATATGAAGATGCCAAATACTTTTTACCGGATTTCGATGACACGGAGAGGTGTCACAAGACGGAGAACAAAGCTAATGCCACCATCCCTGTCTTCGGCAGTGATACTGAGGTGGAAGAGGAGATAGTTTATTCGGGTCCGCCCCAAAACAACAAGACGGGACCATCTGCTCCTACGTTGATATTTGGTAGCGACTCGGAAGATGAGGTCCATGCTGTATTCTCTGCTCGACCTTCAATACAAATGTCCGCTGACGAAGAGCAAAGTCTGCAAGTCGCCATGGTGTCGCTTAAACACCAGAAAGAACTGGATGCACTTGATATCTACAGTGTAGAGGAGCTGCGGACATTCTATATCCCTCCCAGGCGAGAAGGCGAAAAAGCAATTCTATTTTACCGCTCTGAAGAAACCAAAGTGGAGAAAGAAATCTGGCACGGTATGGATCCTACGCTTGACAGGCTTCAGCCCATCCGTATGCCCAGATATTATACAGAAAGCTTGAAGAGGTTGCTGAAGCGCCAGGGGATATCCTTCAAACAGACCGCTCGAAAAGCCAAATTCTATGAAAGGGTCTAGAACGTTCCCGGGACTCAGCACAAGTTGCCTAATGGGAGAATAGAAACAATCGGGCTTGGTTACATTCGGTCCAAGAAACGAGAGCTACTCCATGGTTGCTACGTCGTGCATGACTTCGATGAAGAAGCGGATGCTCAATGGGAGGACGCTGATCCTGAACCAGTAAAAGTTCCTGATGCAAAAATGCCCGGTCCGTCGTTCGAAGAACAAATGGACAAGCTTATAAGGGAAGCTGGCCAAAAAGTCAGAGACGATCACAACCGTGAGATGGCCATTTATGAGAAAGCCAAAACGCAACGCCTCCTCCAACAGGCTGTGAAAGATGAAAATGCCCCTCCCTGTCAACTTGTTATAAAAAAGGCTCGACGCAGGAGCAGAAATAATTCGAAAAGCGAAAAAGGCGCTCAACAGCAACAAAGCGAGACTAAGAAGCCACGCAAGCGGGAATCGAGCGGTTCTGATCTATCCCTCATGAGGAGAATGGGTCGAACATACTCTTTTCCTCGGGACAAGACGAAGAAAATACTTGACCTCTCTCTAAAATATCAGATGCTTACACTGCCGGAGTCTAAACACCCCGAACAAACAGGCGAAGTTTCTCACCCAAACTATTGCTCTTATCACCGAGTAATAGGGCATCCTCTCGAGGACTGCTTCACCTTTAAGGATTGGGTCGAAGATCGGTATCAGCTCGGCAAGTTCACTCTGTCTGACAACTGGAGGGTAACGCCGCCATAGAAGCACGAACCCGAAGCCACGAGAGAAGAACCAGTTCCACATTGGGCTTGGAAGCGAATTCGTACTTGTCACATGATAACAATATCAAAAGAAAAGCCCGAGAATATGTATGACCTTCCCTGGTGCTTCGAAAACAGCGACGATGAGGTGATCTTAGAATTTCCACCAGCACCGAAAGAGCTGGAGGATGGAATACATACCACTACGGATAACCTCAAGAAAATTGAGTTGGGGACGGCGAATGACCCGCGACCGACATTCATTAGTGAACTGCTGTCTGAAGAGAGGGTGGCTTCATTAAAAGACCTACTTATGCAGCATAAAGATTGCTTCGCATGGAACTATTCCGAAATGCCAGGACTAGATCCAGAAATTGCTGTGCATAAATTGGCGATATCCCCGGACGTTAAACCAATCAAACAAGCACCGAGAAGAATGCGGCTCGAGCTTGAGATGAGCATCAACGCCGAGGTCAAGAAGCTGATCGACTCCGGCTTTATCTAGGAGGTTCAATATCCTGAATTGATCGCCAACATCGTCCCCGTGATGAAGAAAAATGGGACAGTGCGCATATGCGTGGATTTCCGGGATCTCAATAAAGCTTGCCCGAAAGACGATTTCCCATTGCCAGTCACCGAACTGATGATAGACAATACGTCCACTCATGAGGTTTTCTCCTTCATGGACGCCTCATCAGGGTATAATCAGATAAAGATACATCCCGAAGACCAGAAGCACACCGCCTTCAGGACCCCTTTGGGTATATTCTGCTACAAGGTGATGCCCTTCGGTCTAAAGAACGCTGGTGCCACCTATCAGAGGGCCATGACGAAAATCTTTGATGACCTTATACACGAAATCGTCGAATGCTATATCGTCGATCTCGTGGTTAAAAGCAAATCATACGAGGAACATCTCGAGCATCTGAAGACCGTATTTCAACGCCTTCGACAATACAACTTGAAGATGAACCCTCTCAAGTGTGCATTCGGAGTTTCCTCGAGCAAATTCCTAGGATTCATCGTCCGACACCGAGGTATCAAAATAGATCCGTCAAAGATCAAGGCGTTCATGGAAATGCCTCCGCCAAGGACTCTCAAACAGCTGCGGTCTCTCCAAGGGAAGCTCGCGTATATACGGCGATTTATAGCCAACCTTTCTGGCAAATACCTTCCTTACAGCCACCTGATGACGAAGGGAACCCCGTTCATCTAGGATCATAAATGCCAAGATACGCCGGACGAAATCAAGCAGTACCTGCAGAACCCGCCAGTATTGGCTGCTCCGGTCAAGAGAAAGCCCCGCATTCTTTATACAACCACCCTCGAAGGTTCCTTAGGCGCATTATGAGCACAAGAGAACGATCAAGGGAAAGAAAGAGCACTCTATTATTTGAGTCGAGTTCTATTGGGGGCAGAAAGCAACTATTCCCCTATTGAAAAACATTGCCTGGCATTGATCTTCGCGATAACAAAGCTCAGGCACTATGCGTTGGCACATGAGGTCCGTCTCATTTCGAAGGTGGACCCTCTTAAATATTTAATGTCAAAGGCCATATTGACGGGACGACTCGCTAAATGGGCCCTGCTCTTGATGGAGTTCTCGATAACGTATCAACCTCTCAAGGCAGTGAAAGGCCAGGCCATCGCCGACTTCCTCGCTGAGCATCCGATACCCGTCGATTCTCCTTTGAATTGCGATCTTCCAGATGAACATGCGTTTGATGCGATCGACGGTGGTGATACCCTGTGGGAGCTTTATTTCGATGGAGCATCTTCTGTGAAGAAGCGCAAACAAAGTACCCCTATAATCAAATCGGGGGTAGGACTCATCTTTGTAACTCCACAATGAGGGATAATGCGCTTTTCTTTCTCCTTAACAGAGCCGAGGACAAACAATGAAGCCGAATACGAAGCTTTGATAGCAGGCTTCGAGATCTCCATCGACATGGGAATTGAAAACCTCCTCATATATGGAGATTCTCAACTAGTCGTTAGTCAAGTAAATGGCGACTACCAGATATGGAAACCAGAGTTGGTGAAGTACGGCGAAAAGGTGCAATAACTGTTGACCCAAATTCCTTCATACACTTTGGAAAACATACCGCACGCGGAAAACAGCAAAGCGGACACATTGGCCAAGCTCGCTAAGGAACTGGCTGATGAGAACCTCGATGATGTAAGAATCATGGTACAAAGCCGTCGGGTGCTTGCCCCGGCAGAAATATCTCCGGAATCATCCGAAGAAAAGGGAGCGACTGAGCAGACGAACCTGCAAATAAAAGATCGGGAAAATACCGAGGATGGGAGAGAAGTCTTTATAAACTACTTCAAATACCGTCGAACGCCCGAAGATGCGTCCTCAAGACATCAGCTTATGAAACGAGCTCTGTCTTTCGCCTTCGTCAATGATACTCTGTACAAGAGGTCATTTGATTCTCTGTGGTTGAGATGTCTGGGACCTGACGAAGCGAAAAGAGTCGTTCAGGAAGTTCACGACGGACTCTGCGGTTCTCACCAAGCAGGCCCAAAGATGAAGTTGAAGATCAAACGGATGGGCTACTACTGGCCCACGATGATTCATGACTGCCTTGAGTATGCGAAGCAGTGCCACTCATGCCAAATTCATGGGGACTTCATCCACCAGCATCCAAATCCACTCCATCCAACGGTGGCTAGCTGGCCATTCGAAATGTGGGGAACTGATATAGTCAGCCCCATCGAACCAGTATCGTCCAGGGGACATCGTTTCATCCTGGCGACGACTGACTACTTCTCCAAATGGGCAAAAGCAGTACCGTTAAGAGAAGTGAAGACGGAGAATATCCTCCATTTCTTCAAGACGCGTGTCATATATCGGTTTGGAACTCCATGACGGATCATCTCCGATAACGGACCAGCTTACAGAAGCCACAAGATCATTCGCTTCGCGCAACAACACAATATAGACTGAAGATATTCCTCAGTTTATAATCCGCGAGCTAACGGTCTAGCTGAGGCCTTCAATAAGACCTTGACAAAGATCATGAAGAAAACGGTGTCCCGAAATAAGAAGGACTGGCATGAGAGGCTGCAAGAAGCTCTTTGGGCGTATCGAACTACGTTCAAGACAACCACGAACACAACGCCATATGCGTTGGTATTCAGTACAGAAGCAGTACTCCCCCTCGAGATAGAATTACCCTCTCTACGAGTGGCAGTCCACTATGAGCTGACAGACGAGGAAAATGCTCACCTTCGGCTTGAGGAACTTGATGCCTATGATGAAACCCGGCTCATAGCGCAACAAAGTCTAGAGGCCTATGAAGCAAAGATGACGCGCTCATATGAAAGATTGACTCGGCCGAGGACATTCCGCCAAGGCAAACTCGTGCTAGTGGTCAAAAGGCCTATGATCCCCAATCGCGCCAAGCGGGGAAAATTCGAGCCAAACTATGAAGGCCCGTACATCATAGACAAGGTCTACCAGGGTGGAGCCTATCTACTCATGGATATGCACGGTGAAAGGCTTTACAGGCCAATAAATGGTCGATTCCTAAAGAAATACTACGCTTAGCGAGTTACTGCCTAGGTCAATGATAGATGACGATGACTATGTCCGCTCGCTATCTTCCTAAGCTCAAACTTTATAAGCAGTAGCCAGCCTTCTCCTGGATGGACCGAAATGTCCTTAAACTAATGGCGGACCGAAACGTCCTTAAACTAACGAAGGACCGAAACGTCTTTAAACTACTACCACATCATCCTTAGGCTGACGAGATGAATAAATATATATATATATATATATATATATATATATATATATATATAATAAACGGTATGTCCATAAGAAAAATGGGCACGGATGAAAACCCGAAAGGCTCCGTGAGTAAAAACAGCAGGGCTACCGGCGAGTGTTCGTGAAAACCCGAAAGGGCGCGACCTCGTAAAAAAAAGAGAGAATAAAAAGAATAAAAAAAAACGGTATGTCCATAAGCAAAATGGGCACGGATGAAAACCCGAAAGGGCTCCGTGAGTAAAAATAGCAGGACTACCGGCGAGTGTTCGTGAAAACCCGAAAGGGCGCAACCTCGTTAAAAGGACACTTACAGGGTCCTCTCGACCTTGTAAGGAGAAACCACCCGCGTGAGATCCTTACGACTCGCAAGGGAGCAACACACTTAGGGATCCCCATGATTCCTAAGGAGAAAATACACTTGCAAGATCTTCACGACTCGTAAGGAGAACTCTCTTATGGGACCCTCACGGCTCATAAGATTTGAAAGTCTTAAGTTACAGAGACCTAAACCTGTGCTTAAGCAACACCCACAACCTTCGATATTTCCCTACAAGTGGTTCAATTCTGACCCTTGTATACACTCCATGGGCGCGAATAAACATTTCCCTAACCAAGTCCCATCTATGATTGGGGATATGTTCGCATGATGAACAACCCTTATAAGTCCTCTCGACTTACAAGGAGAAAACCCGCTTGTAGGATCCTTACGACTTACAGAGGAACATACACTTAGGAATCCTCACGATTCCTAAGGAGAAAATACACCTACAAGATCCTCACGACTTGTAGGGAGAAATACCTTTGTGAGACCCTTACGGCTCATGAAGTTAAAAGCCTTAGTCGACAGGACCTTAACCATGTTCGCTAAGCCACCTTTGTTCGACATCGACAGAGGCAAATGATGATTCTCTCCTGGCAATATCCCAGTTGTAGCGGTGCTGATGCCGAAATCGGTGTCTAATTTCAGGTTTACGGTGAAAAGCCAGCAAGCCACACATGCATACGAAATAGCCGAAATGATGAGGCAGCTTGCAATAAAAAGCAGCAAGTAAAGAAAATGTATGCATACAAAATAGCCGAAATGGTTGGGCTACTCGCAATAAAAAGCAGCGAGTAAAAATAAAATAAATAGCCGAAATGATTGGGCACCGCGAAAAATAGCCGAAATGATTGGGCAATCGCGACCTTCGCGATATAAAAGCTGAAATGATAGAGCATCGCGGAAATAAAACAATAAAAATGAATGAAACTTTTTGCCCTACAGTTGAGATCACATCGATCCCTGTATACAATCCAAGGGCATAAACAAAGAGGGAACCACACCTTCCCACCAGGCTCCGCCAGAAAGCTAAGCCAAATCTCGACGGTTCACCAACAGCCTAGAGACAACCGCGACATTCGTCTCAATACAGCAGACGCAGTGCTAGCAAACGAAGCGAAGATCAAATTCCTAGCTTCAAGGTTTTGACGGTAACTTATATAAAAACTGAAAGACCACCACAGATCAGTTCAACCCCTAGGGAAACCAGTGTCCCTGGAAAATACCTCAATTCAGGAAAACTAGAGTCCTTGATGAGAGCCTCCTGATTCGCGTCGGCTCGTAGAGAAACCAGTGCCTCCGCAAGAAATTCCCGATTCGTTTCAACCCCGAAGAAACCAGTGTCTTCGGCAAAATCCTTCGACTCAGGGAAACCAGTGTCCTTGACAAGAAAATCCTGATTCGCGTCGACCCGCAGAGAAACTAGCGTCTCCGCAGGAATACATCGATTCGTTTCAACCCCAGGGAAACAAGTGTCCTTGGCAAATACCTCAATTCAGGGAAACTAGCGTCCTTGATGAGAGCCTCCTGATTCGCGTCGGCTCGTAGAGAAACCAGTGTCTCCGCGAGAAATTCCCGATTCGTTTCGACCCTGAAGAAACCAGTGTCTTCGGCAAAATCCTTCGACTCAGGGAAACCAGTGTCCTTGACCAGAAAATCCTGATTCGCGTCGACCCGCGGTGAAACTAGCGTCTCCGCAGGAATACATCGATTCATTTCAACCCCAGGGAAACAAGTGTCCTTGGCAAATACCTCAATTCAGGGAAACTAGCGTCCTTGATGAGAGCCTCCTGATTCGTGTCGGCTTGCAGAGAAACTAGTGTCTCCGCAAGAAATTCCTGATTCGTTTCAACCCCGAAGAAACTAGTGTCTTCGGCAAAATCCTTCAACTCAGGGAAACCAATGTCCTTGACGAGAAAATCCTGATTCACGTCGACCTGCAGAGAAACTAGCGTCTCCGTAGGAACACCTCGACTCGTTTCAACCCCAGGGAAACCAGTGTCCTTGGTAAACTCCTCAACTCAGGGAAACTAGCGTCCTTGATGAGAGCCTCCTGATTCGCGTCGGCTCGCAGAGAAACCAGTGTCTCCGCGAGAAATTCCCGATTCGTCTCAACTTGCAAGATAAAGCCTTAGGCAGCAGGGATTAAAAAACTTGTTTCCTGAGCACTGGGACCCTACAAGTCGGTCTAAAACGATCTCTTGCGTACAATTCACGGGTCTCACTCTCCAAAGTCGAATCTCGACAAAGAGGGAAACAACCGCTTATGGGTCCTCTCAACTCGTAAGAGGGAAATTCTCTTATAAGATCCTTACGACTTATAAGAGAAAACGCACTTAGGAATTCTCACGATTTCTAAGGGAAAAATACACCTACGAGATCCTCTCGATCCGTAGGGAGAAAAATCTCTATGAGACCCTCACGGCTCATAGAGTTGAAAAGTCTTAGGCGGCAGATCTGAACCTGCGGCCTAAGACATCGCTATTTCTTGAAAAAAAAACTAAGATGTTTACTCTATTATTTGTCAACCGTTTTTATTAAGACAGCACGCTAATAATAAGAGAAAGGGAGAAAGCAAAAGAGCATACAAGACATTGCAAAGAAAAAATGTGTATCTTTATTTATTAATTCAATCAAGTACAAGGTGAATCGTACAAAAGAATAAAGAATGGATACATCCTATTTGAAAAAGAAAAAATTTACAAGTATATTGATACAAAGGCAGCTACTGGGAAGGAAGCGTCTTAAATAGCCCTATCAGTTGTTCGCGCACTTCCTTCCATGCCTTTTTCCTGATCTGCCACTACCGCCAGTTCTGCCTCCACTTAAGTCCGTTGCTGCAAGAGGGATGCAAGCTGCTCCCCAATGGCTTGCTGAGCTACTTCGCGGCCTTGGGCATTACGCTCGGCAGCGTCGAGTTTCTGCTTCAAGTTCAGCCCATTTGAGATGCGTTCTAGGAGACCCTCGAAGATAGCCTTCACCTGGGAAGCGTTCTCCTCAACTTCAGCACGTAGGCGAGCAGTCTCGCTTGAAGACTCTTGATATTCCCTCAGCCTTAAAGCCGCTTCTTGTTCCAAGTGGTGGACGTAAGAAGCGCTTTGCTCAATCCACGCTGCTCTTTGATGGCTTGCGGCTAAGGTCTCGGGAGCAGGGCGCATAAACTCTAGTTGATGCAGGCGAGCCTCGATCTCCCTGCAGTGATTAACCCAAGACGCGACGATGCTCTCGTTATGGAAGTTTACGAGTATCACCAGCATTGGGTTAACCGCCGTAGCAAAATCTGCGGCAGACATAGGAGTCTCGACGTCGAGCTCCTCAATGTAGTCGCTCACCATGCGCAGACTATTCACGGCGCCTTTTGAGGACGGACGTCTCAGGAAAGGGCCTGCCGGCATTGTGACACGAAATTCGAAAGGCGCTGAGATCGGAACGACGGCTAAAAAAATACGATTAGATGACAGTTCAAGAAATACAAAAAAGGTCATCAATGCGATTGTTTACTATACCAGCTGCAGCAGGTGGCAAGGCCGAAAGGGCCGGTGGCGCGGCCGATCTTTCATCCCCTCCTTCGATTTGTAGCACTGCAATCAGGACGAGGGAAAGTTAGAAATAATTCCATTACTGAAAAGAAAGATATCAATTGGAAACTATACTCACCAGCACCACTAGAGGAAGAAGCGAGTTCAGATGGGAAGAAGAAGTGTGGGTGCAACACCTGATAGAGATGATCAAAAAGAACTCCTGAAAAGACACAACAGTACGACTTTAGTACATAAATTATGCGGCTGAAAGATAAAACTAATAAGTTGCAAATCCATACCTTCCAACATCTTTGATGGTACAAGGGAGGGCTGAGAGGTGACCACCGCCAATGCAGTAGTTGATGGTGCTCCCTCGAGCAATGGAGCATCGGCACTGGCCGCACCTGCGTTAAAAACAAGGATAAACTTGTCAGAAAGGATTGCAAAATAAAAAAAAAAGGACTGTAACTCGAAATTTACCTGATGAGCCGCCGGCCGAAACGGAGGCGTCTCCCTCCTCCATCGATACGAGTCCACCTCCCGTGGCCTCATCACCGGACTCGACAGGGGCTGTCGTCGTACTCGCCCGACCAGGAGACGGCGGAAGACCGTAGACAGGGAGAGCAATAATTGGAGCATTGCCGGACTCTTGAGAAAGAGCGGCTGGCTTTTCCCCAAGAGTCATGCCCGTCTCACCCGCTACTTCTTCGGGCTCGGCGGTCACCATTGTCTCATCCGCCGTCACCATGGGGTCGCCGGTCTCAGGCGACTCGTCCGCCGCTGCCCCGGGCTCAATTATAGCGGTCGTCTCATTTGCCGCCACCTCAGGCTCGGCATCAACGACCTTCTCAGGTGCAGCTCCCTCAGCCCCAAGCTCAGGCTCGGCAACCCCAGCGACGTTGCCCACCGTCGGCTCGGGTTCGGCCAGTGCTTCTTCCTCTGTCCCCTCAGGTTCGACTGTTTCCGCCTCCCCTTCGGTTGGACTTGGCCCTACAGGACAAGACATATAAGAACCGATGAATTTACAATTCTTACAAACAAAACTCGAAAGATACATTACCTGAGGTGTACTTATCATTAGCCCCGTGAGCTGCACGCACCACTTGTCTGCGAGCTGTGGACAAGGTGACCGAAGGCTCTTCCGAGGGGGTATCAGCATGAGGGACGGTGCTTGGGCCAGCTCCCACGGCCAAAGCAGCCCTGCGTGCTTTTGCCTCGCGCCTTAGCCGCTTCCTCTCCTCTCGAGCCGTCAAGACGGAGCTCTTAAAAGCCTCTTTCATTGAGACGTCCTCGTCCGTGAACAGGGATGCCTCTAAATCCTTCAAGGCATTCCTCGTCGACTTGTCGAGTCGAGGCTCTTGCGGCAGCTCCGAAGAGACTGGGACTTCAGTTTCGGGCCCGGGAAGAGTCCCCGCATCAGCTGGCGCAGCCCCTGTAAAGAAACAAAAGAAGAAGGTTAGGTTGGCCATCAGAAAGGAGGATAAAAAATCAATAAGGCAAGACGTACCAATGCCCGTTAAAGCGCGCTTATTTTCCTCCTCCTGGAAGGTTTTCAAAGAACCAGCGATGGCTTCTTCAGTAGTGACACCTGTTAAAAAAGGGGGGAACGCATTAGTCGAGGATAATGATAAAAATGCTATAAAATGATAAAGAGTACAGCTAATGATTAACTGCTCGAGAGAGTTTATCCAACCATGCTTCAAGTCTGGCTGATCGCTCAGAAGCCGCAATGGCGGCCGCCAGATCGGTGTCTGCTGGGTCTACCGAGAAGCCCTTATTGCTGCCATACTCGCTTATACCTTCGGTAAGAGTGGCCTGAGGCTCCTCTAAACCGAGGATAGCATCGAGAGAGAGGAGAGACTTCTTCTTCCTCTTCTGCCCACCAGCCTTGGGTGCACCCGAGATTGACTTGCTCTTTGCAGGCACCCTAGGGCGGCGGGTCCCGATATCCGCGCCCACGCCGGACTCCGGCGAAACCACATCTACCGTCTCTACTGAAGCACGGGGCGCTGGTGGTGCATCTACAGTACCACGGAGTGGCAGTCCGCGCGGAGGGCTCAACACGCGCGGTGGCACGGCTCCGGCATCTTTCAGCGGAGGAATGACCGGGGTCCTTGGCTTCAAAGGAACCTTGCGATCTCCGCCGGGAGGCGCACCCTTCCGGTCAACCAACATGCGCTTCTCCATATGGATAACCGGACCCATTGCATGGGCGTACCAAGCCACGTACGCGTTGAGGACTTTGGGGACGCAGCTCGGCTCGCTGATGAAGAAATAAGAGCCCGTGTTAAGCCGCATGAAATGGTGCATCGCACTCCTTATCCCCTCCCGGCTGGCCATGGGCTCTTCCAAAAAGGCTTCCAGCAGGATCCCCTGGTGATAGCTGGATTATTGGGCGAACCGGTGAGGGTTATACCTCATGAAAAGCGCCATTTCATTTTGCCTGAACACCAGGTAGCCCGGCCGAATGGAGTAGAGGTGGAGGATCTCTCAGGCTTTCAATATGGAGGCCCCGTCCTTAAAATCATCGCGCAGCGGCACCACCGACTTAGTGGTTTCTAAGCCTATGGTTATGACTTTGTCCAAAAAATAAACCTTCGCTCCGACCAGGTGTGGACGAAAGAGTAGCCCCCTGGCCTCTCGCAGAGACGCAACCACGATCGAGGCGCCGACCAGCCGCGTGACTCTTGGGAGTCTGCACTTTTCAAAAAACGGAGGGATCTTGTGGACGCCGAACACCCCATGCACGTGCATTTCCATCCAAGAGGTGAAGTAGTGCATCGGGAAATTCGCAGGCTGCACCCCAGGTTCATTAGCGTTCGCCGCCACGCTAAGTCCATTATAGAGGTGAGACAACCCGGCAATTCCTATTGTTAACTGCAGGCCAGCCACCATCCGATGCGCTGGGTAGAAAACGGATGGCCGCATGTGTCGCGGGTGCATGGGGAGCGCAAAGCTGCACAGCCACAATCCCAGGAACCCTACAAAAAAGGTCTCTTCATCCATGCCTAAGACGGCGATCTCTGACAACGGCATGACGGCGGCGCTGGGGAGATAAAAATCCTTTTGATCGCCCTTCGATGTTGGTCGACGGTCCAGGCCGAAGCTGAAAGGGTCGTCAGGCTTGGCGAACTTCTCGCTCTGTTCCGATAGAAACTCTGGTAGAATGAAGCGGGCAATAAATCTGCGAAACTGACTCCCCGGGTGCCCGATTCCAGATAGAGCCCTTCATAGATCTCCAGCACTTTCACCAAACCCGGAAACTGGTGCTGAATAGCGTTCTCCGGCGTCAGATTAAACACCAACGGCTTGGTGGCAAAGACGTATTCGTCAGGAGGAAGCAGCTCCTCGTAATGCTCCCCCCTCATCGGCAGACCCGAGATTTCAGCAAACTCCTCCAAGGAGATAGAGACTTCCCTGTCCGTCATCAGGAAGGTGTGGGTAGGGATATTCCATTGTTCAATAAAAGCCTTAACCCACCACGTTGGAGGAGAGGGATACTCAAAGAGCGGGACATAGATGGCCGAATACAAACCAATCTTCATCAGATGAGTCCTCTTCGCTGATAAGATATACCGGGCCCACTGCAAATATCCGGCGGGCGGTCGCGGGATCAATCCAATGTTATAGGCTTGTCCCCAAGGGTGTGCTTCACCCTGACAGATTCGCCTCCCTAAAATGTCTATTGCCGGCGGCGGCTGCACGGGATTAGCACCAATCGCGGGTTGGAGGAGGTCATCCGAATTCCAATTTTTAACCTCCACGACATACTTCATCGGGGGTTCATCCGCGTAAGGGAGCGAAGATATGGGCTCAGACGGCGTGGCGGAACCAAAACTTCGGCAACCCTGGATGATCTCATTATACCACCTACCACACAGGTGAAGGCTCTTATGCTCGGGGTCATGATCCTTGATGAGAGCGAGCACTACTCGGTCCACTGGTGCTTGGGGAAATCCTCCCTCCGAGCGAACAAACGGGAAAGACAAATCAGTAGACATGTTCACTGCAAGGGGACAAAAATCAATCGTCAGTATCGTAGTTCCAACGCCTGGCATTTTAAAATTTATACCACACTGCAATGCAGTGGGTAGGGGACCAAAGGGGGACCCACAAAATCTGGATGACAATGCATCAGTTAGTAAGACAACCCCATCATTGGATGAGAATATTCTCATTAATAATAAAAATCCCTAGAGACAAGGAGAAAATCTCCTCTTTCAGAGCAAAGCTCTGTCACAGAGTGACACTTGTCAAACTCTGGTCTCAGGGGAATAAAATTCCTTAAAAGAGCCTAGCTTTGTGATAATGATAAGAAAATCTATTAAAAGAAAAAAATTCTTTAAACTCCTAAAGATTAAAAAAAAAATTGGGATCCTAAAGATCCATGAAAACTCTTAGGAGTTCTTCATTTTCAGATCAAAAAGATCTACATTTGGTCCATGATCAAAGCTCTGTTCATGGGTTAAAAACCCTGAAACAAGATCTCTTCAGATCTATGGATTCTTAAGAGCAAGGCTCTGTTGGTAAAACCCCAAAGGGGTTTTCTTTAGATCGAAGATCTATGAGAGCAAGGCTCTGTTGATTAGAATTAATTTAATTTAATTTAAGTTAAATTTTACCTAAGATTTTTTTCTAGAGTTTGAACTCTGAAGTTCTTGAAAAAACGAGAGCAAGGCTCTAAAGTTCTTAAAGCAAGAGCAGGGCTCTGAAAACAAAAGTTCTTAAAGATGGTAATCATCTACTGAGGGCCAGGGGTCCTATTTATAGGCGCTTGCGCCCCTTCAACTCCTGAGTTGATCTAATGGCCAGGATCTTGCCACCGCTGCACTCACGTACGCGCCACATGAGCGCAACGGTGGGGGGCATTTGTTTCCCCCAATCAGAGCAAAGCTCTGTTTGAATTTCAAAAATTCAAAAATTGAAGCAATGCTTCAAATCCCGTGCGCTGCGCGCAACGCGCCACGTGTCAGAAGTTGATAAGTCAGCGCGGCGCCCAAGGCAGCGCGCCCAATCAGAGCAAGACTCTATTTAAAACAAAAATTAAAGGAAGCAACGCTTCAGTTGCGCAAGCGCTGCGCTGCGCGACACGTGTCAGCGCAGTTGCGCAAGCGCTGCGCTGTGTGACACGTGTCAGCACAAACGCAGTTGCGCTGCGCTGTGCGCTGGGCGACACGTGTCAGCGCAGTTGCGCTGCGCTGTGCGTTGCGTGACACGTGTCAAGCGTTGGGGCGTTTGCGCCAAACAAAATTAAAATTCTAGTAAGATCCTTCTATTCTTGTTAAAACAAGAAGATTGTCTTCTGTAAAACAGAAGCCCTTAGATCAAAGATCCAACGGTGGGGAAAATTCCCCAAATCACTCAGAGAATGATCTCTTTAACAAACTTAACAAATCTTTGGGCACTATATAAAGACCCCTAGACCCCAATTCAAAACATCATCAACATCAAGAAACATCAAGAACTTCAAAACAGAGAGAACTCTGAAGAATTTTGAAAAGAACTCAAAAAAGGTAAAAACCTTTATAAAATAGAAGAATTTCTTCTGAATAGATCATTGATCTAAGAACAAGATCAATGATCTTCAATAAAAAATAAATAATAACAGTGCCTTGCACTTTTTATGAACCATTGGTTCTGGAATTTCAGAAAAATTCTTTTCTTGAATCCAAAATTTGATCAAGTTATTGAAACAGTGCATTGCACTTGCAAAACTGCACTGTTGCGCTCCTGGGTTGGCGCAAGCCACCAGAGAGCGCCACGTATCAGCGGCGCAACAGCGCAGTGCACTGACGCAGCGCACTGCGCTGTTGCGCTCGCGCTCACCAGAGCGTGACACGTGTCACCTCCACATGCGCTTGCGCTCAATGATTGACGCAAAGCGCCTGACAAGCCAATATCAGACAATTAATGCACTGCATTATTTACTGAAGGGCCAAGCCCAGTTAAAAAAAGGCCTAACAGGCCAAATAAAATGCAATGCATTAAAAGGCAGAGCCCAAACAAAGCAGATGCTCTGCATCATTTATAAAAGGGCAGAGCCCAAACAAGACAAAATGCAGTGCATTATTAAAAAGGGGCAAAGCCCTAGCACAGGCCTAATAAGCCAAAGATAAATAAAAACGTTGAATATTCCCAACTGGACTTAGCCCAATCATGGCCGTAAGTCCTCAAATTAAATTGACTGAGCACGGCTGCTCTCCTAAATCAATTTACATCTGGTTCGAGGGTACATCTCCGAACTCCTCTGACTCCTATCGTTGTAATCCTTCAACGACGTCAGAGAGGTGACGAGTCCCGACAACCACACATCAACACGGACCGTGGGGTCCTTAAACTCATGGACTTATGCGTCCTTAAACCAAGATACGGACTGTGGGGTCCCTAAACCCGCGGACTTATGCGTCCTTAAACTAACGGACTAATGCGTCCTTAAACACACCCATATGGACTATGGGGTCCTTAAACCCATGGACCACCATGTCCCTAAACTGGCAATGGATCGCAATGTCCTTAAACTACCTATGGACCACTACGTCCCTAAACTAGAACAATAGAGCCAATTGCTCTCTTGTCGGATCCAAACGATCCCGTTAAGTTGAACTTAGTCTCAAATCAGACTAACGTATCCTTAACGAACGTTTAAGTTGATCTTAGCCTCAATATGGCTAACGAATCCTTAAACTAAAACACCAAACCCAAATCTAAGTAAATACGGATTTGGACTAATCCACGTCCTACGGGCGACGGCATAACTTAGTCTCTGTATACAATCCACGGGCATCCACAAACAAAACAAACACACACGACACGAAGTGAAATTCTGGAGAAGGAGAAAGTGGCTACCGCGATGTGGTAGCGTAATTAACTGCAGGGGCTTGCGCCTGCAGAGAAGAGCGTCCCCACAATCAAAAACCCCTTAAACAAAGGGGAATCTGACGAAGTCTGCTACATCGGCCGCATCCGTCTAAACCTCCGATACACGGTGCCATAAATCAACTTGGCATTTTCGGAGAGGTAGGCGGATAAAACCAAATAGCATCTTCTCCGAATCTCAGGCAAGACGTCCTCACGTCGTGGCCGCCATTCGGAGGGGAACAGTGACAGTCATAGAGTTTGACTTCATCAAGAATGATAGATAGACCTGGTAAGAAAGTTGAGTAGGGAGTATTATCCTGGTTTTTGGATGACATACTTCTGATAGGAAGTGTTGTTCCTATATTCCTATACTACGATCGGTTAAACTATGGTTGTCACAGATGTTTCTTGATAAAGAATCTGGATAAAATATTAGATATTCTGATGACTAGATCTATGGTTTTAGATCTAGATTTGGGAAGTGTCCCAATTTGGGTACTTTGAAACTATTCTAAAGTGTTTTAGAATGAATAACTCCTAGTGTGGTGGTATACCCGCAGGTGATGGAGTCACCCTCTCTAAAGAGATGTTTTCTGGACTGATGAGGAGAGCAATTTGCATGATTGACATATCACTTGCTTAGGCAATTGAGTCAATCATGAGATGTCAAGTACCATACCAGATATTTCTTTTGCACTAGCAACGATAAGCAGATATTAATCCAATCCTGGAGAAACATTGGGAAGCAGTTATGAACATGAGAGAATGTTCTTGGTATATGGTAACGGCAGCCTCCTTTAGGAGGCGGTTATCATTTCAGGCTTCCAAGGCGACCTAGATGACAGAGTGGCTATCAGAGTTAAAGTTTACCTTCTTTTGAGGGATAGTATGTTGGACGGTGATCCAAGCGGATACTGCCGCAGGATACTGATTAAATTTAGTAGAAGATACAATCTAAGAAGTTTGTTGGATTTGAAGTTCATTTATGAACTTGGTCCCATCAGATATCCAGACAAGTTCTAAGACAGGTATCGCTCATTTCGGGAGATAGTCATTCTCCGCGAAATTGAGATATAAAGAGAAAAAGATAGAAACATTGGAGCGGATCCACTCACTGAGGCTATTTCTCGAACACGAATGTTTCGCAAATATGATTTGCGAAACTGATTAGTAGATAAGTTGGGTGTTCGGCAACACACGGGCTGTGAGTATGCGACACCGCAAGTGGGAGATTGTTGGCTATAGTGCTCGATTGTTGGCTATAGTACTCTCAAGGTAATTATTGTAATCGCAGAATGGCAATTATTGTAATCGTAGGAAGGCAATTATGATAATTGAGAGAGGACCATACAGGTAGAACAGTCTTAGTCGAGATGATAATATGCTATCTGGTCTGACTTTATCATCATGTACATGCATTATGTATTATTACGGATCACTATTACATGTTGATTGAGCCCATAGGATTCTTGCTTGACTACCAGGGCTATGATGGCGATCATACAAGTGAGGCCGGGTAGTCTATATGCAAATCCTTAATCGTCCCTAGTCATGGAAATATCGAGAATAGGCGTCGATATTCCAGAGTAGACTAGTATATACGTTTCTTGACCCTGATGAGGAGAAATGGCCTGTCTAACAGCCATTGGTGTTGGTCACCAAAGATTGTATACAAGTGCTCATTGGGTTATGAGTTACATTGGATGGACTCGCCGGGAACATGCTAGATGGTATTATACCTATTGTCATATAGCAGTTCTCTGTTGACCTGAATACAGGCTAGTCTGTTGACCTGAGATCGTCATTTGTCTCATATGAGTTCCCACTGTACTTTAATTGCTACCCTACCACGGCTCAAAGGAGTCATGCAAATATGTTTTAGTTGGGTACAGTCCTGAGCCATATAGAGGCAGTGAACAGGTCGTCAGGAATCTGTCTCTCCTGGTATTGGGGGTAGATGTCATGCAGTGCACGTGTAACAACTCCAATTTTCGTATACAAAATTTTTGCTTTAAAAATAGTGTACAAGTGGAGTATTACTGTTGCTGGAAACAACTTAAATACCTAAGTCCTTACAATAATTACAAGAAGGAGCTAATAGCTCATTGGTAACACTTTGCACTGCTGAACCAAGCCACCAGAGTTCGAATCCCATATCCCACATAATTTTTACAATCTTTTTTGTTTTATTTTTCTTGAAAGTCAAAGAGTCAAACCCTCATAACTCTAAATTTATTGAGAATCTGACAAAATAAAGTATCCTATGCTTTCCCCCTGACCGGACCCGACCCAACGCCGCCTGACTCGGCCGGAACCGAGCCGACTCGGCCGGCGCCGCCGGCCGGACTCGGTCGGTGGGCCGAGTCGTCAACACGAATATTTTTCGTGTTGACCTGGTCTGTTCACCTGCACACTTGATTTTTATTGTACTGTTACAGAATTCTTATTAAATCCATTTTAAAGCCAAAAGTTAATGATTTTTATTAAATTTTATTTATTTCTACATTTTTTCTAAACCCTAACCCTAACCCTAGCCTACCCCTATATAAAGACCCTACCCTCTACCTTTCCTCTTCACAACTCTAAGCATACTCTCTAAAACTCTTGAGAATTGGTGCAAAGTACGAGAAGCGAAGCTCTGCCGAAACCGACGAAGGAATCCGGCGACCGGATCAAGACCGACGTGACGTTCCCGACGAATCGGCAACCACCACGTCCTTTAGAACGTTTAACTTGTCCAAACCCGTAAGTCCCAACCATCCACTTCTCTTTTCTATAATTGTGAAAATACGATTTTTGGAACCCGACGGAAATCGGACAAAACGATTTCCGATACGGTTTTTCTTAAAAAATTCCACTTGTCACCTAATGTATATTATCAACCCTCTTGCATGTTGACTATTAATCACCTTAAATCAAATTCAATTGTACTTTTCCACATGAAATGACAAGTTCCTTACAAAACCGTATTTCTTGCATAAAAATACCATCAAGTTAAATTTTAATGTTCTATTTGGATACACCACTCCTAATCATGTTTATTTTGATAACAAAACTTGTTTCATTCAATTTGGATGAAATTTCATACATGAAATGATAACGTTTATGAAAACCGTATTCTTGCACCTTAATACCCTTAACTTTAACATAACTTATTTCACCTTGAAACTTCACCAAAACTTAATATAAGTCACGGGGTAACGACCTACCCTTACACACACTCATTATAACCCTAATTGCTAAATACCAAAATACAGAATACGATATTATAGGACTTTTCACTAAAATACCATAACCTTTATAACTTTTAGTTTAATCTTTAAATTGTAAATTCTTTTTAAATAAAACTTATACAAGATGAAAGCACGATTGGTCATGGACATCGATCGTATCTAAACTGTCTCGTGTGACTAGGCAAGTGTGTCTAAGGCTAGTGGTTTTTAATTAGGCCCACGACGTGGTTCCTTCCCACTTACCTGGCACTTACCTAGCCGCATTCGACGGTGAAGAGGCGATTTGAGGCTCTAATGACTCATCGTTTAGACCATAGAAAATAGGTTAGATGGTCTAGGAAACCCTAATAACTAAAATACGGAAAACTATACTTTTACAAATAAATACCTTATATTTAGAAAACCTTTTCCCTAAATTAAAAGTATTTATAAAACCTGAGCAAAGTGCCATTACAACCCATTCGTGGGGAACCTGTTAGGGATAGTACGGTTCATCGTGCACCCGCAGGCTAGTAGTGCGAGATTCAGACCTCCGCAAGGAGCATTCGGTCTCGAAAGGTTTAAAATACGATAATTAAGGAAAGCGATATTTTTGTAAATAAAATATTCATTTAAAAATTAGTTATGTGTTTAATTATATATAATTATCATTTAAATACTTATTTTGTTATAATATGAAGTTCCCACCTTTTTCCTAAAATTCATAGATTAAAAGTTACATTAAAATACCATAAATAATTAATTCTTTTATTAGGATATATTCACTAGAATAACACAAATAAAATTCACATTCATTATAATAATAAAGACGAACATTAAATACTTGAGGTGTATTTTGAAAACTATACAAAGTTACTTTTTACATAAAACCCCCTCAAGTTTCACAAATTACAATAAGGCCCCTAGCTAATGCTGAACTTCAAATTATCTCTTTTAGTCTGACTCGGGTTAGAGTCCGACTATTTCTGACTTGAATATAATTCAAGTCAATCTATATTCAACCATATTTCAACACAACTTGAATACATGAATCCCTGAATACAGTTAATAACATATACATTCATTTTTGACTGAATCAAACCATGGATATTCATCCGTTATCTCAATATTCCATTTTCCTGATATTACAGTTGCAACATATTACTGATATCATGGTTTTGGTCAGTCACACAATTTACATATTCCATTACTACAACATTGTTAAAACACCACGGGGTTTAAAGGGGTAGATTGGTACGGAAGATGTTAAAAGTGACATGAGGTGGTCAGATTAAGACACCTAACCTATATTCAGTTGCTTTTGTCCCGTGGCATAAACGGTTCCTTGTACTACACGTGCCCTTAGTCTCTGGCATATAGAGACTCCCTTCGTGTACACTGGCATCCTTCTGTACCAACTACAAACAACTACGTTAAACAATGTTCCATAACATACTGCAGCATAATACCTTAGAAAATACTTTACTCTGTCACTCTCATTCTTCATTCTTCTTTGGGACTTACCGAGCGATCTGTTCGCTGACGACATTCTATTTCTCTCTTATTTGAATGTCGTCAGGTGCGTTGGACCAAGTTGAGGCCGAGCCTACAAGTGAAGATTTGGAGCAGTTTCAGGAAGACCCAGAGCTCTAGTCTTTGTACTTATCCTTCCAGTATTACCTTTTTATTATTATGCCACTGTTTAGGCATTGCTTTATCATCCCAGTTGTATTTTCATTTCATGCATTGTATGAAGAATGTTATTAATAAAAGTTGCTGTTATTTCAATTTCATCCGTCTCTTGTGATTTTATTTTGCTTAGTTACGCTTAGCGTATGTACTTCTGAGTACATACGTAGCGGGCCTCGTCACGTTCACTTCGCCGTATACTGGGAAGCGGGGCGTGATAGGTTTTGTTGGTGGCCCATGCAGGTCAGAGCTGTATGAATCTCTGTCATGCAGTCCTGGTCTGTGTGAACAACCTAAGCAATGTAACACAAGAAACAGCAACTAAAACATTCTTTACAATTCATGTTATTTGAATCTTACAAGTCTTTATTCCTTGAATCTTATCATTTCATGTATTTGAATCTGTCCTAATCCAAATTTTTCTTCAGGATTATGGATTCCCCAAACAATTCCCCGAACAACACCAGCACCAATGTCGATAACACCCCTTCAACCCTACCTCTCACTCCAGTTGTTCCCGCACCATCCACTGAGCAAAGCATGCTTTTCGATGCGATCCGCAGTCTGCTAGAGGGACAGCAACAACTTTTGATCCATCCTGAGGCAGATACACCGGGAATAAAACAGTTCAGAGCCTTACACCCGAAGCAATTCTCGGGAAAAGGGAGCCCTCTCGAAGCAGAAGAATGGGCGCAAAGTATTGTAGATGATCTGGCCGCAGCTCAAGTGCCAGATAATGCTTGGGTCCTTGTAGCTAAGCTACAGCTCACGGACAACGCTCGAAACTGGTGGAAGGCAGAAGAAACCCGTCTGACCCAGCCGATTGAATGGAAAACGTTTCGCGAGAAGTTCGATGCGAAATATTTCCCTATGACCGCCAGGTTCGCGATGGAACAGCAATTTATTCACCTACAGCAAGGATCAATGTGGGAGAAATCTGTAGATGAATATGATGCTGAGTTTACTATGTTGAGCCGGTAAGATCTGTCACAGTAGTTCAATTTCTAATATCACATACTACACAGCTAACACAATCTTTAAACAGATTCGCGGCACACCTGATACCGACGGACGAGATCAGAGCCCGTCGTTTCCAGCAAGGTTTGGACACCGAGATCAAGGCTGCTCTAGCCACCGGGAAGTTTATGACTCATGAGGAAGCCCTTGAAGCTGCCCGCAGTTACGAGGCAGTGATAAAAGAGAGGGGAAGACCTCACTCTGTAGGAGTCAAGCGTCCTGCCAACCAGATGGCAGGTGGAGCCACGTCCAGACCACCCTTCGTGCCGAGGCGACCCGGAGTGCCAATTCATCGTCCTAGTCCAGCTTTTTTGCAACTACTGCAAGAGATCTGGGCATGCAGTGAAGGATTGCCGTAGAGCCAACCGCCTTTGCTTAATCTGCGGTTCAGCCACTCATGACATTGGATCCTGTCCTCAAAGGCAGAACTCAGTTTCTGCAACCCGGCCAGCAAACAACTATCAGCAGCGACCAGCCCTTCCAGCACCTGCTACCAGACTTGCACTACCTGCACCACCTAGAGGACCACAAGCTGCACCACCTCCTCGACAGTTCCATCAAGCACAAAGGAACGTTCAGAGGAATGCTCCTCAAGCCAGGAGGAATGTGCCAAAGCGCCAGGCTTTTATGATGTCCGTTGAAGAAGCTGAGGCTACTGGCCAAGTCATTACTGGTAAATTTCCTTCCCAAATTTATCTTCTAGTTTTGGTTATCTACACACTTTCCCTATACCTGAAACCTATCCCATATACCTTAGGTACAATTCTAGTAGCTTCACTACCTGCACTTGCACTGTTTGATACTGGAGCATCCCACTGCTTTATGTCGCAACGGTTTGTCCGAACCCATGCGATTCCAGTCTCACCGCTTGTATCCTACTGGAACGTCAGTTCTGGAAATGGTGTTCTAAAGGCAACTATGGGATACAGCATGTGTCCAGTCATCGTCTGCAGTCGAGAATTTTACGCTGACTTCAAGGTACTGGACATACCGAATTTTGATGTGGTTCTAGGAATGGACTGGCTTGGAACTTTTTATGCTACCATCGACTGTCGTCAAAGGAGGGTAGTATTTGAGATTCCAGATCATCCGATCTTTTACTTCAAGAGTGGAGACCGTACATTGGAGCCAAGCACTTACAAAGCAAAGCCAAGGGAAGCAGTAGTAGCAGCAGCTCATGCAGAAGAAGAAACAAGACCGGAGGTAATTCGAGAGTTCGAGGACGTATTCCCTGACGATATATCAGGTTTGCCTCCTGATCGAGCTCTTGAATTCAGTATTGACTTAGTACCAGGAGCACAACCAGTGATCAAAGCACCATATAGACTAAGCCCAGAAGGTTTGAAGGAAGTACGAACACAGTTGGACGAATTACTGGCGAAAGGATGGATTCGTCCCAGCACTTCGAGTTGGGGAGCACCTGTACTACTGGTGAAGAAGAAGGAAGGTTCATATAGAATGTGCATCGATTATAGAGCCTTGAACGAAGTTACTATTAAGAACAAATATCCACTTCCGCGTATCGACGATTTATTCGATCAGCTAAGTGGATCTTGTGTCTTCTCTAAACTAGATCTTCGTTCAGGTTATCATCAAGTGAAGGTCAAGGAAGCTGATATTCACAAAACAGCTTTCAGAACTCGTTATGGACATTACGAATTTTTAGTAATGCCATTCGGAGTGACCAATGCGCCAGCAATCTTCATGAATCTTATGAACCAAGTTTTCCGGGAGTATTTAGACCAGTTCGTTGTCATCTTCATCGACGACATCTTGGTATATTCTAAGAATCGGAAAGAGCATGCGGAGCACTTATGAATTGTCCTGGAAACTCTACGTCAACATCAGCTTTATGCCAAGTACAGTAAGTGCGAGTTTTGGCTAAAACAGGTTGGTTTTCTTGGACACATCGTATCAGGAGAAGGAATTTCTGTGGATCCAGCAAAAGTCTCAGCAGTCAGCGAATGGCCTACACCAAAGTCAGTGAAGGATATTCGGAGTTTCTTGGGTTTAGCTGGATATTACAGAAGATTCATTGAAGGCTTTTCGAAGATAGCAACACCCCTGACCAAGCTCACACGAAAAGATGAAGAATTTGTGTGGTCAGAAGCATGCGAGCAAGCTTTCGTAGAACTTAAGTCGAGGCTGACTTCTGCACCTATTCTGGTAATACCGGATCAATCTGGAGGATTTGAAGTGCATTGCGATGCATCCGGTAAGGGATTAGAATGTGTTCTACATCAACACGGTAAGGTTGTGGCTTATGCTTCAAGACAACTGAAGACTCATGAGCGCAATTATCCGACGCATGATCTAGAGTTGGCAGCCGTTATTTTCGCTCTCAAGATTTGGCGCCACTACTTACTTGGTGAACGAGTGAACATCTACACAGATCATAAAAGTCTGAAGTATGTATTTACTCAGAAGGAGTTGAATATGCGGCAGAGAAGATGGTTAGAACTTATGGCGGACTTCGACATCAATTTGCAATATCATCCAGGAAAGGTGAACGTAGTACCTGATGCTCTTAGTCGCCAACCATTAGCAATGAATCTCACCGCCCAGTGGAAGCTTCAGCAAGACCTACATCAGATGGAGATAGAACTAATCATGCCAGGTGATGTTTCAACTTTGATGAATCTACAAGTTCAATCAACTATTGTCAATCAGATCAAAGCAGCTCAAGCCAGCGATGCTAAGTTGCAAAAGATCAGAGAACAAGTGGAGAATGGACTCAGAACAGATTTCATCATCCATGAAGACGGATCTTTGAGATACGGCAGCAGATTATGTGTACCAAAGGGTCCTGTTCGGGAAGAGTTAATGAGAGAAGCTCACAGCTCTCCCTATTCAGTACATCCTGGAGGTACTAAAATGTACAAGGATCTACGTCAGAATTATTGGTGGCATGGTATGAAGCGTGAAGTAGCCAGAAGCGTCGCAAAATGCTTGGTGTGTCAGCAAGTAAAGGCTGAACACCACCGGACTGCTGGATTACTTCAACCGTTACCAATCCCTGAATGGAAGTGGCAGCACATTACGATGGACTTTGTAACTGCTCTTCCTCGCAGCACAAAAGGTAACGATGCCATTTGGGTCATTGTAGATCGACTCACAAAGTCAGCCCACTTCATCACATTTCGAGTTGGCCAATCAACTGAGACATTAGCAAAGAAGTACATGGAGGTAATAATCTAAATTAGATTTAAAATCTCTTCATAAAGTACTATTCCTGATACCATGAACTCATACAGGAAATTGTGAGACTTCATGGAGTACCAGTCTGCATTGTCTCCGATCGTGACACCAGATTCCGATCACAATTTTGGCAAAGTCTGCAAGCTAGCTTGGGAACAAGTCTGAACTTCAGCACGGCTTATCATCCACAAACAGATGGTCAGTCGGAACGAACTATTCAGATCTTGGAGGATATGCTCAGAGCATGTATGCTCGACTTCAAGGGATCGTGGGAAGATTACCTGCATCTTGTGGAGTTTTCATACAACAACAGCTACCAAGCAAGCATAGGAATGGCACCTTTTGCAGCATTATATGGAAGGAAGTGTCGATCACCATTAAGTTGGGACGACATCGGAGATAGGGAACTCCTTGGACCAGAGATGATAGTAGCGACCGTTGATGTGGTACGTACTATCAGGGAAAGAATGCGCATAGCCCAAGATAGACAAAAACATTGGGCTGATGCGAAGAGAAGACACTTGGAGATTCAGCCAGGAGAGCATGTATTCTTGAAGATATCTCCGAACCGCGGAGTGATCAAATTCGGAAGACGGGGTAAGTTGAGTCCGAGATACATTGGACCGTTCGATATACTCGAACGAGTCGGTGAAGTGGCATACCGTTTAGCACTTCCACCCTCATTGGAAGGAGTACATAATGTGTACCACATATCTCAACTCAGACGGTATGTGAGTGACCCCAGCCATGTACTTGATCATTCCGAGCTCACAATACAGCCTGATTTGTCCTGTGAACAACAACCTGTGGAGATCCTGGACAGAAAAGTGAAGACCCTTCGGAACAAAGAAGTTAATTTGGTCCGGGTGATGTGGAGAAAAGACACTCCAGGAGAATCCACGTGGGAAAGGGAAGATGAGATGCGTGCAAGATATCCGCACCTTTTTGTAAATTAGTCCTCAAATAAAAGTTGTAAATTTCGAGGACGAAATTTTTGTAAGGAGGGTAGATTGTAACAACTCCAATTTTCGTATACAAAATTTTTGCTTTAAAAATAGTGTACAAGTGGAGTATTACTGTTGCTGGAAACAACTTAAATACCTAAGTCCTTACAATAATTACAAGAAGGAGCTAATAGCTCATTGGTAACACTTTGCACTGCTGAACCAAGCCACCAGAGTTCGAATCCCATATCCCACATAATTTTTACAATCTTTTTTGTTTTATTTTTCTTGAAAGTCAAAGAGTCAAACCCTCATAACTCTAAATTTATTGAGAATCTGACAAAATAAAGTATCCTATGCTTTCCCCCTGACCGGACCCGACCCAACGCCGCCTGACTCGGCCGGAACCGAGCCGACTCGGCCGGCGCCGCCGGCCGGACTCGGTCGGTGGGCCGAGTCGTCAACACGAATATTTTTCGTGTTGACCTGGTCTGTTCACCTGCACACTTGATTTTTATTGTACTGTTACAGAATTCTTATTAAATCCATTTTAAAGCCAAAAGTTAATGATTTTTATTAAATTTTATTTATTTCTACATTTTTTCTAAACCCTAACCCTAACCCTAGCCTACCCCTATATAAAGACCCTACCCTCTACCTTTCCTCTTCACAACTCTAAGCATACTCTCTAAAACTCTTGAGAATTGGTGCAAAGTACGAGAAGCGAAGCTCTGCCGAAACCGACGAAGGAATCCGGCGACCGGATCAAGACCGACGTGACGTTCCCGACGAATCGGCAACCACCACGTCCTTTAGAACGTTTAACTTGTCCAAACCCGTAAGTCCCAACCATCCACTTCTCTTTTCTATAATTGTGAAAATACGATTTTTGGAACCCGACGGAAATCGGACAAAACGATTTCCGATACGGTTTTTCTTAAAAAATTCCACTTGTCACCTAATGTATATTATCAACCCTCTTGCATGTTGACTATTAATCACCTTAAATCAAATTCAATTGTACTTTTCCACATGAAATGACAAGTTCCTTACAAAACCGTATTTCTTGCATAAAAATACCATCAAGTTAAATTTTAATGTTCTATTTGGATACACCACTCCTAATCATGTTTATTTTGATAACAAAACTTGTTTCATTCAATTTGGATGAAATTTCATACATGAAATGATAACGTTTATGAAAACCGTATTCTTGCACCTTAATACCCTTAACTTTAACATAACTTATTTCACCTTGAAACTTCACCAAAACTTAATATAAGTCACGGGGTAACGACCTACCCTTACACACACTCATTATAACCCTAATTGCTAAATACCAAAATACAGAATACGATATTATAGGACTTTTCACTAAAATACCATAACCTTTATAACTTTTAGTTTAATCTTTAAATTGTAAATTCTTTTTAAATAAAACTTATACAAGATGAAAGCACGATTGGTCATGGACATCGATCGTATCTAAACTGTCTCGTGTGACTAGGCAAGTGTGTCTAAGGCTAGTGGTTTTTAATTAGGCCCACGACGTGGTTCCTTCCCACTTACCTGGCACTTACCTAGCCGCATTCGACGGTGAAGAGGCGATTTGAGGCTCTAATGACTCATCGTTTAGACCATAGAAAATAGGTTAGATGGTCTAGGAAACCCTAATAACTAAAATACGGAAAACTATACTTTTACAAATAAATACCTTATATTTAGAAAACCTTTTCCCTAAATTAAAAGTATTTATAAAACCTGAGCAAAGTGCCATTACAACCCATTCGTGGGGAACCTGTTAGGGATAGTACGGTTCATCGTGCACCCGCAGGCTAGTAGTGCGAGATTCAGACCTCCGCAAGGAGCATTCGGTCTCGAAAGGTTTAAAATACGATAATTAAGGAAAGCGATATTTTTGTAAATAAAATATTCATTTAAAAATTAGTTATGTGTTTAATTATATATAATTATCATTTAAATACTTATTTTGTTATAATATGAAGTTCCCACCTTTTTCCTAAAATTCATAGATTAAAAGTTACATTAAAATACCATAAATAATTAATTCTTTTATTAGGATATATTCACTAGAATAACACAAATAAAATTCACATTCATTATAATAATAAAGACGAACATTAAATACTTGAGGTGTATTTTGAAAACTATACAAAGTTACTTTTTACATAAAACCCCCTCAAGTTTCACAAATTACAATAAGGCCCCTAGCTAATGCTGAACTTCAAATTATCTCTTTTAGTCTGACTCGGGTTAGAGTCCGACTATTTCTGACTTGAATATAATTCAAGTCAATCTATATTCAACCATATTTCAACACAACTTGAATACATGAATCCCTGAATACAGTTAATAACATATACATTCATTTTTGACTGAATCAAACCATGGATATTCATCCGTTATCTCAATATTCCATTTTCCTGATATTACAGTTGCAACATATTACTGATATCATGGTTTTGGTCAGTCACACAATTTACATATTCCATTACTACAACATTGTTAAAACACCACGGGGTTTAAAGGGGTAGATTGGTACGGAAGATGTTAAAAGTGACATGAGGTGGTCAGATTAAGACACCTAACCTATATTCAGTTGCTTTTGTCCCGTGGCATAAACGGTTCCTTGTACTACACGTGCCCTTAGTCTCTGGCATATAGAGACTCCCTTCGTGTACACTGGCATCCTTCTGTACCAACTACAAACAACTACGTTAAACAATGTTCCATAACATACTGCAGCATAATACCTTAGAAAATACTTTACTCTGTCACTCTCATTCTTCATTCTTCTTTGGGACTTACCGAGCGATCTGTTCGCTGACGACATTCTATTTCTCTCTTATTTGAATGTCGTCAGGTGCGTTGGACCAAGTTGAGGCCGAGCCTACAAGTGAAGATTTGGAGCAGTTTCAGGAAGACCCAGAGCTCTAGTCTTTGTACTTATCCTTCCAGTATTACCTTTTTATTATTATGCCACTGTTTAGGCATTGCTTTATCATCCCAGTTGTATTTTCATTTCATCCATTGTATGAAGAATGTTATTAATAAAAGTTGCTGTTATTTCAATTTCATCCGTCTCTTGTGATTTTATTTTGCTTAGTTACGCTTAGCGTATGTACTTCTGAGTACATACGTAGCGGGCCTCGTCACGTTCACTTCGCCGTATACTGGGAAGCGGGGCGTGACAGCACGGGTGGCCATCACCAGAAATTTTTGGCCAAGGTGGACGAGATTTACTGATTTGGATCAGTAGTTTCTCTATAGGTGATGGGTTTCACACTGACACGACTTATCGCGTTATTAAGGGTCTGACGTTTTCCACCCCCTTAGACCCGGTATGCGACACCTCAGACGAAGAGACCGGACTGTACGGAGATTGTCATTTTCAAGCTCAGTAGGGATACTGACAAGTTTGCTTGTCGACCTTCCTTTCGTTCAATACTTAGGTAGCCGTTACGTACAGCTAGTGCCGCTGATATGCTTGTGGTTAAACCCACTGCCAGCATATTGTCGAGTCTTTAGAGTCTCACACAGAGGATTTTCCAGCTCAGGCGAAACGATGTAGTGTACGCATTTTGACACATACGTAGGTTCGATTAAATACGTGTTTTTGTACACGTATTTTTAATCGGACATTTTGTTAATACTAGCCAGTTTGAAAGATAGCCAGATTATCACATTTGGATAAAATATAAGCTAGTATTATATATCTCTTTTTGGTATCTCTTTTTTGGTATTTTTATTTTAATAGAATATGATATTTATACGAATACGTGTATTTGTATAAATACGTGTATTTGTATCTTGATATAAATACAGGTATTTGTATCTTAATACAAATATGGGTATTCATATTTTGTACGAATACGGTATTCGTATTTTGATACGAATATGGGTGTATGTATTTGTAGCATATACTTATATTAGTGTATGTATATATATGTGTATATATGTGTACATATGATATGGCTCATGTTTTTCTTCTCATTCTTTCTTCTGTAAAGTAGAAGTGTATAGACTTGTGACTCATACATATGAGTCACAATTCCACCCACTTCACATTTAAAAGAAAGAAAGAGAAAAGAAAATGATGATGGATTTTTATTTTTTGAGCCATGCTTGCTTCATCTTCATCCTTAGCTTCTTCTTCTTCCTTTCTTGATTTTTAGAAGTAGAGAAAAGAGAAAGGAAAAGAGAGAAAACTTATAGATTAACCACTACTATATCTTTAACAATCAATTCCTAACAAGTTTTGTTCACTAGTTGTTTCGGTTAGATTTTTAGTGTGAAGCTAGAGTCTTTGCTAGAGTTCCTTCGGGTGGATCATTTTCGAAAAGGAAGACCGACTCCCAAGCTCGTTCCCGACGACCTAGGAGCGTAAGAAGTGGATTTGAAGACAAAGGACATGACCACAAATGTTGTAATTATTAACCGAGCAGCTAAACTTCTTCAAGTTTGCTAGTTTAGTTTTTGGTATCGATTATATGTCGTAATAGTTCGTGCTCTTGCTCTTGAAATTTTTGTTTTGCATTCTGTCTTGGCCATAATTTAGCGGCACGAGCACAAGCATCTACTAACATATTATGGTCTTATTGTGAGCGTTTTTATTATTTGCAGTTATTACTGCGTCTAGTTTGCTTGATTCTAGTCCAGTTCCTTATTTGAATTGGTCAAATTTTGACGAATCAAAGTATGGAATCGAGACACGACTCGGTCCACAACCTAATTATATCGAGAGTGGTCTAAACTCGATACAGTTACGTTAAGCGTAAAATGCATACAGGTAATGTACCAAAATGAAAAATAAAAGAAATAACATTTAGGATCCGTTTGGTTGGGCGTTTTGATCCCTTAAAAGCTCTTTTGGAGCTAAAAAAGCACTTTTGAAGGGGGAAAAATACCAAACAGGCCCTATACCCAAAAGCACTTTTAGAGCAAAAGAAGAAGAAAATTATCTTTTCTCAGAAGCTAAAAAATGAAACTTTTAGGAAAAAGCTCTTCCTAAATTTTTTTATTCCTACCATCTCCTCATCATCATCATCCCCGTCCGACCCTTGCACTTTATTTCTCTCATCATCATCTCTCCAGTTCGAAACCCTAGACGATCGAGACGATCGAAGCCCTCAGAGTAAAGCCCTAAAAGATGATGATGACGAAGAACCCTAGGCGATCGATGCCCCCGAGCTCGACGCGATCATCGAGAGGTTGATCAACGAGATCCAAGTTTTGAACTTCATGCATCAGGCAATTAAAGCCTCTCGACTTCGACGAAGAATCCATAGATCGAGAGGATGGATTTCGAATATTTTTTTGCAAATATTTTGTGCAGATCTTTTGATCTTTGTGAATTTTTTGAAAGTAAATTGTAAATTAAAAAAAATGATGCTTTCTTTCACCGATTTCTCTCAAATATTAAGAAAATGATACCATTTATCGTCATTTATTTAGTCAACAACACTTCTACAACTTCTAGCAATTTTTTGAACCAAACAACTTTTCAAATCAAAAAGCACATTTTACAATAGCACTTTTTCCTAAAGAGTTTTCTTCAGCAACACTTTAGCTAAAAACTATTTTCACAACAGCCCAACTAAACAGGCCCTTATTCTCATTAACTAAGCACTTATTACATTGCAAGGGCACAAAATAAAGCATAGTGTTTATTACGTCTAATGAAAGATAGAAAACTCTAACATGTGGGCAACTGATAAATGAAAAAGAAACTAATCCTAATAGTAGGTGGATAATTCTTCGTAATCTTCTTCGGCGGGTTCCACTTCTGTGCCTCCATCGTGTTCCCCATCCTCATCTAACGGACATTCCGGAAAAAGATAGGTGGAAAAGAAGTTCGCCGGCGAGTTATACTTGGGTAAGAAATCTCATAAAGAATAAGTATGAGTAAGGTCACGTCGGTGTGTACGATGCATGATGTCATATGTGTGTAGTGACAAGGGAATATCAGGTATCTACTATATGTTGTACTTGTATCTGTTTGGTAGGCAAGGGTACGGGCTCTCGTGTAACACCCAGTATCTTGAAATCCGAATAAAATAAGTATTTGAATGTATTTTTAGATCCTATGTTCAAGTATCATATTGGGTAGCATGTCGGGCGAAATATCAGCCTAAGCCGGCTCATCATTGTTTAAGACGGCTTAGAAGTCATTCTCAAAGTCAATTTCTTCTCTGGTTGCTTGAGCCGGCTCAAATATGCTATAGATGGTTCAAAATTCTTCTTGAACAATGATTTCTTCTGTGTTCGTATGAGACGGCTCATGATGGAATCGAGCCGGCGCGACCCTACTCGTGAGACGGCTCAAGACTCTTTTAAGACGGCTCAACTTAAATCTAATCGCGATCCTGAGATCTTGCAAAAATATTTTCTCTCATAACCGACCTAGTGCCCATATAAACCTACAATTAAACTCAACTAAACCCTAATCCTAGACGCCCTTTACTCCAAAAACCCTAGCCACCTCTCTTCTTCTCTCTCCTTCATCCTCGCCGCCGAGATCCCCCTCCTAGCGCTGAGAACCCCTATCAATAGCAACGCTCTCTCGCTGTCGTCACCAAGATCAAGGTTGGTATTGTCATAATCGTTGTCAATAAATCCAAGTCAAGATCGCCACCGTCACTTCTTCGAGATCCTACGAACGTTCGCAAAAAGGCAAGAACTCTTGCTCCCTTTTTTTGCCAATGCAACTTTGACTAATTTCTCGTTAAATTCGTTAGCGTTAAAAAGAAAAGAACATGATCTTATCATCGTGAATCCATGATAACATGTGAACCGATCCTCTTTATGTACATGATTGAAACCCTAGGATTCTAGCACATCCATTAATCAACCCTTAAAATCATGCATACCTTGTGCTCAATTAAATGAAAAATCCAATTTCCGAATGAAAATGCTCGTGTAATTTACATATATCCTTGTTTATTTTTTTTAATGTGATCATGTAATTACCTGTTAACATCAACATGTACGAAAACCCCCCTTTTAAATGCTATACATACATATTCGTGACCTCTACAATTTGAATAGAACGTGATCACAGACTAGAATACCGAGACACATATACATATTGATTCGTGCCACCGGCACGAATTCGTGATTTGTGATGTCGTGATTTAGTGTTTATTCGTGATTCAGTGACTATTCGTGATGCGTGCCGGAAATCGTTTCGGTCGATATTCGAAATCTAGTGTTCAGGTTTTATTATTAAGACTAAACTTAGAAACACGGAGGATTGTGGAAATTGAAAGGTGGAATTTGGACCCATATTTTGGGAGATTCTAGTGTTAGAGATTGGCCAATCGAATGCGTCATTAGAGTAAGAGTGGTGTGCTGGACACTATCTATCGTGATCGTGATCGTGTAGGATTTTGAGTAGCGGTAGGCTAGGGATTAGCTCCGGGCACAGTGGGATGTGGTCCCGGGTATGTACGGGATATCCTCCAAGGTTCAAGAATAGTTTCCACCAATCAATTTCAAACTTACGCGATACTAGTTAGAGAATTGACGATAGTGACATCTAGGACCCGACGTGACCTGTTACTATGTATATTTCTTATACATTGTTGTACTCTTATTCGTATGTGTACGCAGGCATTTCACGACACCCACATATTAATGTTGTTTCCCCCAATCAGAGAGCAAAACTCTGTTCAAAATTTGAAATTTGAACTGAGGCAGCGCCTCACGTGCAAAGCACGAGAGCGCTCGCGCCAAGAGTGCCAGCGCCATGAGTCAAAGACTCTAAGGCAGCGCCTCACGTGCAAGGCACGAGAGCGCTAGCGCCAAGAGCGCTGGCGCCATGAGTCAAAGACTCTGAGGCAGCGTCTCACGTGCAAAGCACGAAAGCGCCAGCGCCAAGAGTCAAAGACTATAAGGCAGCGCCTCACGTGCAAAGCACGAGAGCGCTAGCGCTAGAACTAAATGTTCTCCACCGTTGGATCAAAAATCCAATGGTGATTAAAAATCACCAAAATACAGAATTAAATTCTGACTGAGGAAATACTCCTCAAATCTTTCTAAACAAGAAAGATTGTGCTTTGTAAATCAGAGCACCGTTGGATCAAAGATCCAATGGTGATTAACAATTACCAAGATACAGAAAGCGGAGCAAGTCAACCCTGACACCGCAGAAAGTGGAAACAAGTCAACCAATAATCCCTCGATTCGTCTCGACTCGTAAGGGAAAGCCTTAGGCAATGGGGATAATGACCTGTTTCCTAAGCATTGGGACCCTGCAAGTCGGTCCAAGATAGGCCATTGTATACTATCCACGGGTCACACTCTCCAAAGTCGAATCTCGACAAGGAGGGAAACAACCACTTACGAGTCCTCTCGACTTGTAAAAGGGAAAAATTCTCTTGTGAGATCCTTACGACTCTCGAGAGAAAATACACACTTAGAAGTCCTCACGGCCCCTAAGGAGAAATGACACCTACGAGATCCTCTCGACTCGCAGGGAGAAACGTCTTTATGAGACCCTCACGGATCATAAAATTGAAAAGTCTTAGACAGCAGACCTGAACTTGTGTCCTAAGCCATCGATACCCTACAAGGAAGGTTAAGATGGACTGCTATCTACTATATACAGGCCACATTTGCTAAAGTAACATGCCAATAACACAGCAAAAAGAAGAAAGCGATAGTACAAGATAAAAAAAAATGTGTCTTTTATTGATGAATTCAATTGAGTACAAGATACATCATATAAAAGAATTAAAAAATGATGAATGCATGTTATTCATAGATTAAAAATTGTCAGTCGATACAAAGAAGGCTATTGAGGAAGAGGCATTTTCAACAAATCAGCAAGCCGCTCGCACACTCCTCTCAACTCCTTTTCATGATCAGCCGCCACAGCCAACTCCGCTTCAATTCGAGCCCGTTGCTACAAACAGGATGAAAGCTTCTCATCGATTTCCTACTGAGCAGCTTCGTGACTCTGTGTGACCTGCTCAGTGAAGTCAAGCTTCTTTCTCAGCACCAGCCCATCAGAAATACATCGTTGGAGGTTTTCAAAAATAGCTTTCAGCTGCGCAGCATTTGCTTCGACCCGGGCACGCAATTAGACAGACTCGCTTGAATCCGCCTCATGTTCCTTCCCTCTCAGGGTCGTCTCTTGTTCAAAATGGCGAAGGAAAGGAACACTCTGCTCAACCCACGCGGCCTGCTGGGAGTTCAAAGATGATACTTCAGGAGCGGGACACTTAAGATCAATCTCATGCAGGTAGGCCTCGATATTTCTGCAATAATTAACCCAAGACTCGATGACGCCTTCGCCATGGAAGTTCACGGGCGTCGCCAACATAGGATTAACCTCAGCAACAAAATCTACAGCGAATGTGAGGGCCTCGGCGTCAAGATCCTCGATGAATTCTCTCAACATTCGCAGGCTAGTCGTAGCACCCCTGGAAGAGGGGCATTTAGCAAAGGGCCCTACCAGAATTAGGATGCGAGACTCAAACGGAGCTGGAGCCGGCGCGATTGCTCCAAAACAAATTATGGTCAAATGTCAACTCGGAAGGCAAAAAGAATACACGAGCGATGGAGTCTACTATACCGGCTGTGGCAGATGGCAAAATTAGAAGTACTGAAGGTGTGGCTATACCCTCGTCTCCTCCTCCGATCCGTGACGCTGCGATCAATATAAAGAAGACTTAGCAACAATACGGCTATTCAAAAAAAGGGATAGAAACAATAGCTAAAGGATATACTAACTAATACGAGCGGGCAGAATGACTTCCAACTGAAAGGAGAAGTGCAGGTTCAGCACCTGATATAAATGGTCGAAAAGGACTCCTGCAGAATTACGACAATACACGATCGGCACAAGGAAGACGGTGTTCATAGTTAAACTAAATAAATCGCGAATCTATACCTTCCAGCATTTCGGAGGACATGGGAGAAGGCGAACGAACAACAATTATCATGGCCGCGACCGGAGGTGCTTCAGATGGCACAATCTCAGCATTCGTTGCACCTACAAACAAAACATAGTCAGAAGATGCTGAACGGGATTGTGAAATAAAAAGAGAACAGTGACTCAAGACTTACCTGATGGGTCATCAACCAAAACCGCGACGGAAACATCACCAGGCATAGCGGCTTCTTCGCTTTCCTTCAGTGGGATGGTTTCTGCGCCCATGACTTCATCCCCTGATTCGACAAGGGCCTTTGTGACACTTGCGACGTCCGTCGATACCAAGGAGCCACAAGGGGAAAGAGCGGAGGTTTGGGCAGTCCCAAACTCCCGAGAGAGAGTAGCTGCTTCGGGCTCTGTGGTCGACATCGTCTCGCCTGCCATCTCATCGCTGGGACTTGGCCCTACAGGATATGGTATATAAGGATTTGCAGATCGAATTCTAATAAAAATACCGGGCGTTACGTTACCTTGCGAAAGATTCTCGGTTGCCTCCCGATCCGCGCGTGCAACCTGTCTATGGGCGGTAGACAGGGCAGCTGGAGCACCCTCTGAAAGAATAGCAACAGATGGAGTGGTGCCTGAGCTTGCACCTACAGCCAATGCAGCATCACGTTCCTTCGCTGTGCGCTTCCTGCGTTTTCTTTCAGTTTGGGCCGTCAGAGCCGATCTCCTCAGAACATCTGACAAAGGGACATCGTCGTCCGAACCAAGCACTGTCTTCGGTGCCGTTACGGCTTCTGTCATCGGCCGCTTGAGCGAAGCCTCCAGTGGTAATGTCGGGGGAGCTGGGGCCACAATAGCCGGCTCTGGAAGTATCGCTGCATCACTGCTCGGGATCAGTACCGCACTTGGAATAACCCGAGTCAAGGTATTCCCTGCAACAAAATAAAAGAGAGGGTCAGAGCACGAATAAAAAAGGAGAATGAAGGCACAATGAGCTGGATTGTACCAAGACCCAAAAAAGCACGGAGCCTCTCTTCCTCCTTGAAAGTCTTCATGGAAGCCGTGAGAGCCTCTTCGGCAGAAATACCTATTGATAATGCTGAAAAATATAACTGAAGTATACCTGACACAAGGAAAGAATGAATGCGGAAAAATATAACTGAAGTATACCTGACTTCGCGATGGTGATTAGCGCCGCTTCATCGCGATCCAGTCGCTCGGAAGCTACAAGGGCAGCCTGGAGATCCGTATCATCCGCAGGCGCGATAAATAAACCCTCATTGGTCCCATACTCACACAAGCCTTCGCTGTAGGGAGCATGGGGCTCCTGGCCGAGTACAACGTCAGCAGAAAATAGCGACTTCTTCTTTTTCTGTGAGCGAGCGCCAGCGGCCGATGACAGGATCCTACGCTTCACGGGCATTTTTGGGCGGCGGGTCCCGATTTCCGCACCAACGCCAGACTCCGGGGACGCTGCAGCTGCCGTTTCTGTAGGAACACGAGGTAGAGGCTTCTCAGGGAAAGCGCGCGGGACCATAGCTACAGTAGCTTCTCTTAAGGTAGGACCAACAGTGGTCCATCGCTTTAAGGGAACAGCTGGATTATCGGCAGGGACCGCACCCTTGCGATTGAGCAGAAGCCGTCTTTCTTCCGTAATAACAGCACCCATCGAATGCTGGTACCATGACACGTATGCGTTCGAGATTTTCGGAATGCAACTCGTTTCACTGATAAAAAAGTTGGACCCGGTGTTCAGCCGCATGAAATGGTGTAGCGCGTTGTGGATACCCTCTTCCGTGGCAACCGGCTCAGCTAGGAAAGCCTCTAGTGGGACACTCTGATCATAGCTCGACTGTTGAGCGAAACGGTGCAGGTTGTACCTCATGAACAGCGCCGAGTCGTTCTGCCTGAACAATAAAAATCCCGGCCTAATTGAATATAAATGCAGAATCTCCCGAGCCTTCAATGTAGAAGCCCCGTCTTTGAAGGTGTCCTGCAGCGGCTGCACCGTCTTAGTGGATTCCTTGCCGATAGTTAAAACCTTATCGACAAAGGTCATGCTATCTCCAACTGTACGTGTGTCTATATATATATATATATATATATATATATATATATATATATATATATAGAGAGAGAGAGAGAGAGAGAGCACGGACCTTATAGGGCGGGTTCACGTTTTTAAAAACACGAACCTGAATGAGGATCGTTGGGTCTTGTGTTTTTAATCAACGGTTAAAATTAATCCAGCTTAATAAATCGTTAATAAATGGAAGATAAATATTCCACTCTTTAATTTTAGAAAAAAATTAAAGAGAATCATCAAAACTTCTAAAATTCAAGAGAAACATCAAAACATCAAAAATTCAAGAGTAAGGTTAGGGGCTACAATCTTTGTAGCCTGTCCACTTTTAGTGGAAGATCCATGCTAATCTCTATGAACATCCGGAGTGAGCTTAGTGACCGAACGCCTCGCCAAAGATGATCCACGCAGAAATGAACCCAACCCAAGCTCCCACTTCACATAAACACTTCAAGTGAAGCAACTAGCTCTCACTTCTTGTTAGGAGGTAGAGGTAGAAGAGGACGTGGTTATGAAACTCTCTCATTTCTCTATATTCTTTTCCCTTTTTTTCCTCTCAATTTTCTCTTTTCTCTTTTCAAGAGAAGAAGAAGGAAGAAGATGAAGGAGGAAGAAGAATATGAAGCATTCATCTCTCTTTTTCTTTTCTTTTTTCCTTTATAAAAATAAAGAGAATGAGAGCTCTCATTCTCTCTCTCTCTCTCCTGTAGAGGTCAAGTGTAGAGAGTGGTGGACCCTACCTCATCACATGCACCAATTTTGTCATCTAATGACATGGTATATACAAATATACAAGTATGTATTCATTATACATACACAAGAGAGGTAGAAAGAGAAAGGTAATATATATTTAGTACGGATCCTATAGGGCATGTTCGTGTTTTTAAAAACACGAACCTAAATGAGGGTCGTTGGATCTTGTGTTTTTAATCAACGCTTAAAATTAATTCAGCTTAATAAATCATTAATAAATGAAAGGTAAATATTCCACTCTTTCATTTTAGAAAAAAATTCAAAAGAAATATCAAAACCTCCAAATATTGTGCAGGTAATACTAAAGGATTTAATGTTTCTCTTAATTTTTTTTTCTAAAATCAAGGAGTAGAATATTTACCTTCCATTTATTAACGATTTATTAATCTGAATTAATTTTAACCGTTGATTAAAAACACAATATCCAACGGCCCTCATTCAAATTCGTATTTTTAAAAACGTGAACCCACCCTATAGGATCCGTATTGTGTGTGTGTGTGTGTGTGTGAGAGAGAGAGAGTATGTATCAAATACATATACATTATGTATCATATACACAGTATTAAGAAAGAGAATATATGTATCATATACATATACACATATTATGTATCATATACATAATAATATATTAGTATCATATACTAATGAGAGAGTGAGAGAGTGTATCATATACACTATACTAGATACCATATCACATATATGAATATTAAGTCAACACTTGACTTATAAATAAGCCGGCTAGTATAAACAAATGTCCGATTAAATCACGCGTATCATATACATGTGTTTAATCGGACTCCCGCACGTATCCCCATACGCACGCCACATCATCATTTTTCCTGGGAATGCACTTACGTTGTGGGACTCTAAAGACCCGACAATACGGTTACAGTAGCTTAAACAGGATCATATCCGATTGAATCCGAAACACTTAGAGATCAATCCCCTCATGGGTTAACCCACAAGCTCGTCAACGGTACTAGCTGCACGTAACGGCTGCCCAAGTATTGATCAAGAGGTAGGTCGACGAACAAACTCATCCGAACCCAAAAAATTCTATAAGTGACAAATACCATATAGTCTGGTCTCTTTGTCAAAGAGTATCGCATACCAGGTCTATAAGGTGGAAACTGTCAGACCCCCAATAATCTAATAAGTCATGCAGACATCGAACTCATAACAATTAGAGATACAACTGATAACACTTATCAGTTTATTTCAACTGCCATGGCCATAGACTTCTAGTTATAGTTATGTCCTGCATAGCGCGACATCGAATCCTTATACAGGAAGAGATGAATCCCCTCGACTGTTCACTACCTCCATATGCTTTGGGACTATACCTGTAACAACCTAGTTCATTTATACCAATTCCAGTTCCCGTATTTATTTACCTGTGGTATTTTCTTGATTTATCAGGTTTTGGGTGCGAATGGTATTTTACTTTTACTATTGCATTCGATTCAACCCGCTTGCTTGAACTTGGTTGATTCATATTTATAGATTACCTTGACTTGTTACATAGACACGGGCATCTCATGATTAGTACATACTGGAATTTCATCTAGCATCGCATATTTTACCATATAACATTTTAAGTTATGGAAAATAATTTAAAATTTCATTTCATAGCTACATGATACCCATAATCCCATGGTAGCATCTGCGCATCTTGTTCTCGTCCCGTTCAGTGAAACGGACGTGTTTGGATGGTTACGCGCACGTACGTGCATCCGTTCTTGGGGGTATACATTTTCGTTACCTGAGCATCTGTTTTAAATTTTGAAAGTCGCGTATATTTTTCGTATTTTAAATCTGAATTTTAGACCCGACCCGGGCGCGTTTTGAAATATTTTTGTATCCCGCCAAAATTCAATTTATTTAAATTTTAAAATTTAATTCAAATATTTTTAACAGTTCATAAATTTCGATAACAAACTAAAATCTTTTTTTAAAATTTAAAAATAAAATCCTAACTCCTAACACACACACAGCTCAGCTCTTTCTCTTTCCAGCTCTTCTCTCTCTGACCCCGGCCCCACTCTTTTCTTTCCCTCTCTCAGCCTCTCTCCTCCCCTCTTCCTTTCTCTCTCTCCCCATATACAAATGAATTTATCTCTCCTTACTATTCACCACGCCCCCACTCTCTCCTCTCTCTCCCCTTTCGATTCTCTCTCTCCCTCCTCTCGTTTTATTTCTTTCTTTCTATATATATATATATATATATATATATATATATATATATATATATATATATATATATATACTTTCTTCCTTCCTCTCTCATTTTCTTTTAACCCACGCAACCGCGAACCCTAGCCGTCGCCCCCTCGCCTACCTCGTCGCCGTCGTCGTCGCCGTCTCGTCGCCGCCTCGTCACCCTCATCAACACCTCCACCTTCTCTCTCCTTCCCCGAGCCCTGCACACACCCAAGAACAGAACCCGAGCCCCCGGCACACGCTACACCGCCGGAGTTAATCGCCACCGTCGATCTCGTCCTCGTTTTCCGACTCCAGTGCACCACAGTGAGCTATCTTCTTCCCTATTTCCTTCTTCCTTCTTTTCCTTTCCTTTCTTCTTTCTTCTGTTCTTTTCCCCTTAAATAGTTCTCTGCTTTTTTCAGTTCGCCGGAGCCGGACGTGACATCGACGATCCCGACGATCCAGACGTCGTACCAGACTTGCGTGATTGCCTTTGTGCGTTGTTTGGATCCGTTCCGTGTACCGTGGGCGCGTCACGACATTTCGCCGACGTGAGACATTCCATACGCACCCGTTTCTTGATCCGTCTAGGCAAGTTAATCTTGCTACATGCTATTTAAATCATTATATACCTATTCAAATATATATCATACCTGTAGTTTAAATCTAGTACCCCATGCATCATTTTATAGCGTGTCGATGTTCCGTTTGCATCCGTTTTTATCATTTTAGATCTAGAACATGAAAATTGATCTTGTTACATAGTAGACTACAATACAATGCATCCATACCAATATTTATATCACATAGTGCTTATTTGTATAGCCCATAGTACCATTTTTATAGTTTACAACCTTTCGGATACCTATTTGCATCCATCTCGTCTAATATATATACAAATGCATCCATAAATCATATTAATACATAATAATTTGATATTAACATTCCATGTTTAATAAGGTGCCTCCTAATTAGTGTTGGAACTATAACTTTAACCCTAATCAATAACCGTGCATCTATATATTTGAATCTATACCTATTTGCATACCACATCACATTATTCAATTTTATTGTTACATTGGTACCCCATACTTGTTTTTTTGTACCCATGCTTAGTATAGTTTGATTATGAGCACTCACGTGATACTTGTGCACCCCTGACATGACTTGATACACTACTACTTGATACGACTTGATACATGTGCACTTCTTGACATGATTGATACTAGTTCACTACCTGACTTGACCTGATGTACCACAGCTTGACCTGTTGCCTGATCTTGTTACTAATGCCAACAACCTTGACATGTTGTCCCTACGGACATTTCCTGTTGCCTATTCAGACAAACCTGTACCTGCTTGATCCTGTGTTGGCATTAGCTCCAGATTTATCAATACCTGACTTGAACACATAACTTGGGGGTATGGGGAAATCAATGATGAAACCTGACTTGTAACTCGACAGTTCGATACCTTTACCGATCAGTCTTACGGGCTATGCCAGCCCCAAGGTGATGCTGCTGACATCACTCATCTTTACATACTACCTTTTACTGTCTAGCGGCACGTCTCGGATTCAGCCCGAGAATCTTGACCGTGGTCTCGGGCACGCACGGGATACTATTGAGATACATCGATGATTCATCAAATTGATTTCAAAAGACTTGAGAGTAGTTAACCCAGTAGAACAGTTTAGATTACTCACTGCACATCACCTATGCCTTACCCTTCACTGTCCTTATTTTTTTTATGTTACTGTTATACCTGTTTTATCGTTCATGCTCATACCTGCATGTCTTGCTACCCTATGTTTATATTATTGCTTGATAACATGATGCACTGACGTCTGGGTTTTGCATGGCCCAGATTCTTTACCTTTGCTGTAGGCCGAGCAGAAGTATTTCAGTCAACAGGCCGAGCAGTGAGGACTTGTTAGTATTTTGGTTTTATTTATGCATTTTCATTCCTGATGTGAGCCCGCATTATGGGACGTACATTCCAGTTATTCTTGTATTGGATCATTTGCTTCCGCATTATTTTATTGTTGACTCTTTTATTCTGGCTTATGGACATATGTTAGATAGTTTATTATTGTTCGTGATATCTCTACAGCCGTAATGTGACTGTGGAGGGATATTTCCTATCCACAGGTAGCATGGTTGGCTCTGTCACGTGCCTACCTTAGCGTACTCTGGGAAGCGGGGCGTGACAGGGTTTGTTTGGTATCGGAGACATAGGATCTAGGTTAATCGGGTTTGATTCTTTTGTAGTTGGGTATTGGACCCAATACACGAATCAGAATACTCGTGATTAGGAACATGTCCTGCCACCTTACCATCTTACCATTTTTGAATCTTAACTTCCTCCTGATTCTACCTTGACGATATGCAAACCTCTTTTGCATCTCGACTCGAAACCTGGTTTCCTATTGGTTATCTCTAGAACTTAGGCGACTTGGGTGGAGTTATGTAATTGTAACTATGTATCGCGGCATGGTTACAATGCGGTACTCTATTTAAGTAACTTGGAGTTCTAGCCTTGATTCATATCCTTGATCTATATTTTGAATCTGTTATCATACTAATCCTTTTGGTGTTTTGATTTCAGGAACATGGCAGACAAGAATCTGAAAACGTACCAGAGGCGTGTTGACGAAGCCGCTTTGCTTGGAGTAATCCGTGGGATGCTGGAGAACCAGAAGCGGCAAACCGAGCTGAACCGGCAGCAAGCTGAAGCTTTTCAGGAAGGTTTGCGGACCGTCCAGCAGTCCGTAAACAATGTTGTGGCCAGACCGGTTGATCGTGTGGGTACCGTGGCGGATTTCAGGAGACTTGGTCCGTCCGTCTTTACTGGCCTGGATGAGCCGTTGCCAGCAAAGCAGTGGCTGGTTTATACGGAGAATTTACTCGTTGCGGCACAGATCCCAGAGGATAAAAGGGTGGATGTGGTACGCATCCAGTTGGTAGACTATGCCCGTGAATAGTGGCTTATGGAAGAGACCCGCTTGCCCAAGCCGATCAGTTGGGCGGATTTTTCGAAGAGTTTCTTGGAGAAGTTCTTCCCGCAGACTACACGGGAGTAAATGGAAGAAAAGTTCATCAGTTTGAAGCAGAACGGCGCACCTATGGATGTACATGCAGCTGAGTGGACACGGCTCAGTAGGTTCGCTGGACCTTTGGTTACCAACGATGCTGATAGGGCAAGGAGGTTCATGCGCAGTTTGGATGTGGACATCCAGAGGCAAATTGTGTCCCTGGGTTTGACCACTTTCTCACAAGTGCTTACAGCGGCCCGAGAGCAGCAGAGCCTATTTATGAAGACTGGGAGTACGCAGCAGCCAGCAGTTACAGTGCGGAAGCCGGCATTTGCACCGAACCGAGCGCATGTGCGCAGAGGTATTCCGGTGAACCGACATGGAGTAACACCTATGAAGAAGCCTGTTGTTGTTGATCAAAGAAGAAGCATGATTTGTGACTACTACCAATTACCCGGACACGTACAAAGAGATTGTCGAAGGATGCGGGGACTCTGTTTGGTTTGTGGATCAGCGGATCATACTATCAACGCTAGTCCGTCAAAGCTTCGCACGAAAGATGATGTTCAGAAGCCACCGCAGAAACCGTTTCAGGGACAGAAGCAGCTGACTCAAGGACCCAATCAAGCTCGAGCATTTACCCTGACGGCTGAGGAAGCCAAGGCTTCAGGAGAAGTTGTTTCAGGTATTCTACTTGTTCATGGTTTTCCCGCATTAGCGTTATTCGATTTTGGTGCATCCCATTGTTTTATGTCGTCCAAGTTTATTGCTACACACTCGATTGCTTGCACGACCCTGTCTAGTTGCTGGGACATACACACTGGGAATGTGAAGATCATATCTAGTAGAGAATGTAAAGATTGTGCAGTTGTTGTTTGCGGACGGGAGCTGTTTGCAGATTTCTTGGTGATTGATACAGGCAGCTATGAAGTCGTGTTGGGAATGGATTTTCTCGGCACTTTCCACGCTCACATTGATTGTAGGGAAAAGAAAGTAATTTTCCAGATTCCCGGACATCCAGAGTTTATCTTTACTGAAGGAAGCAGTTCTGTCGGCCCAGTCGAGTTTAGGGCTAGGCCGACAACTAATGTTCTTTCGTCGATGGAGGTTGATAAAGATGAAGCGCCAGCTGTTGTTTGAGATTTCATGGACGTGTTCGAGGACATCTCGGGTTTACCACCAAAACGAGATGTGGAGTTTGCGATCGATCTTATTCCTGGTGCAGCGCTAGTCTCTAAAGCGTACTATCCAATGGCACCAGTGGAGTTGGAAGAAGTCAGGAAGCAGGTTACTGAATTACTTGAGAAGGGTTGGATTCGCAGCAGCAACTCACCTTGGGGAGCTCCAGTTCTTCTAGTCAAGAAGAAAGATGGCACAAGGAGGATGTGCATCGATTATCGAGAATTAAACCGGGTGACTATTAAGAACAAGTACCCGATCCCTCGCATTGGCGAATTATTTGAGCATATTAGTGGCGCAAGGGTATTCTCGAAGCTGGATTTGCGATCCGGATATCATCAGGTCCGAGTTAAATCAGAAGATATTTGCAAGACTGCGTTCCGAACTCGGTATGGACATTATGAGTATTTAGTGATGCCCTTCGGAGTAACGAATGCACCGGCGATATTTATGGACTTGATGAACCGAATCTTTTCACCATTCTTGGACCAGTTTATAGTGGTGTTCATTGATGATATTCTGGTTTACTCGAGGAGTATTGAAGAGCACGCAGAATACTTGAAGATCGCACTGCAGACATTGAGGCAAGAAAAATTGTATGCAAAGATGAGCAAGTACGAGTTTTGGCTTGAAGAAGTGAAGTTTTTGGGGCATGTCGTGTCCGGAGATGGAATCGCCGTTGATCCCAAAAAGATTGCAGCAGTTCGAGATTGGCCGATTCCGAAGAACGTTGCGGAGATCAGAAGCTTTCTTGGACTTGCCGGGTATTATAGAAGGTTCGTGGAGAATTTTGCTCGTTTAGCTGAGCCTTTGACCAAGCTTACACGCAAGGAAGTACCATTTGTGTGGACGGATAAGTGTGCATCAGCTTTTGAGGCGTTGAAGCAGAGATTGATAACCGCTCCTATTTTGACCGTACCAGACAGTTCCGGAGGATTAGTGATTCACAGCGACGCATCTGGGAAAGGTTTGTGATGTGTTTTGATGCAGCATGGGAAGGTTATACTTACGCATCGAGACAGTTGAAGACCCATGATAAGAATTACCCAACTCATGATTTGGAGCTAGCGTCTATGATTTTCGCTTTGAAGATTTGGAGACACTACTTATTGGGCGAAAGAGTCGAAGTATTCACCGATCATAAAAGCTTGAAGTATGTGTTCACGCAGAACGAGCTTAATATGAGGAAGCGTAGATGGTTGGAGCTGATGGCTGACTACGACCTTGATCTTAAGCACCATCCGGGGAAAGTTAATGTTGTGTCGGATGCGCTTAGTCAGTTGCCAGCAATTCAGATGTTGACTGCACAGAAGGAACTTATTGAAGACTTTCGAAGATTCGATTTGGAAGTTGTGCTACCGCATTCTTCGGGATAGTTGATGCAGCTGCAAGTACAGTCATTGTTGATCAAGAATATTAAAGCAGCGCAGTTACAGGACCCTAGATTGCAAAAGTTTCGAGAACAGGTTGAAGCTGGACTTTGAACGGACTTATTGATTCATGAAGATGGTTCGTTACGATATGGTAGTCGTTTATGTATGCCAAAGGGAGATATCCGCGAAGAAGTTATGAAGGAGGCGCATAATTCAGCATATTCCGTAAATCCAGGAGGCACGAAGATGTACCGCGATCTATGACAGCATTTCTGGTGGGAAGGCATGAAACGGGAGATTGCCCGCTTTGTAGCAAAGTGTTTGGTGTGTCAGCAAGTTAAGGCTGAACATCAAAGGGTTGCTGGTTTATTGCAACCACTTCCGATTCCTCAATGGAAGTGGGAACATATAACCAGGGACTTCGTGACAGCTTTACCGCGGAGTCCAAAGGGCAACAATGCAGTTTGGGTGATTGTGGATCGATTGACTAAGGCAGCTCATTTCATACCATTTAGAGTTGGTCAATCAACAGAAGTTTTAGCAGAACGGTACATGCAAGGGATTGTAAGATTGCATGGAGTACCGGTAAGCATCGTGTCCAACCGTGACACCCGTTTCTTATCACACTTTTGGAGGAGCTTACATGAAAGTTTAGGGACTCGATTGAAGTTTTGCACAGCTTATCATCCTCAGACAGATGGTCATTCGGAGAGAACGATTCAAACTCTTGAAGACATGTTCAGAGCTTGCATGTTAGACTTGAAGGGTTCATGGGAGGATCATCTACACTTAGTGGAGTTTTCTTACAATAACAGTTTCCAGGCGACTATTCAGCCATTCGAAGGTTTATATGGTCGCAAGTGTCGTTCACCTGTTTGTTGGGACGATGTTGGAGAGAAGATTGTTGGGACCGGATTTGATCGTGCAAACAGTTGAAAAGGTTAACACTATCCGGAATCATATGAAAGCAGCACAAGACCAACAAAAGAGTTGGGCAGATACATCAAGAAGACCTCTAGAGTTCGCCGTTGGTGATTTGGTATTCTTGAAGATATCACCGACTAGAGGGGTGATTTGTTTCAGAAGTCGAGGAATGCTTAGTCCTCGATTCGTTGGAACTTTTGAGATTTTGGAGCGTGTTGGAGAAGTGGCGTATCGTTTGGCTTTACCGCAATCCTTGGCGAATGTTCATGACGTGTTTAATGTATCTCAACTCCGTAAATATGTTCGAGATGAAACACACGTGCTGGATCATTCGGAGCTGACTGTACGAGAAGATTTAACTTTTGAGGAGCGACCGATGTCGATTGTGGACCGAAAGGAAAAGGTTCTTAAGAACAAGGTTATCCCTCTTGTACTCGTTTCTTGGGGAAATCGCTCACATGGAGAATCAACTTGGGAACGAGAATATGAAATCCGGCAGAAGTTTCCACATCTATTCTTGTAGTTTCTTGATTGTTTATCTTTTCTTGTTCTTGGAATTTCGAGGACGAAATTCTTTTTGTAGTTGGGTATAATGTAACAACCTAGTTCATTTATACCAATTTCAGTTCCCGTATTTATTTATCTGTGGTATTTTCTTGATTTATCGGGTTTTGGTGCGAATGGTATTTTACTTTTACTATTGCATTCGACCCAACCCGCTTGCTTGAACTTGGTTGATTCATATTTATAGATTACCTTGACTTGTTATATAGACACGGGCATCTCATGATTAGTGCATACTAGCATTTCATCTAGCATCGCATATTTTACCATATAACATTTCAAGTCACGGAAAATAATTTAAAATTTCATTTCATAGCCTGCATGATACCCCTAATCCCGTGGTAGCGTCCGCGTATCTTGTTCTCGTCCCGTTCAGTGAAACGGACGTGTTTGGATGGCTACGCGCACGTACGTGCATCCGTTCTTGGGGGTATACATTTTCGTTACCTGAGCATCTGTTTTAAATTTTGAAAGTCGCGTATATTTTTCGTATTTTAAATCTGAATTTTAGACCCGACCCGGGCGCGTTTTGAAATATTTTTGTATCCCGCCAAAATTCAATTTATTTAAATTTTAAAATTTAATTCAAATATTTTTAGCAGTTCATAAATTTCGATAACAAACTAAAATCTTTTTTTTAAATTTAAAAATAAAATCCTAACTCCTAACACACACACAGCTCAGCTCTCTCTCTTTCCAGCTCTTCTCTCTCTGACCCCGGCCCCACTCTTTTCTCTCCCTCTCTCAGCCTCTCTCCTCCCCTCTTCCTTTCTCTCTCTCTCCCTATATACAAACGAATTTATCTCTCCTCGCTATTCACCGCACCCTCTCTCTCTCCTCTCGATTCTCTCTCTCTCTCCCCTCGCTTTATTTCTTTCTCTCTCTCTCTCTCTCTCTCTCTCTATATATATATATATATATATATATATATATATATATATATATTTACTTTCTTCCTTCCTCTCTCATTTTCTTTTAACCCACGTAACCATGAACCCTAGCCATCGCCCCCTCGCCTACCTCGTCGCCGTCGACGTCGCCATCGCCGTCTCGTTGCCGCCTCCTCACCCTCATCAACACCTCTACCTTCTCTCTCCTTCCCCGAGCCCTGCACACACCCGAGAACAGAACCCGAGCCCCCTGCACATGCTACACCGCCGAAGTTGATCGCCACCGTCGATCTTGTCCTCGTTTTCCGACTCCAGTGCACCACAGTGAGCTATCTTCTTCCCTATTTCCTTCTTCCTTCTTTTTCTTTCCTTTCTTCTTTCTTCTGTTCTTTTCCCCTTAAATAGTTCTCTGCCTTTTTCAGTTCGCCGGAGCCGGACATGACATCGATGATCCCGACGATCCAGACGTCGTACTAGACTTGCGTGATTGCCTTTGTGCGTTGTTTGGATCCGTTCCGTGTACCGTGCGTGCGTCACAACATTTCGCCGACGTAAGACGTTCCTTACACACCCGTTTCTTGATCCGTCTAGGCAAGTTAATCTTGCTACATGCTATTTAAATCATTATATACCTATTCAAATATATATCATACCTGTAGTTTAAATCTAGTACCCCATGCATCATTTTATAGCGTGTCGATGTTCCGTTTGCATCCGTTTTTATCATTTTAGATCTAGAACATGAAAATTGATCTTGTTACATAGTAGACTACATTACAATGCATCCATACCAATATTTATATCACATAGTGCTTATTTGTATAGCCCATAGTACCATTTTTATAGTTTATAACCTTTCGGATACCTATTTGCATCCATCTCGTCTAATATATATACAATTGCATCCATAGATCATATTAATACATAATAATGTGATATTAACATTCCATGTTTAATAAGGTGCATCCTAATTAGTGTTGGAACTATAACTTTAACCCTAATCAATAACCGTGCATCCATATATTTGAATCTATACCTATTTGCATACCACATCACATTATTCCATTTTATTGTTACATTGGTATCACATACTTGTTTTTGTGTACCCATGCTTAGTATAGTTTGATTATGAGCACCCGCGTGATACTTGTGCACCCCTGACATGACTTGATACACTACTACTTGATACGACTTGATACCTGTGCACTTCTTGACATGATTGATACTAGTTCACTACCTGACTTGACCTGATGTACAACAGCTTGACCTGTTGCCTGATCTTGTTACTAATGCCAACAACCTTGACATGTTGTCCCTACGGACATTTTCTGTTGCCTATTCAGACAAACCTGTACCTGCTTGATCCTGTGTTGGCATTAGCTCCAGATTTATCAATACCTGACTTGAACACATAACTTGGGGGTATTGGGAAATCAATAATGAAACCTGACTTGTAACTCGACAGTTCGATACCTTTACTGATCAATCTTATGGGCTAGGCCAGCCCCGGGATGATGCTGCTGACATCACTCATCTTTACATACTACCTTTTACTGCCTAGCGGCACGTCTCGGATTCAGCCCGAGAATCTTGACCGTGGTCCCGGGCACGCACGGGATACTATTGAGTTACATCGATAATTCATCAAATTGATTTCAAAAAACTTGAGAGTAGTTAACCCAGTAGACCAGTTTAGATTACTCACTGCACATCACCTATGCCTTACTGTTCACTGTCCTATTTTTTTATGTTACTGTTATACCTGTTTTACCGTTCATGCTCATACCTGCATGTCTTGCTACCCCATGTTTATATTATTGCTTGATAATATGACGCGCTGACGTCTGGGTTTTGCATGGCCCAGATTCTTTACCTTTGTTGCAGGCCGAGCAGGAGTATTTCAGTCAGCAGGCCGAGCAGTGAGGACTTGTTAGTATTTTGGTTTTATTTATGTATTTTCATTCCTGATGTGAGCCCGCATTATGGGACGTACATTCCAGTTATTCTTGTATTGGATCATTTGCTTCCACATTATTTTATTCTTGACTCGTTTATTTTAGCTTATGGACATGTGTTAGATAGTTTATTATTGTTCTTGATATCTCTACAGCCGTAATGTGACTGTGGAGGGATATTTCCTATCCACAGGTAGCATGTTTGGCTCTGTCACGTGCATACCTTAGCGTACTCTGGGAAGCGGTGTATGACAATACCCAACTAAAACCTATTTACACGTCTCTTTAAAGCTGTGGTAGGGTAGTAATCAAAGTATAGTGGAAACACACACAAGACACTATGGCGATCTCAAGTCAAGGGACTACCATTGTAACAACTCTAATTTTTGTGTACATAAAATCGATTTAAAGTTAATGTATACTTGGAGTGTTTACATTTCCTATGAGTACTATAAGTATTTAATTTATTTTTGAACAGCAAAAAGAAGCTTGTAGCTCATTGGTAAGACCTTGCACTGCTAAACCAAAGTACCAGAGTTCAAATCCCATTAGTCATATTATTTTTTAATTATTTTTCTTTTAAATTTTTAGAAGCCCAAGAGTCTACACGTGCATAACCCGTAAACCCGAAGGTCACATATAAAACAAACAAGTCCAGGAGGTAGACCAAGAGACCTATGGCGGGGAGAATCGGCCCGACTCGGCCGGCGCCGCCGCCGAACTCGCCCATATCCGATTTCTTCCTTCTTGATATCTGTGCCTCTTGAACTCCCCATAACTCCTACACTGTTTAAATTTCCTGCATTATTACAGAGAATTAAAAAATCCAATTAAAGTCTTTTTAATACAATTTTCTCACACCCTTTCATTTACCCTAAACCCTAATTTTTTCCTATAAATACCATACCTAAACTCACCCATCCTCACTTCCAAAACTCTGTCCCAACTCTTAAGAAATTTCCCTAGACTTTTTTTGTGCAAGTGGAGTTAGCAAAGGGCAAAACTCCGACGAACTTCCGACGACGATCCGAGGAGATTCCGGCGACGAAACGACGCACCGGCACCCCCTACTTCTTCCTTTTCCTATTCTCTACACTACAAACCTGTAAGTCTCTTCTTCCTCTTCTTCTTACTATTCTAAAAACTTAGAATTCTAAAACCCTACGGAAGCGGAGTTAATCCGACTTCCGATTCGATTTTTCCTTAAAAATCATATTTTTCTAAAGAAAAATAATACCAAACTCTCCCATCATGATCATTAAACATTAACAGAAGATCTTGACTAGTTTCATATCAAAAGAATTTATATTTCAATTTTTATAGCACTTTTACAGAAAAATACCATATAGTTTAGTTTCGACAGAAAACGTCATTACCCCTTGCTATACCTTTAGATAGTTCACGAGGTAATGACCAACCTCTTCATAACACTCATATGTAACATAGCATGATGATATTGGGAAACATAGATTTGGGAAAATACGGTTTTACATAAAACTACCTCCGACTTATATAAAAACCTTTTTCTACAAGATATGTATTTTTAATAAATCTTTGCAAAGCGCCGCTACAACCCATTTGGGGAACCTGTTCAGTATAGTGCGGATTATCGCACATTCTCGGGCTTAGTAGTGCGAGATGCAGACCTCCGCAAGGAGCATATGGCCTCGAAAGATTTAAAAATACAATTTTCTTTAGAAAATGTGATTTCTACTATAAATAAAACTTATATTTTAATAGTTATATATATGTAATTAATATCAAAATATCTATTTTTAATATTTATAATATTCCACATTTCCAAAATTCAAGAAAAATATTCCATTTACAAGAAAATACCAAACAATTCCAATATTACAAATAAATACCATATATTATGAAATTAGGTTTTATTCACTAGAAATATCACATTGATAAAATATACATCAATGAAAACTTTAAAGACGATAATAAAATACTTGAGGTGTATTTTGAAAACTATACAAAATTATTTTTACATAAAACTCCCTCAAATTATACTAAATTACAATAAGGACCCTAGTAGATATAGGTTTAAACGGGACTAGTCTCTTGAGCCTCAGGGAGTCGAAGATATGGGTGCTTGCCTATTTAAGGTAGACAAGTTAACAAACGGTGTTATCAACACGGAAATCGTTTTTGAAAAAGACACAAATCCTGCTGCACATGTGCAGCGGTTACCGATAACACTAAAACCTAATTCAGGATTCAATTTCTTTTCTAATTGTCCGACTCAGACTGAGTCTCAATATAATCAATCTAACTTGAATGAGATTCAAGTATATATATAACAATTCAATATGAATCCATATACTCAATCTGTTCAATTTATCAATCTATACAACTTGACCGAACCGAATCATGGATATACATCCATCTATATGATTCTCCAATTATATCCATTTACTAATATCATGGTTTCGGCAAGTCATCCATCTATACAATTCAATTACAAGACAATACAATACAAACAATACAATTAAGACATCGCGGGGTTTATAAGGGGTAGATTGGTACGGAAGGTGTTAGAAATGACACGAGACTGCAACCATTAAGACACCTAACCTGAATTCAATTGCCGTTGTACCGTGGCTGAACGGTTCCTTGTACTTTCTGTCCACCTTAGTCTCTGGTCTACTGAGACTCCTCTCGTATATACTGGCCTCTTCTGTACCAAGTTACAAACAACAGCGTTAACACTAAATATAACATTATAATAATATACTCTCTATTCTGTCTATTCCATTCTTGTCTATTTACGGGACTTACCGAGCGATTTGTTCGTTGACGACATTCTCTTTCTTCTTCTTTGAATTTCGTCAGGTGATTCACTGGAGATCGAGCCCACCAAGTGAGGATTTGGGACCAGCTAGCTTACGACCCAGAGATTTAGATTCTTGTACACATTTACATTCTGTATTTTCCATTTCTGTTATACCATTGTTTAGGCAATTGCTTTCCATTCCATATATTTACTTTTCAGATGCATTGTACAAAAGAATGTTAATAAAATAAAGCTGTTGTTCAATATATATCTATTGTCTTTGTCTCTTATGCATTTTATTTATATTGCTTAGATACGCTCAGCGTGTTTACTTCAGAGTAAATACGTAGCGGTCAGTCGTGTCCCTCTGCCCGTATACTGGGAAGCGGGGCGTAACAACCATGTACTATCGTAACCAGAGAACTGCTATCTGACAATAGGTATAATACCATATAGAAGTTCTCGGCGAGTCTGTTCAGTGAAACCCATTCTCCAATGAGCACATGTATATAATCCTTGGTGTAAAACACTAATAGCTGTGGGACCAGTTGTTGCCCTCTAACCGGGTCAGAAAACGTATACATTAGTCTAATCTGGAGTACCGATGCACAGTCTCGATACTCCTACGACTAAGAACATTTAAAGATGTGCTTATGGACTATCCAGGCACCACTATTATGATCCCCCATCATAATCCTGGTAGTCAAGCAACGATCTTATGGGATTTATCATCATATATTAGCAATACGTAATATCAAGTAAAATATATACACATGAATGATAAAGATAAACCAGATAGCATATTATCATCTCGAATAAGACTGTTCTATCTATATAGGCCCTGTGCAATCACAATAATTGCCTTCAGGGTACCTATATTCAACAAGGACTTTTTACACAGGGTAATGTCCTACTCTTTTTTTTACCCGCTATCTGTGAAATCTACCTATGCCGTTATGTTGTCCAATTCCAAACTAAGGAAACGTTGTTTTACAAGCCGAAGTGCTGCTAAAATTAAAAATGAACTTCTTGTCGATAAAATACATTATATAGCCATTATAGATGTTTCATTAAAACACTTTCGAGGTCCTAACCTCGATTTTGCATTAAATCCCTAAAGCTCCTAAAATCCATATCTACACCAAAACACCCTTAAGTTTGCAAAAGTCATATTTCATTTAAATACTCAAGTTCCCAAAACTTGTATTTTCACTAGAACACCCAAATTTTACTAAAACTCGTATTTTCAAATAAATACCCGAATTTACCTAAAGTCTTATTTTCAAATAAATACCTCGACTTTATCTAAAGTCGTATTTCCAAATAAATACCTTAAACCATTGCAACATATTTTCAAATATATACCTTATCCTATCATGAACTCTATTTCAAATAAATACCATAAACTTTTTCTAAAATTAATATTGTTAGTTATATGTATGCCCTAGAGGCCATTACAGTACATACGTTGTATATTATAGTGGATGCTTGGACATATATAGGGAGGACTTTCTTGCTCGACATGATAGTATGCTATCTGGTTACTCTTTATCTTAACATGTACTCTGATTGTCTCTATGTCACATGTTGATAAAGACCTTAGGATGAGTACTTGACTACCAGGACTATGATGCAGATCATACTAGTGGGGACAGTGTAGTCGCCAAGTACATCCTTCAAATGTTCCTAGTCGTGGGAGTGCCGAGACAAGGCATCGATACTCCAGAGTAGACTAGCGTATGCGCTTCTTGACCCATATGATGGGCGATGGATGATCCCATATCCATTGGTGTTTGACATCAGAGAAGGTATATGGGTACTCAGTGGAGACTGGGTACACTGGACGGACTCACCGAGAACTCCCAGATGGTATTATACCTCACGTCAAATGGCAGTTCTCTGGTGACACTGGTACAGGTTAGTTTGTAGACCCGAGATCGTCATAGAGTCTTGTATGATTCCCACTGTGCTTTGATTTCCATCATACCACGTCCAAGAGGGCGTGCAAAAAGGTGGCTTTTCGGTACAGTCCCGAATCACATGGAGGCAATGAGCGATAGGAGGGGTTTCGTCTCTCCTAGTATAGGGAGTTGATGTTGCGCTGTGTTCGATTGGCTATAACTGGAAATCTCTGGCCAGGGTTGCTGAGATTTACTGGTAAGTGTTATCAGTAGTTTCTCGAACTGTTATAGACCTCATATCGACACGACTTATCAAGATACTGGGGTCTAACGTAGGCGAGATATGCGACATATCAGATGAAGAGACCGGACTGTACGGGAGTGTTACTGATTGGATTCGCAGGAAAATGTACAGGCTTGCTTGTTGATCTTCTGATCGCTCAATACCTGGGTGGCTGTTACATTTAGCTGACCGCTTGCAGCTTGTGGGTGTTTGATATGATCATCACCTACTGCCGGCGTATTGACGATTCTTTAGAGTCCTACACAGAGGTTTCTTGGCTCAGGTAAAACGGAAGTAGGAGCACATATGTGATATGTGCGGGACCGAGAACAATACGTGTATGTGATACCATACTAGATTCTCGCGATATGTGATATCGGCCGGGTATATGTGATATAGCCGGGTCATCGGATCAAGTGTTGATTCAATGAACTGATACAGATTATATTAGTCGGTTATTTGCGAAATAGCCGGATTATCGGATCAAATGTTGATTCGATAATTTAATGTATAATTATATATTTGATATATTATATTACATTAACTAATATTAGCTCACTTAAAGATTCTTTTTCTCACTCGGATAATACATTGATATATATGTGATATATGTTAATTGTATTATTTTATTTTGTTACAATAAATATTGTATATGTGATATATAATATTGTAACATGTTATGGTTATAAATGCAACATGATTTGTTGAGTTTAAATATGGTTAGGGTTTGGATTAGGGTTAAGCTTTCATGAAGCTTCTTAAAGCTTTGACATTGACCTTGATATTTTGTGATATTTTGCAAAGTTATTTCTTTAACCCAACCCAACCCTTTAACCATAGTTGATTCTCTACATGGGTTAAGTCTTCATACTTAACCCATGGTTGCATTTCTAACATCACACTTGATTCATTATTCATCACAAAGAGATTTGCATCTTCTTCTTCTTCCTTTTTGATAAAAAGCTTTCTAGCTTTTTCAAATGTGGGTGAAAATGAGTGAGATAAAGAAAACAAATGAGAGATAAATTCCTACTTCATCATCCTCATCTATTCTTGCCGCTTAGATTAGGGTGTTTTCTTTGCTAATACTTGATTAGCAAAGCAAGAGCTTGGGTTTGAGTTTCTTCAAGGTAGATCATCTTAGTTATTGAAGATCGGAAGCAAGTTTGCATCTTTCTCTTCATGGAGCCTCTCTTGAGTCCGGGTACTCGATGATCGCAGCGAAGAGACCTCAACACGGAGCTTTAGAAGTGAAGGAACGGACTACAAAGGTTGTAATCCCAAACTCTTAGAAGTAAAGTTGTTTACTTGCATGTTTGTTTCGCCTAATCTCTAGTCTAAGATCTTATTTGGGGTTGTTCGGCGCGTCTAAATTTTAAATCGGGCATGGTTGATGCCTTATAGACCCTTGTGACAGTGCCTAGTAACCCTACAGTGGTATCAAAGCCAAGCTAGAGCTTTAGGCGAAGTTTAAAGTCCGATCGAACTCCGAATACCCGTGAAATCCTAGTTTCCGAAAAAAATTTCAAAAGTTATACTCAGAAAATCATGCAGGGAAATATAAGAATTATTGTGAAGTACGGATCACCAACTCCCTCACGTGACCGCGGAACCGCGGCCAAACCACGCATGTGGCGGAGGTTCCGCGGCCAAAATTTAGAGTTGGGGCCCACTACTTCAGGTGTTTATTCTTAGGTCTTTTTTCATAATTCTGGGAATTTTTATTTCTACTCAAGTGTTGAGCCTTCTGGGAATTATTGGGAACTCGTTGATTCGATCGGAAAGTTTAACTTCGTTTATATTTTCCAGGTAATTTAGAACGTGTTAAAAAGTTCGAACGGATATCAATAACTCATTTTTCCCCCTGCCGGAAAATTTCCAAGTGTTGGATTTTTCCGTAGTTTAAGAACATTCTTAGTCATGCAAGTAACGTGGTGGACCCTCAAGAAGAACACAAACCTTAACTCGATTATGTGACCGTCTGAACTGCCTCTAAACCTTAGGGTTTGGGGCAGTACGGCGTTGCCATATGTGAGGCGTTGGTTTGACCCTTCTACGGCTGGACCATTGGTACTGTGGCATGTGATGGACACTTTTTGAACTCCGCTCAAGTGTTGAGCTATTTGGGAAATCTTGGGTGTTTGTTTATTCGATCGGAAAGTTTAACATTGTCTATTTATCTGGAATGTGATACAATGTTTGGAATCCACAAGTAGTTATGAGATAACTAATTTGAATGTTATAAATCTAGCAGTTTAGTCTCATTTGATCGGTTGCCACGGGATTTTGATGTGATCAAAAGTCCGTCGCAATCACGTAGCGTACGCGGATACTCGCCGGGTAAACTTAATAGATAGCCACGCCCCATAGCCCCGACCAAGTGACTGTAGGAGAACCCCGTCGCCAAAAGCATCCGTTCGGGTGCTCGCGGCAGTGGTGTTCCGCCTTAGTGCACTTTGTCGACGGCATCCGGGGATGCGGCCGTCTACTAAAGTTTGCGACGAGCATTCGATCAGGATGTCGGGAATCTTGTTGAATTGCCCGACTAGATATTGAAAAGTGTTTTCGAGATTGTTTACCGCCGAAACACAGAGACGCGACCGCGTAGGTCCGTCTTGCCTGAATTTGGGGGCAGATGCTAATTGGTGCTATCATCCACCTCTCCGAAGATGCCAAGTTGATTTATGGCACCGTGTATCGAAGGTTTAGACAGATGCGGCCGATATAGCAGACTTTGTCAGATTCCCCCTCATTGAGGGGTTTTTTATTGTGGGGATGCTCTTCCCTGCAGGCGCAAGCCCCTGCAGTTAATTACGCTACCGCATCGCGGTAACCACTTTCTCCTTCTCCATATGGTCACTTCATGTCGTGTGTGTTTGTTTTCTTTTTAGTTGCCCATGGATTGTATACGGAGACTAATTTATGTTGTCGCCCGTAAGGCGTGGATTACTCCAAATCCGTATTTTCTTAGATTTGGGTTTGGGGGTTGGGTTTAAGGATACGTTAGTCCCATTTGAGACTAAGATCAACTTAAACGTATGTTAAGGATATGTTAGTGTAATTTTAGACTAAGATCAACTTAACAGTTTGTTAAGGACACGTTAGTCTAATTTTAGACTAAGGTCAACTTAACAATTTGTTAAGGATACGTTAGTCTAATTTTAGACTAAGATCTACTTAACAGGATCATTTAGATCTAACAAAAGAGTATTTGGGTTCTATTGTTTTAGTTTAGAGACTTTGCGGTCAATTACCAGTTTAAGGACATGGTGGTCCAATGTTAGTTTAAAGACATCGCGGTCAAGGTTAAGGACATCATAGTCCGTGAGTTTAAAGACCTCACAGTCAAGGTTAAGGACATCATAGTCCATGAGTTTAAGGACCCCACAGTCCAGTTTAGAGACGTCATAGTCTGTGAAGTGTGTGGTTATCGGGACCCGTCACCTCTCTGAAGACGTTGAAAGATTACAACGACAAATATCAAAGGAGTGAAGAGATGTACCCTTGAACCAAAGTTGATTAGGGATCTGTAGTCCAATTTGGAACTAAGATCAATTAATTAGATTATGAGCACATTGGCTCAGTTAAATCTGAATTGAGGACTTATGGCCAACTTGGGCTAAGTCCAATTACATTTGAAGTGTTGGCCCTTTATTGGACCATTAGACATTTGTTTGGATTCGAGCCTATATTATTTAGCAATGCTAAACGAGAGTTGGAGGGCTTTGGCAACATTTTCATCTTTGATTTCCTCAATTTTGAGATTCATTTAAGGGGGGACTTTTTCCTCTGGAAAATTAGCCAATTTGGCTAAAAGTAGTGTTAAACACTAGAGAACAACAGTGTTAAACACTGGAGATAGAACTCTCAAATTAGTGTTAAACACTAAAAGACAATCAGTATTAAACACTGGAAATATAATCTTCAATTTAGTGTTAAACACTAGAAAAAAATCAGTGTTAAACACTGGAAGTATAATCCCCAAATTAGTGTTAAACACTAAAGAAAGAGGGGTCACGTGTGGACACGTGAGGGCGCCCAAAGGTAGGACCAGATCCCTTTACTTCGTTCTGCAATTAAGTGTTAAACACTTTTTATTTTCTGGCCATCACGTGTGGGCACGTGATAGGCACTCATGCATTGATTCGTTAAGGCATTTATTATGGGTCACGTGGTAACACGTGAGAGCGCCCAGAGCCAACATTTCCTTTGCTTTTATTCTCTTTGTTTTGGAGGTCACGTGGGAGCACGTGAGGCATTGCCTCAAAGCTTTTTCCTTCTCATTTTTGGGGATCTTTTCAGGGATCATGTAGGGACACGTGACCTTAGTTCTTTTCATGCACAGAGATCTTTTAAGTCTCCTTATTTTATTTTGAGAATTAAATTCTCTGTAGGGTTAAACCCTAATCATGATTTTGGAGGAATTAAATTCCTATTATGAAAGAATTAAATTCTTATGTAGGGTTAAACCCTAATTTCTTTTAGAGGAATTAAATTCTCATATATGTAAAAGAATTAAATTCTTGTATAGGGTGAAACCCTAATTTCATTTTAAGAGGAATTAAATTCCTGTGAATTTGAGAGAATTAAATTCTCAATTAGGGTTAAACCCTAGTTTTGTCCATCTTGAAGGAATTAAATTCCTGTAATTTTAGGAGAATTGAATTCTCATATAGGGTTAAACTCTAGTTTTGTTTTGAGAGAATTAAATTCTCTAAACTCAATTCCCCCTCTAAATTTTGGATCTGCATAGCAGGATCTCAACCCGATGAGAATTAAATTCTCAACCTATGGGGAGATGTGCTTCTGCAGATCTTCAACTAGAGGAAGAACTAAGTTCTTATTCAGAAGAGTTAAACTCTTAAATTGAGAATTAAATTCTCTTTGTTTTATGGAACTTAGATCTCTTTCCCCTTTCTCACCTAGGGTTTCCTTTCTCTGAAGAAATCTTTTTCTTCTCTTGAGAATTAAATTCTTCTCTCTTTTTTTCTCTCCAAAAGTAGATCCCCTTCTATTCTCTTCTTGGCTCCTATTTATAGGAGAAAGAAAAGAATCAATTTGTTTTGTCAATTTTTCATTGAAAGATTTTAATTGATTTTGTAACCAACGTGATTTTTTAGATCACTCAGTGAATTTTATTCACCATTGGATTTTTAATCCAAAAGATCTTTTTATCTGTTATTCAAATTTCAGGAAAATCTTTCCTTGTATAGAATCTTTCTATAAATTGGTGATTTTTAATCACCATTGGATTTTTAATCCAACGATGGTCCACTTTACAGAGTACAACCTTTTTGTTTGGAAAGATTTAAAGAAATATTTTTCCAGTTAGGGTTTTTGATTCCCTCTTAATTAGAATTTAATTCTATCAATTAAAGAGTTTAGGAACTTGTCACGTGTTGGCACGTGACCCTCTTGATTAAACATTTTATTCAGAATTTAATTATGCATTTTAACAGAGCTAAGGAATCATCACGTGTCAGCACGTGATCCTTGGTCACGTGTGAGCACGTGCCCCATTGGGGTTTTTCCTTAGTGTTTTATTATACCTTTAATTCTTTTCAGTGGGTTAAAAGGCCCATCACGTGTTGGCACGTGACCCCACTGATTAATTATTTCCAATTATTTATTTTATTCAGTGCCTACATGTCTTTGCCTGTAAATGGTCACGTGTCTGCGCGTGATGCCTGGTCACGTGTGGGCACGTGATGCCCGGTCACGTGTGGGTACATGATGCCCGGTTATGTGTGAGCACGTGATGCCTCATAACTTTTGATCCCGGATGAATTATGGAGCCCATAATATATCAAATCGAAGGATTTTTCGAGACGCTTTCGATACAATCAGAATTTAGGTGTTTCTCATTCAGGAATTTGTCACAATGCAGCCCGGAAAATACTGGTTCACATTTTCTTAAACGTATCGCTGCCATTTGATACCTTGGGCTCTTTTGCGCAGAAATTTTTGGCGGGAACAGAGATCGAGACTAAAATGCGGGGTTTATAATTGTTAGGCATGCGATGTCTAAGGAATTCATTTGGTTAGGCATGAGATGTCTAAGAAGGTTGCGGATTCCAACTGTTGTAGTTTTACACTTTCTTTTTGTGACCGTAAGCGTAGTATGTGGTGTATCGCCGGTTTTGTTGCTATACATCAACGACAATCGGGATACGCATGCTAGCTTACGTTGATGATATGAGATATTATGTGTTGCTGTGATATGTTATATTGGATCGTCGTGTTCTGAATAGCCAGGGGTTTTATGTAAGATGAGGGTTTTTATTTTTATTTATGTAAAATTCATTGTATGTAATATTCTTTTATTGGGGCACTTCCGGGCTGAGGATGATGTCACCATTGTATATTATTTACTTTTCCGCATTAGGTAGACCCAAGGCGGGGAGTACAAGTAACCGGGTTCTAGGGTCCAGTGGGAGACCATCTCGAGGAGTCGAGACCGGGTCTCCTAACCTTAGAATTGGCAGTGTTGCTTGCCGCTCTCGTTGGGGTCTAGGGATGTGGGTTTGGCTATTCATTGCGACCGTGGAATCCGTGTTTTATGCAGGCTCGATATAAAACACGGACGTCCTAGTATATCCAATATTTCATATGCTATCTTCTGCTGCAATGTTCTGTGATGAGATCATATTACTGCCTGAGACGAATGTTTATATTATATATATATGAGATATATGGTATATTGTTGATTTCGTTTCAAATGTGATGCTTGTGAAGCATAATAAAATGGAACTTCATTAATGAGATTAATGAAACTAAAAGAAACCTAAAGATGTTGTAGAAACTTGTCTCAAAAACAGGTAGCTCTAGTTCTTGCTTTGCATAGCGGTGTTCCTTGTAGAACATCCAGCACCTTATTCGATAAGGAAATAGCCGAGATCCCTTCACCGGGAGTGACCTCTTTAGCGAAACTAGCAGATGCTACAAACTCGGTTTGTCTTTTGATTGTTTTTATAGTTTTTGCTTTGCATAGTGATATTTCTGAAATATCCTGCACCTTATTCGATAAGGAAAGAGTCGAGATCCCTTTACCGGGAGTGACCTCTTTAGCAAAACTAGAAAAGACCTCAAAAACATTCCATTTAAAATCACTCGATTCTACAACGATATCAAGTTCATTACGCAAAGGGTTTTCTTAAAAACCTATCGTAGCCCTCCGTCATTTCAGATAAGTACTTCTTAGTATTCGTGCTACGTTTGTTGACCTTAGCCAAGGCGTAGTGTGAGGTAGATAATTAGTGTTTATCTGTATAAGCATATGATGCGATTGAGTTAGGGTAGTCGTATGACTTTGTTGACCTTAGCCAAAGGTCGTGCGGGTGGGTTTAATTCAATCGGGAAATGACGGGTTGAACTTGGCTAGCGCTTATGATTTGTTGACCTTAGCTAAGGTCATAAGTTGCTAGGGGCAAAATATTATCGGGAATTTCAAGTGTTGAAATTTGCAATGAGATTGCATACCTTCTATGAGATAGTTGGATCCCGATACCCACTGGGAGTAAGAGTTACTCCTGGGAGAGTTTTACACATTACAATTAGCCGATCAAGTAGGTGTCTAGAAAGGTGTTAACGGGGTTAAGCCTCTGGGAAAACGAGGTTTATTTTAATTAGGTCCGTGCGAAAGCGCGGGGAACCTCCCTCAAAGTACCGGCACTGGCCTGGCTGAAAGATTGGCGAACTTGTAGGGTGTAATTAATCCCGGTTAGTCTTTCCTTTTAGGGTTTGAAGGAAGATTTGACTAAAACAGTGGGAGACATCCTGATTAGATATATAAATAACCAATCTAATCTTGCAAGAGCATACGCTGAGTGTTTTTCTTCTATCTCTCTCCAGGTAGCGACCATGTCACGCCTTAATCAAGATAATAATACGGATGTATTGACCAAACCCACTTGTTATACTGCGCTAGGGAACTGTTCCCCTCCGAAAGACGGCGCACAAGACTGCGATGTCTTGGCACTGAGATTCGGGACAGATGCTAATTGGTGCTATCCATCCACCTCTCCGAAGATGCCAAGTCGATTTATGGCACCATGTATCGAAGGTTTAGACGGATGCGGCCGATGTAGCAGACTTCGTCAGATTCCCCCTCGTTTGAGGGGTTTTTGATTGTGGGGACGCTCTTCCCTGCAGGCGCAAGCCCCTGCAGTTAATTACGCTACCGCATCGCGGTAAAAACTTTCTCCTTCTCCAGATGGTCACTTCGTATCGTGGGTATTTATTTTGTTTTATTTCCCGTGGATTGTTTACGGAGACCGAGTTATGTCGTCGCCCGTAGGGCGTGGACTAGTCCAAATCCATGTTTATCTTAGATTTGGGTTTGGGGGTTTGGTTTGAGGATACGTCAGCCATACTTGAGGCTAAGATCAACTCAAACGTTTGTTAAGGATACGTTAGTCTAACGTTGAGACTAAGATCAACTTAACGAGATCGTTTAGATCCGACAAAAGAGCATTTGGGCTCTATTGTTCCAGTTTAGGGACATAGTGGTCCATCATATGTGTGGCCGTCGGGACCCGTCACCTCTCTGACGACGTTGAAGGATTACAACGACGGATGTCAGAGGAGTTCAGAGATGTACCCTCGAGCCAGAGTTAATTGGGGGGATTCATAGTCCAGTCTGTTTGAAGGTTTAAGGATACGTTAGCCATCTTTAAGGCTAAGATCAACTTAAACGGGACCGTTTAGATCCGACAAAAGAGCATTTGGGGCTCTATTGTTCTAGTTTAAGGACATCACGGTCCATGGGTAGTTTAAGGACATTGCGGTCCATGGGTAGTTTAAGGACATCGCGGTTCATGGGTAGTTTAAGGACATTGCGGTCCATGGGTAGTTTAAGGACATTGCGGTCCCTTGCTAGTTTTAAGACATCTCGGTCAAGGTTAAGGACGTCATAGTCCATGGGTTTAAGGACTCCACAGTCCGGTATGTGCTCTGGATGCTTCACACGGGATCACTGCCGTGCTAGGCGAGGACCAGGCTCCGCTCTGGACGTTTTCCGCGGGGTCAAAGAGTGACGTTATCCGCGTTCCACATAACCAGGAATTTTGCATTAGACATGGGTTTAAGGACCCCACAGTCCATATCATGGGTGGTCGTCGGGACCCGTCACCTCTTTGAAGACATTGAGGGATTACAATGCTAGGTATCAAAGGAGTGAAGAGATGTACCCTAGAACCGGAATGGCTTAAGTAGTCTTTGGCCCAATTTGGGGTCAAGACCGATTAATTATGTTATGAGCCCATTAGCCCAGTTAATTACGAATTGAAGACTCATGGCCTAGCTCGAGCTAAGTCCTATCATATCTGGAATATTGGCTTCTTGTTGGTCCATTGAAGGAGAGGCTTTGCCTCTATCCATTTAGCCAATTGGGCCAAAGCCTAGTGTTAAACACTACAGAGCAATCAGTGTTGAACACTGGGAATGAGGTTGACAAGTTAGTGTTTAACACTAAAAGACAGTTGGTGTTAAACACCAGCAACAGGGGGTCCAAATTAGTGTTAAACACTAGAGCAAATCAGTGTCAAACACTAGCAGCAGAGGCTTCAAATTAGTGTTGAACACTAAGAAATTCAGTGTTAAACACTGCAAATAAAGTTCTTTGATTAGTGTTGAACACTAAGGCCAAACAGTGTTTTAACACTGGATTCAGGGGTTCCAATTTAGTGTTAAACACTAAGGCAAGAGGGGTCACGTGGTAACACGTGAGGGCGCCCTCACTTTATTTGTTCTGCTGAGATTATTGCATCTTTCTGAGCATCACGTGTCCTCACGTGACGGGCATTTAAATGCTTGTATGCTAAAGCTTCTGCCGAGGGTCACGTGGGTCACGTGGGGTGCTGCCTCAAAGGGGCTTTTTGTAGATCTCTTGGGGGGTCACGTGGTGACACGTGACCCTGCCTCTATGTATGCTGTTTAGAGGATCTGTTAATCTTTTCCAGGAATTAAATTCCTCGTAGGGTTAAACCCTGACAGTAGTTTCAGAGGAATTAGATTCCTACTTCCTTTTGAAGATTTATATTCTGAATAGAGTTGGACTCTGAATTTTCTGTAGGAATTAAATTCCTCATATATGTGAAGAACTGAATAGGGTTAAACCCTAATAAAAGCTTTTAAGGAATTAAACTCCCATTTTAAAGAATTATGATTAAGGGAATTAAATTCCCGCTGTTTCAACAGAACTATGTTCTTAATTAGGGTTCAACCATGTTTCTTTTTGTTCTGAAGGAATTAAATTCCCAATCACAGGGTCAGGCCCTACTTTTATCTTAAAGGAATTAAATTCCTATAGTTCTGTGAGAATTAAATTCTCATGTTTCCATTCCCTCTCTATGTTTTGGATCTGCATGGCAGGATCTCGACCCATTGAGAATTAAATTCTCAACCTAAAGGGGAGATGTGCACTTTGCAGATCCTCTATCAAAGAGAGAAGAAATATGTTCTTCTGTTTTATATTATCAGAGTTAAACTCTGTTGAGAATTCAATTCTCCCTCCTTCAAAAAGCCTTCCCTTTCTTACCTAGGGTTTTCCTTTGCAGAAGCTCCAAATTCCTCAAAGTAATCAAGGCTCTCTCTCTTTTTCCTCCCTCTGCGTATATGTCCCTTTTTTGTATCTCTTGGCTCCTATTTATAGGAGAAGCAGCCGAGTCAATTAGTTTTTTGACGAATCTTCATTGAGAGATTTGATTTGCATCCATCATTCGTTCTGGACCTTTGGATTATTAGGTGAATTTTATTCACCATTGGATTTCAAATCCGGGGATTCTCCCTTGTTATTTCGGTTAGATTTAAAGGGGAAGTCTTTCCAAACCCGAGATTTTCCTATAGATAGACGATATTTAATCACCTCTAAATCTTTAATCCGATCGGCTTCAGATAATCACTTTCCTTTGGAAAGATTTGAATTTCCTTCAGAATTTAATTCTGTTAACAAAATGGGCTTTGAAAGCCGGTCACGTGTGACCACGTGACCCCCTTGGAACGAGCCTTCCTCTTTCTTTTTATTCTCTGTCTTCTGGTTGCTGTTCAGTCATCACGTGTCAACACGTGACCATTGGTCACGTGTGAACACGTGACCCCTGTCTGGAGCCTCTTTCTTTGATTCAACTGGAGGACGTGACCTCTTCTGAAGCCTTTTCCTTGACTTGATCAGGGAACCAATGTGCCCTTTCCGCTGCTTTTATATGCCACGTGTCAACACGTAACTGCTGGTCACGTGTAAGCACGTGGCCCCCTTTCTGAAGCTTCTCCCATAAGCTTTTCTGATTTTAAATCAGGAAACAAATGCCCCCACAGCATTGTTCTCACGTGTCTGCACGTGAGTGCAACGCTGTCACCTTTGTGACCGTTGGATTCATTTAGGGATTTGGGGAGATGAAATGTTTCCATTGCCTTCTATAAATACCACTGTCTCTTCATAGGAGCCTTCACTTTGCTCATCTTCATCTTTTTCTTCTGAGAACTTCTTCCTTGAGAATTTAATTCTCGCTTTCAGAGCTTAGTTCTCTGTCTTGAAACAATCTTCAGAGTTTAACTCTGTTCGAAAAGAATTCTTTTTCTTAGGTAATGTTCTTGGACAACGATGGACCTTCACATTTCTCCGGATTTTAAATCCAAAACAAGGGTTTTTACCCTTTTTCCTTCATATTTTCTATAAGAACATGAAACCGCTTAACCTTCAAACTGTAGATCTCTTAGGGTTTAGATGATCTTTGGGGAGATGATGATGGCGTTTCAACCCCATGGAATTTAATTCCGTCAAAAATATTTCTGGGAATCTAATTCCCCTTTAATAAGGAATTTAATTCCAATGAAGGACTTGATTTCTTCACACGGAGGCTTCCCGGGGTCTCTTGGCCCTAGGTTGTTCTTCCTGCCATTAATGCAATGGGGGCTTTGTAATGATGTCTTTTTGTGGGAATTTAATTCCTTTGATTTTGTTGGATTCATTGTAGAGCCCGAGACAAATCCTGCATGGTCATCATTCTTTATTAAATGAGGATATTCCCTTTGTCTTATTGTAACGATTTGGCCTCATTATTAATGAGCCGTCATCTGGATTCTGTGGGGCCCATGTGTTTCGTAGCCCATGGTCCCAGAAAACTCTGCTGTTGCTTTCTTTAACTAGTCTTCACGTTCATGTATGAATATATATCGCTGACTTTCCTTTTAACGGTCTTCCTTTATTGGATTTCAGGTGCGATGGCTTCTGTTCCACGCTTTCCCTTTTCTCGCTCGGAGGCGGCTTTTCCTCAGTCACCATCTGATGAGGAAGCGATGGCGATGATTCGGGCCCATGACCCGAACTGTACCAACCTTCTTCAATGGGGATCTTGGTATAGTCAGATTATTCAAGGTCGCAGAAGTTTTCTTTGCGCGGTGCCAACGGAGCCCACTTTCCCCTTTTTACCGATGGATCCTCCAAGGACAGCTTTTGCTGTGGAAATGCCCAAATGGACTCCAACGGGGAGGCTGGAGCCTTCGACGACCGGTATTCCGAACCATCCGATCCCAGCCATAGACATCTTGGGACGGCGTATCTGCCAAGGTGAGGCCCACCCGTGGGGGCAAATTTATAAGATAGGGCTCACTCCTAGGCATCCTACGGGCTACCTTCTCTGGGCTCGTTACATCCTTTCTGCCCATCGGGCGCGGTTGCAGAAAGTCGGGCTCTACCAGGCCATATACGCGTCACTATTCCATTACAAGTCCCCCAGGCCTGGTGGGTCAAGACGTTTTTGAACCAGTGGAACCTTCCCACTAATACTTTCCTTCTGGGAGATCGCAAGGTTTCGATTTCTTTGGCCGAATTCTATGATATCTCGGGGTTGCCAATAAGGGGTAACCTGTATGAGGAGTTGTTGCCTCCTGACGAGTACGTTTTTGAACCCGAGCTCGCCCCAGTTGACGGCCTATCTGCTGAGAATGTTGTTCGCCACAAGCGCCCCAGTTTAATTAGGGCCCTAGGCATCTTCGACCGATTATTCACCGAGTCCGAGGAGCAGGGCGTCACTTTCAAGAGCTTCATTGCTCGTTTCCTTCGTGAGGACGCTTTATCGAAGACAGCCCCGAAGTTTGCCAACATTGGGGACCCCTTTGGGTTCGGTCCGAAGAGGTTGCCGACCAACGAATCAGATTTACCTCAGTATTACATCCCTATTATATCGCCGATACCTTTCGAATCCATTGCTGTCCCAGGCATGGACAAGGAGACGTTCTTTGTGGGGTTTGTTAGTGTCTGGCTTAGTTGGTTCGTTATTCCCATGCATCGCCGCTTCATGAGAGCCTCGGTCATCTACCCGGCTCATCGTATTGCTGAGGGGATGCGGTTGGCTGTCGGCATCCCGGCCTTGGCGCACCTCTATAACGGATTGGGCACCGCGGCTAACACCTCTACACCTGGCGTGGACGTAGTGAACTTTTCGTTTCATTATTTCACGTCGTGGATCGAAATGCATGTGCTGGGGTCTTTTGCTATGCATCAGAGGCCCGCTTTTTACGACGCCTATCCTTTCCCGCGACCTATGCGACTGGTGGGTGCTTCTGCTGCCGACCCAACTCAATTTGGGGCTATCCGGGTGCTGATTTCTCCTCATGCCCCCGCTGGAGGGTTGGTTTTTAATGATCGGGTTTTGTCTGCTCCCTCGGGTCCCGTTCAACAACTCTGGGACCGGTCGAAAGACAACGCGCCTTCTCTGAAGCCCCGGGAGGCCACGCATTTGTATACAATTAGACAGGGCTACTTGGTGTTTCGCCAGGACAGTGCAGCTCTTTTTATGCGGTACAATCCGCATCGATTTGCCCGGCAGCTTGGATACGACCAGGGTGTTCCTTTTGAGGCTTTTATAGTCGCCCCGATCCCTTCGCTTGATGTTGTTCGCGATGCCGCTCATCATTTCATGAGGCTGAACACCGGCTCTCATTTCATGGTCCCTGAAGCCGAGTACATCCCCCGATGCGTGGGTGCATTTACGGGCTGGTATCTTCATCGGATCACCCCAATTATTGCTGAAGAAAGAAGGGTTCTTCTTGGTCACGACGCCCCTCCTCAGGTCTCGGGAGCTAAGCTACGACCGAGGGTTCCAGTCCGCTTCCCTTTGAGGGAGATTGGCGCCGCCCTCATTCCGGGGGAGTCAGGGGTAGACCTTACTCCAACAGCTGGTATGCCCTTGGGTTCCCGATCGCGGGGTAGACGGGCTCCGGTAGTAGCACCTTTGCCGGTGGCGGCACCGCCCCCCGTGGCGTCGACAATGGCGATGTCGTCCTTGGTCGTGGCACCGAGCGAGAGTAACAAGGATGAGGGTGCTGAAGGCGATGTGGGCCAGCGCCATCCTAAGGCTTCACGAGGGAGGAAGCGGTCATCCTCAGCGACCGGCTCCGGGTCCAAACGGCGGAGGAAAGCGGCTACCACCCCGCTTGATTCTGTGGTGGAGTCTGAGCCTATCCTTGAAGACGAACCATTGGCCTTGCAAGAGTCAAATGCTGGACTTCTCTTCCCGAGTTCGCTGATGAGGAGGCTGCACAGTTGGCTGAGGCCATACGGCGTTCAAAAGACGCGTCCCATAACGCCAAGGTTCCGAAGAAGTCTTATCCCGCTGTAATTTTTTACGAAGACCCTTCGTGGATTCGGCGACGGTTTATCGGCCCTTTGGAGGAATGGGGGGAAAGGGCTTTGAAGCAGGCCGCTTCCGAAGATGCCGCTGATGCGCTTTCTTTATGGACCGGCGGTCATGAATCTACCCTTAAACCCCGGCGAGCTCACCTCCTTGAGAAGGAGAAGCGGCTTGAAGAAGCCATATTGAGGGCTTCTTTGCGTATAGGTACGTTGTGCTTCTTTTGTAGTCTTTTCGCTTATTTATGCTCGTGGGTATGTACCATTATTCTCATTTGAATCGTGCAAAATCTTCGATGCTGGGGGAGCTCCTTACTGGCCCATTAAAGCTAAAGCCCGCCGAAATTCTCAATGAAGCCTTGCTGGATGTGGAGGGGGCTGATGAGGCTGCTCCTCTCATGATAGAACCTCCGGCGGTGGTTCTTGATCAGGGAGTGCTTGCCCCTTTGGGGGAGGCTCCCTTGGAGGCCGCCGCCCCAATGACTCTTACTGAGGGCGGCCCAAAGGCTGGAAGCGAGGTAGTCGGGACTACTCTCCCTTTGTTGGAGCCTGAGGTCACGGCGGAGACCGTTGAAGCTGCTATCCCCCCGGCTCAGAATGGGAAGAGTGTTGAAGGTATCCCTCTGCGTTTTAATTTAGCAACCCCTTCACAGTCTGAACTCTTTTATCTTTCCCAGAATTACGCGGCTTGGCGGCCACGATCGCGGATCTGTCGCCTCGCCAGTCATTTCAGCGTTTATTGGAGATGGCAGCTCCGCAGGCGATCTCCCCTCAGCGTATTGTCCTTTCCTCTGGACAAGGTTAGTGTCATTCGCCATTTTTTTACCATAGCATTGTTACTATTTTGCGAAATGACATTGATGTCTCTTATAGTTTTAGAAGCCGACGATGAGGTTGAGGTCGTTGAAGGGCCAGGGGAACCTTCAGCTCCTACTTGCATGACTGTCGGTGAGTGACATTTTATTATAGTCCCATTCATTCTGCGTTTAAAAGTTTTACTAACATTCGCCAAATTTGAACAGCCCTGCCAGTCTCCATGGCTTTGGAACCGCGCATTGTGACGCCGCCCGGCCCTTACGCTTTGCGAGCTTCAGAACGCTTGGCCCAATTGAGCCTTGTCTCCCTATCTTCTTTCATCGAGGAGCTCCGTGCTGGTAATGCGACCACAGCCGAAGCGTTTGCCGCTGAAGCTAACGGCTCCCTCCCTTTTCTCGCCACCTATCATTGCGAGGAGGTGGTGCGGGTCTGGGTGGAGTTCTGTAGGAAGGTAGAGGCTTGTTTGTACGCTCTGGAATGTTCTCGCCTCTCCTCGGAAGCCGTGGCTGCAAAAGCGGAGTTACGAGGTCTGATAGCACGATGTGCGGCCAACATGACGTCGTGCGAGAAGAGACTTGGCCGCAAGTTCTCGGAGAGGGAGCTAGCCTCCAAGGCGTTTGGTGAGCTTCAAGCCAACCTCACAGCTAAAGCCAACAAAACGTATGAACTTTGGCGGGTGCTTCAGGAGTCTATCAAGGAGGTGGTGGCTCTTGATAAAGCCGCCACGTTTACTCGCGAGAGGGTTGAGGCTCACAAGGCCACTGAGAAAGAGCTTGAAACCCGGCTTGCTTCATATCAGGCCCAACAAGCTCAGGCGGAGGCTCGCCTTCTGGAGATCTTGCGTCATGAAGCCGTGGCTCAGCAACAGAACGATGAGCTGGTGAAATTATTGCACCGCCCGCCGGCTTGAGGACTTGTATCTTTTCTTTTTTTTCTTTTTTTTATATACTCATGGATGAGAGTATCTCTTTCTTTGTTTCTTTCATAAATTGTACTTTGTATCCATTTTGGTTTATGAATAAAAGATACAATTTTCCTCTCAATGGTGTGTCCCCTTTTTATTGAATGTATTCTGCGGACATTCTATCTTGATCTCCTTACAGGACAGCGATTGGATTCAGGGTTAAGATCTGTTTCCTAAGACTATTGCATTTTATGAGCCACGAGGGTCTCATAAAGAGTTTTTTCTCCCCACAGGTCGAGAGGATCCCATAGGTGTAAGTTCTTCGTGAGGATTTTAAGCAGGTCGTGAGGACCCGCAAGTGCTGAATGTGGTCACCCTTATCCGTGTTTCACGGGGTCAGAGGCTGCTCCAGGTATCGTAGTTTAAAGACGTCGCGGTCAAGGTTAAGGACCTCATAGTCCGTGGATTTAGGGACTCCACAGTCCGATGTTAGTTTTAAGACATCACGGTCAAGGTTAAGGACCTCATAGTCCGTGGATTTAGGGACTCCACAGTCCGATGTTAGTTTTAAGACATCACGGTCAAGGTTAATGACCTCATAGTCCGTGGATTTAGGGACTCCACAGTCCGATGTTTGGTTGCAGGGACCCGTCACCTCTTTGAAGACGTTGAAGAATTACAACGCCAGGTATCAAAGGAGTGAAGAGATGTACCCTTAAACCAAGGCAAAATCCGTAGGGAATCGGGGTGGTTGATCGTTAGTTTTAAGACATCACGGTCGAGGTTAAGGACGTCATAGTCCGTGGATTTTAAGGACTCCACTGTCCGGTATTTGCTCTGGATGCTTCACACGGGTTCACTGCCGTGCTAGGCGAGGACCAGGCTCCGCTCTGGATGCTTCACACGGGTTCACTGCCGTGCTCTGCGAGGACCAGGATCCGCTCTAGACGTTTTCCACGGGGTCAAAGAATGACATTATCCGTGTTCCACGTAACCAGGAATTTTGCACTAGATGCTTCACACGGGTTCACTTCCGTTCTCGGCGAGGACTAGGCTCCGCTCTGGAAGCTTCACACAGGTTCACTGCCGTGCTCTACGAGGACCAGGATCCGCTCTGGACGTTTTCCATGGGGTCAAAGAGTGACATTATCCGCGTTCCACGTAACCAGGAATTTTGCACTAGATGCTTCACACGGGTTCACTGCCGTGCTCGGCGAGGACTAGGCTCCGCTCTGGACATTTTCCACGGGGTCAAAGAGTGACATTATCCGCGTTCCACGTAACCAGGAATTTTGCACTAGATGCTTTACACGGGTTCACTGCCGTGCTCGGCGAGGACTAGGCTCCGCTCTGGATGCTTCCCACGGGGTCAAAGAGTGACATTATCCGCGTTCCACGTAACCAGGAATTTTGCACTAGATGCTTCACACGGGTTCACTGCCGTGCTCGGCTAGGACTAGGCTCCGCTCTGGATGCTTCCCACGGGGTCAAAGAGTGACATTATCCGCGTTCCACGTAACCAGGAATTTTGCACTAGATGCTTCACACGGGTTCACTGCCGTGCTCGGCAAGGACTAGGCTCCGCTCTGGATGCTTCACACGGGTTCACTGCCGTGCTCTGCGAGGACCAGGATCCGCTCTGGACGTTTTCCACGGGGTCAAAGAGTGACATTATCCGCGTTCCACGTAACCAGGAATTTTGCACTAGATGCTTCACACGGGTTCAATGCCGTGCTTGGCGAGGACTAGGCTCCGCTCTGGACGTTTTCCACGGGGTCAAAGAGTGACATTATCCACGTTCCACGTAACCAGGAATTTTGCACTAGATGCTTCACACGGGTTCACTGCAGTGCTCGGCGAGGACTAGGCTCCGCTCTGGATGCTTCACACGGGTTCACTGCCGTGCTCTGCGAGGACCAGGATCCGCTCTGGACGTTTTCCACGGGGTCAAAGAGTGACATTATCCGCGTTCCACGTAACCAGGAAATTTGCACTAGATGCTTCACACGGGTTCACTGCCGTGCTCGGCGAGGACTAGGCTCCGCTCTGGATGCTTCACACGGGTTCACTGCCGTGCTCTGTGAGGACCAGGATCCGCTCTGGACGTTTTCCACGGGGTCAAAGAGTGACATTATCCGCGTTCCACGTAACCAGGAATTTTGCTGATTGTATCCGCATTTCACGGGATCGGGGTTTGACTCTCTGTGGGAATACATCGTCGAGTCGTGGAACTGGGGGTTGCCACTGTTCCGCTTCGCTTGATGTTGTGTTTGCTGTCATGAGGCGAACGACGAGATGATCTCTAGGCTATCTGTGAATCGCCGAGATTTGGCTTCTCCTTATGATGAAACCTGAGGAAGGAGTATGATCCCTTCTTTGTTTGCGCCCCTGGATTATATACAGGGGTAGATGTACCATCACCTGTAGGGCGAGGATTTCACTTTTATTTTATTTCTTTTTCCGCGATGCTCTATCATTTCAGCTTTTATATCGCGAAGGTCGCGATTGCCCCATCATTTCGGCTATTTTTCGCGGTGCCCAATCATTTCGGCTATTTATTTATTTTCTGCTCGCTGCTTTTTATTGCGAGTTGCCCCATCATTTCGGCTATTTTTTATGCCTTCATTTTTACTTGCTGCTTTTTATTGCAAGTTGCCCCATCATTTCGGCTATTTTGTAGGCATGTGTGGCTTGCTAGCTTTTCCGCTGCAAACCTGGATTTTAAGCACCGATTTCGGCATCAGCACCGCTACAACTGGAATGTTGCCAGGAGAGAATCATCATTTGCCTTTGTCGATGATGAACAAAGGTGGCTCAGCAAACAGGGTTAAGGGTCCTGTCGACCAAGGCTTTTGACTTCATGAGCCGTAAGGGTCTCACAAAGGTATTTCTCCCTACAAGTCGTGAGGATCTTGCAGGTGTATTTTCTCTCTAGGGATCGTGAGGATTCCTAAGTGTGTGCTCCTCTGTAAGTCGTGAGGATCCTACAAGAGGGCTTTCTCCTTATGGATCGAGAGGACCTACAAGGGTTGGACTTTGCTGGGGAAATGTTTATTCGTGCCCGTGGATTGTATACAAGGGTCAGTATTGAGTCCCTTGTAGGGCAATATCGAAGGTTGTGGAGGATTTGCTTAAGAACAGGTTTAGGTTTCTGTAACTTAAGACTTTCAAATCTTATGAGCCGTGAGGGTCCCATAAGAGAGTTCTCCTTACGAGTCGTGAGGATCTCGTAAGTGTACTTTCTCCTTAGGAATCGTGAGGATCCCTAAGTGTGTTGCTCCTTTGTGAGTCGTAGGGATCTCACGCAGGTGGTTTCTCCTTACAAGGTCGAGAGGACCCTATAAGTGTCTTTTTAACGAGGTTGCACCCTTTCGGGTTTTCACAAACACTCGCCGGTAGTCCTGCTGTTTTTACTCACGGAGCCCTTTCGGATTTTCATCCATGCCCATTTTGCTTATGGACATACCGTTTTTATTTTATATATTTCCCTTCTTATTCTTTTTTTTGTCTCGTCAGCCCAAGGATGCTGCGGTAGTAGTTCAGGGACACTTCGGTCCGTCGCTAGTTTAAGGACGTTTCGGTCCGTTGTTAGTTTAAGGACGTTTCGGTCCGTCGTTAGCTTAAGGACGTGTTCGGTCCGTCGTTAGTTTAGGGACGTTTTCGGTCCGTAGTTAGTTTAAGGACATTTCGGTCCGTTGTTAGTTTAAGGACGTTTCGGTCCGTCGCTATGGGAAGGCCAGCTGCTGCTTGTAAAGTTTGAGCCTAGGAAGATAGCGAGCGGACATAGTCGTCGTCATCTATCATTGACCCAGGCTATGGCTTATCAAGCATAGTATTTCTTTAAGAAGCGGCCGTTTATTGGCCTGAAAGGCCTTTCACCGTGCATGTCCACGAGCAGATAGGCTCCACCCTGGTAGACCTTGTCTATGATGTAAGGGCCTTCGTAGTTTGGCTCAAATTTCCCCCGCTTGGCACGATTGGGGATCATAGGTCTTTTGACCACTAGCACGAGTTCGCCTTGGCGGAATGTCCTCGGCCTGGTCAATCTTTCGTACGAGCGCGTCATCTTCGCTTTGTAAGCTTCTAGATGTTGTTGCACCATGAGCCGGGTTTCGTCGAGGGCATCAAGCTCCTCAAGCCGTAGGTGAGCGTTTTCTTCGTCCGTCAGCTCGTGGTGGACCGCCACTCGCAGAGAGGGTAACTCTATCTCGAGGGGGAGTACTGCTTCCGTCCCAAATACTAACGCGTACGGCGTTGTGTTCGTGGCCGTCTTGAATGTAGTTCGATAAGCCCAAAGGGCTTCTTGCAGCCTCTCGTGCCAGTCTCTCTTATTCCGGGAAACGGTCTTTTTTATGATCTTCGTCAAGGTCTTATTGAAGGCCTCGGCCAGACCGTTAGCTCGTGGGTTGTAAACTGAAGAATATCTCCAGTCTATATTGTGCTGCTCCGCGAAGCGGCTAATCTTATGGCTTCTGTAGGCTGGCCCGTTGTCGGAGATAATCCGCCGTGGGGTTCCGAACCGATAGATGACGTGCGTCTTGAAGAAATGGAGGATATTCTCCGTCTTCACTTCCCTCAGCGGTACTGCTTCTGCCCATTTAGAGAAGTAATCAGTTGTCACCAGGATAAAACGATGTCCCCGGGATGATGCTGGCTCGATGGGGCCGACTATGTCAGTCCCCCACATTTCGAACGGCCAACTAGCCACCGTTGGATGTAGTGGATTCGGATGTTGGTGGATAAAGTCTCCGTGGATCTGGCACGAGTGGCATTGCTTCGCATACTCGAGGCAGTCCTGGATCATCATGGGCCAGTAGTAACCCATCCGTTTAATTTTTAACTTCATCTTTGGGCCTGCTTGGTGAGAACCGCAAAGTCCGCCGTGGACTTCCTGAATGACTCTTTCCGATTCGTCAGGTCCTAAGCATCTCAGCCATAGAGAATCAAACGATCTCTTGTATAGAGTATCGTTGACGAAGGCGAAAGATAGGGCTCGTTTCATGAGCTGATGCCTTGAGGATGTATCTTTGGGCATTCGGTGGGACTTAAAGTAGTCTACGAAGACTTCCCTCCAGTCCTCAGCCTTCTCACGGTCTTTTATTTATAGGGTTGTCTGCTCAGTCGCTCCCTTTTCTTTAGATAATTCCGGAGGTATTTTTGCCGGGGCAAGCACTCGACGGCTTTGTACCACGATTCTTACATCATCGAGGTTTTCGTCCGCCAGTTCTTTAGCAAGTTTGGCTAACGCGTCTGCTTTGCTGTTTTCCGCGCGTGGTATGTTCTCCAAAGTATAGGAGGGAATTTGGGTCAATAGTTGTTGCACCTTTTCTCCGTACCTCACCAACTCCGGTTTGCACGTTTGGTAATCACCATTTACTTGACTCACAACCAGTTGAGAATCCCCGTATATAAGGAGGTCTTCAATTCCCAAGTCGATGGCGATTTCGAGGCCCGCTATCAGAGCTTCGTATTCAGCTTCATTGTTTGTCCTCGGCTCTGTTAAGGAGAAGGCGAAGCGCATTATCCCTCCTTGTGGAGTCGCAAAGATGAGGCCTATCCCCGATTTGATCATTGGGATACCCTGTTTCTGTTTCTTTACGGAGGACGCTCCATCGAAATAGAGTTCCCATCAAGTGCTACCACCGCCAATCGCATCAAATGCATGCTCGTCCGGCAAATCACAGTTCAGAGGAGAATCGGCCGGTATCGGGTGCTCAGCGAGGAAATCGGCAATGGCTTGGCCTTTTACTGCCTTGAGAGGTTGATACGTTACCGAGAACTCCATCAAAAGTAGGGCCCACTTAGCGAGTCGTCCCGTCAATATGGCTTTTGACATCAAGTATTTAAGGGGGTCCACTTTTGAAATAAGACGGACTTCATGCGCCAACGCATAGTGCCTGAGCTTTGTTACCGTGAAGATTAAGGCCAAGCAATGTTTTTCAATGGGAGAGTAGTTGCTTTCTGCCCCCAGTAGAACTCGACTTAAATAGTAGAGTGCTCTCTCTTTTCCCTGATCGTTCTCTTGCGCCCATAATGCGCCCAAGGAACCTTCGAGGGCGGTCGTATAAAGAATGAGGGGCTTTCCCTTGACCGGCGCGGCTAACACCGGAGGGTTCTGCAGGTACTGCTTGATCTCGTCTAGTGCACCTTGGCATTTGTGACCCCAAACGAATGGAGTTCCCTTTTTCATCAGGTGGCTGTAAGGACGGCATTTGCCTGAAAAATTGGCGATAAATCGCCGGATGTATGCGAGCTTCCCTTGGAGAGACCGCAACTGTTTGAGGGTTCTTGGTGGAGGCATTTCCATGATCGCTTTAATCTTTGACGGATCTATTTCAATACCTCGGTGTCGAACGATGAATCCCAGGAATTTGCCCGAGGAGACTCCAAACGCGCATTTGAGGGGATTCATTTTCAAATTATATTGCCGAAGGCGTTGAAATACAGTCTCCAGGTGGTTTAAATGCTCTTCGTATGACATGCTCTTTACTACGAGGTCATCGATATAGCACTCGACGATGTCATGTATGAGGTCGTCTCGAAGATTTTTGTCATGGCCCTTTGATAGGTAGCGCCAGCGTTCTTTAGACCAAAGGGCATAACCCTGTAGCAGAATATACCCAGAGGGGTTCGGAAAGCGGTGTGCTTCTGGTCTTCGGGATGCATTTTTATCTGATTGTATCCTGACGAACCGTCCATAAAGGAGAAAACCTCGTGAGTGGACGTGTTATCTATCATTAGCTCGGTTACCGGCACTGGGAAATCATCCTTTGGACAGGCTTTATTGAGATCCCTGAAATCCACGCATATGCGTACCGTCCCATTCTTCTTCATTACCGGGACGATATTGGCGATCCAATCGGGATATTGGACTTCTTGGATAAACCCAGAATCGATCAGTTTCTTGACTTCGGCGTTGATGCTCATCTCAAGCTCGAGTCGCATCCTTCTTGGCGCCTGCTTGACTGGCTTGATATCTGGGGATATTGCTAGTTTATGCACAGCGATCTCCGGATCTAATCCTGGCATCTCGGAGTAGTTCCACGCGAAGCAGTCTTTATGCCGCAGAAGCACGTTCTTTAACGCGGCCACCCTTTCTTCAGAGAGTAGCTCGCTGACAAATGTCGGTCGCGGGTCATCCGCCGATCCCAACTCAATCTTCTTGAGGTTATCTGCAGTAGTATGTATACCATCTTCCAGTTCTTTCGGAGCAGGCGGAAATTCTGAGATCACCTCATCATCGCCATTCTCAAAGCACTGGGGAAGGTCATCCATGTTCTCGCGCTCTTCTTTTAATATCGTAATCGTATAACAGGTGCGAATCCGCTCCCAGGACCGAGGCGGATCCGGTTCTGCTCTTGCGGCCTTGGGTTCATGCTTTTGTGGCGGCGTTACCCTCCAGCCATTGGATAAAGCGAATCTGCCCCGTTGGTACTGGTCCTCGACCCAGTTCTTGAAGGTGAAGCAGTCTTCGGTAGGATGACCTATGGCTCGGTGATAAGAGCAATAGCTCAAACGAGAAGCCTCGTTAGCTTGCTCAGGGTGTCTAGACTCTGGAAGCGCGATCATCTGATGTTTTAAAGCGAGCTTGAGTAACCTCTCCGTCTTGTCTCGGGGGAAGGAGTACGCTCGACTCATCTTCTCCATGAGGGACGAATCCGAGCCGTACAGTACCCGATCACGTAACCCTCTCATCCTGCGTCGTTGTTGTCGGCTCCTCTTCCCACTTCTTAATTTATTTCCGTCTTCGCATTGGGCCTTTCGTACGACGGGTTGACAAAGATGAGCATCTTTGTCTTTTGGAGCCTGTTGAAATAGACGTTGCGTCCTAGCCTTCTCGTAGATGGCCATCTCGCGGTTGTGGTCTTCCCGAGCTTTCTGACCCATTTTCCTGATAGGCTTGTCCGTTCGTTCTTCAAACGACGGACTCGGTGCTTCAATCGCGGGGTCTGGTTTTGATGAGGGGTTGGCATCTCCTGACGAGGCGTCCTCTTCTTCATCAAAGGTGTATATGGCGTAGCTGCTGTGGGCCCGTTCCCGTTTTCCCGCTCTCGCGTATCCAAGCCCGAGTGTCTCCATTTTCCCATTGGGCAATTTGCGTTGAGTTCCGGGGACATCCCAAATCTTGTTGTAGAACCGAGCCTGCCGAACAGTCTGTTTTAAGGGTATTCCCTGGCGCTTCAATAGCTTCTTTAATCCATTTGTATAGTATCTAGGCAGACGGATGGGTTGGAGCCTGTCAGGTGTAGCATCCGCGCCATGCCAAATCTCTTTCTCTACTTTCGACTCCGAGGATCGGTAGAATAGGATCACCTTCTCACCCCTTTGCCTGGGAGGGACGTAAAATGTTCGCAGGTCCTGTACATTATGAGCTTGCAGCGTGTCGAGATCCTTGTAGTGTTCTCGCGGTACCATGGTGATTTGCAAATTATGGTCATCGCCAGGAGGTGCTTGTATTGACAGCCGATTGGAGAACACAGCGTTAACTTCATCCTCTGAATCACTTCCGAAGACCAGCATGGGGGCGGGCGTCCCCAGGTTGTTGCATTGAGATGGCCCTGCATAAACTATCTCTTCCTCTTCTTCGGTATCGCTCCCGAAAACAGGGATGGTGGCGGCGGTTTTGTTCTCCGGGTCGCGACACCTTTCTGTATCCTCGAAATCTGGCAAAAAGTATTTCGCATCTTCGTATTTGCGGACTTCGTTCACGGAAAATGGGTTCAACTCACCTGTTACAGTATACTCGAAACCATCTTTAAAGTACTTCATACACTGATGTTGTGTAGAAGGGATGATGTTGTACTCGTGTAGCCAAGGACGGCCGAGTAAGGCGTTGTAGCAAGTCTTGGCGTCGATGACATGGAATTTGATGTCCGTGACGAGAAGTCCAAAGCGTAATGTTAGTATCACAGATCCGAGAGTCCGTGACGATTGTGAATCGAAACCGGAGATAGTAATTTTGTCCCGAGCGAGGTGTTGCACACTCATGCAGATTTCCTTCAACACCCGAACATTAAGGAGATTGACGGAGGACCCATTATCCACCAGGTTCTTGCCTATTTTGATATCATGGCAGTATCCGGAGACATATAGGGGACGGTTGTGGTCGCACGTCCCGAGAAGGAGATCTTCATCACCGAAAGTGATATCGGCCGTATGCACTTCCTCCAGTTCATCCTTCATCTTTTCAGTGGCGAGGAAGGCTTGGAATTGCTCAGGTTCTTATAACGCCTTAATTAGTGAGTCTCGCGCTTCTTTTGATAATAGGAGGGCATCGAGAATGCTAAGCTGAGAAGGTAGCTTCCTTAGGTGCGCGAGGATGTTATAGTCCACCTTACCCTTCCTGGGAGGGTCTTTGGTAGTTAGTTCTTTCATGACTTGGTCATCTAAAGTGATATCCTCAGTGACCTTTTCCTTTCCCTTATCTTTTCTATTCGCGGGCCCGAGATTCTTTTCTGGGAGTGTGCGATTGCGCAGCTGAATGTTTTCGCAGGCTTCCGATTTCTCCTCTTTCCCTAAAACGGATTCTCTAAAGAGAGGGCCCAGAGTCATTTCTTCATCAGAGTCGCTCCCAAAGGTGAGAACTTGTGACCCCTCGGCGTGAGCCATATAACAGTTGCCAGTAGTTCGGTTGTGCCCTTCGACAGTGCTTCTTTGCTCCCGACGGATCTTGCGTTTCATGCGCTTGACATGTTGCCGACGAGCAACATATCCTTGCCACCATATCTTAAAGGCGTCGCACTCCTCCGTGGGGTGTGAGATTTTCCGATGATATGCGCAATAATCAGGGTGCCTCTCCGCCCCATCGTGCGTGTTTTCTTCCGAAGGTGGTAGCTTCATTCCCATCGACATGGCTTTGGCAAACCTTTTCCTCGTCTTGAGTATCTTCTTGTCTACTTCGGATGCCTTTTGCTCGGGCAGGGGTAGTTCAACGCTTTCATTCAGTCGCCCGCCTTTGGTTCCTTCTGACGTTGCCATCTCACGCTCCTGATCCGCTTTACTCTTTAGAAGAATCTCGTCTAGAAAGGCATTGATCATTTCATTTGTCAGCCACGCACGCTCTGGTTCGGGCTCCGTCTCCAGCTTCGTAGTGCCAGGAGTTTTCTCATCGTCGATAAACGAGTGGGAGATTACGTTACAACTCGCCACATACTCTTCGGATTCATCCGATGAGCTCTCTTCATCATCTCCCTCTTGAAAGATGTGGTTGAGGAACTCTCGCAGTGTGACAGGAGTTCGCGCCTTTTGATTGTATTCTTCCAGCGCGTCAATTTGCTTCTGCAAGTTCGTGTGCTCGTCTCCAAGCTTCACGGGCTTCTTGGATTTCTTCTTCTTTTTGTTCGAAGATTTTGACGGTTGGGCGTGAGTATTTGGGCCATTATCGCGAGTCTTCGTAGTTGGGCGGGGCTTCAACATCCCTTCGATAACTTGAGGTTCAAGAGGGTCCTCCCACCTGATCGCGGGGCACGCATGAAGGTCTCTCAGCATTCTTTTGGTTTTAGTTGATAGCACGACCTCCCATGGAGCTTCTTCAATAAAGGAGCAAGTTGCCCCCGGTGTATCTGCTTTCTTAGGAGTATGCGGCTGTGGTGGGTTCACCTTCCACTTTTCGGATAGTACAAATTTCCCCTGGAGGTATTGATCTTCAATCCATCCTTTGAAAACGAAGCAATCCTCAATCGGATGGCTTACCGTTTGATGGTAAGGGCAATAGTTGGGGTTATTCACCTCAATGGGTTGTGGCGGTCGCCTTGGATTTGGCAAGTTTATAAGTCTGTTGCGTACTGCCAGCTCGAATAACCGTTTCGTCTTGTCCCGTGGGAACGAGTAGGGACGTTTCATCTTCTCATTATAATACCGGCGTCTTTCTTCCAGTTGATCTGCCGGTTTCGGGGCGTTGGGTTGCTGCTGGGCATTCGCGACGAAGGTTGCCCTTCCTTTACCCTTGTCATTCCGAGGTTCCGACTTCGGGGGAGGTGGTCTATGACCCATCTGGTCCATCTGAGCCAACTTGTCGATTAAAGCCTGGAATGTGGTTGGCTTAAAGAACATCATAAACTGGGAGATAGTTGCGTGGGGATCTAGGGTTCCCACGAACATGCCCACTGCGGATGCTTCCTCAATGCGTTGCTCGCATCTCGACCATAAATTCCGCCAGCGTATAGCATACTGGACCCAGGTTTCGCCTGGTTTTACCCTGGCGTTAATCAATGCAGTTATTGGAGTGCGTTCGCTGGCACTTGCGAATCGCTGAGTGAACAACAGCTCCATTTCAGCGAACGTTTTGATAGAATCGTTCGGGAGTTCCGAATACCATTCGAACGTTGTTTCTGATAAGCTGCCTACGAACTGGCGGAGCAACAGTTTATCATCACCGCCGGTGTTACCGCAGAGGGCCCGGAACTGGGCGACATGTTGATGGGGGTCTTCTCTGGCTTCCTCCTTTTATGAGCCATGGAGGTTGAGGGGGCCGTTGAGGTGGGCGTCCAGACATCCTTTCGGGGTTTAGCCTGGTGACCAGCTTCCGGTTGGATTTTCAGCTTCTTGTGCTGGCGGGAGAGGTTTGGATCGATGATCGAGTCTCGGGACTGCCGCCAAACCTTATAGATTTTGGAAGACAGCCGTTGAGGGGATCGGGGCTGTTCTGATTTTATTTCCACAACCTTTTTTAATGGGGGAGGAGACTTCTTTAGCACTGCAGTAGGGGAATTCCTTCGCACCTTATTTAGCATTTCGAAGCTGTTCCCAGTTGGAACAGCAGCATTAACTTCTGCCATCGGGGCTGATGGAGTCAACCCGGAGGGGGAGTTGCCTCCAGCCTTCCTTACTCAGCGCCAATGGCGACGTCGAGCGTGTCGAGCGGACGGCGTTGGGTCAGCGGTAAGAATGGTTTCGTCTTGCCCCCTGTGTGGGTGAGGGGTCGCTGTTGGTGTTAGCCTATCAAAGACCGATGTCCTTTGGGCAGTAGGAGCGGGAGCTGGAGCCGTCAATCTTGTAAAGACCGACTTTTTGGCCGGAGAAGCCGCCTTGGCGATTTCGGGGGCAGGAGCGGTCACTTTCTCAGAAGCAGCCTTCTCTGAGATTGTAGGCCCCATGATGAGTTAGCAGGATTTCTGGCCCAATCTAGAGAAGACCGAGGCGTTGACGTTGGGCGACTCATTGAGAGGAGCCGTGGCAGGGGTAAGACGATCAAAGACCGACTTCTTGAGAGCTTCCTTTGTCAGCACCGGCGCCGCGAAGCTTGATGGTGGGAGTATAGTCCCAAAGAACAATCCAGTAGTGGCTTGAGTTACCTGGTCCACCGGCATTGTGAACAACGAAGCAGCTTGGGGTCCATAGGCTATACCTCCTGGCGAGGTAAAGCGTTGGTCGCAATTGCAGCTTGAGCAGTTGGAGAATTTCGCAGAAGTAAAAGCCATCGATCCTTTGCTTTCTGCAATAAGCAAGACGCCAATTCTTAGTATCTTGAAACCCAAGGGCAACTATTAGCGAACCGCGATTGGTTCGCGAATCACGACACACGAAGTGTGGAGTGGAAAGAGGAAAAGGTCCCACCGGGCGTGCCAGAATCTGTTCCCCTCCGAAAGACGGCGCACAAGACTGCGATGTCTTGGCACTGAGATTCGGGGCAGATGCTAATTGGTGCTATCCGTCCACCTCTCCGAAGATGCCAAGTCGATTTATGGCACCATGTATCGAAGGTTTAGACGGATGTGGCCGATGTAGCAGACTTCGTCAGATTCCCCCTCGTTTGAGGGGTTTTTGATTGTGGGGACGCTCTTCCCTGCAGGCGCAAGCCCCTGCAGTTAATTACGCTACCGCATCGCGGTAACAACTTTCTCCTTCTCCAGATGGTCACTTCGTGTCGTGGGTATTTATTTTGTTTTGTTGCCCGTGGATTGTTTACGGAGACCGAGTTATGTCGTCGCCCGTAGGGCGTGGACTAGTCCAAATCCATGTTTATCTTAGATTTGGGTTTGGGGGTTTGGTTTGAGGATACGTCAGCCATACTTGAGGCTAAGATCAACTCAAACGTTTGTTAAGGATACGTTAGTCTAACGTTGAGACTAAGATCAACTTAACGAGATCGTTTAGATCCGACAAAAGAGCATTTGGGCTCTATTGTTCCAGTTTAGGGACATAGTGGTCCATCATATGTGTGGCCGTCGGGACCCGCCACCTCTCTGACGACGTTGAAGGATTACAACGACGGATGTCAGAGGAGTTCAGAGATGTACCCTCGAGCCAGAGTTAATTGGAGGGATTCATAGTCCAGTCTGTTTGAAGGTTTAAGGATACGTTAGCCATCTTTAAGGCTAAGATCAACTTAAACGGGACCGTTTAGATCCGACAAAAGAGCATTTGGGGCTCTATTGTTCTAGTTTAAGGACATCACGGTCCATGGGTAGTTTAAGGACATCACGGTCCATGGGTAGTTTAAGGACATCGCGGTCCATGGGTAGTTTAAGGACATCGCGGTCCATGGGTAGTTTAAGGACATTGCGGTCCCTTGCTAGTTTTAAGACATCTCGGTCAAGGTTAAGGACGTCATAGTCTATGGGTTTAAGGACTCCACAGTCCGGTATGTGCTCTGGATACTTCACACGGGTTCACTGCCGTGCTAGGCGAGGACCAGGCTCCGCTCTGGACGTTTTCCGCGGGGTCAAAGAGTGACGTTATCCGCGTTCCACGTAACCAGGAATTTTGCATTAGACATGGGTTTAAGGACCCCACAGTCCATATCATGGGTGGTCGTCGGGACCCGTCACCTCTTTGAAGACATTGAGGGATTACAATGCCAGGTATCAAAGGAGTGAAGAGATGTACCCTAGAACCGGAATGGCTTAAGTAGTCTTTGGCCCAATTTGGGGTCAAGACCGATTAATTATGTTATGAGCCCATTAGCCCAGTTAATTACGAATTGAAGACTCATGGCCTAGCTCGAGCTAAGTCCTATCATATCTGGAATATTGGCTTCTTGTTGGTCCATTGAAGGAGAGGCTTTGCCTCTATCCATTTAGCCAATTGGGCCAAAGCCTACTTAAGCCATTCCGGTTCCGGCTCCACGTGGAGCGCTTGGTGCGGAGCGCCAGACTTGGAGCACTAAGCGCTTCTTATAAAATAACGCCCATGTGATGAGCACGTGGAGCGCTTGGCGTTGAGCGCCAGACTTGGAGTGCTAAGCACTTTTTATAAGATAGCGCCCACGTGAGGAGCACGTGGAGTGCTTGGCACTGAGCGCCAGGCACTGTTTTTTGGCAATTCTGATCAGTTCGGTGCTCTGAGAATTAAATTCTCGTTTATAAGAGACTTTGTCTCATGGATCTAAGAACTAAGTTCTTCTTTTATGATGAGATGATATGATCTCTTTTACTTTTATGAAAGACTTTGTCTTATAGATCTGTGATCTAAAAAAAGAACTAAGTTATTCTGATGTGAGAGTTAAACTCTTAAATATGGAGGAGGTGATATGATCTCTCTCCTTATTATTTACCTTGAGAAGAAATTTCTCTCGTCTTTGAAGTTTGAAGTTTATGGGGGGGTTCCTCTATGTTTCTTCTTGAAACTTATGGGGGGTTTCTTCTGTACAAGACTTGAAATCTTGGGTCCTTTATATAGGGGAGGCTGATTTGTTGAATCAGTTAAGAAAATATCTCCTTGAGAGATCTCTGATTGATTTGGGGATTTTATCCATCATTGGATCTTTGATCCTAGGGCTTCTGTTTTACAGAAGACACTTTTCTTGTTTCTAACAAGGTTGGAAAAATATTTTCCCACACATAGCTTATTCTGTATCTTGGTGATTTTTAATCACCATTGGATCTTTGATCCAACGGTGCTCTGATTTACAAAGTACAATCTTTTTTATTTAGAAAGATTTGAGAAGTATTTCCTCAGTCAGAATTTGATTTTGTATCTTGGTGATTTTTTAATCACCATTGGATCTTTGATCCAACAGTAGAGAACATGTGGGTAATATAAGGTTTAGAATTCCTCAGTCAGAATTTTTTAATCACCATTATAAAGAATATTTTTTTAATCACCATTGGATCTTTGCATCGATATTTATAAGGTTTAGAATTCTCCAAATCAAGCCAACAAATCCCCCAAATCAAGCCCCAAAAAATAACGCATGTGGGTAATATTCTTTATAATGCTTATGATTACCATTTACTAAAACAAATCTTTAAAAAGAATTATTGAGCTCTTCCATTTTAGAGTAGACACAATTGTTAGGTAATAAATGATATTTAAATTTAAAATTATTCATCTAGCAAAATAATTCAAATATTTTCTTTTAAAACGCATGATTGATTAACTTACCATAATAATTAAGCTACATTTGGACATAATTATGAGGTATCATGCATGTATATAAAGAAAATTAAGATATTATGCATATATGTAATAAAAAAATTTAGGTATTGTGAATAATAAATACAAAAGAAATGTGGAGCCTTGGTGTGGACCTAGATTTCGAAAATTAGAAACAAAAAGAATAAAACCACTTATGACAATACTCGAACACGCAACCTATACGCTAGAACCTATTGTATTGAAACCAACTCAGCATTAAGAGTTTAATGAATCTAAGTTGCTCTTTTAAAAGTATAAAATATTTTGTACAAATAATTCTTTTTCTTTCCAAACAAATCATGTAAAAACTCTTCTCTTTTCAAAAATTTTAATTTAGATTTCTAAAAATCAAGTGATTCTTTTTGTTAACAAAATAAAATTAAAATACAACAAAATTAAATATCGGCTTCCGAAATATTTAAAAAATAAACTTTTATTTGTATTAGAAAATACAATCGTTACAGAAGGAATGCATTTTATTTAAATTAGGGTGTGCTGATTTAGATTTGGATTTATGAGTGGATGCTCCACCTGCACTTACAGATGATAGTATTGCTACTCAAAAAGCATTTCATGAAAAGTGAGGCGCTCAAATCGGCTTAGCCTCTTGCTTATTAAATCTCAAGTTTCTAAGCCTATTCGAGATTCCATTCCATCTTGTGACACTGCTAAGGAATTTATGAAAGCTATTGAGGAGCGGTTTATCAGTTCTGATAAAGCCAAACTTAGCACCCTAATATCTAAATTGTCATCTATGAAATATTTTGGGAATGAAAGCATCCGGCAGCATATTATAGAAATGAATGACATCGCTGCTCAGCTGGGTGACATGAAGGTTACCATTTCAGATAATTTTTTAGTTCATTTCATTCTAAATTCCTTGTCTACTGAATATGGACCTTTCAAAATCTCTTATAACACACACAAGGAAAATTGGTCAGTTAATTATCTCCTATCCATGTGAGTTTAAGAGGAGGAGAGATTGAAGGGTGAGAAGGTGCAATCTACACATTTGGCTTCTCATCAAGATAAGAAAAGCAAGGTTTCATGGAAAAACATATGGAAGAAGAAAACGCCTAGTGAGAAATACAATTCTCATGAAAGTGCTAGGCCTAAAGGAAATTCTTCTCCTGGAAAGTGTTTCTTTTGCCGCAAGAAAGGACATCAAAAGAAAGATTGCATCAAGTATAAGAAATGGCTAGAAAAGAAAGGTATATTATCATTTGTCTCGTATGAATGCAATTTAATAAATGTTCCTATAAATAGCTGGTGGATTGATTCAGATGCCTCCGTTCACATTACCAATACCTTGCAGGGCCTTCCGAGCCAACCCAACATGAGCGAATCATCTTCTCCAGAAACAAGATGCGTTCACATGTGAAGAAAGTTGGTACTTGCCGGATTATGCTGGATACTGGGTTTACGCAAGATCTTGTGGACGGATTCTTTGTTCCATCCTATAGTAGAAGTCTAATTTTTGTTTTTAAGCTTTGCAAACTTGGTTTTAGTTTCATGTTTAATGACTCTAAATTATTATTGAATAAAGAATTTGTTGTTTTTTATTATGATTATTTATCTGATTGTTTGTATAGGCTTAATAACATAATATCTTGTCAAGAGTTTTTATTTGTTCAATATAACTTAATTGACAATAAACGTGGTTCGGTTTCTGATCAATCTTATATGCTTTGGCATAGAAGGTTGGGACACATATCTAAAGAAAGAATTCAAAGGTTTGTGAAGGATGGGATTTTAGGACCTATCGACTTCACAAATTCTAAAATATGTGTGGACTGCATAAAGGGTAAGCAGACCAACACATTAAAAAAGAATGCCAAAAGGAGCACTGGAATAGTTGAAATTGTTCATACAGATGTGTGTGGACCATTTTCTCCGTGCTACACATGAGAAAATTATTTTGTCACCTTTATTGACGGCTACTAACGTTATATGTATCTTTATTTACTTTTTGAAAAGGGTGAAGTATTTCTATCATTTAAAGATTTCAAAAGGGAAAGAGAGAAACAATCCGGTAAAGTGATAAAGATGGTCAGATCAGATAGAGGTGGTGAATATTACAGTAAGTTCACAAATATGGGGCAAAAAGAAGAACCATTAGCTAGATTTCTTAAAGATGAAGGCATTGTGCCTCAATACACCATGCCCGGAAGTGCATATCAGAATGGTGTTGCTGAAAGAAGAAATCGCACGCTTAAAGAAATGGTTCGGACAATACTTACTCATTCAACCCTTCCTTTACCTTTATGGGGTGATACTTTAAAGACAACAGTACAAGTGCTAAATAAAGTTCCTACTAAAACTGTTGAAAAGACTCCTTATAAGTTATGGACAGGTAAGAAAACATCTTTATCATATATGCACATTTGGGGATGTCCTGCTGAAGCTAAACTATAAATAAAGGCTTTTGACCCTAGAACCACGAGCGGTTTCTTTATGGGTTATCCGGAAAGATCAAGGGGTTTTAGATTCTATTTTCCATCTCATAAACCAAAAATCATGGAAACATAAAAGGCAAGACTCCTTGAAGATAATTGCATTATTGGGAGTGATGTAACTCAAAGGATCACTTTTGAGAAAGTACAGGTTCCAGTATCCACGCCTGTACTAGATGATGTGATTTTTCCTATGGTAGTTTCTCAACAAATCATTTAAGAAGAACCTATCATTGATGCTATACCCCAAGAAGAGCAATTAGCTGATAAGATAGCTAAGCAACCACAAGATGCGGAACCTCAAGATGTAAATGTTGAAGCACCTGTGCGGAGATCCTCAAGGTTAAGGAAATATGCCATCCATAAAGATTATGTGGTTTATCTCCAAGAGCATAATGATGACAACATAGAAATTGATGATCCCGTTTTGTTTTCACATGCCATGAAGAGTGAAAATTCCTCACAATGGTTTGAAGCCATAAAGGAAGAGCTAGACTCTATGGATAAGAACCATGTTTGGGACCTTATAGCATTGCCTGAAGGAGTCAAATCTGTTGGTTGTAAATGGATATTCAAGATATAAAGAGACTCCAACGGAAAATTTGAAAGGTACAACACCAGACTTGTGGCAAAAGGTTTCACTCAAAAGGAGAGAGTTGACTATACCGAGACCTCTCTAGTATCATCGAAGGAATCATTTAGAATAGTCATGGCCTTTGTAGCTCATTATGACTTGGAGCTACATCAAATGGATGTGAAAACCACATTCTTAAATGGAGATCTTTATGAAGAGGTTTACATGTAACAACCTTAAGGGTTTTCTACATATGAGTCAAATCATTTAGTATGCAGACTTAATAAATCAATATATGGACTTAAGCAGACCTCCCGTCGATGGTATATGAAATTAAAAATGATAATTTTATCTTTTGGGTTTTCATCAAACACCATCGATCGATGTTTATACCTAAGGATTAGTGGAAGCAAGTTCATAATATTGGTTTTATATGTTGATATTCTGCTCGCCAGTAACGATTTGGGCTTATTAATTGAAACCAAGAAAATTTGCTCGCCAGTAACGATTTGGGCTTATTAATTGAAACCAAGAAAATTTTTTCCTTTAATTTCGAAATGAAAGAGGTGATGTCACTTATGTTCTCGCATTGAGATTCACCGTGAGAAATCTAAGGGACTACTTGGATTGTCTCAAAAAGCTTACATTTCGAAGGTTCTCGAGAGATTTGGAATGCAAAGTTGCTCTCCTGGAGCAGCACCCATTGTTAAAGGGGACAAATTAAGTTTGTTACAATGTCCCAAGAACGAACTAGAGAGTAAACATATGGCTGTCATACCATATGCCTCAGCAGTTGGAAGCTTGCGGTACGCTCAAATGTGTACTCGTCCGGATATTGCCTACGCAGTAGGGATTCTTAATAGATACCAAAGCAATCCTGGTATGGCACATTGGAGAGCTGCTAAGAAACTAATGCGCTATCTATAAGGAACAAAAGACTACATGCTCATATATTGTAAATCAGATCACCTAGAAGTCATTGTCTATTCAGATGAGGATCTTGCAGGGTGCCAAGATAGTAGGAAATCCACAACCGGTTATGTATTCCTACTAGCAGGTGGTGCCATCTCATGAAACAACATAAAGAAGACCACTACAGTTGCTCATACCATGGAAGCTGAGTTCATAACCCTTTATGACACTTCATTACAGGCTATTTGGATAAAGAACTTCATTACAGGTCTAAAGGTGGTTGATTCAATTAAGAGACCACTTCAGATCTATTGTGATAATGAAGCTGGAGTATTTTTCTCTAACAACAATAAAAGTTCCACTTCATGCAGATATTTGGAGATAAAGTATTTTGTTGTTAAAGAAAGAATTGAGAATGATGTAGTGTCCATTACTCATGTTAGTACACATGATATGTTAGCAGATCCATTCACAAAAAGGCTAACACCGGGATTATACTTCAAACATGTGAAGATTTGGATTTGCTTAATAATTTTGATGTGTAACTTTTGTTATGAGACACCATGTTTTAGTGATCATATTCAGTTTTATATATTTGATCATTCTCAATTTTTCATATTTTTGTTTAATAAAAACGAAGTTTGTACCATTTAATAGATTTGAAATCTATCTAAAGTTATGATTTCCATATAAAGAGCTAATTATGAAATAAATATTGGTATTGTAGTACATTGAAGGTGGCATTTGTTTAAAGAATGTTCATCGTCTTGACTCATGCTAATGTCCTTTTATAATTAAGCATAAAGTTATTCACATAAATTTATTGGTTTTGTTTACCATAAGTTGGTACCAAATAAAGAAATTTTCCTCACTTTTGTTGTATACAAAAGATATAAAATGTGCAGGTTGTGTCATAATGGCCAAATGGGAGAATATTGGATTTATTAAGTTACTGTATCCAACCCATTAAAGTGGCCAATATATAACACAATCATTTATCTTTTTAGTTATGATATTCTACGGGTTGACAATATTTTAGTTCTCATAAGGATAAGTATCTAAATTAAAGATGAGGAAATATCTTATGGTTTTAACTGATAGATTGTGAGATGGATATATATATAGTCATGATAGAAGAGGCTCCCGTGATACAGAAAAAAATATACAGTAATAGTATTCCTCTACTCAAGATCCTTTGATAGAAGGGATCTTATAAGGCAACAACGAATTGGTTCTCTTCTATGATCGACTAAAATCCGTTCTATTAGTCGTCGACGTAAAGAGAGGAGAAATTAAGGTTGCAAGTTAGGAGAACTTGCAACATCCTATTCAAGCTTTCCGCTGCAGATTTGATCGACAAGATGAATCTGGGCACGTATCAATTGTATATTAATGCTTGCTGGATGCACGACCAAAGCAGGAACTCTGTTGCTTCATTTGATCTTATTAATAACAATGTTCAGATGCCATGATTCAGACAATATGAGGAAAAAATCACAAAAATTTTAAAAATCTTAATATTTTTTGTTTTCTTCATTTTTTAACATTATGCATGTTATAAATCACACGAAAATCGTGAAACTTTTGAAATTCTTAATTTATTTTTTTTTTTCTTCATTTTTTAAATATTTTGAATGCTATACAGCACGAAAAGAGTTTTTTTCAATATCTTTTAATAGCACACCAAAATTGCAAAAATTTAAAAAATCTCAAACTTTTTTCGGTTTTTAAATATTTTACTTCCTAAACACACGAAAATCATGAAATTTTCAAAAATCTAAAAAATGATAAGTTTTTTTTCGACGTTTCAATATTTTACATGCTATATAACACACGAAAATCGTGAAAATTTTAAAAATCTCTATATTTTCTATGCTCTTCTGTTTTTCAATATTTAGTTTGCTATGACACTAGAAAATCGTGATATCTTATAAAGTTATCTATTTCCTTCAAATTCTTAATACTGTGCATTAACGCATGAAAATTGCAATTTTTTTAAAATTCAATTGTTTTTTTGTATTTTCTTCCAAATTTTCAATATTTTGCACTAGGAACTCCAAGTGAATGGGAACTCTTGGAAACACAACTTTAAATAAAATCTCCATTTTTTTGTTTCCTTAATGTTTCCAATATTTTGCATGCACACGAAAATCGTGAAATTTTTAAAAATCTCAAAAAAAATTATTTGCTTTGATTTTTCAATTGTCAGCAAAATCTTCAAAAATCTCAAAAATTATATGTTTTATTCGGTTTTTCAATATTTTTTATTTGCAATCACACAAAAATCGTTAAATTTTCAAAAGTCTTAATAGTTTTTGTTTTCTATCTTTCTTTATATTTTACATACTGTAGCATAAGAAAATCGCAAAATTTTATGTTTTCTTTCCTTTTTTAATAGGGTTTTTTTTCTGTTAGCCCCCCTCATACTTCAATATTTTTTTTCCGTCCCCTTTATTGTTAGTATTTACCTGTAACTCTCCTATACTTATAAATTACTCATGCAGTCCCCCTACTTCACTTTTAAAAATTGTTCCTCCTCCCCGGCAGTCGTCGTCTCCGCCGCCGCCGCCTTCTTCCTCCTCTTCGACCACCCATCATCTCATTGTTCCTCCTCCTTCTCAACGCCACTGCCATCGCCACCACCATCATATTCCTCCTCCTCCATCTCTTCCACCCATCGCCTCCTTCTTCTTCCCCTTCCTTCTCAACACCACCGCCACCATCACCAACACCACCATCTTCTTCTTCCTCTTCTTCTTCAACCCATAACCGCCGCCGCCGCCATCCTTCTTCCTCCAAGAATGGCGGCGACGGCGGTTGTGGGTTGAAAAAGAAGAGGAGGAGGAAGGTGATGGTGATGGTGTTGGTAATGGCGGTGGCGTTGAAGAGAAGGAGGAAGAAATTGGTGTTGATGGGTTTGTTGGGGTCGAAAATTGCATCCCGGTTGACCAAGTCAAAGTCAAGGTCAACCTCAAGCAAAGTTGGTCCAAGCCCAGATCAAGCGGGTCCATACCCAGGTCGAGTCCGAACATGAAGCGGCCGGCCCCTCCTTCATGCCAAGATGAAATCATGTAATAAATAATTTTTTATGTAATTTTTTTATGCAAGAATGGGCATAAAGCCAAATTTTTGTAAAGTCCATGGCTTATGTGCAAAAAGAAATGGCACATAAGCCATGGGATAGACAAAATGCCATTTTGTGAAGCCCAAGGGGCTATATGTAAAGTGTATGGCCTATAAAAGCAAAGATAATGAAATATCTCAACAACTTTTTCTCTTCCCAAAAAGCATCAAGATCTGTGATCTTCTCCTTCCTCAAGGTTCTAAAACCTTCTTCTTTCTTTTGAATTAAATCAAGAGTTTTACTCTTCCTTTTATAAAGCTAAATAGTTTTTCACCACAAAACCCACAAAGGGGAACTCAGATCTTCCATTAGATCTCAAAAAGGGGAGATCTTTAAATCTCACCACCTTTCTCCAAGATCCGGCCAAACGACAGGAAGAAGAAGGAGACCCATCTTCAGAAACCCCACTTTGGGGAAGATCCAGGGCTCAAGGGGAGAAGTCCCTTCATCAGCTTCAAAATATCCTAGGAGTTTAACTCCTCATATATATATAAACACACACATACACACACACACAAAATAATAAGGGTTCCTTTCTGAGAGTACAACTCCCGTTGCAGGGACCAAGTCCCTTTTGCCTCCCGAGCGCCCCGAGCGCCAGCGTCTATGCGCTCGAAGCGCTAGCGCCCGAGCGCCCACGTGCCTGGCACGTGGGGCGCTAGCGCCCAAAGCGTCTTGTGCTCAAAGCGCTAGCGCCTGAGCGCCCACGTGCTTGGCACGTGAGGCGCTAGCGCCCGAAGCATGTGAGGCGCTAGCGCCTAGAGCGCTAGCGTCCGAGCGCTCAAAGCGCTAGCGTCCGAGCATCCACGTGCCTGGCACGTGAGACGCTGGCGTCTGAGCGCCCACGTGCCTGGCACGTGAGGCGCTAGCGCTCTGGCGCTCAAAGCGCTAGCGCCCAAAGTGCTAGTGCCCGAGCACCCACGTGCCTGGAATGTGAGGCGCTAGCGCCCGAGCGCTTTCTCCCAGGCATCCTTTGGATGCCCTTTTCCCTTATGTGTGTGTGTGTGTATACAAACACATACACACATACTCCATGACACTGTCCCTGTTAGAAAAAAATTTCTAACGGGGCGCTACCCCGCATCCCGCAAGAGGGCTGCTAGCCCCCTTGACCCCCAGCCCGCTATCCGGGTAGCTTGACCCCCGTAAAAACTCTGCGGGGCCCCCGATATATCCAAAACCACCCTTTTCAAAACACAACACACGTACACTGCACATTGAGTTCGCATGACCAGTTTAACCCGTTAATCGGAGGTCCCCTCGCCCCAAAAGCGAGGGGTAATTAACGGCAGCTTAGTCCGCGGCTGCCGGAGATTCAGATCCCCACGATCAATAAACCCCAGCCTACACTAGGCAGGGGAAATCTATAATGCGTCTGACAAGCGCGCGCGTATTCCCATCTCAATGGGGTGACGAAAAACACCCTACAGATTCCGGCACGCCCTGTGGGACCAATCTCTCCTCCCATATTTCGGGTTAAACGTTCATACGAACTCAACCAATATACATATCTATATTTATACTAAAATAATACCCTTTCATGCTGTTTTCCAAACAATCAATTTTCAACAATGTCTCTAAAGATGAACTCAACTCCCATCTCCTACACGATGAAGATAGACTCCAGGAAGGTCCTCCTGGCCAGTCTTGGGCGACAGTGGGAAGAGCCGCTGCTACAGTTCGGCTCTATTCTGTTCGTGCCAGCTAACGCCATTCCTGCGCCTCAAGCTCTGGTAACCGACAAATCGGTCTCGAAAGGCAAGAGGCCAAATGTGGTGGTCTCGAAGGTGCCCCAACTCAAACGCAAGTCGGTGTTTGAGCAACTTTCCTTGGCCCCGGCTGGGGGCAAGGCCATCAACACGAACAAAGCGACGAGGCGTCTAGAGCAAGCTCCAGCGGTGCCCTCGACAACTGCTCGATCGGGTATCTTCTCTAAGCTCCCCGCCGAAGATAAAGAGACGACTGGATGTGTTGTCCACACTGTCTACATGGTGGGCACGCGCAGCAAGAGTAAGGAAGGGGCCACTACATCTCAAATTCAATCTGGTATGAATATGGCTGCCACATTCCAAGACCAGCCTCCTCTGGAAGGTAATGAAGACCCTTCCAGTGAAGCCGATAAGCAAGGAGAGCCCTCAGTTCATGAGGAGTCGGGCTCGGAAAGCGAAGATGAACCAACTTTCCATCCTAAGACCGCAGAGCATCAACTTCTCCAGGAGCTCTAAAAGCAGCTCAGAAGTAGAGACAAGGAGATGGCCAAGCTCTACTAAAAAATTGACGACTTGACAAACGTCGTCTTACGGCTCACAGCTCGAGTTGCCTCTCAGCCGCCCAATCAAGCGCATGGTTCTACTCATGAACCGGGAAACGGTGTTCCGAGACAGCCGACGCCTATTCCCTCAAATCCAAAGGTGGGCAGACCGCATGAAAGCCAGTCGCATCCTATCTCAGGAAATGTCTTGGCTACCGATGACAGCAACCCGCTAACTCAAGATCAAATCATGGATTTGGTTGCCAACAAAGTCAAAATATTGGTAGCCGAAACCGGAGAGCAAAAAGATGTCAGCAGTAACGGGAGACCATATCCTGTTCGGTACGATCTTGTGGAGTTTCCCACTGGCTATGTCGTCCCCAAATTTGAAAGGTTCGATGGGATGGGAAATGCGAACCGACACATTGCCCAATTTAAAGCATCATGCGCGAATACTGGGGGCAACGATGCGCTCCTTCTCTGCCAGTTTGTCAATAGCTTGACCGATGTTGCTTTCGATTGGTATGCAAGCATACCGGATGATTCGATCACGACGTTCGCTCAAATAGAATCCATGTTCAAGCAAAGATTCATGACTGTCAGCGATAAAATCACCATTGTCGACCTTGTAAGGACCGAGCCAAAGAACAGCGAAAGCAACATGGATTTTATAGTCCGATGGCGCAATCTCTCTATCAAATGTGAACCGCCGTTGGAGCAAGACCAATCCGTCAGTTTTCTTATAGAAAATCTGAAGGACTGGATGAAGCATTTCCTGTGCACCGTAGGCCTTAAAACATTCCAAGAGCTGACCAAAAAGGTCCAAATGTTGGAACGTTCAAAGCCCGAGTCCACTCAGGATCTTCAGTTCAAAAACAGACCGAAACCTTGGAGGGACGAGAACCGAAAAGACGAAGTTCTGACAGCACCGATTCTCTAAATAAGAAGAGAGCGGGCAGAGCAAAGACTAATAAATCTCGAGAGCCAACTTTGGAGGAAAGAAGAAATAAGATATACTCTTTCCGACGGGACAAGGTCCACAAAATTTTCAAAGATGCTCTGAAGAATGGCCTGCGGCTACCAGAACCAAAAAGGCTAAGTGAAGCGAGCAGGACCGATCATCCCAATTTTTGCCCATACCACCGAGTTCTAGGGCACACTATTGAAGACTGTTGCATCTTCAAGGATTGGGTCGAGAAACAATACAAGGCGGGAGAAATATCATTGTCCCCTGGCATGTTAACAAACAATCAAGCCGCGACCGCCAATTTCATACAAACGGAGACTGAAGTCCTTCAGGGACCTGATTCTCTCAAACATTTGCATTTCTCTGAAAAGAGCGGACCAAGGCAACAAGCTAAGAGCTAAGCGAGCAATATTGCCAATGAAGAAGCAATAGACGGGTACACAACCCATACGGTCTACATGATGGAGCTCAGAGGAACAAGTCCTCCTACGCCTTATAACCATGACAATGATGCGGTTGTTGCCATCCAACATCGGCTCAATCCAAATGATGAAGAGCTCGCGCGGGCCATTAAGCCAAAGGAACCCGTAGTTCATGCTGAATCAAGCTCAGGCGGTAAGGATGATCCCGTTGTCGTACCCGGGACTATAGAACAAGCATTATTCCAATGGCTTCAAAAGCAGCTTCAGGACAGGGACAAAAAGATGGCCAGGGTCCATTCAAAAGTCGACGAGCTGGCAAACGTCATGGCAGATCTCACGACCCAAGTCGCCCAATTACAATTACAGCAAAATCAAATTTTGGTTCATGAGCTAGGGATTGATATCCGGAAGCAGCCAACTGATACTCCCTCCGGCCCAAAAGCGGAACACCTTTGCGAAAAACTGTCGCGGTCAACCTCCAGTCCCTCTGATACGTACACTGAACGTGGTAAGCGGACAGTAGGCAAACCAAAGACTGATCGTCCTCAGGGTCCAGTATCAGTAAGGGTACTTACTCTAATGGAGAGAAAGAAGAAAATATACTCCTTCAGAAGGGAGGAAGTCCGTAAAATATTCGAGGACGCCTTGAACAACGGTCTTCAGCTGCCTATTCCAAAGAGGCCACATGAGATGAACATGACCGGAAATCCCATATACTGCCCATATCATAGAATGGTGAGTCATACCATTGAAAACTGCTATGTTTTTAAAGATTGGATGGAGAACCAATACAAACTTGGGAAAGCCTCACAGTCGTCAGATGTACCGACAAACCACAGAGCTACGAAGCAAACCACGGACCACCAAGTCTTTAAACTGGGAATAAACGACTACCACGTCGTTAAACTGGGAACAAACGACCTCTAAGTCGTTAAACTGGGAATGTAAATAAAAAAAAAGTGTAAATAAAAGAAAAAAATAGAAAAGCTGAAATGATGGGGCAACTCGCAATAAAAATCAGCGAGTAAAAATAAAAATGAAAATAAAGCCGAAATGATGAGGCTACCGCGAATAAATAGCCGAAATGATAGGGCAATCGCGATCTTCGCGATAAGAAAAGCTGAAATGATAGAGCAATCGCGGTAAAAAAAACGGTGAATGATGAGTCGCTCCTAGTACCATATTCCAGTGCAGCGACGTAGACGTTGTCCGAAACTCAAATCCCAACGGCGAATGATGAGTCACTCCTGGTACCATATTCCAGTGTAGCGACGCAAACGCCAACCAAAATTCAAATCCCAATGGCGAATGATGAGTCGCTCCTGGTACCATATTCCAGGGCAGCGATGCAGATGCCAACCAAATTCCAAATCCCATACCCCAACGGCGAATGATGAGTCGCTCCTGGTACCATATTCCAGTACAGCGATACAGACGCCGACAAAGTCCCGAAATTTTTCTGGCCCTACGGTCTGGATCATACATCCTGTAAAACTGTATACAATCCACGGGCGTAAAACGATCCCAATCTCTCTCAAGTCCTACCGGCGAGACCACATTCAAAGTCCCACCGGCGGTGAAGATTCAAAAAAAAAATACACTCATAAAGTCCTCTCGACTTTGTGAGGAGAAAATTCCCGCGTGAGATCCTTACGACTCACAAAGGAAAAACATACTTAGGAGTCCCCACGACTCCTAAGGAGAAAATGCACCTACGGGATCTTTACGACTCGAAGGGAGAAAATGCTTTTATGGGACCCTTACGGCCCATAAAATTGAAAAGCCTTAGGTGATAGGGATCTAAACCTGTCTCTTAAGCCATCGCTTCCCAACAAGGAAAGGCAAATGATGATTCGCTCCTGGTACCATATTCCAGTGTAGCGGTGTTGATGCCGACCCAAAAAAAAAAAAACAATTCCCAAATCCTCCCGAGGCAAATGATGAGTTGCTCCTGGCATTATTCCAGTGCAGCAATGCAGATGCCAAACCAAAACCAAATCCCCAAATCCTCTCATGGCAAATGATGATTCGCTCCTGGTACCATATTCCAGTATAGCGATGCTGATGTCAACCCAAATCAAATCAAACCAACCAATTCCAACAGTGATACCACGTAACGGGGAAACGTCAAGCAGACACTCCATGTCGGGGGCACGTCGACTACAGATACTCCGCCTCAGGGAAACGTCAACCAGGCGACACTCCGTCTCGGGGAAACATCTAACACAGACACTCCATGCCGGGGAAACGTCGGCCAGTGACACTCCGTCTCAGGGAAACGTCCAACACAGACACTCCATCTCGGGGAAACATCCAACACAGATACTCCTCCTCGGGAAAACGTCAAGCAGACACTCCGTGCCGGGGGCACGTCAACCAGCGACACTCCGTTCTGGGGAAACGTCCAACACAGACACTCCGTGCCGGGGGCACGTCGACAACAGACACTCCGTGCCGGGGACACGTCAACCAGCGACACTCCGTGCCGGGGAAACGTCCAACACAGACACTCCATGCCGTGGAAACATCGACCAGCGACACTCCGCATCGGGGAAACGTCCAACGACCGACACTCCGTACCGGGGAAACGTCAAGCAAACACTCCGTGCCGGGGCCACGTCGACTACAGACACTCCGCCTCAGGGAAACGTCAACCAGGCAACACTCCGTCTCGGGGAAACGTCCAACACGGACACTCCATGCCGGGGAAACGTTAGCCAGCGACACTCCGTCTCGGAGAAACGTCCAACACAGACACTCCGTCTCGGGGAAACGTCCAACACAGACACTCCTCCTCGGGAAAACGTTAAGCAGACACTCCGTGCTGGGGGCAAGTCGACAACAGACACTCCGTGCCAGGGACACGTCAACCAGCGACACTCCGTATCGGGGGCACGTCGACAACAGACACTCCGTGCCGGGGACACGTCAACCAGCGACACTCCGTGCCGGGGAAACGTCCAACACAGACACTCCATGCCGTGGAAACGTCGACCAGCGACACTCCGCATCGGGGAAACGTCCAACGACCGACACTCCGTACCGGGGAAACGTCAAGCAGACACTCCGTGCCGGGGCCACGTCGACTACAGACACTCCGCCTCGGGGAAACGTCGACCAGTGGCACTCCGTGCCAGGGGCACGTCTACCAAATCACTCCGGGCCAGGGAAACGTCTACTACGGACACTTTACCTCGGAGAACGCGTCAAGCGTCGACCGTTTATGTCGTTAAAAGGGCAATGCATCCCAAAAGTGGAAACCAAAGCAAGTCGCCTCCACGCGAAAGAAGATCCATCAATTTCATGCACACGACCCACATATGTGGTGTGCATTTATTGATGGGGGCACTTTGTTGGGGTCGAAAATTGCATCCCGGTTGACCAAGTCAAAGTCAAGTTCAACCCCAAGCCAAGTGGGCCCAAGCCCGGATCAAGTGGGCCCATGCCCAGGTCGAGTCCGAACATGAAGCAGCCGGCCCTCCTCCATGCCCAAAATGGAATCATGTAATAAATAATTTTTATGTAATTTTTTTTTATGCATGAATGGGCATAGAGCCAAATTTTCGTAAAGCCCATGGCTTATGTGCAAAAAGAAATAGCACATGAGGCATGGGATGGGCAAAATGCCATTTTTGTAAAGCTCAGGGGGCTATATGTAAAGTGTATAGCCTATAAAGGCAAAAATAATGAAAATATCTCACAGCTTTTTTTCTCTCTCCTAAAAAAGCATCAAGATCTGTGATCATCTCCTTCCTCAAGGTTTTAAAACCTTCTTCTTTCTTTTGAATTAAATCAAGAGTTTTACTCTTCCTTTTATAAAACTAAATAGTTTTTCACCACAAAACCCACAAAAGGGAACTCAGATCTTCCATTAGATCTCAAAAAGGGGAGATCTTTAAATCTCACCCCTTTCTTCAAGATCCGGCCAAACGACAGGAAGAAGAAGGAGACCCATCTCCAGAAACCCCACTTTGGGGAAGATCCAGGGCTCAAGGGGAGAAGCCCCTTCATCAGGTTCAAAATATCCTACACACACACACACACACACACACATACAAAATAATAAGTGTTCCTTTCGGGAGTACAACTCCCGTTGTAGGAACCAAGTCCCTTTTTGCGTCCCGAGCGCCAGCGCCCTTCCGCTCGAAGCGTTGGCGCCCAAAACGCTAGCGTCCGAGCGCCCACGTACCTTGCACGTGGGGCGCTAGCGCCCAAAGCGATAGCGCTCTTGCGCATAAAGCGCTAGCACCCAGAGCGCTAGCACCCTGGCGCTTAAAGCGCTACCGTCCAAAGCGCTAGCACCCGAGCGTCCACGTGCCTGGCATATGAGGTGCTAGCGCCCAAAGCGCTAGCACCTAAAGCGCTAGCGCCCGAGCGTCCACGTGCCTGGCACGTGAGGCGCTAGCGCTTTGGGCGCTAGCGCCCTCGCGCCCAAAGATGCTAGCACCCGAGCGCTTTCTCTCAAGCATCCTTTGGATGCCTTTTCCCTTATGTATGTATACACACACACAAACACACACACTCCATGACACTGTCCCTGTTAGAAAAAAAATTTCTAACGGAGCGCTGCCCCGCATCCCGCAAGGGGGCTGCTAGCTCCCTTGACCCCCAGCCCGCTATCCGGGTAGCGGGACCCCCGTAAAAACTCTGCGGGGCCCCCGATATATCCAAAACCCCCCTTTTCAAAACACAACACACGTACACTGCACATTGAGTTCACATGACCAGTTTAACCCGTTAATCGGGGTTCTCTCGCCCCAAAAGCGATGGGTAATTAACGGCAGCTTAGTCTGCGGCTGCCGGAGATTCGGATCCCCACGATCAATAAACCCCAGCCTATCTTGGGCAGGGGAAATCTGTAATGCGTCCGACAACCGCACGCATATTCCCGTCTCAATAGGATGACGAAAAACACCCTACAGGGTTGAAGAAGAGGAGTGGAAGGAGGAAGATGGTGATGATGGTGGTGTTGACGATGACAGTATTGAAGTGAAGGAGAAAGAAGGTGACGGTGGAGGAGACGGCGACGGTAGAGAAAGAGAAGGAACAATTTTCAAAAGTGAAGTAGGGGACTGCAGGAGTAACTTATAAATATAGGAGCGTTATAGGTAAATACTGATTATAGGATGGACAGAGAAAAATATTGAAATATAAGGGGCTAACATAAAAAACCTTTTTAATATTATGCATGCTATACACGAAATTCTCAAATTTTCCGTTTCTCTCAAAATTTTAGTATTTTACATTCAACGGGACATGAAAATAGCGAATTTTTAAAAAATGTCAAAATTTTATATCTATATTTTTGGGTTAATTACATTAAAATCCCTCGGTTTCACAACATTGCAGTTTAAATATATTAATGTTTTTTTCCATCGCTTATATACCCTGTAGTTTCCTCCCTTAATTTTCTCCTAATAGAATTAATGGTGGACGTAAATTGACAAATTTACTCTTAATTAAAAAAAGCCCCAGCCCCACTGCATCCTTCTCATTCATCTCGTTAGCAAACATCACCCTGATCCCATCTCTTGACTTTCTTCCCTAAAATAACACCAGAGTCCTCAAATTACTATGGTAAAACCCCTATTTTACAGCAGTAAAAACCCTATAAATCTTGAGTTTGCGGTTGATAAGCAAGTTTCAAGTGCGATGGTGACTTGCCCACGATGTTCCAAGTCTCTTCCTCAAATCACAATAATGTTTCTTCATTTCTTGTTGAAGATATTAAAACACTAGAGCTTATAGAAGATGAGGGCATTGATTGATAGTATAAAGAAAATAGATGAAAGCTAAGGCTTATTGATTTGGGGCTAGATCCTTCAAATAGATTTAAATTAATACAGTAAGGGTATAATCATCCTAGACATATCAAATACCGGTAACATGGGTATTTTTGAAGGAATATACCAACGCTAGTTTAACAGATGGGAGCAAAGTGCTAAACGGTGTGTTGCAAAAAAGGTGTTTAAGTTGCAATATGGTGAAACATTAGAGAATTTTTGCAAAATTTTCAACTCTAATTTTTTTGGATTTTTCAATATATCGTGAATTTTTTTCATATTTTGCCAGTTTTTCCCCATATTTTTCTAACAAAACCTAAATAGTGAAAAAAAAATAGACAGAGACTTTAAAGAAGTGGGCCGATGAGAATATTTCTAACATAACCTAGCTATATGAGAATTTTGAGTGATAAATATTGAGTAGGAAGTCTAATTTTTTTCCATGATCCAAATATAGTAAGATAATTAAATAAAAGCTAGATAACAATTTTTCCACTAAGATCCAAGCTAGATAATATTCCAAGAAATATTTTCTCATATAACTACATATATATTATGAGAAAACGGAATCTTTCCTCTTAATCATGGAAACAAGTCAAACCTTAACCAATTTTTTAGATGATCGACATCCATTATCTTCATCTTAATCATGCAAGATATGGATATACCAAATATGATGAGAATCCAATATCTTTTCACTGTTGATATAATATTTTTAGTATTTTTACATCACAAAATCAACAGTGAAAAGATGTTGGATTCTCATTATATTTGGTGTATGTATATCTTGCATGATGAAAATGAAAGTGGTGGATGCTGATATTCGAAAAAATGTTGGATTCTTTTCTACGTGAGAAAATTTACTCCTGTTGCACTTGAGATTCCGTTTTCTCATATATTGTCATATTATACGACAAAGGTTACGGGACCTGAAGTCCAAAGTCGGGAAAAATCATATCAAAGTTTATTGTTATATGATTTGTAAGTTGTAATATCTCATATTTATTACATATATAATATATGAATAATTAACTTGCAAATATTTCGTTATTTTTCTTAAACTTTTCAATATTTCTTTCTATAGCATACAAAAAATCACGAAAATTATTAAAATTCAATTTTAAAAATATTTTGCTTATTACAGCACACGAGAATCACAAAATGTGAAAAATACCATTATTTTATATTTTTCAAATTTTAAAAATTTTGCACGCTGTAGCTTGTAGCACACGAATATGGCGAAATTTTAAAAAAAATCTGAAAATATCTTTTTTCACGAAGTTTTCAAAATTTTGCTAACTGTGCACAAGAAAATCATCAAATTTTCAAATATATTTTGTTGTCTTCGTTTTTTCAATATATTTTTGTTTGCTATAGCACAGAATGTCCCGATATTTTTTGTTTTTCTCTTTCTCCATATTTTACATGATATAGCACAAGAAAGTTACGAAATTTTCAAAAATCTCGTTGTTTTTCATTTTCATCCTTTTTTCAATGCTATGCATATATAATATATGAAAATTGCAAAAATTTTAAATTCTCATTGTTTTTTGTTTTCTTCAATTTTTAAATATTTTGCATTCTATATAGCAATGGCAATCGTGACATTTACAAAAACCTAAAATTATTTGTTTTTCTTTCCAAGTTTACAATATTTTGCACGTTGACATACGAAAATCACATTGTTTCAAACATCTCAAATTTTTCTGTTTTCTTCAGTTTTTCAAATATTTTGCTTTCCATATACACAAAAAGCGCAAAATTTTCGAAAATTTGCGCTTTCTTCGATTTTTTCAATATTTTGCAAGATATAATAAACCGAAATCACTATATTTTCAAAACCTGTCACGCCCCGCTTCCCGGTATACGGCGAAGGGGATGCGACGAGGCCGCTACGTATTTACTCAGAAGCAAATACGCTAAGCGTATCTAAGCAATATAAAGTAAATACACAAGAGACAAAAGATATGAACTGAACTACAACTTTATTTATTAACATTCTTTTGTACAACGCATGAAAATGTAAATACATCTGATGAAAACGATGCCTAAACAATGGCATAACAGAAAAAGAAAAGTACTGGAATGAAATGTGTACAATGAAGCTAGAGCTCTGGGTCTTCAATAATCTGGTCCAAGTCCTCGATGCTGGGCTCTGTCTCCAGAAGGTCCGAAACACCTGATGACATCCAAAGAAGAAAGGAGGATGTCGTCAGCGAACAAATTGCTCGGTAAGTCCCAAAGTTAAGGAAAAAGTAGAAGAGAGAAAAAGAGAGTGTAGTTTTTAAAGTTGTATTATATTGTTATAACGTTAATGCTGTTATTATCGTAAGTTCAAGGGTGAATGTCAACTAATCTCAAGAGTGTTCTCAAACCCAACAGGCCACAGTCCAAGGGTAGGGAACCACGGGCCCAAATGATATGTTAGTAACGGGACTTCGACCGTCGTCGAAGTATTCTAAACTCAACAGGCCATAGTCCAGGAGCATGGAAACACGGGCCCTCATGATTGCTTGCTTGTGTTAGTAGACATGGATTCATGATCTAGGGGGACTCTTGAGATTATGTTGGATTCACGAATAAACTACCTCAATACCCCGTGTAGTTATTATATTGATAGTATTGTATTACATTGTAATGTCTTGCAAATTGAATTGTATAATTGGATGATTTGCCGAAACCATGATGTCAGTAAACGGATGTAACTGTAGAATCATGTAAACTGGATGATCATGTAAATGGAATGTATATCCATGGTTCGGTTCAGTCAACTTGTATAATTGGATTCATGGATTCATGTTGAATTGGAATATTGTAAATTGTAGATTGTAGATTGTAATTTATAGATTGTACTTGAATCATATTCAAGTCAGATTATAGAGAGACCCAAATCCGAGTCAGACAATTAGAAATGTAAATCGAAGTCTTGATTATTTCTTAAACCTATATTTACTAGGGTCCTCAGGGTAATTTATAAACCTTGAGGGGGTTTTATGTAAAATAATTTTATATACTTTTCAAAATACACCTTAAGTATTTATTATTCGTCTTTACAGTTGTAATGAATGTAGATTTTATATTATGATATTTCTAGTGAAAATATCCTAATTCCATAAATAAAGGTATTTATTTGTAATATTGATTTGTATGGAATTCATGGTATTTTAGTGTAAAATTGATTCTTTTGACTGTTTAGAAAAAGGTAGAATATTTATATCATAACAAAATAGATATTTTAATGATAAATATACATATATTTATAAAAAAAATAATTTTAATATATATTTTATATTGTAAAAATCTTATTTTCTTAAGATGTCGTATTTTAAATCTTTCGAGACCGAATGCTCCTTGCGGAGGTCTGAATCTCGCACTACTAAGCCCGAGGATGTGCGATAAGCCGCACCATCCCGAACGGGTTCCCCAAAGTGGGTTGTAGCGGCGCTTTGCAAAGATTGTAAAATACTAAATTCTTTAGAAAACGGTTTTATGAAGTAATTGGTATTTATTTGTAAAGATGTCAATTTTCCGTATCATATATTTTAGGGTCTCCTAAGTCAACTAGACTATTCCTAACTGATCTAAACGACAAGTTGTAAGATGCCTCAAATCGCCTCTTCACCGTCAATTGTGGCCAGGTAAGTACAAGTGAAGAAAGGAGGGATCCGCTCACGAATTACCGTGAGACGAGCCTTTTAAAGTTACCTTTCTCACTTGCCTAACCTAGACACCACAAAGTCAGGTTTAGATAAACGACTGATGTCCACAACCTATCATATTTTCATAAGAAGTGGTATTTATTTGCAAAGATGTTTCAATACTAAATCTTTTAGAAATGGTTTTACTAAGTAAATGGTACTTAAATGAAAATGTTTGTTTTCCGTATTCTAAGTTCTCGAGAGTATCGTGTTATGTTGCATATGAGTGTGTGAGGAGGTAGGCCGTTACCTCGTGATCTACTTAAAGGTATAGCAAGTTTAATGGGGTTAAATGTAGAATTGAAATAATGTGGTATTTAAGTGAAAAAATACGATAAATGAAAATAGCTATCATTTTATGTAATGAAACTTGATCAATTTATTTAATTAGTGTTTAATAGTCAACATGAGAAAGTTTAAGTATGATTGTATTAGTGAGAAATAGAATTTTATATGAAACCGAATCGGAAATCGGATTTGTCCGATTCCGTCGGGTTTTTTAAATTCGTATTTTTTTTTATAAAAAGAATAGAGAAGAGGGATGGGGATTTACGGGTTTGAGAAAACAAGAAAAGTGAGATGGAAGTAGAGGAATCGCCGGGGTGTTGTTTCGTCTCCGGGGTTCCTAGAACGATCGCCGGAAGTTCCGCTGGGAAATCTTCGGAGCTTCGCCTCGTGCTCCTTTTCAAAGTACACAAGTTTATTGGAAATTTTGAGAGAGTTGGCTCAGAATTGTGAGTGATGGGGGTGGTGTTTAGGGTAGTATTTATATGTTAGGTTAGGATTAGGGTAGATGAAGAGTTAAATTGAAAAAAAATGTATTAAAAATTGGAGTAAATGGGGCTTTCTGAATTCTCTGGAACCGATCTGGGAATTTAAAGTATGCAGGGGGCATAGAATGCCAAGAGACAACTTTTTGGTGTTGACGGACGGCCGAGTCCGGCCGGCGGCGCCGTGCCAAGTCTGTCGGTCCGCCGTCCAAGTCGGAGGTCAGTGAGGTGGGGGGTCATCTGGTGTAGCCTTTGGTATATTTAGTTTTTCAGGTTCAGTTCAAAGTTTGGAAGTTATCTCGTGTGGACTGTTGGGCTTCTATAAAATTTAAAACAAAATAAATATTAAAAATAATGTGGAGTATGGGATTTGAACTCTGGTAGCTTGGTTCAGCAATGTAAGGTATTACCAATAAGCTACAAGCTCCTTCTTATAATTAAATTGCTAATTAATTACTTAAGTCTTGTGTTCAGGCAATAAATACCCCTTCATAGATTTTTGAAAAAGTATTTTGAAAATTTTGTATAGAAAATTTGGTGTCGTTACACAAAAATCTATAAAATTTTTGTGCTCTTCGGTTTTTCAATATTTTGCTTGTTAATGAATATTGGGATATCATCAAAATCTCGAAATACTCGTTTTTCTTCAAATTTTAATATTTTGCATCTTAGCATACAAAAATTCGCGATATTTTAAAAATTCAAATTTTTTCTTTTTGCATGTTATATAGTACATGAAAATCGAGAAATTTTCCAAAATTCTCAATATTTTGGGTTATATTCCGTTTTTAGATATTTTACATTTTACAGCACAAAAATATCGCGAACCTTTTGCAAATACCAAAGTTGTCCGTTTTTTTTCAGTTTTTCAATATTTTTTTTCCTTATATCACACAAAAATCGTTAAATTTTAAAATGCCTCAGAATATTTTTGTTTTCTTTGGTTTAATAATTTTTTATGCCATATAGTCTCTCTTTTCAAAAACTCAATTTTTTTTGTTTTTTTTTGCTTTTCAATATTTTAGTTTTCAAAGCAAATGAAAATCGCAAAATTTTCGAAGGTAGAATTTTTTTTTTCCCTGTTTTCTTCACCGACGTTCCAAATTTTCAAAAATCTAAAAAATAATTGGTTTTCTTTCTTTTTCAATATTTTGCAAACTAAAATCATGTACTACAAAATTCTTACAATTTTCTATTTTCTACGATTTTTCAATAATTTATTTGCTCATGCTTTTGAAAAATTTTCGAATATCAAGAAAACAAAAGATTATGTAAACAAGAATAAGAAAAGAACGTTGATTGCTACTAAAAACAGAACAAAAAAAATCCGGTCTAAATGCCTGCCTACGACTTAGGATGATTGGAAACCCCTCGTAACACACGAAAATCATGTAAAATATCTCAAATTTTTTCTTCAAATTTCTATTTAGCAGTATAAGAAAATACCAAATTTTTAAAAATCTTAAAATATTCTGTTTTCTTTGTTTTTCAATATTTTGCTTTTTATAGCATACAAAAATCGCAAATTCTTCAAAAATCTAAAGAATTCTTTCTTCTATTTTCTTCGTATTTCTAATATTTTTATTACTTATATATGGCACACGAAAATCACTGAATTTCAGAATAACGCATGAAAATCATATAATTTCTATAATCTCAATTTTTTTTGTTTTCTTCCGTTTTTTCGATATCTTGCTAACCCCCTCGAAAGTTGCGAAATTTTTAAAATTTAAATTTTTTTTGTTTCCAGGCGTTGAATTTTAACTCTAAATTTTTTTCGTCTATTTTTTCCTGATTTTTCATTATTTTGCATGCGGTTGCACACGAAAATCATAAACTTATAAAAGATTTTACTAGTAAAATCTTAGCGAGATAATTAGATAGAGATTTTAAAGGATGAGACGACTAGAATTTTTCCATCATATAAACTCAGCTATATGGGATTAAAGTGTCAAAGCGTATAGAGCACAAGGCCAACAAAACTTTTTTATGATCCGATAATAGTAAGAGGATCAAATTATGAGTAGATAACAATTTTTTCACTAAATACCAAAATGGCTATTTACAATTTTTCCAAGAAATATTCTTTCACATAGTTTTATATAAGCGTAGTTATATATATATATATATAAAGGCTTAGGAATGCTTCATTGAGAACAAGTGCACAAAATTTTAAGAAAGGAAACTTATTATTCACTAAATATTTGAAGGATCTAAACTGTTCAAGTTGATTACCTTATTTCAGAATACATTTATATAATAAAAAGGATTTGAAGACCTCTACACCATTCATCAAATGGATAAAGGATGAAAAATAAGAGTCGATAATGTATGGATAAAGACCTTCAGATCTTAAGACTTTTCATAAATATAGGTTTTCAGAAGTATGAAGCACAACATAAATTGTTCCAACAGTCCAAATATATTGTGAATGGATAGTTCTTACTTTTAAATTTTTGAAAACCAATTTGCAATGGAGCATTAATACAATCATATGACCAAACATACTGCAACAGAGATTCTATCACTTCATTCAAAACATTTTGAGTTGCAGACATTACAATTCATCCTGTATGTGTTAAACGACAACTCCTGGTCGAATTGACAATTTATAGGTTTCCATCTTTTTCCCCAATTACCACCTTCAATTTCTAGCACCGCACCATTCAATTAGATATCAAATGTAGGGGCAAAAAAATGATATGGTTTTTGTTTTCTTACAACTGGTATCATTCTCATTATCTTAGCATGCCAAAGACTCGTAATCAATTATAAACACACAGGTTCCAACAGGTAACGAACACAAACAAAGGACATTGTTAATGAATAGTTCCTGTAGAAACTAACAAAGATAAAAGTACATTTGTTAACTCGGATCCTGTTCAAACAAAAAAAACTAAATTTTAATGACCCTGGCTTTATACATGCAGATGTACGCCATATGCCAATCACCTGTTTCAAAACCACTAGTCTTTAGTAAATTATACCATACCACCATAAAACAAATATCTCTACCACTCTAAGTTGCACGGAGAGCTGGTCTGGAATTGCATCTTTTGTTTGGTGGTTGGTGGTGGTTTGTGTGTGGTGGTGGGGTGGGGCAATGGGATCTTAAAAAAGAGTTTCCCCCCCTATGTCCCACGAAAACTTAGCAATTTCCAAATATGACCCCCTCCGATTCATATCTCTATACAACTCCCCACTTGTCTGACCCTTTGATCTAATAGCCCCTTTAAACTCTTTCCATCCATTAAACTCATGTTTGACCAAAGTTAAAAATTTAGAATATAATTAAAAAAAAGTTTCATATGTTTTTTCCAAACATCTCCCTCTCCATCTTTCTCATTCACTTTTCCAATTTCTAATCTCTCTTGCCATGATAGACCCCCTTCTTTTCTTCAAAACTTAAAAGTTAGAGATTCTCTCCCTTATTATATCTCAATTTCTAATCCCTCTCAACTTCTCTCATGAGCAGTCGATAAATAAATAAATAGTTACCAAGATATGAGAGATGAAAGGATTGATAGAAATGAAATAGAAATTTTTTTGGGGAAGAGGATGAAGTGGATGGTGAAGTGAGTGATTGAGGCAGTATGGCCATTTCCTCCTTCGTGAAATCCCAAATAGAGACCCTAACACTGATATTGGAATATCCCCTTGTGTGCTCAGTTGAGCTAACCAAGGGTTTTCAGCAGTACTTAATTTTATGGACACAGCTAAGTTTAAGGGGGATATATGAAAAAATCTCCAAAAGAAAATTTATATCGGTTCAATTTCTATCAAATCCTAAAAAATATGTATTTAAAATCTTCTTGATTCTTTTTTTTCATAATTCTATGTACACGTGCATCACATGAGCGAAAATACTTAATTAATCTCAATTTGAGTATATTTAAGAGAAGCAAACTACCTCCACCGGAAAGCCGTGTGATATCATCTTCCCTTTGGGGAATGGGATTCTCGTCATCATATTGAATCCATTTACCTGCAACATAATCACTAGTTGACAAACCTTGAAGAAAACTAAAAACAAAATTATTATACATTAAGTGATAAAATCAAACTGAATATCGTCACAAGCATGTGGATGAGTAGTGATGAGATTGGGTGACCAACCACTTTCTTGTTTGACCCAGGCAACGTAGTGACCAGAGTCAGCACTCCTTCCCTTGTGAGTCAGCACAGCCACCAGGTCATAGACTCCAGTTAATTGCATATTTTCATCTAACATGACAATGAAATGAAATTAGGAAGATCAAATAAATAATAAACTTGAAATGGAACTATACTTCAGGCATTAGTTCTTCATCAGACAGAAGTGATACGATATCCATCCTTAAGCAAAATGGATACACAAGTCTTCAAATCTTTGACAAGACTAACAAAGTTTTATATAGGATCAAGGTTGGAGTCGCTGATCACTGTTTCATCATCTCTACACTCGACACAACTAAGCTAAATCACTGATTAGGACAAGCACTTCAGCTACAAGAATATATTAAACAAAATCAGCTATTTTAATTAGATGTTCTGCAGGCTTGCAACTCAAATTTAAATATATACAAACATTTACAATCTGCAGGACAAATTCTTGTTTTAATCATTTGGATAACATGCATTTCTCATTGATTCACATCCCCTATGTCCACCTTGATAGTTGACACTACTCGTTCTAACAATTTGGGGGAAAACAATGGAAGAAATAAAACGAAGAAATAAAGGAGTTCGACAATAAAACACAAGTTTGATTGCTTCACACAAATTAAGTAATGAATGAAAGAAAATTCAAAAAAAAAAATCCAGAAGAGAAACGAGTTTACACGTCAAGTAACCAAATGAAAAAAAAAAGTCCAAAAAAAACAAGAATAAAACAAAGAAATACAACAATTAAGCACATGTTGAGCTTAAATTGCTCCACACAAATTAAGAAAAGAATGAAAGAAATCCAAAAGAGAGAATTTTACAGCCAGGTATCCTTGTGATTAAAACCCCCTATGCCCAACATGAACTTCTATGAATTCGGGAAAAACAATAGACCAAGGAGAAATACAAAAGTTCGAAAATAAATCACATGTAAGAGTTAAGATTGCTTCCACACAAATTAAGAAAACAAAGACATACGATAGTTTAAGCACATGTTTGAGCTAAAATTGCTCGCACACAGATTAAGAGAAAACTGAAAGAAATCTGAAGGAAAAATAAATTTACACATCAGGTATCCTGTAAGAAACGGTTAAGGGTGTTCAACTTGTCCTCAACATCAGAACACAAATATGGCATATCGCTAAAGGTCAGCTATCCAGATTTAAATAGGATTGTCCATCCCACAAACCCAACTCACTCACACCCCTAAAATTTTCAACGCACACAAAGTAATAAAGTCCCCGGCCTTGGGAGTCTTTTGACCTAATTCACTTGATGAGACCGATCAATTTCTTTAAAACTTCTTTATAGACTTGTTTGTAATAGCCGTTGCTTGCTCTTTCTTTCATAACCTTGCGCAGTACACTCATAAAGTGGTATTATTAGAACTAGTCAGTAATAGCCGTTGCTTGCTCTTTCTTTCAGAACCTTGCGCGCTCAAGACGGTGATTCTTTGCTTCTTTATAGACAATCGATCTACTTCCACATAGCCCTAAGGTTTTTTTCTCGATCTTCTATGTGCAAAAGATGCAGGAGACGGGCTCCTATGGGGATTCCCCTCTAATTCCACGATAGAGTCGGCGTGGCTTAAAATGAAGATTGGGGGGAGTAGATCCCCATCTGTGGTATTCCAAAGGTGTAACCTAGGGAACGAAAAAGGGGCCCTTGTTGGACCCCCGTTTCCCAAAGAGGGGACTGGGCTGTGTTTTCCCGACGGCCACCCAGTGGCGGCAGAAAACGAACTCGGGTAGGCTCCGTGTGGTTCCCGTTTTCTTGTCAAGAGAGAACTTCTCATTCTCTTATAGAAGGTCGTGTCCACGCGGGGAAAGCCCAGCAAAGCTGCAGGAAGCACTGAGCAATTTGGATTTGGGGGGGGGGGGGGGATGAGGGTGACTCCGCCTATGGGTTGGACCACACCACAGGCGGAAGTCCTTCCACGACAAGAGAAGGGTCATTGTCGGACCAGAACAAGGGAGCTAGTCGTTGGAGAGAAGGCAATACAAGGCTTGTTCCATGCCGAATGCGAAGACCAACAAGTGCCGGTTTGAATCAAGTTCAAGATCTGTTGATTCGATTTCCACACACACAAAAAGACTAGGTAAACTAATATTTCTTGCCTTCAACAGAGTAAGAAGTAACCTATCAATGTGCAAACCAAAGTGCTGACGAACCTTCATCCAAACATTTTATCACATTGTGAACTTAAACCCTTCCTCAAGTATCCTTATACTCGATCCATGTAACCCTCACACAGTTAATCAATTTTTAAAAGGCAATTAACCCTTCCCCATTAATCCAAGGACAAAGAAGGACCCAGAAGAGCATTAAATATAATTATTACCAGCCCAGGAAAAAATAAAATACTGCTAAGCATCGATGGTTATTTATTAAGTGAATTTGTCTTTGAGAATGTTCAAATGAAATAGAATGTGATGTGCAAAACAAACATGTCCCTTTTTTCTTTGAATATATAAAAGTTTGCAGCTAAATATATAAAGGTCATGAAGCAAATATGCTGACCCACATACTTGGCATTCAAGCAATTGGTATCTCCAAGGGCACCGCAGATGGAGCAACATTAAGAGCTTTCAAAGAAATTTGACAAGCCTGTGGCATTCTCAACATCTAAGCACAGCCATGTGGTTCTAGTGTTGTTGTATGCACATTTGCCTATCCAAATGTACACAGTGCAACTTCTTTTTTCATGGGTTTTTTTGGTTCCTTTTTTCTGTGGGGTGTGGTAGTTGGGTGGGTGGGTGGGTGGGTTACCTGCTTCAGGCGCACTGCTGGATGGTTCTGTACTCGAAGATCCCTGTGGACAATGAACCAGGAAGAGGTCATTATATTGCGACTAGAAGTCTAAATAAGTATTCCCCATGTTTTCAACAAGAGTTGAGATATTTGAGAAGAATCAATAATATCCTGAGTCATCATTAAGCTGTTGTCAGAGAAATAACCAACACACAGATTCCGGTAGAAAATACAAAAGCCTGTTATAATCAATTAAGCGTGCGAGAACTGAGAAGAAGAAGAAGAAGAGGCAAGATGTTACTTAAAATATCATGCAGCAAACAAATACCAAAGAAACATCTTTACCAAATGGCTTATAATGCCTAAAAAGAACCTTCATCCCATTATTGTCTCCAGGGCCTTAAATTTCCATCAGTTTGAGGACAATCTTTATCCTACAGAGGAAACTTCAACTTATTCATCATTATTATCATCGAATAAGCTTCGTCTCCAAATTGGTTTCTATACAGCAAATTCTGTAATAAGAAGGCTAAATGTGAAATTCTGACTAAACTTCAAGACCAACAAACAGATGTTTAACTTTCTGTATTGGTGGTAATCCATACCACAGACCGCTGGACAAGTGAGTTAGGCATTCACTGTCCTAGGCCAATTATACAGAAAATTAAAAATCACGAACTATACATTGTATGAAGAATGTGATCCATATCGTGGATGATATCATATTAACGCTTTCAGGAAGTCTTTCCACATCACAACAAATTAATCACCTTGACAAACCAATAGCTGGGTTATGTTTGTTCCTGAATCTCAACAACCTCACATTGCAAATATCTAACTTCTACAACAAGTGGCTTATTCCCATGAATACCACAATGTCAACTTTCAGTGGAAATCAGAGAAGGAAACTAGGAGAAGACATATTAACGATGACGAGTATCCATACCTCTGATTTTGGAGCACTTGTATCATTTTCCTTGGAGCTGCTGTTCTTGTCAACTTTCAACCCAAGCTTAGCATTTTCTGAATCTCTTAGAATCTTTATGCGAAAGACAATAGATCAATGAAACAACAAAAGTACATAAAAATGTAGACCGATCGTTGGATGTGATTTCCTAGCCCTCCACTGAAAGGAAAGGTCTCATGATAAAAATAACAAACCTGACGAGGAGATTGCAGTTTCTGGCGAAGCTCATCTGAACAGAAGTCATAGACATCTAATTCCAATGGGTAGTCCACTTTCTGACAAGAAAGGAAACTGATTAAAATAACAATTCATAACCTTAACCAGGCCGAACCAACATGCCTGATGCCTTTTTCCATCCTGAAATAATCTTTTTGTTAAGAAATAAAGAAGAAGAAAAAGCACACTGTTTCACAACCGTGGTATAGGCTTTTCCTATCATGGTAGGATAGAAGGAAGCAATTCAAAATAAGAAGCAAGGTGCAGAGGTGATGCAGAGACGATATCAAATATTACCCTTAAGATTTTCGCCTTTTGTTTTGTCTCCCTTTTCCAGAAAAAGCGGACAAACTGAACAGTCAAATACCTAAAAAGATGTTGACATGAATTCTCAGCACAAAAGTCGGCTTTTAACAACAAAAATTAATGGTGAACTTTAGATTACTTACCTAGGCAAGTTGCCGATCCGTGATTCCTTTGAATAAACTGCACTGCGTCCCAATGAAGGAGAAACCTTCTCTAATTCTGATTTCAGACCCTATTTTAATTTAATCAGAAAACAACATGAAAAGAGTGACCAGTATTTATTTTCTCACAAAAAATCTCTAAAGCTAGCATAATTTAATCATACATTTAGATATTGTTGAGAAAGTGGTTAACATAGTCCCGCATCGGGAAAATTGTGGGATGCATATGGATATAAGATATAAGATGGGATAAACCTCCATAAGGCTTGAGTTTTTTGGATGGAGTCCCACTATATTAAAGCCCATGTGCATCTATGTGTGGGCCCATGTGTTGTGGGCAAGACCGAGTTTTATAGATATCCTGTGCATGAATGTAAGCTTTATTGCCCATCATATATATCAGCATAAATCACATGAGTCTCAGATATAATTTGTGGAGAAACCAAACACCGATTCCTTACATGACTTGGTTTCCCATAATTCACCTTATCTCCAATTGTTTTACATCTTATGTGGACATGAGTCTGAAGATTTCATGATCGGTCCACATTGGATATGAGAAGTATGTCTATACAGCTGATGTGGACTAAATGAACCGGTGATCGTGGAAGAACAATAAAGAACTGACATATTATTATACATCTTTGTCACTGTTATTAAATTCAGACATAAATCTGATATGACAAAATGGACAAAGACATGTTGCCCCCAGCAATCTATGTTTTCCCTATTTCTATCCTCCATTTTCTGAGGCTCTGTTTGGGATGCATGGAGATTTTCCCGTTTTGGTAATGACACCTGGCAATTTGGAAAGTTCTGGAGAGAGAAATCTTTTTTAGAAAGGGGTCTCAAAACATCTGTACCTTTTCTCTCATTTGGAAAGGGTTTCAAAGAATTCATGCCCATCTTCTAATTTGGTAAAGCTTTCAGTTGTATTTGGAAAGGGATTCAAGAAAATCTCCACCCATTTTCGAATTTGGAAAGGATTTCATTCAAGTTGAAACTCTATTGAAAGATGAGGCAAACTTTTGGGTTTAGATTTTTCATGTTTTAATTTATCTCATATTTTCTTTATATTTGAAATTTTAAATGATTTTAATAGAAAAGATCTTGGCAATCATCTTTGCAGCTTCATCTAGCTTCACACAAGGTAATGAACTCAGATATAATTTGTGGAGAAACCAAACACCGATTCCTTACATGACTTGGTTCCCCATAACTACCCATAATTCACCTTACCTCCAATTGTTTTACATCTTATGGGGACATGAGTCTGAAGATTTCATGATCGGACTAAATGAACTATGTCTATACAGCTGATGTGGACTAAATGAACTAGTGATCGTGGAAGAACAATACAGAACTAGCATATTATTATACATCTTTGTCACTATTATTAAATTGACATAAATCTACTATAACAAAATGGACAAAGACATGCTTATCAAAAAATACCATTATAGATACAATACTTTGATAACTGGATGTTATTCTTTCAAATGGACTTACATGTTTAAGCCCTTCATGCAAATGGTTAACATCCTGTGAGATGTGACACTTTAGTGCATAAACGGATTCTGTCTCGGAACTTTCTTCTCCACTCTCTTCACAGTGGACCCTGGTTTAAACACGCTAATGTGAAGCAGCTCCAAGTGATAGTGCCAGTATAAAGTACGCATAACATTAATTGCACCATAGTTTAATAAAGTAGCCATACTGCAACAACTTCCTAGTGACACATCAAGGAACATAATGCAAGCTTATAAGAGTCTTTAGAACTTTCTCGTATAAAGCTTATTCAAACCTGACCGCCACAGAATCTGAAGGCAAGATACAAGATGACGCAAGAAAAATCATTCGTATTCCTTTAACGTCGCTCAATTGAGTACTGGTATAATATCAGATGCTAGTGTAGGGTGTGCATTTCTTCAAAATATTTCAAGGGGGAAAAGAAAGATTAAGTGATCAATGACTGCCATCTTTTATTCACAGAATATATGTGAAAAAATCCATCAAATGGGTCAAAAATCAACTACTGTTGTAGTATTTATTCAATTATTTTTCAGTCTCTCTTACAGTCTCCTATGTAACATTACATTGACGTGTTAGTTGTATAAGGTGAAAAGGGAGTGGGTAGGTTGGGAGCTGGGGTGGGGGTAGGAGGGCGAGGGGTGTATTGAATGTTCTTAAGGAATTTGGGGTTTGGTCTTGATGTTTTTTAGACTACAGTAAAATCTTGAACTTTTAATTAAGGCATCCACAAGGAATCACTATCTGCACATGTATCAATGACATATTAGTCAGTGGAAGCCGAATTATGTAGAACACAGAACCAGACAGTTTGTATCCTAGCAGAATCAACCACAGATAAAACCAAAATATCACAACATAATTCATAGGAAGTCAAATTACAATTGCAGCTCATAATATGTATGATTAAATATCAGGAATGACATCATTTGTGATTTAATAGTTAATAACTTGTTAATAATCCAGTTTCAACCTATCTCTATCAACTTCATTTTAATTAAGACTAAAACTGCATTGGCCAGCCTAATATGTTTGCATAGGGAACAACATACTTGGAAATAGTTTAGCATTTTATCAAATTGTGCAATATTCAATTTTTCCTAAAATTTAATTTATTGTTCCACTGTTCATTTACAACATCAAAACCAGGACAGATACAAAAGAATGTTTTCTTTGCCAAATCTGAGACGAGTCCCAATTCTTGTTTGCAAACAATGAAAATCAGTACCACACCGAGGCCAGCAATTAAACTAACATAAAGGCATATTATGTTGACTATGAATCCTCTGCAAGCTTATAGGTTTGCATAGAACTCTAGGAATCATCCATTAATTGTAGAATCAATGACTTAAATGACTTCATACCTGCTGACGAGATCGATTCCAAAGAGTTTCTTGATTGGATCGGACGTATCGCTACACATTGATAAAAACCAGAATTATCATTAATTGAAAGGTCATTGAAAAGCCGTGTTGTAATAATGAACTAGGCACAAGTCAGAGAATCTGTTCAAAGAGACAATCAAGTTCATGGAAAAAGGTGGTAACGTAAGATATTATATATCATAAGAATCAAGAACTCGTTCCATTTAAAGAAATGCACCACATTCATGACAAGCCATGGCTATCATAAATGGTAATTGTTCAAACAAGAGTAGCAGTGTTGAGCATTCTTTTACATATGATTTAAAAAGGTGGAAGCAGTAAAAAATTTCCAAAATAACAAGCGAACATGAAAGTATCCATGCTTTCAAAATGCAGAAGTGTGCTAAAGAGATGATGATTATTTTAAATAGAGACAGTAAGAGAAATATTTCGATACTATAACAAAGATGTGCATGTGTGCGTCTGGTGGATCTCCCCCCCCCCCCTACACGCATACATGTGTGTGTTGTTGGATTTAGTGCCCTCAAGTAAATTATTGTAATCGCAGACACGCGATTTGTGATGATTGAGGAGGGACCTGTACGGGTAGAACAGTCTTATTTAAAATGATAGTATGCTATCTGATTCGTCTCTATCATCATGTCCATGCATTATGTGGTATTACAAATCACTATTATATGTTGATAGAGCTCATATGATTCTTTCTTGACCACCAGCATTATGATGGCGATCATATACGTGAAAGCTGGATGGTCCATAAGCACATCCTTAAATGTCCCTAGTCGAAAGAGTATCGAAACTGGATATCGATGCTCCGGAGTAGACTAGTGTATACTCTTCGAGACCCCGACGAGGGGCGGTGGCCGGTCCTCGCGGGCCAATGGTGTCAGTTAGTCATCTAAGATAGTATACAAGCGCTCATTGGGTTATGAGTACATTGGACGGACTCGCCGGGAACATGCTACATGGTATTATACCTATTATCAGATAGCAGTTCTCAGGCGACATGAGTATAGGTTATAGTCTGTCGACCTGAGATCGTCATTTGCCTCGTGTGAGTTCCCAATGTGCTTAATTACTACCCTACCACGGCTCTAAGAAGTGGTGCAAATAGGTTTTAGTTGGGTACAGTCCCGAACCACATAAAGGCAATGAGCGGATCGTTGAGGATTCGTCTCTCCGGTATTGGGGGTTGAATGTCGCGCGGTGCACGGATGGCCATCACCGGAAATCCTTGCCAAGATAGACGAGAATTACTGATTTGGATCAGTAGTTTCTCGTTGGTGATGGACTTCATACCGATACGAAATATCGCGTTATTAAGGGTTTGACGTTATCCACCCCTTTAGACCCGATATACGATACTCTTAGACGAACAGACCGGACTATATAGAGATTATCAATGACAGGCTCAAGTAGAGGTTCGGATGAGTTTGCTCGTCGGCCTTTCTTTCGCTCAATACCTGGGTAGCCGTTACGTACAGTTAGTGCCGCTGATGTGTTTATGGTTAAACCCCTGCTAGCGTATTGAAGAGTTTTTAGAGTCCCACACAGAAGGTTTTCCTGGTTCTGGCAAAATGATATAGCAGCCGTATTGGATACGTGCAGGTTCTGGTACTAGTTACCCGGACTTTCGATCGGACGGTTGATAATACTAGCCGGCTCGAATTAAGCGGATTATTAAATCAGATATTGATTTAATAATTTACGTATATCTATTTCGATATGTATATTCTAGTATTATCTTCTTTGTGTTATTCTATCTCTTTGGGTATTCATATTTCGGTACGAATACAGGTATGCATATACAGTAGAGTGTGATCTGTATTTATACGGAAAACATTCTAGAATGTGGGCACCTCATTTTAGATTTATCCATTTATTATAAATGGAAAATGAGGTGTAAAGGAAGAGGGGTATAGTGAGAACCATGCTTCAATGGTGTTGCACAAATGAATTAACAATTCATTGTGCAAACTATTCAAGCATGATGGGATTTTAAAATTGAAAAAAAGGAGTTTTACAAAAGCTTGCTTCATTTTTCTCTCATGAGATGAATGATTCTTGCATGACTTCTCGTTCTCACCATTAGCTTCACTCTCCTCACTTCTTTTCTTGAGCTCCACCTTCATCTTCAACCTCCTCTCTACAATCTCATGTGTTGAGAATTAAGAGAGATGAGATAGATACACACATAGAACACTTCACTACATCCTGGACATTTTAGATTAGCAATCTAAAGTCTCTAGTTGCTCCACTAGACTCTTAGTGTGGAGTTAGAGCCATGGACTATATCTCTCGGGTGGATCATATTTGACGGAGGAAGACTGGCGATCAAGCTCGATCCAGGAGACCCCTAGGAGCTAAGGAAGATGGTAGAAGACCGAAGGACACGGATCATTTGGTAAAACAACTCTATCACGGTAGTTAAAACATCTTTGTAGCTTGCTAGTTTCATGTTTGGTTTCAATTCTAGATAGTTTCTAGCGCAAAGTTTTTTAAAACCAGAATTTTTCGTTCCGCAACGGCCGCGGTCGACGGCCTGGACGCCAAGAACCCCAACATAGTATCAAAGCCACCCAAATATTAGAAACTAGTAGTTGACGATATATTAGTTTCAAAACCGAAAAAATCCAATTTCAAAACCCACTATGTTCTGAAAATTTTTTGATCTCTGAAAATTTTTTAAACGAGTGCAGAGACTTTAGTTTAGACATGAATATGACACGCAATGAAAACGAGGCAATTAAATCCAACTTCGGCCGGCCAAATTGCACAAAAAACCGGCCTGGCCGGTTCACTGTTCATATCTAGGCCCCATTTTCGTTATGTGTTTTGGGTTTTCTAAATTGGTATTTTTGGCCTTGTTTGATTTTCCTCAGATTTCACTTAGTGTTATCTTTGCTTAGGGGCAACTTAAAAGGTTTCAAAAGTTGAAATTATGCATCGTTGATATATGTGATGTGTATGTGTTTTTCAAACGTCGTCTATTTGCTATATATCGTTTAGACAGAGTTGCGCATACTTGCTTATACTGCTGTGATGTTGATATCTGTGATGACTATGTTCGGATTGTCGTGTGGGATAGCCTCTAGTGCAATGGTAGGTATACAGTTTAGATTCATTTGTATATTCGTTATTGCGGGGCGAGCGTCCGACATGTGGACTGTCGTTTCCGCCAGTTTGTATATTCTTTTATTGGGGCACGACCGGGTTGAGGTCGACGTCGTCATTGTATATATACTTTTCTTTTCTGTACTAGGATTATCCCGCGGTGGAGTGCTCGAGTAGACGGGTTCTAGAGGGCAACGGGTCCGCATCTCAGGGTGTTGAGACGGAGGGGGCCTTACTCTAGAATTGTCGGGCTATTCGCCACACTCGTAGGGGTATAGAATGACCCACGGTGGGGTGCTCAAGTTACGGATTCCGTGAAGTGCTGGATGGCCCATTCACTTTGTTGATTGGGGTTGCCTTACTTCTGGGATTGGCGACTAACTTGACGCGCTCGTAGTGGTCTTGGTTATACATTGCACAGGCTATCCACACGACCGGAAAACGTCGGATTTTATTTGCGGCTCAAAGGAAACCCGGGGCTCCTAGATTATCCGTTATTCTGTGTTGCTCATCGCTTTTCTGTGATGTTGGTTATATCATGCCTGGGACGAATGTTTTATATATATATATATATATATACTAGTAGATGTAATGTTTTGCATCCGCGCTAGTCCAGCTCCCGCTCTACCATTAGTTAAGTAACCTAACGGTGCATGACGGGGCCTCGTGGCTAATGCGGATAGCATATATGTACATTGTATTTTCATTCTTTTCTGGTGTGATATGGATTAATTGATGGGATTGCATTAATTCTGATTAATGTAAGGAAAAATAAACCTAAATGATGTTGGAACCAATTTTTGAAAACTGTTATTATAGACGTTTCTTTTTGCTTTGCACGGTGGTATTCGGTTATGATCCAACACCTCATTCGACGAGGCAAGAGCCGAAATCCCTTTATAGGGAGTGACATCTTGGGCAAAAGTTTGCGTTTTTGTAATAACTTCACTATAGTCGATTCTTTTGCTTTGAATCGTGGTATTCGGTTAGGAATATCCTACACCTCATTCGATGAGGAAAGAGCTGCATCTCATTCGATGAGGAAAGAGCCGAGATCCCTTCAGAGAGAGTGACCTCTTTAGTAAAAGTTTACGTCACTATATATATTTGTAAAAACCACTCGAGTTCCTTCAACGATATCAAGTTCATTACGTTAAAGGTTTTTCGCCAAAAACCAGTCGTAGCCCTCCATCGTTTCGAATAAGTAGCACATAGTATTCATGCGGTGTTTGTTGGCCAAAATCAAGGCATCGTAAATGGTAGCTGTGTTGCTTATCCGTAGCATAGATAAATGCATTGGTTTAGGACAGTCGTACCACTTTGTTGGCCAAAATCAAGGGTGTGCAGATGGGTCTAAATCAATTTAGATAATGACAGGTAGAACTTGACTTGCGTATTATGATTTGTTGGCCAAAGTCAAGGTCAAAAGCGTTTAAGGCGAAAACCACATCAGGAGTTTCAAAAACACAGGAAACTTGCCATGCATGCGTATACCTTCTGAAGTGTGGTGACTTGAGTAGTTTCCATCAAGTTATCATGTAATGATAGTTGGATCTCGATTCCCACTAAAAAGTAGGTGTTACCCCTCGGGTTACTTTCAGATGATCCCAACTAATTCTCCTTTTAAGGTTTGAAGAAAAATTCATGAAAACGGTGGGAGCCATCCTGATTAGATAAAATGATTAACCAATCTGATCTAGGTTAGAGTGCACGCTGAGTGTTTCTTTTCTCTCTTTTTTGCAGCGGCCATGATCAGACCCTGAACTAAAACTCATGAACCAAGTTAACCGAAACTTTTTAAAATATTTTTGGCTTTTGGATTGTCATGGTCGCATATATCCCTGCCGCTCCTATTTTTCCTTTGCATTTTTTCAGAACACTCTATATCACTACGAAGATCCATATTACTTGAATATTCCATCGTATAGTTACATGCGAACTCGAAGAAACTTGTTTCTGTTCGAGAATTGATTCCGGTTCTGGAAAAATTGAATAAGACTATTCGGTTGTCTTTTCTTTTTCCCTTCTCTCAGATTGCGAGAGCTCCTAATGTTAGGAGTGTACACCTATTACGCTTATTGGATAGTTTTCTTCCAAACCATAGACAGATGCCGAAAGATAGGGAAGGTAGAAAACCAATTAGTCCAAATATGGTGTACAGAAGGTAAAAAGTAAAGACAAATAAAGAGATTAGAGTGAGGACAAAGGAAATTACGACTACTATCATTCACGACGAAACTTCGTATACCTCTGCCACTCCTACTTCCCCTTTGCATTTCTCCAGAACACTCTGTATCATTCCGAAGATCCATATTGCTTGAATATGCCATCGTATAGTTACATACGAACTCGAAGGAACTTGTTTCACTTCGAAAATGGTTTCCGATTCGGGAGAAATTGAATAGGGATATTCGGTTGTCTTTTCTCTTTACGTTCTCTCAGGTTGCGAGGGCTCCTAGTGTTAGGAGAGTACACTTATTACGCTTATTCGATAATCTTCTTCCAAACCTTAGGCTAGTACCGAAAGGTAGGGAAGGAAGAAAACTAATTAGCCTAAGTATGGTATACCGAAGGTAAGAAGTAAAGACATATGAAGAGATTGGAGTGAGGACAAGAAAATATACGGTTACTGTCATGAATCTGGATAGTGGAATAGGCATTACTAGGAACACCCGGCCACCCCTTCAAAACATTTTCATGTTTCAGTTTTACTGTGCGATATTAATTGAAAAATGTTTTCTCAATTAGACTCTGACTTCAGGATATGTATTTACCAAGACTTGATTCTCACATCTGTATGGCGTTACAGATGCTTAGTGAGAGTAAAATATTGAGAATTGGGTGATTAGATCCTCAATATATCATAATTCTTTGTAATTGGTAATATTTGATAAAATCACCTGGGTCTTGCCTAACGGCAAATATTTGGTTTTGAATATCCGTTATTATGCACCAATTTCAAAATGATATATCTATATTTTTTTTATAAAGTGAAATATAACATTTTGAAATTATGTCTGACATTTACCTATATCAGTTGATGGTTAGGTAAAGAGTATTCAACAGCGGTGTAATTCTTCTTAACCATAGTACATTTTTCAACCTACGACGCACAGGGATTGAGTTATTAAACTCATAGAACTTATATAAAGTATTGTATGTTGTCCGATGTCCATTAGGACAAAGGGGTTGGTACTCGTAATATATTCCGTTTACTTATGACTTCTTTGGTTTTAGACAAGTACTTCGTTGAAATACAAGATCCAAATTTTGAGAAGTTATAGGTATAAGAATAAAGTGGAAAACCACATGTTGCAAGTATCAAAATTCTTCAAGATGATCGAAGATGTAGATACTTATACTAGGTATTCCGTCGTAAGTAATATTTGATAACTTGCTTCTCTTTCAGGTTACTCATACATGGATGCATTACTTGAAGAGTAATGCTGCTTAGCCTCCTTCCATTTAGTCGATATGCACTGGAAACGGCTGCATGTATTTTGAATCTGGTTCCAATTAAATTAGTGCATTTGTTTCTATATTGAATATAAAATGGATTCATATCTTAATGATGTTAAGGTATATGGATTTGTCCGGTTTATGCTTAAAACCAGAATCCAGATAAACTCTAGGCACGTTTCGGTAATGGCAGTTTGTGGGTTTTCCGGGCTTTGACGAGGGTTAACATTCTACCATTTGGAAGATCAATAGTTATATTGTTCTTGACTCGCCACATTTTTAATAAAATGAATTCTTTTCAGAAAACATTAGTGGGGGTATGGTAGAACTGAAAGTGATTCCAGAACCACAAACAATTACTGAAAATTTAGTATAACCTAAAAATTCAATTGAATTCGACAATCCATTAACCACTCCGCAGATTTGGTGGGTAATCTCGACCACCCGAGAGATACTTCAGTCTTCTCAAAGACGGTGACAGAGAAGTTTTTGATTACCCAAACTTGCTATTACTGCTGTTCTAGACTATGAGATCTGGCAGGTGGATGAGTATAACGTCGTTCTAAATTAGCTTTAGAAGTGCACGTGTATGCCTCTGCCAGAGGGTGGTTGTAGTCGGTGGAAGCATGGTGAGCAAGTAACTTATATCTATTTATAGACTAAAGTAAGTATATCGGAGATAGATCATCTAGTTTTGATTTGACAGTCATAGAGTTTGACTTTATCAGAACAGATGGACCTGGTAAGAAGGTAGTAGGGAGTGATGTCCTGATATTTGGATGACATGCTCTTGATAGAAAATGATCTTCATATACTACGATCGATTATATTGTAGTTGTCACAAGCTGTTTCTCCACAAAGGATCTAGATAAAATATCAGAGATTCGGGTCACTAGATCTATGGTTTTAGATCTAGATTTAGGAAGTGTCCCAATTCGGATACTTGACACTATTCTAAAGTGTTTTAGAATGGACTCCTGACGTGGTGGTGTACCCGCAGGTGATGGAGTCACCCTCTCTAAAGAAATGTCTTCTAGACTGATGAGGAGAGGGATTTGCATGATTCATATATCTTACTTAGGCAATTGAGTCAATCATGAGATGTCAAGTACTACACCAAATATTGCTTTTGCACTGGCTGCAATAAGCATATATTAATCCAATCCTGGAGAAACATTGGTAAGCAGTTATGAACATAAGTGGATGTTCTTGGTATATGGTAACGGCGGCTTACTTCAGGAGACGGTTATCATTTCAGGCTTCCAAGCTGACCTGGATGACAGAGTGACTTTCAGAGTTATAGTTTTCCTTTTTTTAAGGAACGGTATGTTGGACAGGTGGTCTAAGTGAATACTGAAGAAGGCATGGCGCAGGATACTGATTAAATTCAGTGGAAGATACGGTCTAAGAAGTTTGTTGGATTTGGAGTTCATTTGTGAACTGGGTCCCATCAGATATCCAGACAAATTCTAAGACAGGTATCACTCATTTCGGGAGATGGTCTTTCTCCGCGAAATTGAGATATAGAGAGACAAAGATAGAAACATTGGAGCGGATCCACTCACTGGGGTATTTCTCAAACGCAATAGTTTCACAAACGGGTTTTGCGAGACTTAGTAGAGAAGTTGGGTGTTCGGTACCACACGAGCTGTAAGTATGCGACATTGCAATAATTAGCCTGAAGTGCAAGTGAGAGATTGTTGGATATAGTGCCCCTCAAGTCAATTATTGTAATCGCGGCACGCGATTGTGATGATTGAGGGAGGACCAGTACGGGTAGAACAGTCTTACTCAAAATGATAGTATGCTATCTGGTTTGTCTCTATCATCATGTACATGCATTATGTGGATCACTATTACATGCTGATAGAGCCATAGGATTCTTGCTTAACTACCAGCATTATGATCGCGATCATATACGTGGAAGATGGATGGTCTATAAACACATCCTTAAATGTCCCTAGTCGAGAGAGTATCAAGACTGGGCATCGATACTCCGGAGTAGACTAGTGTATACTTTTCAAGACCCCGACGAGAGGCTGTGGCCGATCTCGCGGGCCATTGGTGTCAGTTAGTCACCTAAGATGGTACACAAATGCTCATTGGGTTATAAGTACATTGGACGGACTCGCCAGGAACATGCTAGATGGTATTATACCTATTTTCAGATAGTAGTTCTCAGGTGACATGATTACATGTTAGTCTGTCGACCTGAGATCGCCATTTGTCTCGTGTGAGTTCCCACTGTGCTTTGATTACTACTTTACCACGGCTCAAAGGAGTCGTGCAAACAGGTTTTAGTTCGGTACAGACCCGAGCCATATGGAGACAGTGAGCGGATTGTCGGGGATTCGTCTCTGCCGGTATTGGGGTTGATGTCGCGCGGTGCACAGGTGACCATCACCAGAAATTCTTGGCCAAGGTAGACGAGAATTACTGATTTGGATCAGTAGTTTCTCAGTTGGTGATGGGATTCATACCGACACGAAATATCGTGTTATTAGGGGTCTGACTTTATCCATCCCCTAGACCCGATATGCGATACTCTTAGACGAACAGACCGGACTATATGGAGATTGTCACTGACAGGCTCAGTAGGGGGTCGGATGAGTTTGCTCGTCGGCCTTTCTTTAGCTCAATACCTGGGTAGCCGTTACGTACAGGATGTAGTAGCCGTATTGGATACGTGCAGGGTTCCGATCAAATGATTGTACTGGTTACCCGGACTTTCGATCGGACGGTTGATAATACTAGCCGGCTCAGGATTGAGCCGGATTATTAAATCAAGTATTGATTTAATAATTTACGTATATGTATTTCGATATGTATATTCTAGTATTATATTCTTCGTGTTATTCTATCTATTTAGGTATTCGTATTTCGGTACGAATACAGGTATGTATATACATTAAAGTATAATCCGTATTCATACGGAAAACATTCTAGAAGGTGGACACCTCAATTTAAATTTATCCATTTATTATAAATGGAAAATGGGGTGTAAAGGAAGAGAGGGGAGTATGGTGAGAACCATGCTTCAATAGTGTTGCACAAATGAATTATTCATTTGTGCAAATTATTGAAGCATGGTTGGATTTTAAAATTGAAAAAATGAGTTCTACAAAAGCTTGCTTCATTTTTCTCTCATGAGATGAATGATTGATTCTTGCATGATTTCTCGTTCTTACCATTAGCTTCACTCTCCTCCTTTCTTTTCTTGAGCTCCTCCACCTTCATCTTGAACCTTCTCTACAATCTCATGTGTTGAGAATCAAGAGAAGAGACGAGATAGATACACACAGAGAATACTTCACTACATCCTAGACACTTTAGATTAGCAACCTAAAATCTCTAGTTGCTCCACTAGACTTTTAGTGTAGAGGGCCATGGACTACAGCCCTCGGGTGGATCATCTTTGACGGAGGAAGACCGGTAATCAAGCTCGATCCAGGAGACCCCTACGAGCCAAGGAAAATGGTAGAAGACCGAAGGACATTGATCATTCGGTAAAACGAATCTATCACAGTAGCTAGAATATCTTTGTAGCTTGCTAGTTTCATGTTTGGTTTCGATTCTAGGTAATTGTTTCTAGCGCCAAGTTTTTTAAACACCAAAATTTTTCGTTCCGCAACAGCCGCAGTCGACGGCCAGGACGCTAGGAACCCCAACATGTGCATGTGCGTGTGAATGCATCTCCCCTACATACACACATACATGTGTGCATGTGTGTGTGTGCATGCATGCATGCATGCACGTGCATGTGTGAATTGATAACAAAATGGAAGTTATCATGTTCAAACCATAAAATGTAGTAGATATTGTAAGCTTGCTCTCACACTTATTAAATATGATCCTCCGTCCAAGGGTGGACTCAGAAATTTTGGTAAGTGAGGGCACACTGGACGTATTGAGAGTAGCATAGTTGATCAAATTACGATAACACTAACACAGTAACTCATACCATGGACATTAAGACTGTTCTGGAAATCTATGGCTATTTACCAACTACAAAGGTCCAAATCCCTATTGGTTTTACTCAAATAGTTAATAACTTCAAGCTATAAAACCCTGTTTGATGTCTCCAAATGTCCATTCCACCTGGACATCTCCGGGTGGTTCGATAACATCTCTTGGGTCCAAATACTAGTTCACGGTCCATATAATCCCCTATAGTGCCCTTGTAGGTCCAATAATCCATTCGGCTAAGTCACATGTATGCCTATGTCATATATGTTTTTGGCTAAAGTTCAACTTGATGCCATAAATTTGGTCATTCCCCCCAAAACTACCACCAACTTTTAAAATGATGCAAAACCTATCATATACTTTTCAAATAACTACCATCCGTTGACCACCGTTATTGAGATTCTCACCTCACTTTTTAAGTGTTTTTTCAAAGAAAAAATACCTATGTAGTTGAAGTAAACACCCTATTTAAATCACATCTTCTCCCCTTTCATATTAATCCATCTGCCCTCTTCTTCTATAATATCAACTAAAACCGTAACATCATGGACCAAGGTAGATCATAATTTGTAAGATCATAGAAGAACATTAACAAGACCCAACTGATAATTAACTCAAAATAACAATATTCAATACAAATAACACCCAAAACCATGTTGCTTTTGCTAAAGAAACTAACAAGGAAATAAGTCTCCCTTTTCATGTACTCTTGGTTGAATGCCATTTTGAAACGATCGTGAAAGGATGCGAGTTCTTTACAATTAGATCTAGGGGTTTAGGGGTGTTTTGGGAGAAGATTAACCTAAGGAAGAATTTGGAGGTTAGGTGCAAGGTGGTTTTTGAAAGGTTAGCTTTTTTAATTAATATAAGTTGGGTATAATAGTCCCTTCATCTTTTCTGTTAACTCCATTATGATGTTTCCTGTTACAATGAAAGTTTATGGTAGGTTTGCATCACTTTAGTAGTTGGTGGTGGTTTTGGGGGAAAACCAAAGTTCATGGTAGCAATTTGAAATTTCACCTATATTTTTCCGTGTATAAAATCCATATTTAGTAGACAGAAGTTTCTGGCTGATTTCATAATCAATTAACATTGTATTCTAAATAAAAAGTGGGCATGTAAATCAATGCATTTTTAGATATGTAACAAAGATGCGCATATTTCAAGAGAAAAAAGGAGATGCATAAATGGTGTATAGACTTAATTACCAAACTACCTCTGGTTTGACAATATATCCAAAAACCATTCAGTGTGCTTTTCTTTTAGCAAAAGCCCTATAGTTACTAGCATTAGACAAAAAGTGTCATCACTTGACATGAATATACCAAATACCATTTTGTTCGTTGATTATCACTAACTACATCCATTAATCTATAAATTGCATTTCATCTTCATAATTTAAGCATATTGTTTAATCAAACTATTTTATTCTTGCCTAATTTTACTCAATATTAATTTTAAGATTCTTCAACATATCCAAAATCGAACCTGACCAAACCTAACCACCAAACCTATCATTGCATCAATCCCGCAATCAAAGATTCATCTTCAACAACCTTTTTTCCCCAACACTCTTCTCTAACCAAACTCACTGCCCAATCAAAGCATATAACAAATAAAACCCACATCACAAACAAACCTAACATCTAACCCAAAATTCTGTTTGCAATCTTCAGTTTCTCTAACCTGGTCTTTCCTCGGGCCTTCATGCAGATCAAAGCCATAATACTATTAATCTCACCAACAAACAATATCCATTATCCAACCATCCTAAGATTCCCAACATTAAACCCTCCAAACCAATTCATAACATCCTCTTCTTCCAAGACATCATTATCTTCAAAACCAAACTTCCAACCAATCAATCCCAACAACAAATCAGGCCCACAACTAATCAAATCCAACAATGATCCGCATCCAATCCTAATCTTACATGCGTGCGCATAGAGAAAACATTAAAGTGTCATGGTAGGAAATTTCCTACATTGGCGGCTCTAAAAGTTATCCGTCCGTTGCTTTTTCCGACAATCTGGCCATCTTGATTGTCTTAAATATGCGTTTGTCAATTTTCATATAAATTGGATGTCATTCACACTTGCATAAGATGATTGTAAAATTTCAGTTTTCCAACTATAAATTTTTTTTATGATGCTAAATTAATGGACAGAGAGTATCCAACCGATATGAAAATTGGTAACCCATAGTTTAGGAGACAAGAATTAATATGGCTGGTGTCCTCATACACACAAGCGCGTACGCATAGGTATATATAGGAGCTGATCCATCAAGTCCAAACCTCAATTTTTAAAAATAAGGCCAATTCCTGAAGCTTCCAACCCATAGTGTTTTCCACCTATACGGCCGGTCATTGTGATCAATATGTTGTAGATAGGTAATGTATCAAAATTCCCGAGAATTAGAGCTCTAACACATTTATCAAGAAGACTAAAAATTAACGGCCTTTTGATACATGAAAAATGTGATCAATTGATAGTTGTGTTACATGTCTCCGGTTCATACACAACATTACTAGGAAATGTAGATCACGATTATAAAAACACGACAGGTTTGTTTTGAAGAGTTGCCTAACTATAAAAAATTAAAAATCGAGGCATGGGCTCAAGATCGGCTTCCTACACACAAAAATCCATGCCCAATCCCTAAACTCATCTTTTCTAACACCATATCCCTCATTTCACCCAAAACTAACGCCGCAACCTAATAAAATACAACATAATCTATAGCCCATCAAACCTAATATCAAAGAGACCAAATCCATATCCATCAAATCAGAGGTCAAAGAACATTATAACTTCGAAATAAAAATTTGGCCCGCATGCCGTATAATGTATGAAATGAGGGAACCATCCTATATTCCTTTAAAAGGAACTAACAACATGAGAGATTGTTATTGCTAATGTTGGAGACTATAGAGATTTGTTGCTGATGAAAATATACATGATGGTTATTGGATGAATGTCAACCACATGTTGATTTTTTATAAACATAGTAAGCATTTTCTTATCTCAAGGATAATCAAGTCAAATTTTGAAAAGAGTACAAAATTCTTTTACAAGTTCTTGACTTTGGATTTGGAACTTAAAATTTTTTAATTGTAGATGATTTAATGTAAAAGTTTAAACCATTATAAATTTGAACTGTTCTTTACAGTTTACTTGACAAAATCCTAGATTTAGATTTATCGTACTGATTTATGAACTTGGTTTTAGTAGGAATCATGAGGCGTATTCATATTAGATATATGAGAGGACCTTCGGATGAAAATAGTTTGTTTCTCTCGTTTTTATTATATAAATCATGTCTATCTTGAGATTTAATGGTGAAAAGTTGATTCTTTTCATTTCAAAAGTCAGCCATCCATCAACCTTTTTACAATTGGCCTCGTCCATCTTAATCTCCATGTCCCAATATATATGTAATTATTTTACAAGTGATTTGGATACTTTTTTCCGATGGATTTGCAGTTCTAAAATATTTTACTGTCGAAAAATTATTAATTTTGAAACTATAAAATGTTGTACCAAATGATATTTCAAATCATATAAAAATTCGTGTATCCATGTCCTAAAACATGAAGATCAAGATGGATGGTGCCAAACATCCAAATAATGAATGGTTGACTCTTTTACAAGTGCTCTAGGAAATTTTATTGTGATGGCCCATCATTGTTACTTTTATAATGCAAACACTAATAGGGTATATCATGTCATCTTTTTCTAAAAGGGAAATAAAATGATAAAATATCTCTAAAAACTCTCATTTCAAGAAACGCACATCAACTTTTCTAAGATTTAAATCTCCCCCATCCCCCCTCTCACTCACTCTCCAAACATCCAAATCCTCATTCTTAATTAAAAAAAATTAATTGTTTTACTTTCAACGGTCTCATTCCCTACCCACCTCCCTCCCTCACACACAAATAATTTTCTTCATGTGCACGAGTGTCTCACATGCGCAAAAAGCTACTATATGTACATATGCATATAACTAGCAAGTGCCCCCTGTGCCATACGCAGATGGTTTTCTCAGAAAAAGATGCTTTAAGAGAAGATGTTATGTTATAATCTATATTGATACTGCGCGGAATAAACAATTAACATGAAAATCTATTTCATGTATCCGAAGTAATAATTAAGCCATCTTTATATTGCTTGGTAGTAATTAACATGTTTGAGAGGTTGATTTTTAGCAAAACAAAGCCGTAAAATAAGCTGACTATGTCATGTATGTTCTAACATAGATGCTACTCAAAATATATGCAAAAATGTTCTAAGATCGATTGTAGCACCATGACTATGATCGTATGACTTAGCCCGGGTGATGGGTACCCACCCAAATAAACCACAAAGACAAATTGTTCAACTGTTTTTCCCTTTAGGATGAAGCGGACCGCAACGTGTTTACTACTATTGACCGCAACTTATACAACTCCAAAACATACATCAATTAAATTAATGCCGCTAAACTTAATTTAATTTCGTCTTTTAGCTCTGTATAGATGAACTTAAAAGGGTCAAAAGATACTCTGTGAAGGCCCGAATGAAATTACAGCCAAAAAATAAGGGGCAAGAGTTAATTTTTCCGGTCTTATAGATGCAAAAATAAGGGGCCAAACGTAAATATCCTTAAAGAACAGGGGGCAGAGCTAAATGTCCACACAAATTGACAAAAAGGAGCTCGATCTGGCTTCCCATACAGTTTTTATATAATATATATAATGGAGAAACTGTCCAATGAAGGAAAATCCCTCCTATGGTGGCTAAAGGGCAATTCTACACTACTTTACTGAACAATCAATGGCGTCCGTCTAAATGTTCCTCTCTAAAACCAAGATAAACCTTATTTCATATGATTTCAATACTTTTTAACCTACAGAAGCAATAATATCGCACCCACTCTATGAATAGGCAAGGAATAAAGAAATCATTGGTGTATCTATATTTTAGATCGTGAAGATCAAAATATCATACAAAAAAGCAGAATATGATTGGCTTTGACCGCTGTAGTTAGGAACTTTCCTCTTATAGCAACTTTCCTGCATCATTCTCATGTGTACGCGCGCGCAGTGAGTGCGCACTGGTGTTACAATCCATATCCTCTCTCTATAATGTAAATAAAAGAGGATACTGTTGAGCTCACATCTGATTACCTTGCTCCCATGTTACTTTTTACTTAGAATGGTTTGTGCTGCCATTCGTGATATGGCTTTAACTAATGAATTCACTTAGGAAAGCAACACCTGGTCTTTTCTACATAATATCTGAATTGATTGTTCTATATATGCCAAACCTTCTAGAAATTTATCGGATTATATCCAAGTGTGGGTTATGATCATGTTTCATTAATATTGACACATGAAATAATTCATGATTGTACGATGGTGATAGTGGCAGAGGTGGTGTAATTTTGTATGCCAATTCTTCGAGTCCTAGGCTAAGAATTGAACTAAAAATGATAATTTAACCGGTCAGAAAAGATGTAATACTTCAGGCATTTGATAGTTAGGCCCAATTAAAAGTGTTTGCGGGCCAATTGAATTTATAACTAGTTTATAGAAATGTCACCTAAGACATAATTATGTACGTACATACGTATGTGTATGGTATATAAAGCAAAAATGCTATGAAACAAGAAACAAAGCAACATTATAATTGCTGAACAGAAGTTTTACTTCCATCAAAGTACATTAGAAGCCAGGCCCTAACCATAAAACTGAAAGATTCATGTGGTAATAAACAACACAAAAAATAATAACAACAACATGAGCATAGGGTATAGCAAGCAAGAAAACCACCCTAACCATAAAACTGAAAGATTCAAGTAGTAAAATAAACAGCATAAAAAAATAACATGAGCATAGGGTAGATCAAGCAAGAAAACCAATCATATTAACATTTCCACACTTTAATACCATCAGTGCTAAGCTTCCTAATGTGTAAAATACCTTGGCGATCCTGATGGTCTAAGTGATTGAGAAAGCGAATACATAAGTTGGGTCCAACATTCTTCAGCATCCTGCCATTTATTAACATAGATGTAAACACCTAACAAGAAATGGATGTCTTATCACAAAGCAATGGATTTAAGAATTTAAAGGAACCTGCTGCATGTAGACACCATTTTGCTGCTGAGCAAACTGTGGAAATTTTTTCCGTACTATCTGCCAAAATTGTGTCACTGCTTCAGTAAATAGATAAGAATAGGATATGTTTAGAACAATAAAAGTATATCATAGTTCTTCTCTGAAGAATATACAGAGCCACAACACTGAATTTCAAGTTCAGATAGTCAGCGGCACGAATATACAGATGACAATATGAACTTACATTTCCCTTTCTGTTTTATTTTATTACATATGGATACAAGGATTTCAATTCCGGTTAAATGCAAAAATACAGCTAATTGTTTCTTTTATCATTCTAACATTGCTTTGATTTGAGGTTAGTACTAAGGGTCCCACTCCATGGTTTCTAGCACAACATATTTTGAACGAATGTATCTTCAAACTCCTTCCATCCGGCTCATTCTATCGAATGCTCCAGACCTTTCACCCAGAAGATGAAAACCTGTATGACCACTAGGTTTTTGATCCGCAAAAAGATACATAGCGAGTAAAAGCAGGGGCAGAGCCCCCCCCCCCCCCAATGGTGAAATTTCACCATGTACCCATATGTAATAAAGTGCTTGTATATATAATGGAGGAAAGAGGCCGTTGAAGGGATTTTCCTCCTATGGCGTCGAAAAAATACACCCTCCGTTTTATTTGACTATCGGCACCCATCATCTTCATCCTTATCATCTAAAGATGTGGATGAAAAAGATGGGTGCCAATCGTCAAATAAAATGGTGTTTTTTCGACGCCATAGGAGGAAATTCTCTTATGGCCTCTTTCGTCCATCATATATATATATATATATATATATATATATATATATATATGAGTACAATGGATGGCAAAGGCCTCTTTCGTCCATTATATATAGATATGAGTACAATGGATGGCAAAGGCCCTGGGAGGGAATTTCCTCCTATGGCGGCAAAATATGTCTACCCTCCAATATTTTTTCGCCGATCGGCATGCACCATCTTCATCGGCTAAGATGTATATATACCAAATTTCATATGATTCCAACATGTTTTCACGGTTGTTTTAGTGGGTGCAAAATTAACGGTTTTCTGATGATAAAATATTTTTTAAATTTTTACATCGCTAAATCAACAGTGAAAAGGTGTTAGAATCGTATGAAATTTGGTGTACCATATCTTAGATGATAAGAATCAAGATGGAAGGTGCCGATAGGAAAAAATGGAGGGAATACTTTTGTTGACGCCATAGGAAGGTTTCCCTCATAGGGCCTATTTCTCCATTATTCTCATATATAAATAATAATATAAATATATATATATATATATATAATGAAGAAGAAAGGAGGCCCTTGGAGGCTTTTTCGTTAGGTGGCGTCAAAAATCTATATCCTCCATTCTTTTCGACGATCGGCATTCATCTTCACCTTCTAAGATGTGGATACACCAAATTTCACATGATTCTACCACTTTTTCACCGTTGAATTAGCAATGTAAAAATTTCTAATGTCGGTAAACCGTTAATTTTGCCTCCACTAATTCAACGGTTAAAAAGTGGTGGAACCACATGGTATTTGGTGTATCCACATCTTAGATGATAAAGATGGAAGTGATGAGTGCCGATCATTGAAAAAAATATCGGAGGGTGTATGTTTTCGACGCCATAGAAGGAAATTCCCTCCTATGGCACCTTTCCTCAGTTATCCTCATATATATATATATATATATATATATATATATATATAAAGTGGCCCTAAGGTGCAATGTTGTACATGTATTCGTTCACTATTCGTTCGGGAGGTGTTTAGCGTTTAATCGGATTATTCGGTGATTAAACGTTTTATACAGATTATACGGCTAAATATATTTTATATTATTTCAGTATAATTATTATATATAAATTATGATAAATATATAGGATTATAGATATTGAAAATTTTGAAATATACTCGTGGCTTAAATGGCAAGACGTCCGAACAAAATTGGAAGATTATGGATTCGTATCCCACCGGGTATGCATTCTTGTCAATAGAATTTTTTGAAACAACATATATAGCGTTTGCTATGCAACAAATAATAACCCATACCAAAAAACAAATTACACCGCAATACAACATGAATTCCCATAAACATAAGCAAACACTAAAGCATACATGCTAAAACCTAAAAGCATGACACCAAAAGAACATATAAATGTCTTATGTCACTATTCACTGTCACATAAATATAAGCAAACACAAAAGGCCTACAGGCTACAAATGATTCAAAATCAACAAAATATCAAACCGTATAATCACTGTTAAAGTTTGATAGATAAACACCTAAACACTGTTAAAATTTGATAAACACTGTTTAATCACCGTGTAAACGTTTTGACCACATAATTGACCGTTTAATGACTTTACTGTTCGTTTTGTCACCGTTTAAATTTAAACGGCCGTTTAAACCTTTTTTTGAACACTGCTAGGATAACTTCTTATGGTGTGCACTTCATGAATGTCTTAGGAGTCATTAATTTTGCACTTCATGAATGTCTTAAGTTTATAAATGCATGGGCCTACATTAATTTATTTATGAACTAGGGCCTCTCACCACGTAAGCGACTCCTTGGGTAACACTCTACGGTAAGGTGTCACCTAAGGAACATTTTTCTTATTTTATATATATATATATATATATATATATATATATATATATAAATATTCTTAACAAAATTGAAGCTAGTGTGGTGATTAATGCTTGGGAATTTTGGTATGTGGTTTAGGGTCCGAATAGTGGCAATGGTTTTTCTTTTTCCACAACTTGCTAAGGAAAGTTCATATAAAACCCCGATATATTTCATATTTATATTCAACCCCTTGATATCTTTATATTTGTTTATACTCCTTTTAAAAAATAAAAATATTAATTGTTTTGAATTTATCATTTTAATTAGGTTGCTTATTTTGAAGGTGAAATTACTTGGACTAGTTAATACTAATACAAAAGGTCAAACATTCTTCTTTATTTTGTTGTGTTTATTCCCATATTTTTACCTTATACAAGAAGTCTTTAGCACAAAAGTAAGAGGGTAAATACACGTGTAGTTAAATGCATGGTGTGAAAATTTCTCATTTCTTTATAAGTTTTGCTTTTTCAGATTAGTTTTCAACTTAACTTAGATAATCAAATAATTATTGCAGACAATTAAATCAATTCAAAATTAGCTACAAACAATTTGATGTGTTCATTAATGTATATGATACATAGATATATTAATCAAGTAATATCGATAACTAAGAACAAATAAATAAACTATTTGTTATATACTAAAAGAAATATAGTTAGGACTTGAGAGAAGCTGCTAATAATGATTGTGCTAGATTTCCTATATGATTGAGCTTGTGATTAACTTTCTAAATCTTTTCGCTAATACCAGGGACTCCAGTAATATGGAATATGCAAAAGGTTTATATATAATAATTAGCATTCAAACTTAATTTTATATATAAGAGCTTTTCTGTATATGATATAGATTTTATCATGCCCCCCAACAATTAATTCCTAGTTCTGCCCCTGAGTAAAAGAGAAACCTGCAAACCTTACATGGTCCCCTTACAGAGAGCAAGCACTAAATATAATTAGGGGCGTTGCGCAAGAAAAAGTTGTGCAGCAACCACGCAATAAGGGAAAATACGGCGTGGGGTGGCCCCATGTATAGAAAATGTAGATCTTGTAGTTAGACCATGTAATTCCATCTTAGAATAAACCAACCCCTCCCTCGTGCCGAAAAATATTCAGCATATGGGTTTAATTTAGTCACGAAATATGAAAAGAGCACTTCATGAAGAAAAGGATGTGATAAAAGGGAATGTGACAGGATCCCTTCTAAATCCTTGTGTAAGGAAATATCTGATGCCACAAGGTGTCATAAATCCGATGTTTATACATAAAAGCTTAGGTTTCAATTGCTACAGAACAAATTCTGATGACTTCAGAAAATAGAACATTTCAAATACAACTTACCGACAAAAACTGCAGTGGCGCAACAGGCCTGACATTTCGATCCAGTTCATTAAAAAGATCACGAGTTACGCAAGTCAAAAGATGTGTGTACTGATCCAGTTCATTGTTCCTTGTACTCCCATAGCTGCTTGCAAAAAGAAAGCCAACATATACATTAAATAATATTATAATAATCTAGGAAAGGCATTAAGACCGTTTGATATACAAACTTGAACAATAAAGGAGGAACTTACTTCAGTAATTCCGACTTCAACTCTGGGACTGAATGAAGGCATTGCAATGTGGAGTTCATGTAACAGGTGTTTCCCAGGTTAAACAGACCTGCGCTGTGTCCCTGGAGAAATAAATAAAATAGTTTATTTACTAATCGCAGCTCAACACTACTACAACTATTTTATAGGAAAATCTTGTTGCATCATGCATAGTCTACATGATGTTTGGCAAAAACAAGCAGCACTTTAATGACCCATTGTCTTTTTAGATTCTCCATGTGAGCCTGAACAAATGGCAGATATTTCTCACACACACAGCGAGAGAGAGGGAGAGAGATGCATGCACTACAATGTATTATGATTGAAATTTACAGGCTAGATTCCTCATATGACAAGGAAAGCTAAGCTTCTTCCTATCGGAGACTAATCAGCAAGCATACACCAGAACTATCAAGGGCCAAACTACACAAGCTCATAACGAACTGTTCAAACTTAAGGGAGTACCACATCTACATCGCCATCCTTAGTTGCAGGAACCTTGGGGTGTCTGGCTTCGGAACCTCGAATCCCCGGTTCTTACTGATATTTGTACCTGAATCTCGACTCTAATGCAACAGAATCTCGATTCAGTTTCGAATCTGTTCGGCTCAGTTATTGTCTCTAGAACTTCTTGGCTTTTAATGAAATATTGGGCTTATAACTAAATGAATTATTATAGGGTTTGTAATTAATCAATTCATGGTGCAATTTTATAATTTTATGGCATTTTATCTATATAATTTTCATATATATAATTTCATGTGTGTAATATAATATATAAAGCGCTCCATATGCTCTTAACGTAAGATTCTTTTAAGATTTGGTGATTCCCCGCCCCTGCCCCTGCCCCTGCCCCTGCCCCCTCTTCGTGCAACTATGTCGCCATCATAATGATTTGTAGCTTGGATATAAAAATAAAAGAAGAGCTAATTCTAATAAACTATTAGAATGATAGGCCTCACCACAGCAACTGCTTGCTCTTCTTCTGGGAGGTCCTCCATAAATACAGGACCTTCTTCTGGAGCTTTCACAACTTCATCTGCAGTACCCATCATCATCAACTTTTGACCCTATTAAAGTCATGTCCATTTTATTTTCTGTCAGGTACATAAAAGAAAACAGAAAGAGATGCTGAATGTCAGAACAAATATAAGAAGATTAGCATTGTCACCTCTTTTACACCTAAAGTGGTCCAATCTGCATCATCCTACATTACGAACGAGAAAGTTAGTCAGTGGACTACTGTGCTCATTAAAGTGTTGGCAGTAAGAGATATATCTAATATGTTATAAGGGTATGACGTACTTTTAACAGGCCACCCTTAACCATAATCTTTTGCCTTTCAGGAGGTACACCTGTTAAATCAAATAGCTGGCACTTGAAAACAAGAGGAGGTTGAGTAGTATCGATCTCTACAGCTGGAAACACCTTCTTTTGCCATTTCACGCTCACTGTGATATTATACATCAAAGATTTTTATATAGGAACTACAAAAGTCCAAATAGCATTTTCCAGAAACATTAATTAATAAATTAAACACTGGCTATTTTAATTATTGGACCTTAAATAATAATTAACAAATAAGAAGATTAAAAGGTTATAAATTAAAGGGTCAATAGAGTGCACAAATAGCCTAAGAAAGCAGAATAAATGACCCATTATTCTGCACTTCACAGTGTATGATTCGTATGTTGTCTGGTCTACACTGTAGAGTAGACAAAGTCAAAAATATATTACGCACACTACAACTTATAATAGCCGCATATGTCATGTTAGGTAAGGTGCCTGGACGTTAACATATTAAAGAAGATGGCAGATGTTGGTGATTAAAGCCTTAAATCTCATGAGAGGTTAGCCATAATGTACTATCATATATTCCATTAACTATGTATCTGATAAAAATAAACCAAATTTCGAAAAGCAAATTTCATTATTAACCTCTACTAAATCACCAAATAAATTAGCCAACAAATTTCAAATTAGTCATACTGTTTTCGTTTTCGTTTTGTATCATAGCAAGTTCCTCCTGTGGAGTACACTCTATATATTTTCTATGTTGACATAAGTTCTCTGGTTCTTTAAAGTCAAGTACGAATGTTGATGAGGATACAACGACCACCCTCAGGGATCCATGAGTGAGCTCACTAATGGGTGGCCGGCGAGAATATTTCAGAGATTACATGATAATTTACCACCAATATCATCACCATCCGCTACGCCAACTGCCTCCTCATTACCACTGCTGTTGAATCAACGTCATCAACACTCACCAGCACTACGATTGCCCTTGTATCAGTAATATTGTGACTTTTAAGTCTAATAAACACCTTTGACATAATGCCCACAACTAAATGGACTCCACAACCTATTTACTAATACTATTCATGTACTACCCAAGCATATTCATGGTTCTGTGGCCCACCCCCCAAAGTTATGGCACCCATCCCACAACTACTTCCATTGCCATCGTCCCCATTGCCATCATAAATAACAAGATATTGACATATTTTCTCGCATGTTATGCGGAACTTTTCTTGTGCTTTATACATTCTTCATTTTGTACTAGACTGTAGTTCAATTTAAAAGCTAAGAACATTACATCAAGAGCACACTCTTAAACCATATTTATGATGATTCTTTGGTGTTTTGATATGTTCATAAAATAAAGGAGCTTATAAGTTTCTATCGATCGAAAAGACCTTAGGGCTTGCTTGGTACGAGGGAATCCCAAATTCTAACAAAATATTCACATGCCCGTTTTAACAAAAATAAGATTCCTAGGAAGTTAAGGATTCCCACGGGAGTTAGGTACAATGTTCTAAATTTCGGATGTCAGTATCGTGTCGGCTTGAGAATTTTGATGTCGGATAGCAGATATTGTGAAATGTCAAATGGTTTTATCAAATATTAGATTCTACAATTTTTTTAACGTAAACGTCGTTTACGTACCTTATTTTTTTGAAAAAAAATATTAATTTATTCAAATTTTTTGTTTTATTAAATTTATATCTTCCTCAATAGCTCACTGGTAGAGCTAGTCGCCTATTAAGTAAACGGTCATAGGCAATGTCGATATCTTATGTTCTTTATTTTTGCAATAGACCGAGTAAATTACTTAATGTACAAAACCCAAAAACCCAAACCCGAGTGAAAATTATGTAAAAAAAATTCACATGTCGATAAATGTCGGATAAAACGACGTCATCACGACATGTAGGCCAACATCACGAAATGTCGGCCGACATTTTCAAAATATCGGTAACCTAAATTATTCTGCAAATTTGTGGCGTTTTCTTCCCAAAACCGACATGTCCCCGACATTTCGACGATATCAACCGACAATTAGAACACTGGTTAGGTGCCTCCAAAACCTTGGAATAATATTTCATACATATAGATGTTTTTGTATGCCCATAATTTTCCAACCTACAACAATCAATCGTTCGTTGGTGTACACCAATCGTCTCACCCGCCATCGGACGTCAACAGCTGCCCACTATAGATCCCTGCCATAGTCATCAATTGTCGGCATCGTCGAGTGTCGCCCTTCGGAGGGGCCCGTAGTCGGGCACTGTCGAAAGCCGCTTGTCATGCATCGTCGCTTGCCGACAATGCACATATGTAATACCGGTTTGATCATATTATATCAAGCACGGCAAGACAACATTCACTCCAATAGATGCCTGGAAACCACATTTCTATAAATGTGGGGATTCCTGGTAATCTTACATTCTATGTACCAAGTGGGCTCTTAAAGATTGGAGGATAGGCTATTTGCAATGAAAGTGAAATAGCCCCAAATACAAAATTGTTATTTTATAATTTTAATTTAGAAAATAGATTAATTAAACTATACAATATGAATAAAATATGACTGAAAATATTTTTACTTATAATATTCTAGTGTGTATACCTTCTGCATTTATTGGATAGAAAGTGAATCCTTCTTTCTTCTTTGTTATCACTATTTACTTTTTATTATTTTTTAGTTGCTATCCAATTATTGCTTGTTTAACAAAAGAATTAATATAAAATGTCAAGTTGTAATGCTCTTCGAATTTGTTTTATAATGACCGTTGCAACTTGACTAAATGAGTGATTCAAGTAGGAGCTCCCTTAACTCTCTGCTTAGCAACGGAATGAGTTAATAATTTGAATAAGTTAAAATCGCCATCTAAACCTTTTCCTATTCAATGGGGTTGACTATGAATAAAAGTTAAAAAATATGAAACAAATGTAAACTATCACACATTATTGATACTACCATTTGTTACATATTTTTCTTTTCTCTTCTATTGTTATAGCATGCAATCCTTGTCTTCCTCCTTCACTAGGGGTGTAAACGAGCCGAACTCGAGCCAGCCAAGCTCGGCTCGAGTTCGGCTCGTGGTTCTTTTTGTCGGCCCAAGTCCGGCTCGTTTAGTTAATCGAGCTAGAGATGCTCGGCTCGAGTCCGGCTCGATTAAACATACCCAGCTCGTGTTCGGTTTATTTGTGGCCCATTAACTAAACGAGTCGAGTTCACGAGCCGAGCTCAACTGAGCTCGTTTGTGAGCTCGGCTCGTTTTCAGCTCATTTACTCATATTAATAGTATCTTCCAAGAAAAAAATCATAATTAACAATAATGCTTAAAATTCAGGGTTTTGAGATATGGAAAAATTAAAAAACATTAACATCTAGAGCATTGAATGGGTCTAAGTGCTGGGTTTTATATTTATGTCAGTACACTTTATATACTGTCATTTAATTGAATTAAGTGTTCTGAAAGTTGTATAGAATCTGCTATATATTACATATTACTTTTTTTTCCAAACCGTGTAACCCAGCCGAACCCGAGTCAATACCGAACGAGCCTGGCTGAGCTCGAGTCCGGCTCGTTTAATAAACGAGCCAGGCTTTCTTGCTCATGTCCGGCTCATTAATAAATGAACCGAATTTGAACGAGCTGATACCGAGCCGAACCTTAATCGAACCCGAGTTGGCTCGTTCAATTACCACCCCTATCCTTCACTATAATGGAATTTAATATCCTTATGAACAATGCACTGTTATAACTTATAAAATAAATGCTTTTTTCCAAAATCCTAATACCATAGGGATGGACACCAATGCACTTAATTATAAAGGCAACACTTGCATTCTCACTCTGAACAACGTTTAACTCCATCTTAATTCCTTTCCTAAAACCAAACTACACTCTACAACTCGACAATCAGTAATTAGCTTTGTATCATTTTTTAGTACCCAAAATATCTAGACTTCATACTTTATTGAACAATACAAGACACAAATTTCAAGATATCCTAATCTATGACCCTTTTCAATCGCTTAAGCAATTTTTGCCCAAATTTATTACAGTAGCTTCAAACCATAGGATTTTAAGACAAAAAGAAGCATGGAGATTTAAGACAAAACCTACAAGCTTGGAACAATGGTAAAGATTATTTAATCTTGATAGGTACTTTGCAGCTCTAATTTCATTTTTATAATAAAGATGTTCTAAATTTTTTGTTTTTACTCTAAAATTATGGGATTATTGTTTTTATCGCAGACACAAAATCTTGAAGTAGTGTTTGTTCTCAATCCATGATGCCCGCAATTAGGTACAATTCATATTTGCATGGGAGGAAATAAAACTTGAACCACGCATTACTAAAACCATAAAGCATACGCATTTTTGCTCCTAAATTCTTGCAATGAAGAACACAAAAATATAAAACCTTTAAATTATATACCTTCTTATTAGAAATCAAACTAAATTTGCAAAGAGAATAATAAGCAAAAATATAAAAGATACAAATATTGAAAAAGGAAAATTGAATGAATTGGACAAAGGTAAATAGTACATGACATTTAAGGGTTATACAATGTGGTATAAAAGATGAAAAGATAATTTGAACATTAAAAACAAATACTAATGGGGTTAACAATATTAGAGGGAGAGATATAAATGCTTATTTCTATCAACCTACGTATAACCGGTTGCATACTATATATCTATCAATCAATGCCTTTCTGTTACGTAGGAAATCATCATATCAACTTCTTTGTAACTACTTTATATAATGTTTTCTCATCTATAATTAGATTGCATATTGTTATCCTTCTGATTAATAGATAGTTAACAATTAGATCTTCTGTCGAAAATTAGTGACACTAATTGATCAAAATGATTATTGTTGCTTTAACATGAGAATTCTCTATAATTCCTTTCATAGTTAAAATTAATAAGATTAACATGTTCCATTTTGAAAGAATTTGGATCTAAATCATATACATTGAAATACGATCATGAGTACAAAAAATACAAATCCCTTTGCTCATCCTCATTGCTTCATTTTGACTTTAAAGCGCTTGAGAATAAAAAAAAATAAAGCAATATAGGTTTGCTTAACTCTCTCTATTTTAAAACTATAATTACCAATATTTATATTGAACCAAAATCAACATGCGAGGTCTTGAAGTTTCTAGATAGTTATAAATGATTTAGATTGTAAATCGTATGCTTTGAACCATAGACCTTAATAACCAATTTTTGTGGGTAGAAAAAATTAACGCTTATTTATAATCAAATTTTAAAACTCAAGGTAAATCAAGGCGACCATTAGATACGAACTCTCCTCCATTTCACTATATTTGACAGGGGCAAATAATTCTCATAGATTTTGCTATCCAAATAATGTTACTCAAGGTGACCATAGTGGATTACGAGCTTTGGTTTATACCACTATTGGGTTTCGACAGCAATTTATGGGGATCCAGCTCCATTATAGGTCTAAAAATGCGAAACTGAAAATGGATTTTAGCATTTCATTGTTCACAAGCGTTACAAGCTAGATTTTTACGAGTGATGTTGAGCACATACTCATGTCTAAATCAGCAAGCATTACATACATACAATTACTCTATCCTACATAGGATATCATCCTACAAATCACAATGTAAAAGGAAGGTCACACTATGCCTCTAGTTTTAGGGAGAGAAGTACAAATGTGCATCGAGAAAAGTATAGATGAGGCAATGCTAAAATGGTCTAATTCCAGAATAATTCTTTAGATTTTGCAATAGGTGACAAATAACCTATTCAAAAGAATTGTACAAGGGAATATATATATAAGTTCTAATAAGGAAATGCAAAATCAGGGGCACAACAAGTTCATTATTTGAGTTTAGCTAACTCGTATTGTTAAAAAAGGTGAACGAGGGCAAGCTACATCATTTTTCATTTTTCTAGGTTAGGATCCAAGATATGGTTTCAAGTCAAACTGAAGAAACCAATGCTAAGCTCTCCTTTTGAAGAACTAGGGTTTCATTAATTCGTAGAAAACTCCACATCGAATCACGAGTTCTTGTAACCATTACAAAATCTACTGCAAGAACACAAAACTCAACCTAATCCAATCAAACTTCTACAAAACCCTAAAAATCGACAACACAAAATCCACAGCAACTGAAAATGGCAACGAATCTAAGATGAACGAACAGATCGTGATTCGAAAATTAGGGCAAAGACGAAAAAAAAGAGTTGAGAAATCGCACCAGCAGGCATGTTTGAATTCGCGAGAGATCGATCGATCGATTGCTTGTAGAAGAGGGAAGATTTCTGTGGGCTGCTCAGAATTTTAGGCGAAAAATGGAAGAATATTAGATGATTATTAATTGAGGGCAACTGTGTGAGTCTTATACGGTGAGGGCATTTCTAGGTCTTTTGGACCATAGGATAATTCAAGTGCATGGGCCTAGGCAGATGATCGGCTCGATTAGAAAATAAAAATTGAAAAAAGGGGAAAATTGTTTCCCTGTCTGGTTTACGAGAGATGTTTCCTCGAATGTTTCAAGCTCATACATATATGTATATCTATATTGATGTTTAAAATAGCTTGCTACACGACTTGCTGTTTTCGCTAGGTAGCATCAAAAAAATAGCTTAAATACAAAAGCTTATGTTTTTTTCCAAATACATTACGTGTATGCTATTTTTATATAAGTTCTATTGTGGTTTTTAATTTATTTAGATAGAAACCTAATATACCTAGTAAACCTATTGTTTGTATAATATTCTTGATTCTTAATTTTTAACAACCCAAAAATGAAAGAATCTAAATTAGTCTTTTTCAATTTTAAGTCAATTGTTTATGCATTTCGTTTGACTCGGCCATGATTCTCGTATGCCGTCAACTCATTTTTTGTTTTATCTTTCTTGTATATTTCAGTATT